>JAECXB010000528.1:390000-1137500 GCA_018151435.1 Zaprionus africanus
AGTGCAAAATAGTACAGAATTTAAAAAAAAGTGTACATGTATTCCGATTTAAAACAAAGAATACATACACCTAATTTATATAAAGTAAAAGGCAGATGTAATAAATTTGGTTACAATGCTTGGACAAAATACATACATATGCAAATAGGTTGATTGAACGATATATGCGTTCGGTCCGGCTCACTCCGACTTATTTTCAGTGTGCAGCTATCAGAATATGTGCAAATTTTTTGCAAGATAGCTCGCGAACTTAAAGACTAGTTTGGCGTGCTGATTCAGAATACATATACTTAATGGGGATGGAAATCTCTCATAAGGTGCAGTTCAAGGTTGTAAAACCAATAGTTCATTTTGTAGAGTATGGCCTCCTTATGCTATATACATATGTATTTATATTATACTAAAAAAATTAGACCTTACTGTAGTGCATTATATACAAATTTATACTATAAATACCTTACGTTTACATATACATAATTCTGCGTTACAAAGTTCTTGGCAAATTCAATATACATCTTAGGAAAGGGTATGGCAAATTAGGTTGTGTGTATGACTGCATCCGTTTTTAGTTGTGTTTGTGCGATTGAGTGTATGCGTGCCTGCGTTTGTGCTTTAGATTGCGTATACTTGTCTATTGCTTCGAAAACGTGTTTTGGAGTAGATAGATAAAGTCGAAACTGAATTGCGGCACAATTATTCGTGTGCTTCACATGGTCGTAGATAGGATGCATAGTATCAATTGAATACAAAAAGGTTTATTTTTTATTTTTTTAAATTCATTATAATCATAAAGTCATTATTATAATATACTGATAACATATATGATACAATGACTGTGTACAACATTATTGATATATTAAAGAACATCTTGAAGGATCAATAACAGTCTTTATCCCCTTAGCTACATCCATGGTAAATATATATGCAAGTCCCAGAGAAAATAGCCACTGAGGCTGCGTCTCAGGCTTGAAATCGGCTTGGAGACGAGACCTGAAGGTTTCGGAATGCGAATGTGCGCAAGGCAAAACATGGAAAACTAGTTGCTGATGTTGTCGTTGTTGACTTTGTTGTTTTTGTAGTGATTGTTGTAGCTGCCGCCACAAAAATAAACACTCTCGAAATAACAACAGGTGAATGCGAATACAAACGCAAACGAATGCGAATGCAAGAAATCAAATCTCTCTCGTACTACATTGTTGTTTCCGGTTTTTGCTGGACGCGGAGCAAGATTTAAAAACAACGGATAGTAGCTGAAGGTAGAGTTTGAATTAAAGTTGGATCTGCAGAGAATGTTATTATAATGATTGCCAAAAACTCGCTCACTTCTAGGGCCTACTTACAAAGGGCCTGTCACGCCTATATATCATAAATTTGCATTAGGTATTGTAAGTAAATAGAAGACTGTAAGGTAATAAGAGAGACATCTCAGATAGTGAAGTATTTACACATGTGAAACATATATACTCTGAATTAACATTTACAGTGGAATCAAACTAGCTATGCATGTCTGTCTCTGTTCGTTTGTTGCAACGCAAACTAGTCTCTTAGGTTTACAGCTATCTAAAGGCGGACGTCTACTTACGTGGATTGATAAAAAACACTAAAATAAATAATAAATTCTTATTATGTGAGCTAAACAGAAAGTCATCCAATTCCATTCGACTTCTTTCCTTTTTTTGCACTTACGCGCGCAATTGTATGGGGCAAGCACCCAATAATACTTTTGCATTTTGAAACATGACAACTGATGTAGCATCTAATATTTAATCAAATCTTCCTTCTCCTCTTAGCTACCTGAAAAGAAGAGCATGCTGTGACCGATAACAACTCCACAACGTATGTATATTCTTGATCAGCATCGAAAGCGGACGTCTGGCTGTATAAAAGCTGGAGTGTTCAAATCGACTGCGATAAATATATAAGTAGGTTAAGAAATAATCGCATATCGGGTCCAAATCTGATATAACTTAATTCAATCAAAGATACTGAGGACAAACACTGGGGCACCCTGGTAAAAATATCTTAAGAGACCTGAACATCATATTCGTTAGGGAAGACATGTACATACACATTAGGGATGTGTATGAGAAACTTATCTAACGATCTCGTTCTCGCAACAATTTTCTTCCGACACTCCGCTCATCAATAGGTCCGTTATCCACAATACAGTTCAAATGCATTAAAGTACCACATAGGAGTACATGTGTATGTGTAACAAGTAACTCTTTCCTATTTAATAATATATATATATATATATCTATATATATGTTTTATACCTTTCACTCCACTATAAAGTAATGTTAGAATGTATTACTCAACAATATTACACACTACTATCTATTACGCGTATCAAGCTTCTTGATTTTTTCCTTTCGCACATATGTTACATAATTACTGACTGTAGCTACACAGTGCTGAAAGTGTTCAGCACTTGTTCCATAGTTCTTCGGGCAAATTCAAATTAATCGAACAGACAAAGTGTTTGTTGGCAATCTCTTGTTCAATACTCCTTGGGCTGATTGCAACTCGAACAATGATCTTATTGTTCTTTTTAATTGTGAATTACTACTCTTTGAGCTTAGCGATACATGGGCAATGAAAACGTATAAAACTATAAATAAATGCAAGCTCGTTTATATTATAAACATATAAACAAAACATATAAAAGGCGTAGGTGACTTTTAAAATTCCAAGGCTCGGCTGTCTTCTTCGTTGCAAGAAAACTCCTGGTCAAAATGAGTATACCCTCTGCAAGTATAAAAAGGGTATACATAATTTTTGCAAACGTTTTTATCAGACAGAGAAAGGCCTGGCATGTATGGTATGTTTTTAATCAGGATCAATAGCTGAGTCAGTTAAGCCATGGCCGTCCGTCTGCCTATCCGTCTATATAAACTTAGTTCCGTCAAAATCTCTATTATTATAAAAGCTGGATATACCAAAATCGAAAATTCACGGTTTTAAGAGTCTAAACTTGACCGTATCCACCGTTACTTGTCTTTTGCATTACAGTATCCACTGTATTCATAATTATGGCAATAGGGAATGCAAAACGCCGGGGTTGTTGTTAGCGCAGACTGAATGTTTCTTACATGTGGTGCCCAGATGTGTCTCAGATGTTCTGTTGTTATCTCATTTTCAAACAAGTTCTTTTGTCTTTTGTCGCGTGAGCTGCTTGCGTATCCAACTATGCGACAATCTCTTTGTGTGTAGCATATGTATGTGTATATTAATTCCAAGCATGCCCAAAATGAACCTATGAGCACTCATATGCATGCAAAGGTCACTCATAATCAAAGCTCCTATGCTTCTATATATATTAATGCTGGGAAACTGAAACTGAAATTTGGTGCGATTTGGACGTGAGAGTTACTCGAGTTTGTCAAACGCTATTCGAGTAGAACGATACTAAAACATGAAACAAAATATGTATTCGACTGAGTATGGCAGTAAGATACCCTATAATTTACACAAAAAGTTATCGCTTAAATACTCCGCTCAATAATAGTTAAGTAGCGTTTTGCGTTTTTTTGATGAAATTAATCATAGTTACGAAATCTAAAAATTAATTACGCCTCCTTCTGCTGGTAAAATACAATATGTCTTTACAAAATTTGTATACCATTTAATGCCTTTTCCAATGGCTATGGGCTATAAATATGGAAAACATTTTTTAGTAGCGACTAATACCAAAGCACTGGGATTATTATTTTTCTATCTTTCTCGGGTTTACTGGCCCAGTACAGATGTATGCAACAAACTAAAGAAGGAGTGGCTACTCTGCAGATTAGACTATTTTGCATCAAGCTCAGTGGGAGGAACCTGTATCCAGCTCTCTTTCCATATCTGCAATAGGTGACAAAGGAATTTGTAAAGAATTTGGTACAGGGAAGAAGGGGTTATTTTTTCTGTAGGGTATCTTCGTGTTTCGTACGTTACGTTACTCGATTGAGATTGGGGTGCGTATTTATTATGTTAGGGTTGATTCTGGTTTCTGAGTTTCGACACTCACTGCACTGCATATAATATTCATTGACTGGTCAAGTGGTCAAATTTCCAATAATTCAACAGCCATAAATGCAGATGTTCCCTTTTGCACTGATCCTTGGTGTCCTTTTTCTTGAGAATACCTAAAGAGTAACATAAGCTACAGTCGAAAGGTCTCCTAATACTGTTAACTAATGTTACTTAATTTATTTCATTAACTAACCGAAAAACAAAGTTGGTGAAGTCTTTGTAGTTATCAAGTCCAAGAGGACATTCACAGTGTTGACCTAGTTAGCCAGTTAAACAAGTGTTATAGAATTAGTCGGAACATATGTCATATGATTTCCCATAGCTGTTACTATGGTTTTATTAATATCATGATTCTTTTACTTCTATACATGAAATCCCCCATTGTACTTATAGAATAACATAACATTTCAAATATATCAACTAGCTTTCAACCACCAATAAGTTGACATAGTACGAACAGAACTCATCTTTTAATACTCCTCAAATATGAAGTAGGAACAATAAGACGCGACAAGTGTAATAATCGCCTCAGCATCATCCACGGCACCATGCCATTAACCAATTCCGCTTTTGTACTGATTCTTTTATTTTGTGAAGAACAGATACTGACAGAGACACTGAGTGTGGAAGCTACCGACGAGTGTATACTATTGTGTGTCTAATCTGTCACAACCTTAAGAATTTTCCTAAGCCGATTGGGGCACACAGGCTGCTGATAGCAAGCTTTACTGTGAGAATCGCAAATCATTTTCAACCATTTTACGATTTTATGAATTCCTTAATCTATAGGTAGGTAGGTACATACATAAGTTTGCGTCTGTCTTTATATTTCCTACAAAATGTTGATATAGAGCCATTTAATCTTCATAAGGTTCAGATACTATTTGTTTTGTCTCTTTGGACATTTTTTTGGGACTCCATTCATTTACATATCGATATTGGTATGTGTACATATATCTTTTTATATACATACATATGTCCTTATTGGATGAGGGACATAGTCTTTGTTCAATAGCTCCACCTAGTACTTCCAACTCGGCGATGCTTGCAAATCGTAGTTCAAAAGAACCTTTTGTATTTGTGGCCGACTGTGCGCTTTGTCTCTTTCGATGGCGTACTTGTTTGGTCAAAAGGGCGCGTACAAAAGGTCGACTGGACTACGTGCTAGCTCGGGTCACTTCCTCGCCGACGAAACCGGAGTGGGGAGCATCCATTATTTATGCTTGTTTATGTTTGTTCATTTCTGCAGTACACTTTGCCACATTTCTAATACGGCGCAGTTACAAAGACACTCAATTTGCTTATATTTCCCGTCAGACCCCGAACACAAAAATAAAACACGCTCATACTCAAACTCATGGCCATAAATACATATGTACAAAATTTGCTTGGGCATTCATTGTCCTCTTGACGATTCCATTTCTATTGTAGTAGGTTTTGAACTCTATACTTAAACGGCAAGACAGACCTTTTGCAAGGTTTGTATAGTACGAAATGGCAAACTACTTCGCTATCTCCCCCTGTGAACACGCTAAATTGATTTGCTAGTAATTATTAATATTATAAAAAAGTATTGTTGCTTCACGAAGACTTCTCAGAACCGAACAAAGTCACATTACCAAATACGAATTGGTTTGTCCGCGATTTGTTTCGAATTATTTCTAAATAATTCCATTGCCGAAAAAATGATTTGAAATAGAACTCGATATACTAGTCATTACTAAATTTCATTAGCTGATCAACATTGGATTCACCAGCAACCTTCAAAAAAATTCTCTTACTCCAGCGTACAGAAATTATGGTGACCAAATTATACTACAATTCAGGTGTTATCCAGTTGAAATAAACTGTATTGTTTTTGGAACGCCAGCGAACCGCTATCCTGCCAATGAAGAGTGTGCTAAAATATAATAATAAATGCATGGGTCCATTGGTATCAGAAACATCAATCCTTGCTAATGCTACAATAGATCCTATTTGCATACATCCAGTTTGAAAGGAGGGCAACGGTCGAACGGCCGCGATAGTGGGATACTCTTCGACCCTCCCTTTAAAAGCTTATACTTTTAGAAATAACTTCAGTGTTTATGGTTTGGTCAGATTGAAATTTGAAGGAAAGCTAGATATAATAGTCAGTATATGTCAAAGTCAAAGAAATGTATCTATTATACATCACTTTCAAACAGACCTTAATAATTTAACTATTGATTTGCGGTGGTGGGAAACTTTCGAAATAAACTTGATCTGCGCATATCTTTAATATTAGTTGAGATCTGATATTCCCGCTAAAATCTCGTGACCTCAAATAATTAGTATCATTTTAAAAAAATCAGAGACCTGAAAACTCTCGGAAATAGTGGGAAAAAATCGTTGTCCTAGTTTTTATCGACGAACACAAAAACAGCGTACATATTTTTGTTCAAATTTTGTATAGCCCTTACCCATAGGGTAATGTACATAAGTAACAGGAAAAAGGACACCATAAAGTAAAATAGCCATGCCCGTCCGTCTGTCTGTCCGTATGAAAATCTAGATCTAGTAGACTACCAAAAAATCTTGAAAGATGTCAAAATTGTTCCCCTAGATTACGTTTATTTTAGATTCAAGGCATTATTTTAACCCAGTACAGCTTTTTTTTTTCGTTATCAAAAACTAACATAGAAATTATTTAAGAAATAATATTGAATATAATAGAGGATATGTATTATGCTTACAAATTGTATAAAAGCTTAGCATATCAATGTTGTGTAAAAACAAGAAGAAAAAGAAGATATGCAGATCAAAATATGCTAAACATAAAAGTTACCTATTTAACTTTATTCGTTTTGAAGATATGCAGATCAAAATATGCTAAACATAAAAGTTACCTATTTAACTTCATTCGTTTTGATCAGGTGGGTAGCAGGTTCATCACAGTCGGGCGGGCTTGACTGACCCTTTCGTGCTTGCTTTTATTTAAATCAAAAAAAAGCATCAAATGTTAAATGCACTTTACTCGTATACTACTGAAAAGTATTAATCGACATTGATATATATTGGTCGATATATGATCGATACATGCAATAGTCACCTTCCCCGTTCATGTTAAATTTCAAGCTGAATTTTTTTATTTTGATTTTTATAACAAAGATTCATTTATTATTTTTGATTCTTATTTTAAAATAATAATTTATAATAATAATAAAAAAAAAAATTGTATGACATTTATTTTGCAATATTGTTCATAAGATTTATAACCGTTACGGTCCCTGCAAAAACACTTAATCGCACCTACATTTCATTTTATCCACAATGTATTTGTATGAACACAAGTATATTCAATAATATTTAAGATTTTGAATGCATGTCATGAAATGTCTCCTAGGTAATGGATGAATGACATGTTTGCATAGAATAGTTTTCGATTCCGATACTAGGATGGAACAGGCGGTATGTGGCTTATTAAGCTGAGAGTAAGCTCATGCCCTCGATTTGCTTACTTGTAAAGTGGTAATCTTCCTTCAGACGGCCGTCCTTTGGTCCTTTAGCTAAGCAAAATACATTTTTAATGCCAACACGTGCGCAAAGACATGGAGGCTATTTCCAAGGGCTCGTAAACAATACCACGAGTCAATGGAATTGGACAGGGTTTGACTTTGGAAACTGGTCTGTATGAGGTCCCTTCGAATGGAACGTGGATTTCTATTGAAAATTCATTATTTCACTGGCACTTTGTGTGCGAGTTTGTGTAAGTAACTGTGCGCATTTTATTTTTTATGTTTACCTTGTTGTATGCCGATGTTTTTTTGCGGTGCTTTAAAAAGGAAGAACAATATTTATTTTATTTACCTTGAGCCCATTAAGAATGTGTGTGTGTGTGTTTTTGTACGGATGTGGAATATACATCATCTCCATCCCCGGGGCAAAGAGGGTGCTCAGAGGGTGTTAAGGGTAATAATGAAGGGGTGGCAGTTCTGCATTGATCGAAAACTTTAGAAATACTCAATTCCATCATTCGTTTCGGTTCAGTTTTGAGAAAAGCGCAATGCTCTTACATATTGCGGCCAAATTACAAGTGCTTCCTTTTGACAAAAGATGATAAATGAAATAACAAAACAGAAGAAATGTGAATAACCACAAACAATCGAAGCTAACTTAATATTATATCTTCAGAGGGTATATAAAGTTTGCAGTTTACCTTAGAAGACACCACCGACTTTTAATTGTGTTTATTCTGCATTAGCAACGATTGAAGAGTTGAAAGCCATTTCCGTTCGCCTTTGGCAGCGCAAACTAGTCTCTTAGTTTTAGAGCTTTCGTGATGAAACTTGGCACACATGCTCTGTAAAAACAAACAAAATTCTATAACTGGCTAACGACAACAACAACATCGGCCGTTGTTATTTTCCAAGATTTTGCAACCTAGTTTACTACATCGGACACCATATAATTAATATGCTTTTTAAATTTTATCAATCAACCCACTGAAAGCAATAATGTTACCGACGTTCTATAGGTAAATTTTTTAGATCGGAAGTATCTGTATTTAAGAAAACGTTGACATTGTTTTAGAATTGGTTATACAATATAATATGGTCGTTCTTAAAAAACACTTCTCCCTGCTATGTAGATAAACACGGCATTGGCATTGGTACTGGCATTGACACTGTCACATTGAATTTCCATAACTTAATATTACCCTTTTTTTACATTAGCAATGAGTTCGGGTATAAAAAGGAATATATTCATATATAAATTTGCGGAAGCAGTTTGTTTATGTGTGCGTTCGTGCGTGCTATCTCGTATTTGTTTATGTCGCGTGTGTGTTCATTTGAGTGTTGAGTTGTAGACCAACGGAAGTCATCATTATAAATAAAATGTTCAGTTTGGAGTGAACCGAAAGAAGTCAAGGAAGCTAGAATCGAGCGCCCTCTCTCTTTTTAGATACCTGTGCCTATCATTTTTTTTACTTATGTAATACCCTTCGTCTTATTTTAATAAACCGTTAAACATCTCAACAAGCTCTAACAAAATTTAAATACAGTACACATTTCATGTTCATGTTCATGTTTTAGTAAACAATTATAGGTACTAAGACTATGCGTTGAATAAAAATATTTTCTAATTGACCTTTTACAACATTACTATAATTCTATCAATAAATATAATTAAAATCTTTTCGACAAACTTAATGTCACCAAGAGTAACAAAATATAAAAAGTATAATACGTAAATTCATTTTTAGATCTGTAAAAAGAAAGGAATCATTGACTAACGGAGAAAATGATAAAAGAGAAAACTTACTGTGACTTGGACCTTTTGTAAGCGTTGCGATGGTAACCGTTAGCGGGGATGAGCAGAGTGATCTGGATATGGACACCAGGAGCATTAGTTCTATTTCAAATGAATCGGATATAGACAGTGGCCTTCATGTGAGTAATGGTAAAAATCGTAAAAGATAATAACATAAAAAATAATGTAAATGTTTTACATCTTAATGTGTTATGTAGTGTACGCGTCAGCTTCTTACCCCAGCATCATCATCTCCAAAACCATGCGCACGAAAGATGACCAAGCCTCGTAGTATACATAACGAAGACACGAAGGAGACTCGGAAATCAAGCGAATCGAATAGTCAGATCTTTATAATAAATGCAGATTCTGTTGTGTCAAAACGGCAGCCGGAAGTTCAGAGCTCTGCAATTTTAGAAGACGGGGCAATGGACTTAAAGTTCATTGATATTCACATGGCTCAATGGAACTCAAATCTGGCTCTCCAAAATTCTATCAGTGAGATACGACCGGAACTGGGACCAATACCTCGAAATTTTAATAAACCCAGCATCTCAGAAGGCTCCACATTGCTAAAGACAGCAAGGTCAGTGAAAAATGACGAATCTTAATACTGTTACAATAAATACAATAAACTACTACTACTTTAGATATATGTATGATAACAAGAAACAAGAATGCGGCGATATTTTATAATTAGCTTTAATTAGTAAGAATTATATTCCAATTAGCGGCATATAGAAATGTTGTTGCATAATCTTAGTTTTCAACCGATTGTTCACACATTCTACCAAAAATAGTCATAGCATTTAATTAATGTTTAAATAGGGTCTTTAACATAATGCCAATCGAAGATAGGTTTTCTGACTTTTTTGTGACATCAGGACTGTCAGCTACCCCACACAACGAGAGGACCGTTAAAGACACATCTCTGTAGTATAGGCTTATATCGGCTAAACATATTTTTTTTAATTTTTGTTTATTTCCGATAGGGAGCACGGGTCGACAACCCTTTCTGATGTAAGAATACAGCAAACCTTTGAAATGGAGCGTGTTGTCTCTCGGTATGTATATTTAACTTGTTGCAACAACAACTTTTATACTTATTATTATTATTATTCCTTAATTTTATGAATAATTTATGATTTCTTTTCAGCGATCAATCTATGTTAAAGGCACCTTCCGATGAACCGGTTCAAGAAAATAATGAGGACGGTACGGTTTCAGAAATGATTAAACAACTGCAACGTATACGAAATCGATTGATAGGCCAGGTAATGCTTTGATAAATACATTGATCCGTCTATGACATACGCTTTTACGCTATAATTCCATCCAAAGGGTTTACTTTCCATAGTCTGCATTACTTAAGAAGTTTGCGCTTAAGATTTGATAATGCTTTATTCGGGCTTACTAACAGCGATTGGTAAACGTACACATTGGAATTTAAATACAAAGCCTCCTTCGGCTTGTTACATACATTTTCGGTTGGCACAAATACATTATAGTCTTTTACCCAATGGGAAATAACAAATATTTTAAAAGTATAACTTGAATTTCTTTGATTATATTCAACGCCGTAGATACCTTAGGTTCTTCATTGACTAGTAATGAGTCGTAATAGATGTGAAAGCAATGAAGAAATATATTTGTTGGTGGGAACATGAAACAGTATTTTTCTACACAAAGTTCAAAGATCTGATTTTCACAAAAGCATAAGTAGTGTAAGTAAATTGTGTACGTGAGTTTGTTTCTTTTTGCATTGCTTTTACTGCCTTTACATACTTCATTTATTTTATTCTATACATAACATTTGCTTTTACATACATACATACATTTTCCTGGCTTTGTGCCCACTTGTTGTATTATTCTTCTTTATTTTACTTTTCGCTTTTCTCTATTGTACAACATTGTGTGTTGACTCTCTGCATTCTCTTTTAGTATAATTTTCTTTGCCATGCTCAAGTTTCTTTTGAATCGCTTTTGTATCGTACATCATTCAAGCTTTTAACAATAATTATTCATCTTGTTTCCACGTTTTCAAAGTCTTTTCATATCGTTCGGGTATTAAAATGGTCGTAAAAGGGGTATACTAACATTGTTTGTAACAGGGCAGAAGGCGGGATAGTCGACCTCACAAAGACTTATATAAATATATATATAGACCATATATATTCATGGTCAGCAATAAAAGTGGAGTCGATTCAGCCAAGTTCTTGCATAGCATAATCAGATCAAATTTCTTTTGAATGTTGCCACGCCCTCAACGATATTCTAACCTAATTTTTTATTTGTTGTAAAATTAAGAATTCTATGGTACAACTTTCTGCTCCGGCAATAGCTGTAAAGGACTGAGAATATATAAATATATATATTAACTATATGAATTTACAGCAAATTATTTTATTGCTAAGAGTTTTGCATTGTATTGGATATATCAATAAAATGTAGAGCATCAAAGGTGGTGACCTCAGACAAACAATTACAAATTTGACGAAATTAAATTTAACCATCTTCATAGAACATCAAGATACTCAACTCACGGTAATGACAATGCGAATAAGAATGAGGTAGCTGATCCGAATGATGATTGCGCAACTTATGCCCTAGACTAATCAGCTTTGAAATCACACTAATGTGATGTTTATCTGCCAGATACGGCAACCAGAACCGGACCTAATTCAGATGAATGATGAGCCAAAGATATTCGAATGAGAAACATTACAAAATCTGCATTTTTCCCTAAAAGAGAGAAAAGAGAGGATTAGGCAGATTGGGGTTATTTTTAATGTGAGGCCATGTTAATATAGGGGTTGTTTTGCGTGCGCAGTTTGCAATGAGGAAACACAATGAGTGTCGCCGCCGCAATTGATAGCGTCTCTGAGATAAAATCAGTATGTTAAGTAGTTCCTAAAGTTCCTCATTAAAAACACATTAACACATATATATTCGCATTACATCAAAGCATGACCCCCAGTTTTCTAAACCAGTCATGCACATTTATACTTATATTTCACTTATTTTGAAAATCAATATTCTTTATGATTATCCGACCGAGTTTGCCGCTTATAATAAATATACTCCAAAGTTTGACCGATCACAAACACACAAAATAATTTCCCTTGGTCCGACAGCTGGCCGATTTTCAATAAGCCCACTGTTAGTGTGGAAAATAAGAATTTCCCCAATTCGAAGAGCTGGTTAAGCTATGGACGTTGATACAATGAATTCCGATACTTGGTTTGCGCAGATCTTCGGCAAACGAATATCAGCTCCCGCCCAACCAAACGATAGGCCTTTTCGCGCTACTCAAAATCCGAGGAGAAGGCACAAGCATCCAATAGGTAAAAGAATGGGAACGTTTAGAGCTGATTATAACAGTATAGAATCGCAATTTAGCTTGAGACTAGTCATGCAAAAATATAATTCATTCTAAAGTACGAGCATAAGCTCATACACATATGGATATATAAAAATGCATACATACCCGTATATTTATTTCTTCACTCGGTCATACCCCACGCGTATATATTCAGTGGCAAGGCACACACCGGAAATGCATTAAAAAATTTGCCTGCAAATATTCTAATATTAATCAAATTCTTTTAACCTTGCTTGGTTTGAGAGCTGGTCGTTGCCTTAAGATGACAACGAAGACAGAGTCGTGAACGGAATCGGGCAACAAGTTCTATTTTAAGAAGATAAATTTATGAATGAAGCAAAAAGGCGGACGGCAATGAGGCTGCTGGTGCTGGTGGGAAATGTCCCTGTGGCCGACAGCAAATTACTATGGTAGCTCAGATCCAATTGTGTGATAGAAACTCTAAATACTCTTAGTTGCAAGATGATCAACGGTATTCAAAGAAAACTTTTGGGATTTTGCCAACAACACCAACGGATTCTCTGTAGAATGCCAAAGACAGCACCAGCAATCAGCTGGATCTACGGACTAAAGACATACTACAATGTAAATATCAAATTGTAATTACTTTGTGTACTATACACAGTGTATGGTTGGGACAATGGATGAATGATGAATCTAATTCTCTGCCCATTATGATTTCGTGATTAGCTCTTTATTAATACCACTTTCTTGTTAAATACACCATTAAAAAGCAAAATTATGTTAAACAGCTAGAAGAGTAAAAAAAAAACTTTACTCAAAGTCTACTTCTCACTCATGAGTCACAGTTTGTGGTAGGGCCTAATTAAGAAATTGATTACACAAACAAATCTGGTCCTTCCTTGGACATTGGAGTTAAATAAATATTTTATTTTTTTTAAATATTTGATTAAAAAATTTGGTATTTCTAGATTCTATTTGTAGATGGACAACCAGACATGCAGGCATTGTTAAATTGATAAATGTTGAACACAAATATATATGTTCATTTGAAAATACCCCTAGCCACGACTAATAGCGCCAAATGTCTGGGGCTTACACTAAACTGATAGCTAAACTGGAGATTACAATTATCAAATAGGCTTCAGCTCAAATTTAAGAAACTCCATTGCTCAAAAAAGATCGGCTTCTTGGCTCAGTCTTTCCAAAAAGCTTCTTAATTATAAGGTGCTCTTAAGCCAGGCTAGTATACAGGTGTGGGGTCCAACTCCAACAGTATTGGAAATAACATGCTTACGGTCCAGTGCAAAGTTCGAAAAACTATGGCAGGCACACTACTATGTATTTACGAAGTTCCGTGCTTCATCTCGAAGTACAGTTTAGGACACAGTTCATCCTGAAGTATATGGACGGTCTGGAGATTCACAAAAATCAGTCAACAGTGAAGACTTAGGAGGATCCACCCACTTGACCTACCAACCCGTTTTACTTTAGCAGTACTTTGCATTATTGTAACCTTACTGCGTTATAAGATCATAAAACCTTGTTATTGTCCTCTTTTAGAAAAATGTATTAGCCCCTTGTAGCGATCTACCACGCCTTTTCCGGATGTTACATTATAAATAATCGCAGGGTGTAATTATTGTATTATGTCTCGTAAATATTTCTTTATCAATCAATAATGTTCTTCTTATGTAATAAAATACTTCGTATAAAGTGGAAACCTCAATTCCTTACATTCTTTCATAAATATGTATATATATACATATATATATATCATTCACCCATAATTGCAATTTTGCCGGCTGTCGAAAAGAACGTGTTTTTCTTTGTTACGCTTAGGACATGTATATACTTTATGTCCCCTACACATACATATGTAAAAATATGTACATACATATAACTATGTATATAACTTTGTATATTTATATACATACATATATATATATATACAATATATATATATATATATATAGTTACATAGTTATATATACATATATGTAGGGGACATAAAGTATATACATGTCCCAAGCGTAACAAGGAAAAACACGTTCTTTTCGACAGCCGGCAGAATTGCAATTATGGGTGAATGATTTTCAAAGCCCCTGATAATAATAAAAGTTGCGGCTAATTGCATACATACCATACACACATAGCATGCGTATAAAAACATGCTTAAGAGGGAAAAAGCGATGACATACTAAGAACAATAAAACGGCACACGCCGTTAATTCTAACGAAATAATAAGCAAAGTTTTGAAGATATGTCAAGGATTAGGACACACGTTACCCACAATAAGTATAAGCAATTGGCTAGTTTCTGCAGCAATTACTGGTTAATTACGTGTTTCTCTTCAAGCTCACTTTTGGAACTCGGACCATGGTCGTTGCATCCCCCACTTTAAGCATCGCCTTAACTGCTATTAACTCTAAAAGGTTGTTGGCACCCTAGCACCGTCGAGGTTGTGGTGGGAGTGGTACCTTTGCGTAGCTAATGATTCCTAAAATGGTAAATAAATTTGTTGTAAATTGATCCAGCCCTCTACAGCAACCACAAACAGGCTAATCATTAGGTAAACTCTGACTTTGATGTATCATCGAATCATCAAAAATTTATATGAACGATCGGCGTGCAGGAATAACACATATTGACACCAAAATGGGTAGCCCTAGTCTTATAGTCTCTGACATCCAGGTTTTCATACGGACAGACGGAAAAACAGGCAGACGACTAGACACACATTTTCGGTTGGTACAAAGTTATTATACCCTCATAAGCCCTTATAAACATTTTTATGAGTTATATGATCGGTTAAGGAATGTAAATTAAGTACCTGTTTTCAACCAGTACAGGGCATGGACATACATACATGTGGTGTTTATTATATGGACCTATGTTCCAAATTGCAATTTTATAAAAACAGAAGATATTCATCCATAGTATACGCATGTCCATCCATAGTATATTTATACATAGTTCCGTCGGTTGAAGAATGTGGACGCGGCTGCATATCTGCGCAAAAGTGAGAAAGCTACCATAAAGTGATGCTGTTAAGAGATATACGAACAGTTTATGTTTTTTGAGCAGGACTACCATAAGTGTTCTAAGAGTTTGACATATCATACTTTACTGTTGCGTCGATATTTTCTCCTAAGACACCTAAGAATGTATGAAAACAAGAGAAGGGACGAATGGCCTATGATTTTAAACCTTAAAAATAACAAACGTCTATCAAGAGGTCTGATTAAGAAAATATAAATAAGTGTGTGTGTGTGTGTGTGTCAGCGTATTGTTTCACATAGGAAATATTTATTAAGTAATTATTTCTCTTTACTTTAGTCCAACGAACGTAAATAAATCTATATTTTGTATATAATAATGAATATGATTCTCCCGTTTGCACATACTTGGATTCATGTATGTACACGTATATACATACATATGAAGGTAGTTTTGCTCTTTCGTTTATGTGCGTAAGCAATGGTTAAGAGAGTCTTCCCCGAGCCCCGTGCCCTCGTGTCTTGTCTATTTAAGGATAGTAACGAAAAGAGAATGTTTACATGCTGTTTAACGCCGAGGAGAGAGTAATTGCCGGTGGTTGGAAGAACTCTGAGAATAGGTTAGGCAGTGTTCTCGGCCCTGGAATCTCTCGAACATAATGCTTTTGATGTCAATATGTTTCCATGCCCTCAGAAAAGAACCTGGTGATGTCTGAGATGTTTTATTTTTGTGTGGGTCTTTGTTCTAGAAAATTTTGATACTTTGTCAAAAATTTCGGATTTATAAATTATTTCTGGAGGAAATCATAAATGTTATATTTAGACATGAACAATATTTATAGTGACATTATTCTGACAGGCACACGCATATGGAAATCAAACTCGAAGTGGGCATCGTCATTGGATGAAAGATGCATATGAAAAGAATAATGGAATGAGATAATAGCATGAGAAATGAATATATCATGTAGTTGTTCTAGAGTATACACATTGAAAGAGAAGGAGGTTGCCCTAATTTATTATAAAACTTTTAGGCCATCACCCACACCATATTTCAGAATCGGTCTACATTTTTATCGTTTATTCATCACACATAACTTTGCCAGTTACAAGTATTCACTTTACCCAGGAGGGGTATATTTTTGACCCTATAAAGTATGAGTGTATCAGCATCAACATAGCAGTCGAACTAGCCATATCTGCCATGGCACACAGTGCCGGATCTTACCAATTACTGTGATTTGAGAAGATACTGCAACTACATTTACTACATCGTACTTTTGCTATATAAATAATGTGGAAATAAAATTATTCGTATGCTTAAAGTTTCGGGTGTATAGGAATCCAGTTGAGAAGATGTATTGTACATGCTTTGGATTTCTTTGCTTCTTCTATGCATTGTATTTTCGTTGGGGTGTTTTGTTGTAAGCAGTTTATCTAGCGTGGTACAGAGAGGTTGTTAGCGTCATTTGTGTCCCCATTGTATGTCGAAACAAAGCTACTGCATTGGTGGGTGCTCCATTGGCAACAAAAGTACGACAATGAGCTCCTAATTTGAATGTTATTTCGTCCTTTGTTGTACCAGATTTAATCATCTCTTTCTGGACTTTCACGGGCTGGGTGCTTTCCCATCATTAGAGTTGCCATTGTTTTCCTTTCAAACATTATGAAAGAGAGGACTAAAGCATAGACTATACTCTTTGAAAGTTGCACTCTTGAGGGTTAATCAATTTTGTTATCCCCGTGACCAATATTTGATCGAAAGTGACTGATGGTCCATTGTGATAGATACAGATAGACAGAGGGTAATACTTCAATTTGCCAATTTGTTGTATCCTTCCTTGTACAAACTGTATTTACGAGCAACGTGATAATTTGGGGAAGAAATTATGATTTCAATTCAAATTTCAATTTCCGTAAATTGTGGCGAATTTCCTGGCACGGAAAGGATGTAACCTGCAACACCCTATGCTCTTCCGCTCAATCTGTGCAGCCTCATAGTCAAGGCGACATGTGGAAGCGTCGTGCGTGTCCCGTCACCGCCAGCGATACAGTGCAAACGTGAAATAACTTGTAATTGAATTGACGCGGACACAGGATGCACAGAATGCAGCCGCGCAGAGGAGGGAGGGATAAAAATCTAAGCAAAGAAAGAAAAACAATTACCTTAAACGCACTAGGCGGTCTGAGCAAGACTAAGAAACAGAAACAGCAACAGAAACAGTAAAATTTGCCCATTTCCCTGTTTCCCATCATATTTTTCCATTTCCCCATCATATGTATGTTCAGTGACTTTTGCCCAGGCGACCTTTGCACTTGACATTGGCAGCACAGTGGGCGGGCAATTCATCCCAGGAGTGGGCCGTATAATTAGAATAAAGCCAGCTTCGAGTGGATCAGTTCCGTGTCGAGTCCACGCTCTGGTTTTGTGTGTTGCTTTTTGTATTATGTTATTTTACTTCCACCCTTCTTGCAACATTATAAGTTCTTTACACACATTTGTGCCCTTGTACTCGCTCCAGCTACATACTCTGTTTCGTTCCCTAGCGCAACTCAATGGCCGGCACGTGTACCACGGCCGCAAAAGGCAACTCAATTGGACTTGGACTTGCGCCTCAGCTTGCTTCTACGTCCTTGTTATACCCTTCGAAATTGAAAGTGCTCAAAAAGGGGGTATGCTTAAATATATATTCCTGATTTATTTCCGATCTCAGTCTATCTGTACGATTGAAGACAGTACGCCAAGCAGCTTTCCCATCGCTTCACCCAGGCGTGGCAGACACCACACACACAACTGTGAACAGCAAATGTTGCGTGAATTCCACAATCGCCTATTGATCAACTTTTGCACACATGCAGGTGATCAGAGCCGTAGAAAATATTCGAGTTAGATACTGCAGTAGGAGGAGAGGTAGACAATCTAATAAGGTAAAAATATGTTAGTATTCCACATACATACGTCGAAACAAATCGAATTCAAAATTTCAATTGATACCCAACATTTAAAATAAATGTTAACTGTCCACGATATGCAAAATTCTTCACTCTTAAATTTATGTTATGCATATATATCTGAAATATTGTTTAATTTTATTTTGCATTGGAATAGATATACATGGATATTATGATTTTTGCAGACAGAATAATAAGTATACATTTATTAGTCAACTTTACTATTAACCTTGATGAAGTTTAAGTACATATGTATGTAGACGCCTGCCAAGCGTGCGTAGCCCTTTATACGCGTTCGCACAAAGTAAGGGTAATAAAACGAGCAATTTATTTATATAATTACGTAAAACCCATTTAAATTTTACGCCACTTTAAATTAAAATGGAAATGAGAATTTGAATAATCAGTTTTGAATTACACATATTTTATTTTGAGAGTGCCGAATGGAGCCTTACGGAGGAAAATTCTCATAGGAATTTAAAGATTTGTGTTGCCATAACCCAACAGTATTCATTGTACAATGTATTTCTTCAAGAACGAATTGTCACAAGGCCACTGAAATAACATGAAAAATTTGTCATGGGGTTTTACTTTTCTGCAGTTTCGACTCCCTTGATATAATAAATTCAATCACGTATTTACGGAGCTTAACCCAAAATGCTTTGTGACTGCGCACTTTTAGCTGGCATCGATTCTCATTTAAATTGAAAATGGTTTTCCGTATAAATTAGCTGATTTTCCAATCAGTCACATTTTATATAGAAAAATTTCCAACGATCGAAAAACCCTGGTAAATGTAGCCATGTCGTCCTCGAAGACATCGATCTTCACTACTTCTGGCAAGGTTAGCCCTAGCACATTGTTGCACATCAGGTTTCAGAAGGTTGGACACAGCACTGGGTCCTGTGGGACGTCAGTTAAGCACGGTGCGTCTTCTCTACTGCGTTGGTAGTATGAGAAAATTGCTTTTCCCTCAAAGTAACTCCGCATCAACCTTGCCAGGTAGTAGTCGACTCCCTAATACGAACCTTGGGTTCCCGCCATACAATATTCTCTTGTCCCCCAGACCCATAATTTGTCTTGTATGACATCCAATATCCATAAAAGAAAACTTAATCCTTTATTATTGACACGCAGTTTTCTGCAACTTTGAACATAACTCGTACTTTGATATTAGCTTAATACGTACTCCGCCACTTAGTCTGGTCCGTGTGAGGTTTGGGTCTATTATTCGTCTGGTCTATTCGTATGATAAAGGATGTATTTAGAGCAACCGAGTGAATACATACCCAAGTCCAACTTTGTTGGAAAGTCTGTACAAGTGCCTAGAGCCCAAATCTCAGTGTATTAGAAAACCTCATGGTTCGAGTTTCAGGAATGTCTTCTATGGCATTCTAAAACACATGCGAACTTATTTTAATTTTTAAAACTAACTAGTTAGGAAGGCTGAACGTAATTGTTTGTTCTTTTTGAGTACATGTTTCCTGTATTTGGTGGGTCCTTTCAATACAAAAGCATTGTAATATCTAGTGCCATAGAATTTTAATGGATAAAGGAAATAAAAAGATTAGATGGTAAATTTGAATTGTGGAGAGGAATGACGGAGACGGCACAGAGGGTGGTGTACTCTACTATTTTGGTAAGAAACAGAAAATTGATGAATGTTCCATTGAACGGAAAAGAAAACTTTTTGACAGCGTCGAAGTCTTCACCTTACATTTCCTTTTTTTCTTTACACCACCAGGCGATGTGGCGTATTTGAGTAAAGTCAATGAAGCGATGACGCAGCGTGTCATCGGTGTAATTTGCAGCCACAAAGGAAGCCACAGGCCATAAGAGGCGGATTTATCTTCCTTTGGGATTGTTGTAATATTAACGGTTTGCTTTATAGCTTAAGGCAACAACCCGGAGACAGCAGCAGCAGTGACAATGAAGCGGCCAGTTGGGAATATGTTCGAAGAGGAACTTACGCCCCCCTTTATTCATGTATTCCTCTTGAACAATATCGCTATCAGATTGTGCTTAGGTCGCAAGCCGTGCCAATGAATTTTAATAGCATTTCGAGCTAGATTTCTAGACGTTGCCAATTTCACAATACTTTGACAACTTTGATGAGTGCTGATAACCACATCTGCAGCATAACCAATAACCTTTCCACAGTTCGCATTGTCCGAAATAAGTAAAGATTCATCTATGTTTAATGCGAATGTGATGAATATAAGTCATGCGTTGTAAATATTACTTGGGTGTTCATCATTTGTATACTTTATTGTTGTTATTATTATTAGTGAAAGTGGAGAAAGGGAGAAGATGGTGCAGAAGTGCGATCAGACTCGGAATGTCTCTCTCTATCCTGTTCTTCCCTAATGAAACAGCAGATTCTTTGGCGAGGAGTAAGCGATCTGTGCAGTTATTTACTTCTCATCAATACCAATACTGAATAGTGGCAGAGATTGTGCTCGCCAGTTCCGTCCTCTTTGCAGAGTCTACGCTCTGGATCCGAACATAGACGCATCAGATTCCCGCTCTCCTAGCCAGTAGTGCTCGATCCTCCCAACAGCTGAAGACTTTACCAGGGATGAGATAGTGTTGAGGTCGGACATATTGTAGTACTTTTAGTTTTCATATTTCGTTCTTTTTTATGCAAAAATGGTTACAAACACGATTGATCACTTTGTTCAACCAAGTATGCGATTGCTTTGTTCCATATAAAACATTTATTTGTTAAGACGTTTGTTTTCGTCATTCGAATAAAGGTACGACTGAGGCGTACTTCTCCCAGGATTTGCATACTATAAGAAACAGACAACCCCTTCGGGAAGTTGGTCTCATGTTCATATGATTCCCGTCGTTTAGGCATCAAAAAGTCGAGCGAATACGGATGTTGCGTAGTGTTTTCATGTTCCTGCTCTGTGTCAACTTTGGCAAGCCTACAGTGAGCATCCGATAAAGGAACCGCACATGACAGTATATCATGCAAATTAACATAATTTTATTTTTTAATAATTTATTAGGAGCAGAATTTAAATGATTCTCACATTTTGATTTGGTTTGGCAGAAAGATGTCGCATAAATTTATATAGAATTTGTTATTGTTGTTGCTTTTGATAGAAAATCATGTGTCATTCCTAGACACTTCAATAGGGCAATACCGAATAAGGTGACTTTTTCATTGGCCTTTAGTATTTCATAAACATGAGAGGTCGCGGCCTTCTCTTAACATTTTATTTGTATATCAAAAAGTATAAATAGGGACACCCTTTTATTTTCCAGATTATCGACAGTCAGCTGTATTGTCAATACACTCTAAAAAATGTATGTGTATTAGGTAGAACAATAATGGAATATACTTGCATACATATATATGTGTGAATGTATGTGTGTCTATAAAAACTTCGCGGTTCGCCCTCCTCCATTGTGCAAGCGTAGCAAGTGCGATAAAAGTGTTGTGTAACATTGGGGAGCAATTCGCTAGTCATACCCAGGTCCCCCCATACCGCACACAGAATTCTCCGCCGCCTTTCACCCCTGCTCGACACGCCTCACGCCGACTGATGTTGACTGTCGACAATGAATATAAAATGAATGTCTCCAGCATCTGCGAAATTGCAGTGGTGCTTTATCATTTTGTGAGTTGAGTTTCAAACAAAACAGAATTTCAACAAAGCCCTCGTCCCCAGCCGCAAAATCTTCGCTTGAATGTCCACTTCAAATCTTGTTATTGTACTGCATTGCGTTAATGAGGTGCATCGTCTGATATCTTCAGGTTTATGTACATATAATAATTGTTTTTTCCTCTTCCCAGTTCATTTCCTGCTCGTCCATAACAGTTTTTAAATTATATGCGGTACGGTTTTCCACATTGAATATAATTATGGCTTTTTTGATCAAAGTCGGTCAAATACGATCGGAAATTGAATGAATAGCTAAGTCGAATAAGCCATGGTCGTTTGTACACAGATCTGAAAGCTCCTGTTCAGTTGAATTCAAATTTTGAGCGCCAAATCAGCATATCAATATTATACATATTATAAATTATGTACCTCATTGGAAAGATACCGATTTGCTGGAATAACTATTATAATTTGGGTAGCTAAAACTTAATACCAAAAGAAACTGTGCAAAAAGATAAAGTTTACAGTATAACGACATGGTCAAATGGCCCGTACGTAAAAAATAAAATCAGTGGTCAACGAGATTTGCAGAAGCGGTTGATACGTTCAGAACAAAGATGGCTCAATCAGAGTGGCAAATCGGCTTCGACAATTAGTTTAAACGCATGCAAAATGGAATAATTTGAAAAAAAATCAAGCGATATACGATGATTAATTGTTTGTTTGTTTATTTGTTTTTGTTACCTAATTCAAAAACATAAAATGCAAGACTCGTATGTGTTTAGGAAGTTGACTTTATTCGCTAGCCCGACAAGAAGAGAATTTTGAATAATTCGGTCGAAGTTTTAAAATGTCTTTAGTACAACTGGGTTAAAACTATAAAATGATTTTACTAGTGCATCATGTATCAAACTTGCAATCAAAATATATGCAACTACCACAGCTCTGCGTATATACATATATGTTATTATATATCTCTAATTGTAACTGTTATAATACAAATTTTGTTTTAGTCATTTGGTTTTCAATATCTCAGAAGATGACTACGATATATAGAGCCCACCGAAGTCAACTAAAAATACATAGTTAACGAGAGCAACAGTCGAGCGACAGTGGGATACCCTTCCACCTTTTTTTAACGTACAGAGTCCATGATTGCACGATTATACTCCTTAATTGAAATATCGTAACGTAAGCCTTCATAAGCAAACGGCTCTATATGAATACGTTCATGTTGCACAAATGTATGCATGTGTCTGCGTTTGAATGCGAAAAACGTGTGTTCATAGAAACGAAGAGAAGAGCAACAGCTGGCACTACGCGCTCGCATTTTCTTTTCTACATGAGCATTGCAATGACGTCACAAATTGCTGGTCTGTATACAAAATCATAGTAAACAAGGTTTTTGTTTAATACCGTCTGTGTTTAATGCCCGATCGAATTGAAATTTTAAAGTTATGTTGGTATTATAATTAGCTAAGTATTGGTCTCAGAATGTTGTATTTTTTATATGGCGCTTAATTGACTCGGCTGAGCAAGAATATAAATACTTTGTGGGGTCTCCCACGGCTCCTTCTGCCTGTTACAAACATTTGCACAAAGTATCGTAAGTACACCCTTTTTTTTGACCATTTTCAATGGTTCAATAAAAATACGATACACAGATTTTATATGTACAGATCCTATATGTATGTTTAATGCTGGCCCGTACGAGATAGGCAGCAATGTGAAAGCACCGTCTTGAAACTGTAGACATTGAATACATAAGGAAGAGTGGACTGCTAATAGAAACTTTAGTAGTACTGTACAAGTGATATATTAGGTTGCGGTATCAAATAATAATTTATAATACGCTCAGTATGAACTACATTCCCTGTTGGGTTCTATGCACTGATTTAGGGATAAAGAGAGATATATTTAGTTTAAAACTCCCTCAACTGTAACTTTCTCTAATTGTACTTGTAAACTTGATCTGCTTACTGACAAGAGACCTTTCTAACCGACCTGACCGATCTGAACAACAAATGAAACGCAACATAATCAAACAGAATACACAAATGAAGTACGATTTTGTAATGAAAACAAACAAACAAATAAAGCAGGGAGCTGGGGGCGAACGTAAACGAACAGAAATAAATACGCAAAGACAACACACGCCGAAAAAACCAACAACAACAGCAACAGCGCATGGCAAACAAAATAAAATAACGGAATAAAACAATCACAAAATTGTCCTTTGATCTCTTGTACCGTACTCCCCATCCCTTCCTCACTTTCATGACAAACTCAACAATTTAATTTTCTACTTAGTTTCTGTTGTTGTTGGTGCGGCAGATGCAGATGCTTTTGATGCCATAACCGAAATTAACAAGTTAAGCAAATAAAATGAAATGAAAACGGAGGAAAATAAGTAAAGCAGGTTATGTCGAGGGCGGCATTCGAATTTAAATACCCTGCCTTCAAAGATTTGATACAAATGGTGTTACTGTTATTATTATAATTAGCAAATTAAATTGGCATGCTTAGAATACATATATAATATATTAATTTTTCTTCCTGGATAGTACTTTTGATTTATATATATATCCCACCATTGATTTTGATTCTGTGTAAAACAAAAAAACTTGATTGGAACAGATAAGAAAAATCATTTCAAAAAACAATACTAGTCAGCCGATTGATCCTATGACAACTATACATTATTGTATAATGTATAATTATAATTGAAGGAGCGTGAATGCACTGAAGGAGAAAGATGGATATTTTTCAACAAGTCCTTTTGCAGTTTTCAATGCATAGTCTCCGAATTTGTCTGGATTTACATTATATCCCGATGACAATGCTTGTAACAGTGTTGCACATCTTAAAATCAATTCCTTGTCACGGCCCATTATATCAGCAGACAAATCCGGATAACCAAAAAATTTTCTTGCCGTATTCCCATCGTTAGATTTTCCACTTCCTCCAGACTTAGGTTTATCTACAATTAGGCCCATTTTTTGTCGAAACTCAGACTGAATAAATTGTTTGCGAATTAAGAATTGATTTTTTGCTTCCTCAGAACGTATTTGCCAAATTTGTAGATCCAATCAGTACGACACGTGGACGAAGTACTAAAAAAAAGTATATATGCATGTTATGGAGACAGGCCAAATTCAAATCGTTCTTCATGTACCTTTCTAATAAGACATTCCATGTAACAAACAAGCTATTGTCTTTGAAATCTGTATTTGATATTTGCTGCCATCGAATCCCCACTTTCCTATTAAAATAACACTGTCAACTGAATATATTTCAAAATTATTGAAACTTTCTTTCTGGATCTGCAATATTCGACTTGCAGTGTGATCTAGTAAACTTTGGAGTTCAACTTCAGCGATTGATTCGCTTATAGTAGTACCATCTTTTTGACTTTGCCAAAATAATTTTTTCGTAGCTTGAAAGTAAGTCAAAACCTGCCTCCAAATTAATGATAGTTTGAATCAACAAATATTGATGTTTTGTTAATTCGACTTCAACCAACAGTGACAAAACTTCTTCAACATTTGCCTGAATTTGTACTTGTTGTGATCGCACTTCAGAAGACAGCAAAAAATAAGCAGCAGTCTGGTCTAGTTTACAAAATTTCAGCTACCCGTCGACGCATTGTTCACTTTGACTTAACTTACTCTTAACTTAACTCTTTGACAGTAACTTTTTTATCGTCGCTTCCACTTATCGAAATATTGTACTTTCCTCTTTGTTAAGCCAAGATATACTCTGACAGTTTTCTCCTTACTTCTCCTACATTTTGTCCAAAATTCGGCTACTTATTTGCAAATATAATTAGTGCATTCGGTTAGTCTGAAAACTATCGTTTCCTCTATATCTTCAATACATTTTTGAACTCGATTTGCAACATTTCTTGATTTTTGTGCATGACACCCTTTTCAGTGCACCAAATTTCGAAAATGTCCATTCGGAAAAAAACGCAAAATGTGCCCAACAGTTAAGTACATAACAGAGTTATAAAAACATAATAATAAAACAATATAGTTGAACACAATCACAAACACAATAACGGGATCACAACGAAAAACCAAGCGCTGCGCTGTAACTAGAAATTAGACCTTGGAATAAAGAGGACCGGCATTAGTATTTTTAATTTTTGAGTACTTAGGAGCAGACAGGCGCAAATGTTTTTCTTTAATCAAAAAACATAGACATATACACTAGTTAAGGTTTCATTAAGGGAATCGGAGGGGAACACAACTTAAACTTTAACAAAACATAGAAAAGACGTTCACAAAATTTACAAAAAAGGTTAAATTTATATTAATTTCACATAAACGCATTATCAATAGAAACAAAAGCAACAGTCGAGCGTCATGCGACAGTGGGATACCCTTCGACTTTTTTTAAAGGTTAAGAGTCTATGATTGTACGATACTACGCCTTAATAGAAATATTGTTACGCAAGCTGTATATGAATACGTGCATATAGAATTTCATTGGCAAAATACGTGTGCATAGAAAAGAAAAGGGGCAACAGCTCGTGCTACGTGCTTGCACTCTCTTTCCTTGTGGATCCTCTACGCCTCCTTCTGTTACATACATTTGCACAAAGTCAGTATTCCCTTTTTTGACCATTTTCATTGGTCGAAGGGTATAAAAATATAAACTTTCTACGGTATTCGAATGACACGCACTAATTCAATTGACGCACAGAAGAAAAAGAATGCTCTTCATATTGTAGTTGCAATTAACAATATTTTTATTTGTAATTCATATAATTATTAGTAAGAACTGTGTATTCTGACGGTGCTTTTTAAAGGTCATTGTGGGCTAAGACTCCACATAGCTATAGCTAACAATACGAAAGTCAGATACTGCGGTCTACGGGCTGTAACAACTGAGCCCACATCGGCCGTTATGCGTTGCGCAACACTAGGAAACTGTAGAGTAAAACACAATCACTCTAGGAAAATTTTTACGATTTTTAAGGATAACTTGGTTAAGGAGTTATTTCCTGGTTGAAAGTGTACGAAAACCAATAATTATTTATTGTCTTCCAGAATTTAAGAAGACCCATTGAAAAATTTATGGGTACATATCTTAGTAATAAGGAAGTAAACGATTCACTCACGTGCAACACACACCCACATCACAACATAGACATATGTACATAGACATATGTACATAGACGCACACTTGTACTATAATCCGAAAATTTTGTATAAGAGTACGCAAGCACTTATATACTCACATGTGTACCTATAAGTACTACACATACATGCCCACGTTCATATATATATATATATATATATATATACATATATATATAGACACGTTGCGATTGCTTTGCCAAGCTGACCAACCGAAACGCATTGCGCAGGCACAATAGCAAATAATCGACGAGACAATTGGTTGAGGCAAAGAAGAGGCATTAACCACCGCTGTGCCTGTGCCAGTGCTAAGGGGGTTGCCTATTCAGCAGTATTGTAAGAGGAGGAGCTACAGCTACTGTTTTAACTTGTATTGTATTACACAATGCCCTTTGTCCCCTACGTTGGCGTTGGCGCTGGCGTTGACGTTGACGTCGCTGTATTGATTTAAAGCAAAATATTCTTTTTTTCGGATTCGCATTGTACGTACATAAATATACATATGTATATATATGCATATGTACCTTTGCATCTGAATGAATGTATCTTGGAACTGTTGTACCTAGAGCTGTTGTAAGCATGAGATATTCTGCGTCTCCCACACCACTTGCGTGTGTGTGTATTTGTTTACTTACATACGTAAAAAAAAGACGGAGAGAGCGAGAGAGAGAGTACGCGCAAAAACTTGTGTGCGCAACAAAACTTGTGCAAATGAATGCACGCCCATCAGAGATTGGTAGCTGCTTGTCTCTCTTTCTCTCTCTCTCTCTTTCCATAAACCCATAACCTCTCTTTCCCTCTCACTCGCTCCCACTTCTCAAATGAGTCTCTCTCTTTGGAACTATTTCTCTCACTGCGCACTTTGTGAATATTATCGTATATAGTATATGTGTGACGTCAACTCCGACTCTTATTTCAATTGTTTGATCTCTTTCCCTCTTTATCTCTCTCTTAACAATACGGTACGCCACGTTGTTGTACTGAAACCTAAGAATTAACTTTTACCACTGGACCATCAGTTCTCTTTGATGCGTCGATGCTAACGGTATATACGAATTTGTGCACGAGTCTGACTGCGAGTTGCTGCCGCTGCGACGGTGTCGAATCAAGAAGGTAGAAGATAAGACAAAATTCAGCAAGAAAAGGGTCTTGGGTCCTCCTCCTATCTCCCTCTCTCTCTGTGGGTACACTATATTTTTCACAAAATGTGATTCTATTGTGTCGTATAGAACAAACAAATATAACTAAACCAAATGAAGTGTAGTGCTGCACCCAATCACACTCACAGTTTGAAGGCAATAATAACGGTCCTTAGCAGATGCTTTATAATCAGCCAATTCGGTTAACTATCAAAATTAATTTTATTTTTGTAAAATTGGGAAGTGTTTTTGAAGTAAGATTTATATTGCACTTTCCTAAAGTATTCTAAGAATAACCATCAATAATATTTAATTATATATAAAATTCATACACTAATGATGTCATTTATATACTCGTGTCAGTAATGAGGACAACAACTGAGAACTATGCATTTAAAAGTGAAAATCTACAAACCAGTTTTAAAAAACCGTTACAATCTGAAGGCGTCTTTTGTCGCCTATCGGATTCAAACTTACAGGAGAGGTAGATGTTTATGTCAGCTAAGTATCTGGTAAAATCAAAAATTTAACTATAGATTTGCGGGAATGGTGGGAGTGGCAATCAAAATTTGAAATAAACTTGATAAGAATATGGTATACAGAAACCTTAATGATAAATTTGATGTTTCTAACTGTGACATACACATAAACACACGAACAATCGACAGGAAATATATTCTTTGTGGATCTTTCTTTGTGGTGGCCGTCACACGCTCTTCTCCCTGTTTCTACATCCATTTGCACAAATTTAATATACTCTTTACATTACTTTCAATATTGAAAGCGCTAATCATTACCAACTTAAAGTGAACAAGTGATTGATTAAAAAAAACAAAGACGACATCGGTCTGCATTCTCTTCCCCCTTTTTACTATGTTAACGCAAGGATGTCAAGAAACCTTTCATCAATGTATATAATTTAGGAATAGTAGGAATTATCGGTGGGCACTGAATTTTTCCCATTTTGGCTGCAACTACTTGTTTTAAACTTGGGCTAATATAATGACCAAGCGCGTACTTAGGCCACGATTTTGGCAAGCCAAGAAGATTACCCATCCTTGAGCTAATCGAAGAAATCGTTAGCTCTCCAGAAGGGTCATCATATTCTTTTTGGCTGCTGCAGCGGTTATTGGACCGACTACGGGAGACTTCCTTTTACCAACAAAAATAATAGTGATACGGTCTAGCATTAACGCACCACTAATTTCTCCCATATCTTTGTATATTTTGAACTTTTATTGTAGACTAAGTTTGACAGTATGACAGATATTGAGGCTAGCGTGCAACAACAGCAACAGCAGCTGCAGAATGTGCAACGCATGCACCAGGAGAGCTGCCTGCAGGAATTGCAACAACAACTGAGTGCACAGTTCGCAACTGGTCGGTTCGTAACGACACAGCAGCAGGAGCAACCACATCAAGGTCCGACTGAAACAACTGCAGTGCCTAGTAGCTTAGTGCCATTTCTACCATTTATGCATCCTTCGTTGGCCCTAATGCCAGGTCATATGAGCCACCAGCCGCCCTATAGTCATAGTCATAATCATCACGTGCACAAGCTGGGAATGCAGCCAATATGGCACAATCCTGCAGTGGCAGCAGCTCATATCCAGGCTGCATTGGCAGCCGCAGCAGTGGCTGCTGCAAGTACCAACAACAACAGCAATACCACACCGAACCCTGCAACTGCGAATAAGACGAATAAGAGAGAGGAGGAACTGCAGAACTGCGTTCATGGATCAGCTGGAATAGCTGACACAGTATCAATACTGGAGTGTCCACAAAATGTAGCCAAATATCAAAGTCACAGTCATAGCACGCCGCCGGACTCTCCACAGGGACGGTGCCAAAGCACCGAAGACGGCTTCATTTCGATGAAATCATCTTCGCCCGAGGAACTCAATCAGTCTGATGCACAAAACTCCGAAATGGATGCGCCCCTCAATCTTTCTAAACCTAAGGGATCCCCAAGATCATCACCAAGCAGCACCTACGTAAAAGATCGGGAACATATGACTCCTATCGTACCCAGCCCACCGCTAAGCTGGCAAAATGCTGGAACCAGCGTCTCTGCGCCAGGACTCCCTCATCCCCATCCATCGACGGCTTTGTTCGCAGATGTCGAGGCCAACTATTTGCAATCTCGTGTCAGTCAATGGCATTGAAATAGTAATTTATATATACTCATAATTGGATGAAGGGGGCACGGCAGATCCCACAAAGTTAGGATATATTTCTTAGGGCGTATCTGTCAGATAAGTCTGATAAACGTGGCAACTTTAGCAACTACAGCTATAATCAACTTATATACACTATATTCTATATAAGTGGTCAGAACATATAACTCAAATCAAGTTTATGTATAATTCAGGATAACCCCACAAGGCAATAGATTGATATAATTAAACAATATTTGGTTTTTGCTTTGATAATTGGAAATACATAGTACGTCTATAGGGGGTTAAAAGACATCCTGCAATCTGAAATTCTCGGGTGTATACTAACTTGGTCATCCGAGTGCATTTAGCTATGTCCGTTTGCGTGATCAAATTTATATATCTTAGCTAACATAGTTATGTCTGACTTTGATAGTGATGGAACGATTGGCTTTTTATTAACAACAATAGGTCCATGATATGAAACTTTAAGCCCAGCAGAGGAGACAATTGATCTGCAAGGTTGCAGTAAATATCCGAAAGCAAAGTATCGCTAGGGGGGCATCTTCTCGGGGATAATGAGATAAGGTCGTCCAATCTAAGCAAGAGAACTGCAGATTTCGTTAGAATAACTGTACTAGATAGAAAGCATCTACTCAGGGGTAATAAGATAAGGTCGAGCAATCCAAGCAAAAGAACTTCAGATTTCCTTAAAGTAACTGTAATAGATAGTCCATCAGGGGGTTTAATACATCGACAATGTGTTAAATTGCCAAAACCTAATACATTTATTATGTTTCTGTTCACAGGGGCGAATGTGGAACGCAGCGTCGGATTCTTGTTCCCTAAGTATTTCCCTTGGTAGCAGCTCAAGTGGCGGTAATGCCGGCCGAGCAGCTCGTGCAAGTCGTGATTCCACAAACAGCTGCGGCACTAGTTCAGAGAGATCCACTGTGCTAGAGACAGATTGTCATGGACTGAGTCAAGCTCACGCACAGGGGCAGTCATCACAGAGACATGGGCACACCCACGGACATAGTAAGCCGCACATCAAGAGGCCTATGAACGCTTTCATGGTTTGGGCCAAGGACGAACGGAGGAAGATATTGAAGGCGTGTCCGGACATGCATAATTCGAATATATCTAAGATATTGGGGGCACGCTGGAAGGCCATGTCGAATGCCGATAAGCAGCCATATTACGAAGAGCAGTCCCGCCTTTCTAAGCTGCACATGGAACAACATCCCGACTACCGCTACCGTCCTCGACCCAAGCGAACTTGCATAGTCGATGGCAAAAAGATGCGCATATCTGAATACAAAGTATTAATGCGAAATCGCCGTGCCGAGATGAGACAACTCTGGTGCCGCGGAGGCAACAGCGCTTCTCTAGGTCCGGGTCTAGCATCCGCCAGTGGACCTAGTGGAGCTACAGCCAATACATACCACTTACCAGAGATAAGCCAGTCCCATGCAGACGATTGTGAGTCGCCTCCGCCAAGTATGGGGGTGACAAGAAGGAGTTATTATTATCCGACTGAGAGCCTGTCGCCATCGGGCTTTTCCTCCGAGGATATTGAAATACCAACGCTGCGTGATATAGATGATTAAAGCGGATCACCAATGCCTGTTATGGGGCTCCGATTTCACTTATCTTTTGAGGCTTGGAGTAGTTGTTTATGGAGGTGAAGATGGAGATGCAGAGAAGGGTATAAGGATTGATTGCTGTTTTTATGGAGGCTAGATTTGACGATTGATCCGTATAGAACTCGTCAAGATGAGATGAATATATTAATTATCGTCTTGATTTAAAAGATATAACCTCTGAAAAGTCTCAATTTTCTGTACGTTTTGTCAGTTAAAATTATCAGTGTGACCACTTTCCAAAAAGGAAAATTACCTACATTTTGCAATTGTTTCGTTGAGATAGTGAGCAGCAAAGTTGAAAATCAGTGCGCTAAGGCAACACACTAATTCGTTTCGCGTGGAGTCGTGCACGTTCGGCCCGCAATACACGTTAGCTTATGCTTTGCGTGTGTCGACTGCGCTGCGACAGAATTTTTTTGATCTTTACTCTCAAGTTATCGAGTTCTGTAAGCATCAATAATCAAATCTCGGCGCCCGAAAAATAATCTACCTGGATATAACTCTGGAATCTATTCTTGCCCACGTTCTTTTGCTTGTAAATACTTAAGGAATATATGTACATCGCAACACTTAGACTAGTACTATCTGTGTATTGTTTATTAAGTTTCAGTTCAAGTGCCATTACAAATATGTACACATGCATACATACTTTAAGTTAAAATTTTGATAAAATGATTAGTCGATATATATTTTTGTGCCATTCATGCACCGATGCCATAGAGAAATACAAAATAAATATACATACATTACATACATAAGCCTACATACACATACACACATATGTATATAATAAAAGCATACATATAATAGTTAATGATTTCGATTATGAGTGCATCTCTGTTCGTCTTCGTATGTTTACCTATTTTTACTTATAAGTGTATGTATGTATGCGTGTATATGCGTACTTTCATTGCACTTACATGCACGCACACATGTTCATACATGTGGTCATATGTCAAATATCTACATCGGTAATGCCAATGGTTTAGAGAGAAAACACGCTAGATTACATAATATATAAACACAGTCGAATAAAGTTTACATAAAAGGAGCTGATTTTATGGATTTTCCAGTTAGATACATACATATGTATGTTTGTATTTTGTTGCCATGTTGGCTTATTGTTTGAATTAAAAAAAACCCAAATTTGATTAAAAATGTCACCTGGCAACACATATACATACATACATTTTGACACACATATGCTCGTATGTATGTTAAGAGACCCATGTATTAACGTTCGTACACACATATGTACATACAAACATACATATACATATATACAGACAAACGCCATAGAGAATTATTTTCTATTAAAATACATATTACAATTTATTTCTTAAGTATGCAGATTTATAATGAAGAATCAATAGTGTAGTTTATAATGAAGAATCGATAGAGTAGTTGATTCTATCCATATTTTTACAGCCATAATAAATGTATGTATATATAGATATGCATACATGTACAACCATCTGTACATCATTTATATTTTATTTATACATACATACGTATGCATATGTAACTTCCACATGCAGTCAGAGTTAGTCAAGTAACATATGTTTGTACACATGTGTAAAAAGTTAATTAACAGACTGGACACATGTACATATGTATGCACTTATATACATATGTATTTAAATAAAAGGACAATTTACATTAACATTACCACTTGTATCATAATATTCAAGATTAAAACAGTCTTTCCCGTTTCATCTTGATTTCCCTGTGTGAGTTTAAAATAACCAATTGTAAAGTTAATAATTTCGCTTTTTTAATTTTTGTATTTCACTCTTTTTCACGCATTTTCTTCTAAGATTGTGAACATTCTACATTGCATTATTCGACACGTGTGCAGTTTAGAGGTCGCCAAGATCTGACATTATTTCTCACATTTTAAAACCTAAATATAATACAAAAGAAAACAACCATGTGCTTCGCTTTCGTAAGAAAACTAAACGAACTTTTAATACTTTATGTCATTTCAAATGGAAACTGTTAAGTAAACTCAGTGAGACCATAGTTTGGCATTAAAGTAATTTATTTTGGTCACACTGGTAATTTCAGGTGAAAAATTGAATGTCAAATCGGGACTTATAAAAGGCTGTATTATATTAACAAAGCCACAAACGAAAAGATTTTCCTTCGTTTTATTTCGCTTTTCTTTTGCAGAAACAGCAACCTCGATAGCATCGATAACTTATGATTAAACCACTAAGCACTGAACGCCTAGAAGAGACCTCAAAGTTGAAGTTGTTGTCACTAGTTTTCTTGATCCAAGTACCCCAGAGCCCGAAGCATTCAGAGTAGAGAATTCGGCTGCACGCTCGGCTGGGGTACTTGCATGTTGTATGACCCGCTTTTACAAGAAATGATTGCCGTAAATTCATATTATCCGCCCTACAAATAAAAATACGACTTTTCAATTTGATCCAATGATTTTCAGGAGAAGTATTTACCTGGTAAACGTTATTTCCAATTGTTGTACACAAAACCAGTGAAAACCCTTAAACATAAAAGACGACAAAGGGTAAACAAAATAAAGTGAACTTCACACATTACATCGTATTTTAACACCATTACAATCACAAACTACGCACGCGTCACCAGGCAGAAGTTGTACGGTCCGCAAGAAAGTTATGTGTCCTATAGGCAGCAGAGATGGCCTTGCTCCGGCTGCTGAAACTGCACAGATTGTTCACAGCGGAGCCGTTGCTGAAGATTTGCAGGACGCAGAATATCGACGGTGAAACGGAAAATTCAAATGCGGCTGCTGGCGTTGCACCAGTCAGCCGTGGTACGGGAGCTGTTGCCGTGCGGCTGGAGTGGGCAGAATACTTATTTGGTCCCTGGTGGATCCCCGCAAAGAAAAAACTCACCAGGGCAGGTAGGTATCAAGACCCAGAGGTCCAGAGAGAGCTGATACTGCACATTCAAAATATTATTTAATGAATTTTAATAATTAAGCTGGGCATTCGGCCAGCTGCCGACTGTTCGAACGGCGCTTGCTTAAAACAGGAACCTTGGGTCATTGACCGATCTGGCTGTTGACAGAGGAGGTCCTCGTTTTCAGTACCAGACGGTGGTGATCCAAGGTGTCGCTTAAGCTTGCATATGTTGGTCGTACCGGGGCAGCTGATATCATCGGTATATGTCTATCGACAGTCGAAATAAACACAGCTGATTCGCAGAATGCAACACGCTTTAGAACGCACTAAATCTGATAATGCACAGCCGGAACAACAATGCCGAAGTCACACTAACGGGCTTACACTGGTCCGTGTGTTTAGCAGCGCCTGGGCAGAGGCATTTTCTATGCGATGCGCATAGATAGTGTAACCGCCGCTCCAAAACGTCATAATATCGCGCGATCTTATGACGCTTAAGGACGCCATACTGGGCGAAATTATGGCGGCGGAATTATGACGCTATGCCATTCAGAGTTCGGCATTTTTTGGTATTTTTATATTCACAATGCAGGTTCAACAAAGCAAAACAAATCTAGCTGCTGCGAACGGAACTTAAATACGTTGGTTAATTTAGTCTTTTTATCGTAGGGTTAATTTAGTATTTTTATCGTGTGGAAGACCGCAGCTTCTAAGATCTGGCAATTCACCCTATTAAACACAACGATATATGATGAAAAGTATATACTTTCGGATTTGCTTAGTAGTAGTGCTGAGAGTTAAATCGATTCTCAAATCGATTAATCGATGTTTTTCATTTTCTCCGATGCATCGACTTGATTTTTAAAAATCAATTAAATCGAAAATTTAAATCTATTAATTAATACTAGTATATAATAAAGAAAAATAAACAAGTCTAATGGTGGTACAAAATTATGAGTTTTTAGGAATCGTGAGACGGATAAGCATTAGTTTTTAAAGAATTTGAGTTGTTTAATTGTTTTATAACAATATGGAGTATTATGTAGTATTTTTAATGTCAAACCAAAAAAACGCTTTTTTTTCTCTCTTATTTCATGACAAAAACTGCTTTTGTCCTTGAATTTCAAATTTTCAATTGAAATGGATTAAAATCGATTTTTTTCTGGAATTTTTAGAAAATAAATCGATTCAGTGAACATCGATTTATTTCCACCTCTACTTAGTAGATATAACATCCACTAAGTATCGTTTTACGATACAAATATACAAATGACATTTTTGGGGTGACCAGATTTCCAAAAATAATAACACATATTTTGACCTTACAGAGATACATTGCTATTAGAGCTATCGTTAATAGAATCGATAATTTTGATTGGACCCGTCATTCGGTAACCCTCGATGGGATTTTTTAATAATGCATTTAATAATATTGTCCAATTCGATGGAGTTTTAAAAGCCCAGAAACGCGAAACGACACGATATTCGTAACTATCAACACAAAACACAATACTTTGCTTAAATATTACTCACCATAAGTAATAATTTTATAGATATAGCAAAAACATCCCAATAGTGGAAGTTAAAAAAGAGATTAACAGAATATAATACTCGTAGTATAAAAAAATGTTGTTTTGTATTGTTTAAAGCTCTTTATTAAGACATATTGGGTTTCTTTTTGTTTCATATTATTGCAAATGTTGGTTTTTAAATGTTCACATATTATATACATTAATTTAAAATATTCAAAAACAAATTTTTGGAGTAATGCATGGATGGATGGTGGCCACCATCGATGGTCTTACAGCTTTTAGGGCTATATTACAAGTTGACTTAAAGTTTAAATTTTGAAATAGTTATTCAGCTGTCAATGGAATCCTCACAATCGACTCCTATGCTATTGATATGCCAATTTTCAGGTCTGAGTATACATGTCCAACGCAATGTGTGCCCTCTACGACTTCATATTTGTTTATTTTATTTTGTATTTTTTCCGTATATCTGGCAATGGTTTATAAATAAATATTTTACTATTATATATTGTATGTTTATTGAATACCTTTAATAATAATAATAAAAATGTTCAGCTCCTTATCGATAATATTCCGATAGCTTGTTAGTTTTAAAGCGATGAATTTAAGCAATTTCCCATCTCCCTAGTAAAATGGCGAGCTGTGTTGCTTTGCATTGTTAAAAATAATTTGTATTTGATTTTTTTGCGTTTGTAAAAACCGTGAGATCTCTTAATAATTTTGCAAATTTCACAACAGCTTATAAAAAAGTAAGATGTCAACTGTTCTTGTTTGTGAAATGCATGTGTTTCTGCGTGTAGTTTTTCGCTTTGGGTGTGAGTTGTAATCGCCGTGGTTGTTGAGGATTGTATGTGCAGCTAATAATAAAGAATAGTTACAGCAATTTTGGATAACATATTCCCAAAAATAAGCAACGTATATAAAATAAAAAGTATTTGAGCCAACCGTGCACACCACGTATTGCCTACTACTTCCATACATACATCCATATATGTGTAAACGCATATGTAGCCATACATACATCCATATGAATGTATGAAAAAATTATGCATGCATGCCTTAACAACCCATTTATAAATATATACAAAAAATATATATGTATATATATATATATAAATCATAAATACATATAAAGTCAAATGATGTTGTGTATTATTAAAACAACATGCAATATTATATAAACAAATCCAAACAATACCAATAAATTATTATTTATTATATCTGCAGTTAATGTAAGTTCGAGTATTCTACAGTGGAAAAGAGCCGATATAATAAGTTTATTTTGCCGTTCCTTGGATCGGGTCGGTTTATATTTTGGGTTATAAATGAACCAAAATCAAATCCAACAATTGACCTTGCACCTATCACAGGCACTTGATCAAAATTACGATGTAAGTTTGATTTCAATTAAATTATAGACCCAAACATTCATGTATTTATAATATCTAATTAAAAAGGTCGTTAATATGGAGACAGTGCTTTCGGTTATCTCTGCGTTGGAGGGAACTACAATCACAAAGGAGCAATTGGAGGCCACCAGATTGGCCAAATACATAAATCAACTTCGTCGCCGAACAACAAATGAGTCGTTAGCACGTCGAGCTAAATCTCTTTTAAAGAAATGGCGTGAAATGGTCGGTATTCAACAGACCACACACGATTCTCAGCCATTGCAGGCGCAGCAGTCATTCAAACCGATAATTGTTAACAACGTTTCATCGTCAGAAGCGGCTATTGCTGATACTGCTGTAGATCGAGTTCCTTCAATGATTTCATCAGTTTCAGAATCTACAGAAATTACAAACTTTTCAAACCTTATAAGACACATAAATATTGAGAACTCAAACGATTCTATCGTCAACAAGACCACTAGAAATCAACAGACTGTTGTTAATAAGCCAGTACCATTTATAAACGAACATTCTGTGAGTTCTGTATGTAATGAACCTTCTATTGTCATTGATATTGTCACTGATTCCGATGATAATAATGAACAACCAGAACAGCTATGCAAATTTACGCCTTCTTCCTCATCTTTATCATATCCTACGCTCTTCCCAAGAAATCAAACCAAAAAAATTAAAAAAGATAAAAAGCATAGGGAGAAGGATAGAGAAGCTCGTGTCAGACCTTCATCTTTTTTACAACAACAGCAACAATCATTCAGATTTAATGGCTTTACTGATGGTAAAGTGCCCACAGATTCAGGTATGTTGATCCACCGAAACAATAGATAAGATAGTAAAAAATAATTTGCCTTTCCCTTACAGAAATCCTGTCATTGTCGAATAGCTCAATGAGTTCAATATTATCTGTCGAAGTAATTTCGGGGAACTCGCAATCACAAGGTAAATTTCGTGCTACAAATACAACAACAACACCGGATTTGACATTTGCCGGCAGATTTAAGTCGGTTATTAATAATCGAGTGGATAATTCTGTATTGCCAACAAATGATCAAAAGGATACGCCAGAAACCCTGAATAATAAAATAATGAATGATGGAATTGTTAACAATGATGATACAAGCACCTCCTGCAGTCGTTTATCAGCTTTTGAAGAAGAACAACCACAACAAGGGATATCTGAATTGAAGTCCTGTTACGAGAAGGAGAAAGGAGTTGAAGGAGGGGATAAACCCTTGTCTCAGGTTCCTAAGAAGCGTGGTCGAAAGAAAGGTTCCAAGGGAGTCGATTCAATTATTGCCAAGAAGGAGTCCAGTCTGTCTCAGCAAATATTTTTTGGTTCTACTGCAGGTGCAGGTGTAAAAAAAGTGAAAACAACCAAAGAGCTTTTTAATGAAATTCAAAGCAGAAAACTGAGTATATCGTTCAATCGCAGTGAGACATCATCGACAACAGGAATAATTAATAAAAGTAGCAATCACAATCTTCAAACGCGGCCAGCGTCATCTTGCTCAGGTTTGGTTAAAAATTTATTTAATATCAATTAGAGGTTAAGAATCATCGGTGCTTTATGTGAAAGACGTCAGCAAGCGTCGACGTTTCTGCACCTCTAATATCAATACTAAAAGATTTCATTAATAACACTCAATTTCTTTTAGAAACGTCAGTAAATTCTCCACACACATTAGAAACGTATGCGTCTACCAAAAGAACACTTGATGGTAAGTTCATATACCTAAACCCGTATCAATTGTAAACAAACATTTAGACATATTTTTTTCGAAGTAACTACACTCTATAAGTAGACATTTTGACCATTTCTCAGGCACTTTAAAAATAAATAGCCAAAATAATGCATAATGTTTTGTGCCAAGTAAGTCATGAAGCTATTTTTTTATGTCTTAGGACTTGATAAACTGCTTATTAAACGCGTGCCAAAAAGAGTTAAACGTAATGAGCAAAGTCTAGAGTTTGCCGCATGGGTGAGCGGTTTCCACTTGAGCATCTCCAACATATCTCAGCTCGATTTTTCCGGGGTCACGGTATTTTCATCAAGGAAAATTGCAGCAAAGGTGGATTCAATCCGATCAATTTTTTTCCGTACAGTTCACTGGTATCAGTTTTACCGAGTTTCAGAAGAAGAAGAGATCATTCCACATTTTCAATTTTTACAGGCTTATATGGCATTAAAAACAAGCTTCCCAGGTTGAGAACAAAATTGAGAACTATCCTTAACCATGCAAGTTCATATGGAAAATGATAAATCCCCTCTAAACCGTTTGATGAACGCGTCGTTCCCTAGTTTGTATGGCATGTAGGCATGAATAGTGAACAGCAAAATAATATTTTATATCATATGAGTATATATTGAGTATATATTTCTCAGCACAGACCGATCGAAAATCAAAGTTGAATTTCATACTTACACACCTGATAAATCTATTAATATTATGTATTTTTACAATACTTTTACAATATTTTCTATTCTATTTTCAGATGTTGTAAATACTGACAGTGATACAGTTTCATCAGAACGGCAAACTTCCCTCTCTTTCGACAGTAATAGCAACTATTCAAATCAACAAAATTCATCTGTGAGGAACAACATCGATGTTCCAGCATTAGACCACAATAATGTTGACAATGTGAAGACACAACTAATGCATCTAGTACATAGCTTTAGCAGCCCATTGAGTATTACGGACACCGAGAGATTATATGAATCGCAATTAGTGCCGTGTACATGTCACATTGTTGAGGAAGTTTCAAAAACCAAGGATCCTGAAGTGAGCGAGAGTAATGCGGTTGCTAATACAACGGACACTTTTCAAGAAAATTCTGGAAATTTAAATCAATTGGATACACAAACTAAAATAGAGAACAACAATGAAAGTAAGAATCCATCAGAGGAGATATCTGCATTGTCTTCGAAGCCAGTAAAGTCTATATTCGATTTGGATTTTGATGATAATGTTGACGATACATTGAGTTCGATTGTAAAGGACGTAAAAGTAACACAACATAATACCTGCAGTTTAAAAAATCGTGTTAATAATGTTGATATGAGTATACGTGGTGTTTCAACTGAATCAAATAGTTGCTTGGATATACAATCATCATATCAAGAAGAGAACAATGAAGTGAGTGATGATGTTATCGTACCAGTGGCCTCATCATTGTACACGGTACACGAGGATCCGGATTGCCCAGCAAAACAACGATTTAATGTGCAAACAATGGACGTTACCGGCTTCCATATAAATGCACTTCACAACTATTACGTACCAAATATTAATGGAAATTGGAATAACACCGATATATTATCATCGAAACCATATCCAAAAATATCAGAATTACTTGAAACGTTAGAAATGTATTCAGTAAGTGATGGTGCTGATGTTGTGCCCAAATACGGTTCCCTTACATATGGACGGATACGAAAAGATCTTACGACTCACAAGTTTGCCAAGTGCTTCAAACCCAGACCGCTTAAATATTCTATGGCACCGTTTTTAGGCATTGCAAAATGTTTGCTATCATGCCGTCGGGCAGCTAAAAGACAACGGTACATAGTAAAACAGCAAAGCACTAAACTATCAATAAAAGATAATCAAAGTCCGTTAAGTGTAGATGTGAATGAACATGTTGATATCTTCGAAAAGAGTCACAGTCAGTTACAATACATATACGATCAAGATACGTATAAAAGTCGGAATTTATTGAAGATGTCTGAAGAAAGTATAGAAGAAACGGTGGAGACAATAAATTGTAGAGATCACAAGAAAAGTAACAGCAGTAATAGTAGCACTCATAGTTGTTTCAGTTTACCATACAAAGAAGATCGCATACGAAGCACGCATACAAAACGTACTCTTGTCGAACGAAATCGCAAGAAGCGAAGAAAAGAACAAGTTCTAGGAGAAGAGCGTCGAATAAAGCGTATTAAAATTGCACTTAATGGAAATGTGGCCATACAGAGACAGATATCACACAGTAGCGAGGACGGTGAGGATGGGGAAGAGATGATACAAGATGAGGTGCAAAGCGATGCAGAGTTGAGCGATACAGAGAATGAATCAAGTCAAGGTCTAGATACTGAACATAGCAATGACGAGAACGATACTGACTTTGAGGAAGAATATGCAATTGTTCAAAAGCCTTTATTGAGTGGCAACAACAATAATCATCTTGTTTTGACCATAAAAAAAACACCCAGTAAAATCAATTCACCGATTAATCCTGAAGCCGAGTCTATAATTAAGCCCACAATAACAACAATTAATCAAATCAACTCAATATCATCATATGGTCAACGAAATCTATGTGTAATAGGAGTAAGGGAAGCTTGCCTTAGTAATTTGCATAGATATTCTCGCTATCGCCGTCGTCGTCGGGTCCGTAATGTGCATTCTAATCGTTTTCGAGATCAAAAGTACAGTTGCAACCATGATGAGACCATAGACTTAGAACTAAAACATTTATTTCGAAAAAATAATAATTTTAACCCACGACCAACCTTAAAAACTCATCAGAAATTGTTTTTCATGAATGAGTTAAACAGAGTAGATAACACGGGAAAAACGCAACGCATTATTAATTACAGCAGCAGTAGCGAAGAAAGCGAACGTGAATTTGATGACAACAATCTTGAGTACAAAAAAAAAAACAATGAATGGCCTAGGGAACTGGAGAAAACAACAGATCACAAAATGAAAATCAAACTTGAACCTGGAACTGAGACTGAAGCGAGCGCTACAAAAGAAGAGATACAAGATATGCAAAATACGGTGGAGTCGTACTTATCCTCAAGTGATGATGCATCCGTAGATATGCACGGTTCAGTTAATGACAGTGAAAATGATGCAACACTGATTAATAAGGCAGAAGATTCACGACTTCATAACAATGGCATGCTGCCTTCATTCAATTCGATTGATGACAAATTCGGTGATAAGAAGAGTGAATGCCATGATAACTTAAATTATAATTTAGACTCTTGTTCCTCATTTGAGAGACATCTTGAATACAGATCAGGCATTCGAACTGTAGCGCACGGTGACGATCCGGAGGACTGCGCTCAAATTCAGCAGTTTAGGGAATGGCATGAGATTCTTCAACTGAAGTCTTATAACAACGAACCATTGGTAGTTCTGCCATATGTTGTGCTTGAATAAAATGATATATATATTTTATGGAGTGGATCGTATCGTAACTGCTCCTTTTGATTATACCTTTACTTTAAAATATCAATGTAATTTGAGCAAATTCATTGAAATTAATTAAGTAAATCTGAATTAAATATTGTTATATTCTATATCGTTCATCATTACACAGTTTTCTTATAATTTTGGTTTTGTACTACATATATGGGAAAATATGTGCTATCCGAATAAAATGTACATATAATGTAAATAAAATAGTTTTATTCCGATTATATTTGTGTTTGTTTTCAATATATACGTATTGCATACATTCTGTTAAAACAACTAATGAAAGTTACAGTCTGAAAAGGAATTGAGTGATGCTGATTAAGAATATAAAGTACATATTTTGGGGTCAGAAACCCTTTCTGCCGGTGTCGCTGGCAATCTGTATAAATTTCGATGAGTTGCAATTTTTTATTATAAACTTAAATAATATTCGATCCAGGTTAAAAAAAATACATCAAGATTTCATTGTAGTTTTATATTTCGTTTATTTTTTGCCAATTGAAGAATTATCAATATATGTTTAGTCCATATATAGCATGTATTTTTTTGTTATCAATTCTCGAGATTTACTGATCTTGAGATATGGGAGTTGCTAATGATTTCCCGGATTAGTTGAGCGACAGCTACTGCAAATAGTTGTTAAATGAGGATGCTTCACAGCAAATGCCGCACAAAAAAACACGGAATCTTTCTTGATTAGCTCTTTTACAAATTTACACATACATTCTACTTCAGTGTTGAGTCGTTCGTTATATAAGTAACTTTTGTCGATACAAATGTAAAAATAAAGTAATTATCGTACATTTCGCTTAACTTCTTAACAGTATAATAGTTGAGGGGGTTATTGTCTGATAATGAGGTTCAAGAATCGCATTCAGGTTTAGGATTTTCAAAGGATTAGATACGTTTTGAAATTTCCAACTTTAGTCTAAGATATAAGTAAATATGAAGAATTAATGAGCAGTCTAACGATGTATCAGAATCGTATTTTTAATTATCGGAGCTTTGTACATTTATGGAAAATGCACAGAAGTTCTCCCCCTTTTTAGTTACTGCCTTTGCCTGGTATTGTCCAACATCATCTACTGTGCATTTCGTAATTGCGAATGTATAGAGATGACCATCTTTAGTGAATGAATAACGGGATCGTGTTTCATCAATGGGTTTGCCATCTTTAAGCCATGCCAAGGTCTGTACCTCTCCATCCAATTCACATTCAAATTGTGCGTTTTCTCCCTCTGACACGGAGACGGAGATTGGGAATTTGGCAAAATTAGGTAGCTTGGGATCATCACCAGGCACAGTGACATTAATTGTGCACGTACTGAAAGATTCCCCAGCATCATTAAAGGCCTCGCATGTGTAGGTGCCGCCATCTTCGGGGAATATCTCGGCTATTTGCAAACGATAAATGTTCGCTTCGTTCGTATATTGGAAATCTTTGCTCGGTTTGATTTCTTTATTATTGTGAAGCCAGACAACATCGAAATGTTCAGCGCCAATGATACGACAGGCTAACGTAACTGCATCTCCGTCCTTAACAAATCGAGATTCTAGGTGGCTTACGATCTTTGGTGGTTTATCCTTTCCAACTGTCTGACGATTCTTTGATTGTTTATCCAAGGCTAAAAATCAAAATGAAATTTTGTATTATATTTTGATAATGCAACACACAAAAATATGTACACTTATGTACACTTACGCTTAACAGTTAGCTTGCATTTTGTTTCGATAGCACTAATAGAATTAGTCGCAATGCAAGAAAAGACGCCTTCATCTTCTGGGAAGACTTCGTGGATGGTGAGTGTTGCTACGCCATTTTTGTATCTCAAATCCATTATCTCGGATGAGGAAATTGATTTGCCATTCTTCGACCACGTAATCTGCGGCTCCGGGTCTCCAGTGACATGACAAGTCAACACTAACGACTCGCCATCATGTATCGACAGATCATGCAAAGGTTTTGTGAACTCCGGCTTGCACATTAGAGAATCATCGGGTGGAACTGTAAGCAGAGATCGTTTACAAATATATATTTTGGAATTATGAAGTGTTAAGTAACCTTTAATAGTAATTAAGACAAAAAATCCCCAAGTATATACTCTTTGTATGCAAAGATATGAATATGAATATATGATATGAATAAACGAGCACAATATTTTTATTATTAGGTTTGTTTGTATAGATTTCCTATTTGAACGTACGTATTAGTTCCTTTGTGGCACTGCGTGATCGGGATGGACTGCCAGGCGTCTGCAATGAACTGGTTGCATACTTTTTCTTTGGAGTGCTATTCTGTGTGCCCGAAGGGAGCGTCTAAAATAGTAACTTTATTTTAAAGCACTGAATTAAATTGATGCTGATCTTAACTCACCTTGTCATTCGAATTTAAGTTCGAATTCGTGTTTGCAGTCTGCTCTGTGTTGTAGGGTGTGGAATTGTACTGGCGCGTGGTGATGATTGGTGGTGGAGCTGGTTTGATAGGCTGCTCAATGTACTTACGATCTGTTATATAAATATAATTAGAAATATATATAGTTATTAACATATGTTAACATATGTTGTACATGTTTAAGGTATTTTTAATAAATCCGTATTAAGGGTACATACTATGTTTAAATCGATGCTCAAATTAACTATGACATATATAAAGCCTATCCATTCCAGATCGATGGTCAAAAACAAACTAATTAAATATGTTTAGTTGAAAAGTACTTTATATATACAAATTAAGGTAGTTTAAAGTATAAGGAATCAATTACTAACGAGTTAATGGGTAAATTGTATAATGCAACATATCTACAAAATAATTTCAATATATTATGTTCACAAGAATTGTGAAAATACGGTTTGTATAAGAGTTTATTAATTTGAAACAAGTTACGCTAAACTATAGTCGAGTTCCTCCGACAAAAATATATATTGCGCCCAATTTTGAAACTCGAGTAAAACACTTCCCAACAAATCATTATTCCACCTTTATATTTATATATTCAGCTATGAGAATAATTAATATATTTGTAGTGCTGTAATACTTCACTCTATAATCTTGTTTAATATGAAGTCAAAAATTGTTACGGAAAACATCACGTCAAATCAACTATCTCTAGTTTATATAGTTACTAAGATCTAACCATACGTACAGAAAGATGGACATGTATTCATTTATTTAAAGTCAGGGTAAAGGTTAAATAGCTGCCTACATCTCCGATTTTTAAATTTTTTTCACTGATAGGACTATATTTATCATGAATTTAGGTGAAAGAATTATTTGGCGGTCGCTTCTAATTTTTTATTAATTGAATTTTGAAAATAATTAATTTTACATGTATTTTGTTGTTGAGTAAAACGTCACAACGATGCGCACTGTGTCCCACAAGCGATTTAATTCAAACGAAATGTTGTTCATACACAAAAATATATTATTTTGTGAGAATTTCGGAGCATGAAACGAGAAGTCGTTGGTCGGAAAACTAGCGTCAACGAAGATGTTTAATAGCTCATATACTTTCAGATAATCACATGTGTGAGGCAAAGAAATTATTTAAGGGTTCTGGAAAAGAGCGCTGCAGGCGAAAATTTTTTAAAAAAATAAAATCGCGCGCGCGATTTCAAAATTTTTCGCCTGCAGCGCACTTTTTCTAAACACTTAGTTTTCATTCCAAATGAATCGGTTTGTAGGACACTGTACTGGCAACAACAAAATACATGTAAATTTAATTATTTTCAAAATTCAATTAAAAAAAAAACTAGAAGCGACCGCCAAATAACTCGTTCACCTAAATTCATGATAAATATAGTCCTATCAGTGAAAAAAATTTAAAAAAAATCGGAGATGTAGGCAGCTATTTAACCTTTACCAAAGTCAGAATTTAATTAGAATTTATTGGATTCAAACTGAAATAAAAAAGAAAAAGCCGATCCAATCAGATCAGGCATAGCTTGACCGTTATAGCGACCGTATTTTTAATAATGCCCTCCCCCCAATGTTAGGATACCCCCACACCCTACACCTTTAACCATATTATCTGTCGAAGGGTATAAAAACACTAATTTTAGTTAAGTTAAATTTTATTTACTCTTATCATGCATTAGGGGCTCAAGAGGAAATATATATTAAAAATATTGACAGAAAAATATTGAACATGCGAACGTATAACATTAATAAAACTATGCAATCGAGTTTTTGTTTTAATTACCTCCTGAATAAAGGAAGTTGTGGGCAAGTTCTGCTTGCTCAGGCGTAACCCATTCTCCTGAGAATATTTATGAATTATATAGATATACGTTTGTATGCATAAAAATGTTGTAATATAGAAATATTATCCTTGTATAAATATGTTTATATATATTTATTTAATATGAATACGTGTCTGTATGTATGTTTGCTCCGATTTAAACGGTAATATTGAATTGATATTGGTTTTTATACTTATTACTACTGAGTTCGCATAGGTTATAGCTGTCTGATTTGAATAAAACTTATAGAGATTATTTAAGATAAAGACATTGAAATAGTAGCTTAGGGTTTCAGAATCTTCAATAATAAAAAATAGCTTCACAAATGAATACTTAAAGTACCTTTCCGAGGAGAAATATATATTGCGTAACATAATTACCTTCAACAATGACGACACATTCAGTTTCATCGGTTCCATGGCAATTGGTTGCTTTGCAACTGTATTTGCCCGAATCGGATGGTTTGCAGTCGATAATTTCCATTGTGACGACACCGTCCGAATGTTGCATGGCATATTCATATTTACTTAGTTCCCGACCGTCCTTATACCATTTGACTGTGGGCACTGGCTTGCCGCTGAGGCAACAGAGAAGTTTACAAGTGTCACGAGCTTGCATGACGCGTGGACGTAAGAGGAATGTAAAACTAGGTGCAGACTCGGATTCCTCGTGCCAAAATGTGTAGGGTAGGGGCTCACGACGTCGAACTGGAGTAGACTCCGTTCGGTACCTCGGCTGTTCTTTTGGCAGTGGATGGACATTAAGGAAGACAACCTCTTCCCTGGAGCCATAATGATTTTCGGCACGAATTATATATTCGCCACGATCCTCGAGCTTCACCCTATTGATAATGAAGTAGTAATCATCGCCGGAATAACGCTTCATGAACTTAACACTTTGCCGCAACTCGATGTTGTTGTGGGACCATGTAAGTGTGGGCGTGGCAATAGCAATACATCGGCAATAGAACTTGACACTTTGACCCTCATAACAAAATTGTGACGATGGGCGTATAACAAATCTTGGAGCGGCTTGTCTGCGATCAAAAACAGCATCATGTAGTTTATATTTCTCCATTAATAATTTTCGGAGCGATGAATACTCCGACAAACGACCAATTGGCAGTAAATAGTTTTCGAAATTCTCAAACTTCTTTCGCAACTTCTCGCGATATGCCAAGTAACGATCGCGTGCAATCTTCTGAGTCAATTTACTGTGATCTCCAGTAAGCCACGGATGCAACAGACATTCGTGAGCAGTCATTCGCTTCTCTTTGTTTGCCAGAAGAAGCTTTCGAATGAAATCCTTACCCTCCTCCGATATATGTCTAAAAGCATCCACATCAAAGTCCCAATCACAAGCCTTAACGTTCTTTAGCGTTTGTACATCATTGTCTCCCGCGAACGGAGAGAGACCACTGAGTCTGGAAATGAGTACACAAATTCAATTAGTTAGAAAATTCGAGTTGAATGTATATAAATACAATTATGATTGTATTGTAATTAGTAAAAACTGCAACCAGAGTCGTTTTTCGTCATGGAGTTTGCGATTTGCACGCAAGTGCGGTAGACATTTGTAGAAGCTTCCTTCGTAATCTGCTTCATATCAATGACTTAGTGTCTAAGCTGCCAACTGACCGTAGCCAGGAGGCATACTGAAAAAGTTCCTCGGGTCAAGCCTCATAAGATCCAAAAGGCGCATGATCGCGCACCCAAGCAGCAGCAAGTCAGAGAGCAAAGAATATGCTTTGCAGGTCCATTTTCGAGCATAGCGCCCGACGAAATCATTTTAACAGTTGATCGATTCGTTAACTCTCGAACTTAGCGGTTTAGCGTGTGATGGCCACTGAAGTAGCCCACAAGGAGATTAAGATCTCTCCTGAAGAGCACACTGGCTTAGCTAAGGAATTGGCAAGCTCTCTGGCCTGACGTATCGGGTCAGTACATATACAATAAATAAGTATAATACTTACAGAACATAGGCTAGCACTCCCGTTGCCCACATATCCGTATAGAAGCCAACAGGTTCACGATTCACAATCTCTGGAGCTGCAAACTCGGCTGTACCAGTAGTTATTTTGACCACCTCATTGGGATCCAATCGTGTTGCCAGACCGAAATCAATCAGTTTAACGCTTGTACTCTTGCGTGTTTGGCACATAATGTTCTCTGGTTTTATATCCAAATGGATTATATTCTTTTCGTGCATGTGTCTGACGCCCTCGCAAATCTGTCGCATATAGTTAATTACTTCTGCTTCAGTCATTACATAGCCTTCAGCCGTAATTCGCTCGAACAGTTCGCCACCAGACAAGCTAAAATAATTACAAATATCATGTATATTGCTGATACATATATGAACATATGTATATTGCATGGCACTACTTACAATTCCAGTATAAGAACCATTTCCTGGTCGTCCTCGTATGCGTCATGCAGGTTTATCAGTTTCTGATGATGCAATTGATTCATAATATCAATCTCGCGTCGGATCAAGTCTTTTTCAACACTATGCGAAACGGGAATAAACTTAGCTGCAAATATGTTTCCTGTGCTACGTTCACGGCAGCGATGTACAACGCCATAGGCACCAGTTCCGATTTCCTCCAGAATGTCGTACTTATCATAGACACTGCGTTGCGATATTTCCACAGGCTGTGGAACAAACTTTGAATAGATATCGAACACATAGGAATCATAATCTTTAATGGGTCCATCGGCTTTGCCACGTATCCTCTTTCCATTCTCATCCACTTCATATTTACGTTCGCTTGGCTTCTTTTTGATTGATTCTTTAGTTTTTATCAATGTGCTAACCTCGGATGAATCTGAACGACCGTAAACATTATCCGCGAATATACGGAAATCGTATTCCTTGCCCGGTGCTAAGCCAGTAACAGCCATTGATGTGAATCGTGTGTTACCCACACGTATCCACGAGGACAATGGATGTTCTCTGCGCTCCACCAAGTAATTTGTAATATCACTGCCACCATCCCAGACTGGTGCCTTCCAACTGAGAGATAAGGAGTCGACTCCAATGTTTTCCACTTGAGGGAATCGAGGCGGATCTGGACGATCACTGATTTGCACCTGTATAATGGCCGTGTCCGAGCCAAGCTCGTTCTCTGCCGTAATGCGATAAGGACCGGAATCCAAGCGGGAACCATCTCTAATGGTCAGCACAGCATGTCGATCCTTCACTTCAACATTATAATGACCGCCAGATTCGATGTTCTCACCCTCTCGAACCCAGTAAATGCGCGGTTTCGGGAAACCAGTGAATGGTATTTTAATCAAAACATTTTCACCCTTATCAAAGTACGCAGTATCCCTAAATCTTGGGGGTACGTTCAGTTTGGGGGCAGCTAGAGGAATTTATAAAATTATATGTAATTAAGATACATGATAAGCAATAATTCGGATATACATACTCATAATAGCTAAAGCTGCACGCGTCGACTTGGCGCCCGCTTTGTTAACAGCCCGGCAAATATACTCATCGGCATCCTCACCAAAGACATCATTTACATGAAGGAAGTGATTTTCGCCTTCCGAATATATATGATATCGAGCACCATTTGTGATCTCCCGGGCACCCTTGTACCAGGTTATCGTTGGCCGTGGAATGCCTGTTATTGTGCAAGTGAACTGCGCATTATGATTTTGAATGCAGTTAGCGTCGCGTAAAGGTTTAACAATTGTCGGAGCTTGGGCTGCTTTGGGATCAATAATTTTAACAGCTTGCGAAGCGGTTGATTCCTTGGAAAGACCCGCAATGTTCTGAGCAAAAACACGGAATTCATATTGACGGCCCTCAATGAGGTTGTGACAATTAACTTGATTGGCAGGACATATAATGGGATTAACTCGTTGCCAAGTCTCGCCTCCCACTTCACGCTTGTCTATCCAATATCCGTTAATGTGACCACCACCATCAGATTCTGGTTTAGACCATTCCAAGTGCGCAAAGTCGCCACCAATTTCTGTTATTTGTGGAACGCCTGGAGGGGAGGGTGGATCAATTGGCGCCTTGGCCCTTATGGGACTAGCACCTTCCAATGCTGGACCCATTCCATTGTCATTTACGGCCATTACACGGAAAATGTATTCCTGATTCTCAATCAGACCTTGAACATAGAACGATGTGTCCTTGCATGTGCTCGACACTGTTATCCAATGTGGGGAAGTAAGGTCCTTTCGTTCGACAACATAATGAGTTATTTTCAAGCCTCCATCGTAGCTGGGTGGACGCCAGGCTAACGTGCAAGAATGTTTATTGATATGTGAAATTCCCATGGGGCCCGTTGGAGCTGATGGTAATCCAGTAATGTAGACATTAAAGTCACCGACTGCATTACCGGAATCATTGCTTAACTCAATCTGATAATGTCCAGCATCACTTTTGACTATGTCTTGGATAAATATCGCCACGTAATCATCGAAAAGTGTGTATTTCAAATGAGATTCATCTATATCGGATATTACCTCATTATTTCGGGTAATTTTAACCCTTAACGGTTGATCTCCAGAATAGTATATCTTTATTTTACTGTTGTCGCCCTCTGGGAGATACAACTCGCTAGGGCAACGATTAATTACTGGAGGAGATCCAACCTTAAGATAGCCCGAAGTGTGTACAAATCCAAGCGAGTTAATGGCTTCACAAGTGTAGTCCCCATCGTCTCCAGCTTGAACATTTGTTATATGTAATCGGAAGACACCATTATTGCTATCTGCCGCGAAGCGTCCACTAGACAATTGAATTTCTTTTCCGTTTCTCAACCATCTTGCAGTGGGGTTTGGTTTTCCAGAAGCAGCACATTCTAATGTTAAATCTTTACCACATGGGGCCACTCTGTCTTGTAACCGCTTAATCCAATCCGGTTTCTCACCACCTAACACCTCACACACCTTTATAGGCATAGTGCACATGCTTGGCTCTGATCGACCTGCCGCGTTTATTGCAAATATACGGAATTCATAATCACCCATTTCAATCAGATTGATAACTGTGAATTCTGTGTCTAAGACATTATAATCATTGCACTTAACCCAAACGGCACCACCAATATCACGCCGCTCAATAACATATCCAGTGATGCGTGAACCACCATCGCTGTGAGGAGTTTCCCACTTCAAGTCAACATAGTTCTTTCCTATCTTCGTTACTTGAGGTGTTCCCGGTTTTGAGGGTACATTAAATTTACCCTTAAGTTTAAATCTTAGTGAAGGTGGTGATGGTTTGCTAAAACCAGCAGCATTCTTCGCCTTTATACGGAACTCGTATTCACTACCATTCGTTAGATTATAAAGCTGGTATTTTGTGTCCTTAATCAGATACTCATAGGTATTCCATGCAGAATCATTTACAATGTCTCTATATTCGATTTGGTAGCCCTGTATGCGTGAACCACCATCGCTTGAGGGACGTGTCCATGCCAATGTTACATTTCCAGAGTCCCAATCGATCACCTTGGGCTGACCGGGCTCATCCGGTACAGTAAATTGATGTTTAGCTGTAATCGGTTCAGCTATGTCCAAAGGATCAGATAAGCCGTATTGATTCTCAGCCCGTACACGGAAATTATATTTGTGTAGCGGTTCCAGACCCATTACTTCATAGTGGGTATTGCGTACAAAACTACTGACCTTAACCCATGTTCCGCTGTTGTCCAACTTTTCTACGACATAATTAGTGATTGGAGAACCGCCGTCATCTAGTGGTGTCTTCCACGCCAAAGTGCATGTATCCGGAGTAATGTCATAGGCATTGAGCGGTCCTTGTGGGGGTCCAGGCCTATCCACAACTGTTACATGACACGAAGCTGTGTCAGAGCCCTTACTATTAGTTAATGTAATGGTATATGAACCAGTTTCTGAACGTTTCGCGCTCTTGTTGTGATAAACTGAACTGTAATCATCTGTTTCGTATCGAATTCTTTCGTCTGAGGCAACATCTTGACCGTTAATACTCCAAGTGGGCACAGGTCGAGGATTGGCATGGTACGGGACCGTAATATGGAACTCTTCGCCGGCAATGACTGTCATGTCTCGTATTGATAGGTCGGATGTAATCTTTGGTGCGTGCGGAGGACGACGGCAATATATTAGATCACTAGAAGCACTAAACTGTGACTGTCCAGCAGCATTAACTGCAGCAACGCGGAACTCGTATTCTGCATTCTCAATAAGATTTGGTATTTTGCATGTTAGATCGGGACAAAGAGCGTGTATAGCTTTAGTCCATTTGTCTTCACTTAGGAGTCGCTTTTCAATGATGTAACCAGTAATGGGGGAGCCACCATCGTGTTTGGGCTTAGACCAGGCTATAGTAATACTCTCCTCGTTGGAATCAATGCCACGTGGTATACCTGGAGCATTTGGTACATCGAATGGATGTCTAGCTCGTATAGGCTCGGAGGTGGTGGCCGGTTCGGATTGACCATATTTATTCTCCGCGTAAACACGGAAGTCGTATTCTTTACCAATATTTAAATTGCGTACACGGATAAAAGGTACTGTGCAGTAGCTGCTAATCTTGGTCCAAGTTGAGGAGTGCGCTTCCTTCTTCTCCACAATGTAATTCAGAATGGGTGAACCGCCATCATCGCGTGGCGGGTTCCAGTACAGAGTCAATGAGTCGCCAGCAAATTCATCTGCTCGCAAATGACTAGGAGGTCCCGGTCTATCTAAAACTTTAACATTTATCGTGGCAGTATCAAAACCAGACGGATTTTTCAACTGCAGACGATATTGTCCAGAGTCATCGCGCTTTGAGTTCTTTACAACAAACGAGGCAGCGTCGTCCGTGAGATGCTGATATACTCTCTGATCGTTATCCAATATAGCATCATTTGAATACCAGAAAGCGCTTGGTTTTGGGAATGCCACAAACGGTACATGAATGCTGAAATCATCACCGGCACGACAAATAATATCACGTACTCCACCCAGATCCATGCACGGTTTATTGGGTTGCTCTTCAATAGTAATAGGATGAGATGGTTTCGACGGTTCAGAACGACCCACATCGTTCTCTGCTATAACACGGAATGAATATTCCTCGCCTTCTTTAAGGTCAGGCACAGTGAAGACCGTACCACTGATAGGAAAATCATTAATGGTTTTCCAATCTTTTGAGTTTTTGGGTCTTATTTCGATGTGATAACCCTTGATTCTGGATTTTCCATCGTTACGTGGAGGCCGCCACGATAATGTGACACTATCCTTAGTAATTCGATCTGGCTTCGGTGGTTCGGGCGGGTCAGGACGATAACGCTGAAGCTCAGCCGTCATAGGAAGTGATGGCTTCGACGGAGTTCCGGGTCCAGCTTCGTTGATAGCAATAATACGGAACTCATATCGACCACCATCACGTAGATCAGGTACAGTATAGCTCGTGTTGGGGGTTGGGTAGTTATTACATTTAATCCAGTCACCGCCACGCTCTCGCCGCTCGACAATATAGCCAGAGATAGGCTTTCCACCGCAATAATCTGGAGGATGCCATTCTAGAGATGCCGAGTTTGGAGTATAAGCAACTACCTCGGGCTGTGTTGGTGGACCTGGTGGATCGAACGGTGATTTTGTTATCACGGGACGACCTTCTAGCGGTTCCGATATACCATAAATATTCTCAGCTCGTGCTCGGAAAATATATTTCTTCCCCTCGGTTAGACCTTTGACAGTGTGGTTTAATTTTGGACAGTAACCTGGCGCGCGCTTCCAATCGTCTACGCCAAATTCGGTGTATTCTATTACATAACCAGTTATATCACTTCCACCATCATCACGTGGTGGTTTCCATTCAAGAGAGATGTAGTCAGGTGCAGTTTGGGTATAAGTTAAAGGTCCTTCAGGTGGCGTTGGTTTGTCCACAACAATTATTTCGATATCTGCCGATTCCTGGCCGAACTCGTTCTTTGCAGTTACCGTGTACTTTCCGGAATCTTGTCTTGTGGAATCGTCTATCCTGAAGTTTGTTCGCTCGGTGTTCGTTTCATAGGAGACTCTCTTGCCTTCCTCCAATTTGACATCACCACGTTTCCATTCTATTGTGGGTGTGGGTGCACCTGATATAGGTATATTGACATTGATGGGCTCTCCGGCTCGCACCTTTATACGTTTACCCAAAAGATTGTCTAGATGCAGTCGTGGCTTCTCACGCATGGGACGGGCAACGAGGGTTGATGATGGTTCTGAAGGCTTACTATTACCTGCAGCATTAACAGCTGATATCCTATACTGATATTGATGATTTGGAGTAACCCTATCATCATTAAATTCTGTTGTTGGTACCGGTTCGCCATTAATCTTAATCCAACGACCTGTTTGAACATCACGCCTCTCAATATCGTACCCTAAAATTGGCGAGCCTCCATTGCTGATAGGTTGTTTCCATTTAATGGTAATGTGGTCCTTATCACTGTCGCTTAATTCCGGCTTGCCTGGTACACCAGGTACATTGTATTGATTTTTGGCCACCACCGGGCTGTCTGAAGTCAATGGATCAGAGCGACCTTGCAAGTTCTCAGCCATCACTCGGAACTCATATTTGGTACCTTCGAGAAGTCTTGGCACGACTGAATGATTATATTTGGCATTCACATAGGATACAGCCGGCACCCAGCCACCTCCGTGGGTAAGATCTCGCTTTTCAATAACATATGCTGATATTTCTGAGCCACCATTATCCTTAGGCGGCTTCCAGGAAATAGTCACAGAGTTCGCTGTTATTTCCTCATATTCCATGGGCCCAACAGGAGGTCCAGGGCGATCTAGTACGATTAACTCGAAGCTACCTTCATCGATTCCAGAATCATTGCGTAAAAGAAGATGGTATATACCAGAATCGGCCCTTTGGCAATTTACTGTATGGACAACTGAATGATGACCAATAGCGGTAATTGTCGATCTCTCATTTGATTTAAGTGTATTATTATTATGTGTCCAGATTGCTTCAGGTGCTGGCTCACCAATATAATCAACGTCGACGTGCAAAATAAGTCCAGCCTTGATTCGCACCTCATTGAGAGGTGTAATTATCTTCGGCGGCAAGTATCTCGGCTTAGCCATTATCATATCAGATGGCTCAGAGGGTTCTGATTGACCAGCTTGGTTAACTGCAATCACACGGAACTCATATTCCTGTCCCTCGACAAGCTCAGGAACTGTAGCCGTATTCTTCTCTGGGGGTACGTGAACAGAATTCACCCAATATGGACTACCTTTCTCTTTTTTTTGTATAATATATCCACTTATCGGTGCACCACCATCAGATTTCGGGGTAGCCCACTGTAAGTCGACATGATCTCTATCCCAATCGGTGATTGCGGGTTTACCTGGTGCATCTGGCTCATCGAATTCATTTTTGGCGATTATACTCTTATTCGCCTCAAGTGGCTCCGATTCTCCAATAGCATTTACCGCCTTAACACGGAAAAGATATTCCTTGCGATGCACTAGGCGTACTACATCATGTACTGGGTGTGTACTCATTCCAGCATCTGACCAAGTACCACGTGAAAGATCCATTTTCTCTATGATATAATGTAGGATTGGTGAGCCGCCATCATCGTCTGGGACACGCCAAGACAGATGGCAACCATCTCTGGTAATTTTACTGATATCTAGAGGACCCTTGGGAGGCGAGGGGCGATCCAATACAGTTGCATGTGCTGATGCATCAAAGCTACCATGTTCATTTTTCAATATTAACGTGTAGCGACCCTCGTCGCTACGCTGGGCTGATGGGATTTCAAAGTTAAGTTCATTCTGGAATATGTTTGATTCTGTTGGTATCTCTTTGCCATTAAATAGCCATTTAATGCTGGGCTTTGGCGAAGCTTCAATGGGTAATGTCCATCCTAACCGCTTACCGGCGTGGACGGTGATGTCATTTAGGAGTGATTTGTCAAAGTAAGGTGCCAGGAAGCGTGGCTTGCATATAATAGTTGCAGAGGGATCCGAGGGATCACTTTGTCCACCACGATTAACAGCAATAATGCGGAACTCATATTCTCCACCATCTGTTAAATTAGGAACATGTGCCTTGCGTTCGTCTCCAGGTACTACCGCAACCTGTTCCCACTGTCCAAATTTAGGGCGCTTCTCAACTATGTATGACGTAATTGGCGCACCACCATCGCGTTTAGGGGCTGCCCATTCCAAATCGACAAAGTCTTTTCCCCAATCAACAGCCTGCGGTTGTCCGGGTTTATCCGGGTGCGAATATGGGTCCTTAGCTGTAATGGGTTGTGATGTTAGCAACGGTTGCGACTGTCCCTGTTTATTAACAGCGCGAACTCTAAAGCTATAGTCATGGTTTTCGATTAGATTATCGGCTCTTATCTCCGGCGAAGTGCATTCTCCTACTGGAATCCAGCGCATTGCCTCATTATCCATCTTCTCCACAACATAGTGGATTATTTCCGATCCACCGTCGTCCTTAGGAGGACGCCAGTTCAAAGTTATCGAATTCTTAGTAATTCCATTGCCCCGTATCGGTCCTTCTGGAGGAGAGGGCACATCCAGCACAGTAACCTTTACTTGATGTCTATCAACGCCGTTTAAATTTCGAGCAACAAGAGTGTAAATACCCGAATCTGAACGTTTAGCATCAAGAACACGTAATTTAGTGCGTTCATCATTATTGAAGATCTTTACTCGATCCGTATTAATTACCATATTATCATCAAAACTCCATTCTTTACTGGGTATTGGCTCACCTTGTACGGGTACATCGAACTCGAAAATTTGACCAGCCCGTAATTTAATGTCTAACATTGCATTTTTGTCGATTATTGGTGCCAAATTCTTGGCACGTGCAACATGAGCAGGTGTTGCATCACTTGGAATACCGGGACCTGCTTTATTCACGGCCCGTATACGGAATTCGTATTTAACACCCTCAATAAGATCAGGTACATGACCTTTGGTAACATCGCCCTCGACTTCGGCGCATTTATCCCAATCAGGAGAGTATTTATCACGCTTTTCAATAATATAACCGGTAATGGGGGAACCACCATCACTTTCGGGTCGTGCCCAAGCTAAATCAACGAAGTCCTTATCAAAGTCTTCGATGGTTGGAGTACCCGGTTTACTGGGTTCATCGTATGGATTTTTAGCTTCAGTTGCATGTGGTGTAGTCAATGGGTCGGAGCACCCTTGTCGGTTCTTAGCACGCACGCGGAACTTGTATTTATGTCCCGGAGTAAGGCCCTTAACTTGAAGATTTGTGGTAGACCCATCTGTTTCACCTGCAGGTACCCAACGTCCAGTAGCCTCATCCATTTTCTCCACCACATAGTTCTCAATGGGTTGTCCGCCATCATCGTCAGGTGGATTCCATTTGAGCGTACAACCATCGGCATGTACATCTTCCACCTTTAGAGGTCCATTTGGTGGGGAGGGTTTGTCAATCACAGTTACCTTCACATTGGCAGTGTCTTCGCCATTTGTATTTTCCGCATGTACTACATACAAACCAGAATCAGAACGTGTAGCATTTGTAACCTTCAGTTTAGTATTGTAATCGACGTGTTTTACTTTAATGTTATCTTTCGTGTAGAGTTCCTTCTTATTAAGAAGCCATTTTGTTTTTGGTGCAGGCTCTCCGGAAACCTTACAATCGAATGTAAAAGCTTGTCCGGCCCTGATACGCACCTCTATTAAATTTGAGCGATCAATGATGGGCGCCTGATTACGTGCCTTAGCCGTAATTGGTGCCGTTGTGTCAGAAGGTTCACCTACGCCGGCAGCATTAATAGCGCTTACCCGGAATTCATATACTTGACCCTCGGTGAGATCAGGTATGGTTGCCTTACACAAATCAGAAGGAACTTCCAGGGCTTTGTCCCAGTGTCCGTACTTATCTTTCTTTTCAATCAAGTAACCTGTTATGGGTGAACCGCCATCATTAAGAGGTGGAGTCCAGGCCAAATCAATATGATCCTTATCCCAATCCGTTGGTCGCAAATTTTCCGGCTTACCAGGCTCGTCGAATGGATTTTTGGCTATTATTGACTCCTCGCCCACTAAAGGTGCAGATTCCCCTTCAGCATTTACTGCCGAAACGCGGAATTTATATTCGTTTCCAGGCGTTAAACCTGTAATATCAGCTTGAGGTTCTGAAGAACGGGAGCAGGGTAACCAACATCCAGTCTCAGGATCCAGTTTATCAATTTGGAAGTATTCTATTGGCGTTCCGCCATCATCATTAGGTCTCTTCCACTTAAGGTGGCAACCTTCTTTGTGCACATCAGATATCTGCAGTGGTCCATTTGGTGGCGTCGGTTTATCCGTGATATTGACGTTAATAAGAACACTATCCTTTCCGGAGCTATTTGTGGCAGTTACTAGATATTCACCGGAATCGGAGCGTTGTGTTGGGCGTATAACCAGCTTCGTGTAATAGTCTGGTGTTTCGATTACTACATTCTTTCCAGCATGCAAAGGATAGTTCGAAAACTTCCACTCTACCTTTGGTGCAGGCTCACCAGTGATAATGGCTTCTAGCTTAAGTGCTGTACCTGAAGACAAAGTCATGTCCCGAAGATTCCTGCGATCGATCTTTGGTGCCAGATAGCGAGGTTTTGCAATAAATGTTTTGCTTGGCTCTGAGGGCTCTGATTGGCCGCCTTTGTTGGTAGCAATTACGCGGAACTGGTATTCATTGCCCTCAATAAGACCGTTCACAGTTGCAACAGGTGATGGTGAGTCGGTTTCCAATGCCTTCTCCCAAAGTGGGCTATATTTATCCTTAACCTCAATAATATAACCAGTAATTGGCGAACCGCCATCACTCGCGGGCTCCGACCAAACTAGTTCCACTTTGTTGGCCGTCCAGTCTGTTGGTTCAGGTGCTCCCGGCTTGGTGGGTGCAGCTTAAAATTGATTAGTATAGAATACACAATGAGTATACAATTCAAGAATGAATATGTAACGAATTTCCTCTAAGAAATACTTACTGAAAGGATCCTTTGCAATGATAGAACCCAATGTTTCGAGCGGTTCAGATTCACCCTCCTTATTGACTGCCTTCACACGGAACTTGTACTCATGACCTGGAATCAATCCTTCAACAGTGACTTCAGGAATATCACTTTTACCACATGATAACCAAACACCAGTATCAGGATCGAATTTCTCTATTAAATAATGGTCAATTGGCTCGCCACCGTCATCCTTCGGCTTTTTCCACTTAAGTTTGCAACCGTCCTTGCTAATTTCGGATACTTCCAATGGTCCTTCTGGTTGACCGGGCTTAGCTACAATTAAGTAATATAGTAAGATATAAGATATTTATAGGGAAGTTGTCATATCTTACTTATGACGTTTATTTGGAATTCAACTTGGTCTTGTCCAAAGAGGTTATGAGCAACAATCTTATAAAGTCCAGTGTCCTTTCTTGATGGATTATTGTTGATATACTTGGTATTGTAGGGTATGTTTTCAATGCGACAATCGGTTGTTGGGTAAACGGTTTTTCCGTTTTGGCTCCAACTAATTTCAGGAGCTGGCTCTCCAGTTACATTGATATCCAGGAATATAGATTCACCAGCCTTAAAGTTATAGGTACGTATATTTCTGCGATCAATTTTGGGAGCCACTGTAAAATATAGTATTGAATAAGTATTGGAATATCGATATCCCTCGAGGTTGATTATGTTACTTACATTTTCTTGGCTTTGTGATTATTGATTTACTTGCATCTGAGGGTTCACCTGGACCAGCTGCATTGATTGCTCTTACGCGGAACTCATATTCGCAATTTTCATCCAAGTTTGGAACTGAAGCTTTGCACTCATCTTTTAATGAGGGGACTGAAATTTCGGCTCCTTTCAACCATTTGTCAGTCCCCTTTTCTCGTTTTTCAACAACGTATCCAGTAATGGGAGAGCCACCGTCATTATGCGGCGGTCGCCATACTAAGTCCACACGATCCTTGTCCCAATCGACGGGCTCCGGGGTGCCAGGTTTGCCAGGTTCATCGAAAGGATTTCTGGCAATTATTGTTTGTTCACCAGTTAATGGTTCTGATTCCCCTTCTGTATTTACAGCCAGTACACGGAATTTATATTCATTGCCGGGCTCGAGGTTGTTAAGCTCGGCAAATGGCTCTTTAAAACGGCCAGACGGTACCCAGCGACCAGTAGCAACATCCATTTTTTCAACAACGTAATGTTCAATGGGCAGACCGCCATCATCCAGCGGAGGATTCCATTTTAACTTGCAACCCTCCTTGTGTATATCAGTGACTCGCAGGGGACCTTCTGGTGGCGATGGCTTATCAAGTATGATCACTTCGAATGAAGCCTCATCATGTCCAGATTCGTTTTCGGCCTTGAGTGTATATGTGCCGGTATGCAAACGTTTGGCAAATGGTACAGTAAGCTTGGTGCGATGGGACTCAGTTTCTACATTGTAGTTATCATCGTCAACACGTGCCTTGTTGTGGAACCAGTTCTTGGTTGGAGCTGGTTCGCCGGACACTTTGATATCGTAACGAATATTCTGGCCAGCTTTAATAGTTATATCTTTTATATTGGTTCTATCAATTTTCGGTGGACTGAAACGATCCTTTGCTGTCATTTGATCAGACGGCTCAGACGGTTTACTTTGACCGGCTTTATTGACGGCTTTCACACGGAATTGATATTTGGTGCCCTCGACAAGGTCGTTAACGCGGGCTTTGCAATCAGGTGTATTCGTTTCCAGAACCTTTTGCCACTTGTTTGTTTTATTATCCTTTTTCTCGACAATATAACCAGTAATTGGTGCACCACCATCATCCTCAGGTGCCCGCCACTTGAGATCAACATGATTTGAAGACCAGTCTTGGATTTGAGGTTTACCTGGTGTATCCGCGGCATCGTAAGGATTCTTCGCGGTGACTGGCGTGTCTGTGGTCAAAGGCTCTGACTCTCCTTCACTGTTTACAGCTTTTACCCGGAATAGATACTCTTTGCCCTCGGTAAGCCCAGTTACATCAGCCTCAGGAGTTTTCGTGGTAAGCACTGGTACCCAACGACCTGTTTCAGTGTCCATGCGTTCAACGACGTAATGTTCTATAGGTTCACCTCCATCATCGTCGGGCTTATCCCATTTCAGATGGACACTCTCGGCCTTTACATCCGAAACAGCCAGAGGGCCCTTTGGCTTGCTTGGCTTGCACAACACCTCCAGTTCCACTTCCACGGTATCAGTGCCAGAATCATTTTTGGCTGTTACAACATATGTACCTCTATCAGCCCGACGGATTTTTGGCATAATAAATGTTGTCTTGTAATCCTCATTTTCTATTTTAATCTTGTCACTATTAGTGATCTCCGCCCCATTAAAAGTCCACTTTATGTTGGCAGGTGGCTCCGCCTTAACAGCTGCTTCCATATGCAACATTTGGCCACTGCGCATTATTTTCTTTTGTAAATTCTTGCGATCTATATGTGGTTTTAGGAAGCGAGGCTTAGCTACCACACCCTTGGAGACATCACTCGGTTCACTAGGACCTGCCTTGTTAATGGCCACAATACGGAATTCATATTCGTGACCCTCTTCCACGCCAGTCACTTTCCCCTTGGTTTTATCACCAGGCACTGTCGCAGCATCAACCCAAGCTCTTCCAGATTTGTCACGCATTTGGATGACATATTTTTGTATAGGAGCTCCACCATCGCTCTTAGGTGGATCCCAAGACAAGTCAACGAAATCTTTGTCCCAGTTAGTTGGCTCAGGTCGTCCTGGCTTATCCGGCTCGTCGAATGGATTTTTCGCAATAATTGGCTTTTCTGTTTCAAGATCCTCGGATTCACCTTCCTTATTAACAGCACGGACACGGAATTTATACTGTTTACCCTCGTGTAGGCCAACTACCTTAGCCTCAGGCTCAGAACTCTTTCCACAAGGAAGCCACTGACCTGTGTGCGGATCGAGCTTTTCAATTTCATAATAATCAATGGGTGCACCTCCGTCATCTTCTGGCTTTTCCCATTTCAGTTTGCAACTGTGCTTTGTGATATCGTTGACGAGCAAAGGACCCTTCGGCTTGCCTGGCTTACCCAACACGGTCACCTCCAACTCCGCTACATCCTCCCCTACTTCGTTAGTGGCCTTAATTGTATATTTGCCACTTTGGGGTCTTTTGGCTCGCATAACAAAGAATTTGGTATTATAATCTACATTGTCGATTTTAATGCCTTCTTCATCGCTGACAACGGGTGATCCATTAAATATCCACTCCACCTTTGGAGCTGGCTCACCTTTAATGTTTATATCAAGGCTTATGGACAGACCTGCTTTCACAACTACAGGCACAAGGTTTGTTCGGTCTATATGTGGTTTGACTGTTTAAGATACGATGAAAATGAAAACATGCTTAAAAAATCGATAGACTTTATTATGGGATTATGAAATAACTTACGGAAACGTGGCTTAGCTGTATGCCAATTCGTTTGCTCTGATGGTTCAGAGGGACCCGCTTTATTAACAGCTCGTATCCGGAACTTATACTGCTGACCTTCCTCCAGTTTTTTAACTACTCCCTTACAAACCGGTCCATTGCTTTCAGCGGCTTTGACGAATACGCCAGAATCTTTATCCATTACTTCAATGATATAATTCTCAATTGGTGCACCCCCATCGCGAATGGGAGGTTCCCATTTTAATTTAACATGATGTTCGTCCCAATCTTCCAGCTCTGGTAGTCCGGGTGGAGCAGATACATCAAACGGATTTTTAGCTGTAATCGCAGAGTCAGTTTCTAAAGGTTCCGATTCACCTTCCTCGTTAACGGCTTTGACACGGAATTGATAACGGTGGTTTGGATCCAGACCTTTAACATCAATCTCAGTCTTCTCAGGATCAACTGATCCGGCTGGTACCCATTTACCCGTAGCTGTGTCCATTTTTTCAACTACGTAACCCACAATAGGAATACCGCCATCGTCCTTGGGTTTTTTCCACTTGAGTTTACAACCTTCTTTATGGATATCTGAAACCTCGAGCGGCCCTTCTGGTTTTCCTGGCTTATCTAATATTATCACTTCTACCTCAGCTTCGTCTACACCATTGATATTCTCTGCCTTCAGCTTGTAAATACCGGTATCTTTTCGCGCTGTGTCCAATAAAGTAAGCTTGGTATTATAATCTTCGTTTTCCAAACGTGCCTGACCACTCAGAGTTATTTCTTTTTCTTTGAAAAACCAAGTTAGTGTGGGTGCAGGTTCACCTCTAACATCCACATCAAACTTAACGGTTTGACCAGCTCGCACCTTGATTGGCTTCATTTTTTCCCGATTTATTGATGGTTTAACTAAGGAGAGGGTTTAAAAACATATCATTTTTTAGCAACCAGAAAAAGAAACAAAAGCTATAGTCGAGCACGTGCGACAACAGAGTACCCTTCGGCCAATTTGAAAACACATTTCTAACTCGCTGACAGACTTCATTGTTGACTAACAATTTGAAGGACCTAGTAGGTGTTAAAGTCAACAATTTTTATGATTCAAATTTTATTTTTATTTCAAGGAAATCAGTTACTTTGCCTGGACTGCTCGACCTTATCTCGTTGGCCGCGTGAAGGTGCTTGCCTAGAAATACGCATTTTTAAGCCTATAGTGAGCTATAAGTAGCCCCGTGAGGATTCTAGCTGGACCCGTTTTCAGGTTACGGTATACCTCAACAGTTCGGCTTGTTTATTAACTGGATTCGTACACAGTTCGTTTTTCTACTTGAACTTCTTGAGGTTATAGCAACCTGAGGAGCCTTTGCAAGCCTGCAAACAAACTCGGATATTGATGCTGTTGCTTATACTATATATCACACAGCTCATTCCGCTGGTTCTTTTTTTTGACAGTCTTAAGTGGCCGAAGGATTTGATAAGGATCATAAATAAAACAAGCATTAGAAGCACACTACTTGATTCTTTGGCTTTACATAAACACAAGCATTTCTATAAAAAATTTAAAAAGCAATAAAGGTTACAATATGCGTTATAAGCTGTTCGATTTTTTAATAATCTGTGGGAGTTCTTACGATTTCTAGCCTTTGCTAAATGCGGTTCCGTTGCGTCGCTTGGGTCACTGGGTCCTGCCTTGTTTATAGCTCGAATGCGGAATTGATACACATTTCCTTCAGTTAAACCCTCAACTGTTGCTTCAGGCGTGGGAACCTACAAATATGTACATTTTATACATAAATATAACTCATAGTACGTTCTGTTTCGAAAAAGAAGGCAGCTTTCTTATAGATTAATTGCCCTACAAGTGTATTGTGTTATTTTCTCGACATAGGTCAATTTTACACCCATAGGACTCATATAAAAATTACTTACATTTGTTGTGAGGACTTCATCCCAAATGGGAGAAAATTTATCTTTCTTCTCAATAATATAGCCTGTAATAGGAGCACCGCCGTCGTCCTTGGGTGGTTCCCATTTAAGCTTAACCATATGCTCGTTGTAATCATCGATTTTGGGCGTTCCAGGCTTACTGGCAGCATCATACGGATTTTTGGCTTGTATGCTGCCATCGGTTTCCAAAGGCTCGGATTCTCCCTCCTCGTTAATGGCTTTAACACGGAATTGATACTCGTGGCCTTCCTGAAGACCTTTGACATCAAATTCGGTATCGTTGCCTGAGGTACGACCGACTGGTACCCAACGACCTTGCTTTTTATCGAACTTTTCAACCTGGTAAGCCGTAATTGGTTTACCTCCATCGTCCTCGGGCTTTTTCCACGATAATTTGCAGGAATCCTTAGTCACATCCTTGACTGCAAGCGGACCCTTTGGCTTGCTGGGTGGCGCTAAAACATTTACTTCCACGGTTGCCTCGTCCTCACCATGCTCATTCACGGCTCGGATTTTATATGTACCCGTATGTTTTCGCAGTGTGTCAACTATTGATATTTTTGTGTTGTGTGGAACATTTTTAATTTCCACATTACTTGGCAGAGTTTCAACTTGCAGTTCTTTATTGTTTTGATACCATGTTATTGTAGGAACTGGTTCACCACGTACATTTACGTCGTATTTAATAGGTTTGCCAGCGCGAATCAAGAGTGGCTTTAAATTGGTCCTGTCAATACGTGGTTTCACTGAATAATAAAGAAATATTGGATTAATAGAGAATAAAATACACAAGTACGTATTAAACATGTTTCTTAAGACAATAAAACTAGTATAAATCATACTTACATTTCTTGTACTTGACAACCTGTGATAGACTGGCATCCGATGGCGGAGATAGGCCAGCCTTGTTAACAGCAATAACACGGAACTGATACTCTCCATATTCTTGCAGACCAGCAACAGTCGCTTCCAGTTGATCACCGGGTATTTCCATCGCTTTTTCCCATTCGGTTTTGTTCTTATCCTTCTTCTCAATAATATACTTTTGTATAGGAGCACCTCCATCGTTATTAGGTGGCGTCCATTTTAAGCTAACGCTTTGGTTGTCATAATCAGTCACCTCAGGAGTACCTGGCTTGTTTGGTTCTTCGAATGGATCCTTGGCCACAACACCGACCAGTGTTGTAAGTGGCTCAGATTCGCCTTCTTCATTAACAGCCGAAACACGGAACATATATTCAGATCCAGGATTCAATCCAGTTACATCAAAACTAGGTGGCTCTTTCTCGCCAGGCGATCGCCCAACTCGAACCCATTTACCTGTTGCTGTGTCCATCTTTTCGACAACATACTCTTTGATAGGTATACCACCATCATCTTCTGGTTTTTTCCATTGAAGCTTGCATCCCGTTGCGGTTACATCGCTTACTGCAAGTGGACCTTTGGGTGTACTTGGCTTACCCAAAACGACCAACTCTACCGTTTCCCGATCAACTCCATTACGGTTCTCGGCCTTCAAAGTGTAAAAGCCACTGTCTTTGCGCTTTACATTACTAATCACAAAGTCTGTGTGGTAGTCTACATTTTCAATACTAATACGATCACTAGTTGTTAGTGGGATATCATCACGCCAGCTCCAATGGAGTTCAGGTACAGGTTCTCCTGTTACATCTACTGACCATTTGTGAGTACGTCCGCTCTTGATAGTTATACGCTTAAACGTTGATCTATCAATTTGTGGTTTGACTAAAGTATAGAGATTATTTTTAAAGAATACTGTAGATCAAATCCAGATTCCGACTTTATATCAATCTGATTGCATTGGCGTACGTACATAATAAGAAGCGTTGTGAGCGTTATAAGCTGACTCGATTTGCTGTGAAATTAACAACTTACGCTAAAGCAGTAAGCTACGAGGGTCGTTTGATAAGTCCGTGACTTTTTGTATTTGCCGCGCACACAAAGCTGCGGACGATCTCGATCTCCATTTTCGTTAAAATTCACGAGATCGTCTGCTTTCAATGCCTATAAAACGCAAACCAAAAAACGCAGCTTTCTCAAAATTTTACAGTCAGCTGTTAATCGATAACTGCTGACAGGAGCAGTGTTGTATTTAGAGCAGGTGCGCGGCAAATACAAAAAGTCACGGACTTATCAAACGACCCTCGTATTTCATTTATTAGGTGACTTTGTACAAAACAAAAAAGAAATAAAATCCGGGACAAAATGAATATACTCTCGCAAGGAAATATATATGAATACAAGGTAACCTGCGGATTCCCGAAAGTTTCGCGAGAGGTTAAAAAAAACTATATGATATAAAGGTTTGGCATGCCCAAGGTAACCTTGTATTCTATTATAATTATGTATGGTAACTTCAAAGTTATGCCTATTGATATTTACTCTTCGCTATGTTATAATTAAGCACTGAAAAAAATCACTTGTGAGTATGTTAAGCCAAAGCTAAATTAATATGAATTATTTAATTAATTATAGAAAGAAACCTAAATAGAAAAGTGACTTACGGTTTTTATGCTTGCAAAGATGGTTGTCAGTAGGTTGAGAAGGTTCGGATGGTCCTGCTTTATTGACGGCCCTCACCCTAAATTGATAGATCATTTTCTCTTTAAGGCCTTCCACTTTGCATTCAGGGGTGGCATCCTCCGTCTTTGTCACTTCATTCCAAGTCGGTGAAAATTTATCTTTAACTTCAACAATATAATGGGTAATAGGACGTCCACCATCCGATGGAGGTCTCTTCCATTTAAGCATAACACTCTTATTATCATAATCATCAATAACTGGTTGACTTGGAGGACTTGGTGGATCGTAGGGATTTTTGGCCAAAATAGTATCTGATGTTTCTAGTGGCTCCGATTCACCTTCTTTGTTAATTGCCTTGACACGGAATTTGTATTTTTTATTAGGAGTTAGACCCTTGAAATCAAACGATGTTTCTTCGGGTCCAACCTCGCCGGCTGGTATCCAGCGACCTGTTTCTTCATCCATACGCTCTAAGGCGTATCCGGTAATTTCACAACCACCGTCGTCTTCGGGACGTTTCCATTTCATTTTTATGTGATGAGCACGTACCTCGTCGGGCTCAAAAGGACCACCGGGCGGTAGTGGTCGATCAAGAACAATAACCTGAGCTTCTGATTCTATAGTTCCTGAACTATTTGTCAGAACTAATTTATATTTGCCCGTATCCTTACGTACTGACTTCTTAATTGTAATTGATGAATTTCGTTCGAGTTGGTCGATACAAATGCGTTGATTGTCGAACTTGAGAGGTTGACCAGCCTTATGCCAGTTTGCTGTTGGCTCCGGTTCACCGTCGTACTTAATGTCATAACGTACAGTCTGTCCCTTTTTAACAGTAATATTCTTGAGACCTTCACCGACAAGGAAAGGCTTGACAAAACGACACTTCGCAATAATTGACTTTGTCTTATCGCTTGGTTCGCCAGGTCCAGCTCGATTAACAGCACGGACTCGAAATTCGTACTGTTGGCCTTCTTTTAGGTTATCAACGGTTGCAGTCCGTACATCTCCGGGTACCTCTTTGCCAGCCACCCAATCGTTTGAAAATTTCTCTTTATACTCTACAATGTAAGACGTTATGGTATCACCACCATCGGACTCTGGTGCGTCCCACTTCAAATCAGCATGGTCCTTATCCCAATCGGTAAGGTCAACATTTGTGGGTTTGCCTGGCTCATCCCATGGATCTTTTGCAAGAATTGAGTTCTTAAACGTGGCCGGATCAGAAGGACCTAATTTATTGACAGCACGAATACGGAATCTGTACTGTTTCTTTGGTACCAAGTCCTCAATTTTTTTGAGTAATGGCTCATCTGGCAGAACCTCAGCGATAGGCTCCCAGCCTTGCTTTTTGCTTAAATCTTGGCGCTCAATCACATATTTTGTTATTGGACTACCGCCATCATCTTCTGAAGGCTTGAATTTAACCTCACACGATGTTTGAAAAACGTTAATTACATCAACATCCCTCGGTGGTTGTGGCACGTCCTGGCATATGATGTTCACATCTTTAGTATCTTCACCTTGTCCGTTACTGATCTTGATTTGATAGGGACCCGACAATTCTCGAGATGGCTTCTTAATCTTAAAAGTGACTTTATCGTCAGTGACTGCTACTTCAACGTCTTTGACGGGTAAAGGTTTTCCGTCCTTAAGTAATTTAGCCTCAACTGGAGTTTGTCTTGTGCCACTAACTAGAAATTAAATATTAAAAGTGAAATGTTTTTTATATAACAATAAGGCACATTAAATATCAAATACAGCGGTAGTCGTTATTATTATCTGTAAAAGTGAGCAGAGTCGGTATTTTGTACTTGAAAGCATCTCTCTAGCCAGACAAAAGTTGTTTGCCTCCTTAAAGAAGCAGAAACAGCGCTGACCCTTTGTCCAGGAGTTAACGATCTGCTTTATCTAGGTGCAGATGTTTCCTCCTCATCCATACCATGGCTGGACAGAGAATAGGCTTGGTAGTTCCTTTGTCTGCTGCTTTGAAAAGTCTGCACTCTTAACTAGTAATAGTTCATCGTGAGGCCACTGAAGAAGCCGAAAGAGAGCAAACCGATTCGTCGCTTGGTCAAGGGCTCGGTAAGTACTGACAGTTAGACATATAATAAATACTACGCTAGTACACTACCTTTGTATGGCACTTCAACAATAACTGGCGCACTTATGGGTCCGGCGAAGTCATCGGGGCAGTCAATATTGGGTCGGCTTTCACCTTTACGAACAGAGAGCTTGCATGCTGAGCTTAGCTGTCCAGATTCGCAGGTGATTTCACCCTGATCTGATAGATCAAGGCTATTGAACACTAACTGGTGCTTGCCACCACCAAGATTTTTTATTTCAATTCTATCAGATGGCACAATCGGCTCTCCATTGAATTTCCAGTCACAGGGAGCTGTTTGATCCTGAAGTTCAACATCCAACACCAGTTTCTCACGCTCAACTGCATCAGTGTCCTTGAGCTTTTTGTTGAAACGGTTTTGATCTGAAATTAGTTATCATAATTAGAACAAAAATTAAGTGGCGATTGTCAATGAATATTTACAGTTAATAATTATTTCAGCATCTGTTTTATCAGCATTTGTTGTGCATTTAAATTGTCCAGCGTCGGTCACCTTGCAGTCCTTAATAACCAGCTTCCGTTTGCGGCCGTCCTTGATGACCTGGATACGCTTGTCGGGCTTGATTTCCTCATCATTACGGAACCATTGAACATCGCCTTGGGCATCGTCAATCTCACAGGCGAGAGTAATGGTGTCCTTTTCAATGCACTGCTGTGACTTAAGGACTTTAACGAACTTATAAGGATACTCCACCACCTTAAGAGCACATTCGGTTTTATCTGGTTGCTTATCCAATTGGCAACGATATTGGCCAGAATCTTCAAGAACAGACTCTTTGATAATAAGCTTAAGATTTCCATTAATGTCTTTAGAAATCAAGAAACGTGGATCGTCCGATTCAATCTTTGTATTATCTTTAAACCAATGAACATTCGCCATGCTACTGCTCACAGAACATTCGAGAGTAGTCTCATGTCTGGTGAAACCTTCCATTTTTTTCTTGAGGGGCTTGGTGAACGTATATGTTGGATCAGCCTCCTCAACGTTGAGAAATGCAGTGCTTGAGACACCACCAATTTCAATGGTATATTTTCCTGTATCCTCAACTTTGGGTGTCGTAATTATCAATTGATAAGTGTCATTTTCCTGCTTGAATTTAAATTTGCTGCCTGTGAAAACCTCCTATTTAACCCACCCAAAATGAATTATTAATTATTATATTATAAAATTATTTACAAAAATATTTCAATATACGACATACAGAGAAAAGAAAATGGTAATATTGGCTGTTGTCCAAATGGTTAAGGGCTAACTTTAAGCCGTAAATCAGCTAGATTATCAATCAAGCACGAAAGCTACAGTCGTGTTGTCCTTTAAAGGAAGGAACTGTCCTGCATTCAAATTACTCTTGCAAATCGTTTTCAAACAATCTACGGGGGCGCATGTGAGCGTGTCGAAAATCTAAGGTAAACTTGATCTGCGTTCAAAAATAACACATATGGACACTGAGTTTGGAGACCCTCTTATATAATCTCTGAGATCGAAAACCAAGTTCTTCCGGACGGACATATAGCCGATCATGGCTATATCGACTCGGCTGAAGATGATTGATACCATGCTATGCCTCCTCCTGCCTGTTACATACATACATCTCATTGAAAAACTATACATCGGATGTTTTATTTTGCACCCATATTTTATAAATATAGCACTTGAAGTGTATATGGAAATATGGAACTTTAACATTTGAAAGTCTTTTTACATTTTCATTTTCTCTGTGCACATATTTCTGTTAACTTCATACTCACATCTTTACGGAATAACCACTTTGGTTTACAATTGGGTTTGCTGAATCGTGCCTCGAACACAACTTTTTTGTCCTTGCCTTCCTTAGCAAATTGGTCGATCAATGGACTAAGGAATGACTCCACTTTCTGCGCTCATTTGTTTTTTATGTATTTGTATGTATACACATATGAGTTTTATATATAAATAAATATATATAAAATATATATATATATATATATATATATATATATATATAAGGATGCGTTGTCAAAAATGGGTAAAGACGGCAAATAATAATAAGTTTTATATACGATAAAAACCATTCGTAAATAGCTCATAGTACACATACAGTAATATGCTATGTATGTATGTACGTACTTATGTTATTGTATTATTATTATTATATAATTTTCTTATTATACCTGTTATTAGAATGCTCGATAATGGTTATTCATTTATGGCTGCAAACCTTTTTCATTAGATAGTTTTTCAAAACTTTAAACATTATATAGGGTATTTTCCCAAAAATTAAAAAAAAAAATAAAAAAAAAATAAATTTAAATAAAAAAAAAATATATATATATATCTAGTTTATCTAGTATAAATAAGTTACACTAGAAATATTCAAAAATTGCATTTAGCTCAAGATCATAAAAAGTGAACTGTAGATCGTTTTGCTCCAAATTTGATCTTTAGAAGTACTTCAAGGAATATAATTTCTTAATTTTCTCAACATACATTTCATATTATTTATTTATATTTTAGCTTATTTTAAAACAAAACTTATAAATGTACACAGCCCTTTATTTATTTATTTTATTTTCCTTTATTTTTATATAAAAGATTGGATCGAAGTTAATCAAGAAAATAGGTTTGCAGCCTTGAGATTAGGATTGATAGTTATATTGATAAAACAAAAATCAATTAATAGCAAATCTTAAAGCTTTAGTAGGCGTAGCTATCTTTAGAGTTTCAAAATATATCATCATATCGGTCGTGGACACTTTGACATTCTAATGGTTAGTCATAGAAACAAGGTACGCGCATATTTACTTAACAAAACAAATATTTTAAATCCATTAGATCAGTCTAAAATCAATTTGTTGGGTGGTAAAAGGAAAAGTGTAAGGATATCAAGCCATTGTCTATATGATTAATAAACACCACCTATTGTTCGAACATGTAGTAATATTGTAATACGAAATTTAACGAAAAGGTATTCGTCGTATTTTAATTTATGTATGTTATGTTTTTACGTGAAATACATCAAAATTCAAACCGACAATATAAATATAGTAAAGAGAAACCATTTTATTTCACAATACATACTGTTTCATACATCTTGAGTAAAGATATATTTTGGATTAAAGCCATTTTCATCCCAAAAAAAATGTTTAAAAAATCACAAAACGAAAAAAAAAACCAAAAATTTAAAGATTCTCTTCATTGGAAAAACTCATAGAGAGCATATTAAATATAATTCTTGGTTATATAGATAGAAACAATTAAAGATATAAATTATATCGAAATTGAACGTGCGCACCTCTTCACGTCGAAACGGATGCAACGTCGGCCAATCGGGGATCAGCTCAGCAAGGGATGGTCTACGTAATGATGGTGCCTGAATTGCATTATACACACATAATAAATATGTCGTAGTTATAGAAGAAAATATTGAATAATTGAACTTGCTTAAAGAGCGATAGGAAATATATTGTTCTTTTTAAAGTGATCCCTCCTTTGATCCTAGCCAGCCCTCACGGGAAATTTAAATATATAACGTTTTAATGGCAATTTTGTTATTAGTTAGTAAAACTTTAACAATAAATAACTTTAATCAATTCAATATTATAGTGACAAACTGACAAATCTACACATTAACCAAATGATCATCAAAGTCACAAAATTGGTTATATATCGGCAAAGTTAACGAAGAAATGAAAGACGTTTAGTAGTTGATCAGCTAAAGAAAATTAAAACCCTTTAAGAAATGCTTCTCAGGAATAAAATTGTAGTTGCAGACCACTTTTTATGGAATTATAAGCGTTGTACTAGTTTAAATATATTATAATGTGTTGATTTAAAAGCAGATGACAATATAATATAAACGTAGTGACATTACGCTTCTTCCTTACCCTTTCGACTTTCTTCAAAGCGGGCAATGGTTTTTCGGTCTCTTTAAGATCACCCCAATTGGGGTCCTGTTCTTCTTTGTCCCATTTTTGATAACGACGTTTTTTGAGCATCGCACGGAAATCCATTCCACTTGAATCAGAGACATATAACTGCATTTCGGCAGAGTCCTCGCCATGTATATTTGATACCACCACTTTGTATTTGCTCTCATCGTTCGGCTTGCACTTACGCATACACAGAGTAATGGTGTTGGTTTGACCATCTGTAAGGAACTTGTATCGTCCGCCTTCAAGGATCTCACTGACACCCTTGTAGAATTTAAATGTCGGGGCCGGATTACCCTCAACACCAACCGTAAGGTATGCCGTTGAGTCTACGTTTAAGTCAAAATTGGGGGAAACGACAAGATGCAAACATTAAATAACACATTCAAATATTGTTTGTTTCCTGTTTCTATTGACTAAAATACGTTTGTTGCGCAAGTTGACAGATCTTTCGTCCTACACACATCTTAAGTGTATCTGAAGGAATAGGATTACAAAAAATGATAGGAAGAAAAGGGGCATACCTTCGACCACTGAGTAAGACTCCTGAACATCGATAATTGAGGGAGGACCGCCATCTCCAACATCACGTAATGGCGTTGACGGTTTGTTTATCAAATCCTCCAAGTCCTGTACGCTAGGGCGTCGTACATCGATTGAGGGACGTCTCCTCTTTTGGAATCAATTTTATATGACAAATTTTGGATATGGATCACATACATTTATGGAGACACAAAGTAAAGTAAACATTGAAATACATTAAGGGTTAAATAAAGTTATAGTGATATTTCAACGTGTCAATACATAGACAACTCTATAAAGCTTACACCTTTAAAAGAACAATCGTATATAAAACGCAATTCAAACCGCATACTACAATTCGTGAACTACAATAAAATAAGGATACTCAAAATAATTCAACTAACTACTAAATAGAACAAAAAACTTAAACATACTAATGATATACTGTAGTATTCTTGCCTTAAATAGATTATGTTGTTTGGTTAAGTTTGGTTAAGTTCGGATTATTCGATTTTGATTAAAACACATAAGCATAAAAATTATTGTTAGTCAAATTTAATAAAATTACAATAATTATTGAATGTTTTCAATTCCAAAAGGAATTATTTATTTATTTTAGGTTTTGGTAGTATTTATAATTAACTGGTGTACGCAAGCGGTAATGCTAAAGATATCTTTATAACTGATGTAGGTAAGCGGTAATGAAAATAGATATACGTATTTATTTTTGATACATATGCATAGTATATGTATAACAGTCGAATGCTATCAGCCAATTTATTTACATGCTCTCATAACCTGTAGGTTATTATATTTGTTACCTTCAATTAGGCGAATATTGTTTATTTAAACATTTGTAGGTATTAACGAGAGAAGTCCGTTAAGTACTTAGCCTCACCGTCTGCTGGCACCAGTAGCGCAAGAGTAATTTATTATCGTGTAGTACATTCTCGCATATGGCTACTGCCGAAATACGAAAAGATAAGAAAAATGAAAAAAGAGCAATATGGGTCGGTGATTCGATTTTTGATGGTCGCCATCGAGGAGAAAAGTCACCGTACACAACATACAAACGCTCTTTGATTTCATTGCACGGTTTCCATTCCAGAAACAAGAAGCGAATTCCGATCGATATTGCTCTTTCCATTTTCTACACTCCTGCTTTCACACGCGGTTAAAACAAAACTACGCTTCCGATCCGGCTGAAATTTCGAAGGTCGCCTACTATGAGAATGTACTACACGATAATAAATTACTCTTGCGATGCTGGCTCCATCAGACGGTGACGCTAAGTACTTATCGGACAGCCCTCGTATGTATGAGTGCGTACATACATACATGTTTCAAATAATGCAATGAAAAGTTAGTTAGTATCAAATGAATTGATCTTTACAGGCTGTTGGCAAAAACGCCTTTAAAATAATATAATATACTATGGGAATGTTTATTCATACAAGGAGTCGCCTCCTTCAAATACCCTGCTAAACATAAAGAAAGATCTGTTTCACACGGTAATTTGGGGAATGCCACGTCTCCCTTTGCCTGATACATACATTTGTATATATTTTTTTTATTTTAAAAACGATAGGAAGCGATCAGTGCAGGGCAAATTTTTATAAATGAAAAATATTCAAAATACTTGGTTTCAAACAAGAGATTACCATTTGTGATTAAATACAACCTTTTAAAATTTTATGTTTTAGATTTTCTACTCACTGATAACGTCGAAAGTAATGTAAAATAATTCTCAACTTTGAATAATCAAAAAAACAACGAAATAAAAGCTTCATTTATACAGACAGAAATGGGGTTAAATAGGCTCCTTTTCTTCATACTTAAAACAGCACATTTGTACATGGATTGTTGATATTTACATATTGTAAGTGCTGACAGTTAAATATGTATGAAGGTATACTTCTGTCAAAAAATCCTCGACTAACAGTAACACAAGCGAAAACATTTAAACAAAAAGATACAAATTGTTTGATCAATAGATCCAATTTTAAGACCTGTTTTACATCCCCCATTTCGACTGGGCTCTGTTGTTTTTTCTAGCAAAATTAAAAACAAAAAACAAATAAGTATTATAAAAAGAGAGTAGCGAAAAATAATGTCGGGCGTGCCCGACAGAAAAATACTCTTTAAAAATAACAAACTGTAAAATAGAAAACTAAACAAAAAATGCAAACCAATCTAGAGACTAGTATGGGTTTCAACAGACAAACGGATACTAGTTTGACTGCTCCAATAACAATCGTCTCTTTATGTGAGTTGCAAACATCTGGGCATTATTAAGATAACGAGCGAATTAAAAGTATCTTAGCAATCACCAAAATCCTCGTCTAACCAACATCGATAGTGCTGTTCCTTTCAAAACATCGACACAATTAATTTCCAACATTACTTGATGGTTAATAGTGATTTTAGTAATTTACTTCATTACATCGATTTAAAATAATATTATATAGTATTTTTTAGCTGTTATAACAATATGGTCAACGCATATGATTATTCTGATACCTTGAAATCTGTTAATGTTTTACTTAATTGTGAAATGTTCAAAATACATATTTTATGTATATAATAACACTTTCTGTTTTTTTGAAAATGCAATATGTTGCTTTGATATGTGAAGGGTTAATTTTTTTTATTTTTTTTCTAGAGTCTTTTCTTTCGAAAGCTTGCAAGTGGATTGCAAGTAAATTTATATGTGACGAATTTGTTAAGAGGAGAACACAAAATACTACGAATGATAAACTTGAAAGTACACAGATAACTCTCACCTGTCCTTCACCAACCTCGCCTGGCCTCAACAACTGTAATATTGATTTTTGAAATTCAAATCAAATTATAAAATGCTAAACGTTTAAATTTCTTTGGTTGACGACTTAAAGAGGTACTGGATAAAATTGTGTGTGCATGTATTGTATAACAGGGGAGAGATGATGAGTATTCTATTCGGAGATTTACCTAAATATATATTGAAGTACTTCGAGCTTCCATTGAACCTTATGTAACTAGATAATAATATGTAATCCTTCGTTATAACACACTTTTACTATTTCTGTAGCCTCTCTTCACCCACGGCGTATACAACTGAGTGTTTGGTTTTAATTTTGAAAGCAATTAGCCAAATAATATACACACATGTTGCAGCCGATCGTTCGATGTAATCTCCACGATATGTATGAATATTATATACAATGCCATTTCGCTAGCATAAAGGCAAGTTCTCAACCTTTTTGTGCACTATATATCACGTATATAAGTAGCACATTCGTACTTGCCAAAATATGAATGCCAAAAAAATTGAAGGGCAAACAGAAAGTAGTTCAGGTATATATATGCATTTCTCTCTATACTTATATATATATACAATTTTCATTATTTTTATTTAAATAAGTACACATAATATCACAGAATATGTATATGCACACTGCGAGTGGCTATTATTGGACCAACATCTTAACGAGTGGAAAACGAAACGGCCAGATACGTGTATATAAGCTGGTTTATTTATATAAATTGCATATCAAATCAAATGTAGGTCATATCTGTTTACGTAGTCTTTTTGATAATTAATAAAGTAAATTCAGTAAATTAAGAGTATAATCTGCTGGCTAGCCGCGCAATTACTTTACTATTGGTTTTCTTATATCTGATACTAAAAATTCCTAACACTCATAATTCAGTTTCAGACAAGCGCAGTATTATAAGGTAGCGGCAAAGTTTTGTATTCTTACCCGAGTGTCCATGACTTCGCCGGGGCGGAGTTTCTTCTGTATTTTTTTGTTTTGTATTATGTGAACATGTATATGATTGTATATAATATGTGCCATGTGGTTGCGGGTTGCAAGGGTTTTCGGTGGTGGATGGACGTATTTATGTTGACATATTTGTTGATCGGTTGCGTTGATTAACACGGATTACAGGTGTGGTGGGCAACAGTATGTTTTGTTGTTGTTGTTGGTTCGGATGTGTTATTGTTGTTTAGTTTGTGGACAATGTGTTCAGAAACATAGAACATAGAAGGGAACGCAGATATGTAAAATACACGTATGACATTAGGGACATATGAAATTAGATACTTTTAAGTGCTAATAACTACTAACTACTCAACAAATAAAAAACCAGATTATTTAAACAGTTCGTTAAAAAGAATAGACACAATACTTTTTTACTTATTTTACATTTCAACTACAATGAGATATTTTGAAAATCTACTAAGATTCCCAATTAATGACATTCAAATATTTAAACCTTAAATGACTGCCACAATTTTGCGCTCATTTTGTATATTAAATTTAAGGAATTACCACTACTGTTACTATATCTACGATACTTCTAAGAATCCCAGCTAAAATATATACAACTAACTCTTTTCAAATATGTACATAACATGTACATATGTGTAAAGAGTCGATAACGAAGGATGTATGTATATATGTGTAAAGGGCTAACTGTATATATCTAATTTGGAATGCTCAGGAATCAAACATAAACTTATTACACTATATACAATGTACATATTAAGCACCAAATAAAAATACTCAAAATAATTTAATTTTCCGAATTATATAGGGGTACATCAAAATTTGATTCTTGTGATACTTGTGGTTTTGTTTTGTGTTATTTTACCGAGAAAGTAATTGTACTTATTAAAGACTGGATTTACCTCATCATTTATGATCAAGGATGGACGGCGGCCCATGTCTGCTGGCGGAATAAGAGAGCCCCTTCGACTGGGCGGCTCTGGAGCAAGAGAGGGTCGCTTCTCACGAATCACCTCAATCTTTGGTGGCTCCCCGGGTGCTGGCGGTTGCATTTTAGGGATTTTTGGTTTATCGTCCTATAAAAGTAAGCAATGCATAAGTGCAAAAGTCTTAATAAAATATTTTTGTTGAATATTTAAGGAAATACTGCACTGCAATATCTGATTAGCAGAGCAAACCTTCATATAATTTTAAATCCATTACAATCACACATTACCAAACTAATAATTCCCAAGAACAATTCACGATCAATCGAAATTCATTATAACATCCGTGCTTCGATTGTTTGATAAAATTTATGTAGCCACTTTATACACTTTGCCACTTATTCGTTTATGTTAAGCTACAACAAATGATATATTTAAAAAACTCAGTAGTTTCAATCACCTTAAACATAGTTGTCATACTGGCATTATGTCAATCACTTTAAATTTCTAGATTGTAAATTTAAAAATTTAGAACAACTTATTTTCCGTCGAATATTTTATCTTTATAATTTATCTCAAAAAACCAGGCAACAAACGTCGATTGGTAAAATGTTCGTTGCCGTCTAATAAAACGCTTTCAAAATGCCACAATGTCGTATTTGAAACTGTTTGGCATGGATGACAAAAGAAGATCAACAACAAATAATGTCTAATAATATAGCTTTTAATGTTGAAAATGATATATGAAAAAAAAATGTATATATTTTTTTAAATTGTGTGGGTGTGTCCAACGTACACATAAAATAGTGCTTATAAATACTACAGATGATGAAAAATAAAATAAAATGTTCTCCGTAAGCTGTCATATGTTATATGTGTCATCATTTTAATACCCTTGACGCGTAGGAGTAAATCATTTTTTATTCCAGCTACCCAAAAGGTTTAAGAGTATTATAGTTTCCTGCCCAGTCCTGTCGGACTTTCTTTCTGTTGGTCTATCTGTCTATCTGTCTGTCGATCTGTCTGTCCGTCTGTCTGTCTGTCTGTCTGTCTGTCTGTCTGTCTGTCTGTCTGTCTGTCTGTCTGTATGTCTGTCTGTCTGTACCTATGATGCAATTTATAAATTACATATATGCATACATAGTATGAGTATGTATGTACATATGTACCTGATAAGTCAGCTTGAGTTAATAAAAAATCACTTAAAATATCAAAACATCTTTGTTCGTTGCAATGATCTCTTATTCTCCAATAGATAACCGCTTTAAGCTTCTATACGTTACTTTGGTCTGTTGTTCAAATGTTTGAGATTTAATTATGGCCATCATGATATTCCCATTGCGAATTGTGAAACTACTTATTTAAAATGCAGAATAAGCCAAAAATACAGCATTAAAAAAGCCATAGCAAAACCGTTGTCGGGTGGTAATATAACAAGCCATTAAATCATTCAGTTTACCTTGGACTCCTCCACAGATAATTTGACTTCAGGTGAATTTTGTTCCGGGGGGTTAATGACTGGTGTGGGTTTATCAGGTTTGGATTTTTCAATATTTGTAGGTTCATATGTTTCTAATTTGGGGCGTTCGTAATCGTCCACAATGGTTTGTATAGGTTCAGGTTTTGCCAAGACAGATATTTTAGCCTTAGTCGCTTTTGTTGGGGCAAACTCTTCTGTGGCATTAGCCTAGCCATTAACCAAATTAAAGTTCAGAATATTTTGTAAGAATAAAAATGTAATATTATCATCGTATGAAATTGGTACAGCACCAAGATAGAAAGTAACAAATATAGAAAAATTTATTTAGTTAAAGGAAATGAAGAAAAATAGATTAAGCCCCTTGCAAGAAGGCTTAAGAACGTCGACTTAAAAGACACTACCAAAATCAGTCGGGATAAATATAAAATAAGCACCATAAATTAAATGAATAGAACACTAGGAAATAAAGAAATAAGTGATAGACTGATAAAGACGGATATAGAATAGAGAACAGAGAGAGAGAGAGAGAGAGAGAGAGACGGGATAGTGATAGTCAGAAAAATTGTGATATAAGAAAGAAATATATATCAAAGATATCCGTGCTCAGTTTTACCTTAAGTAATTGTTTGGCTTGCTGGGGCTCAGCTTGTTCTTTAGCATCCTTTACTACGGGTTTTAAAACTACACCAAGAAAAGATTCGTTTTGAATTGGTTCTTTGGTCATCATGTTTCTGATAGAGGAACGACGTCGCTGTTTTATAATGTCCATCACAGATGGCTTATCCCCCTGAGAGGTTTTATTAGAAAAATCTTGTATTAAAGTCTTAAGTAAATAATTTATTCTTTGAGAGCTCCGTTACTAAAATATTCCCACACTCTTCGAATGTTATTTATTTAACAAAAAAGAAAATTTGATGTGAAGAAAATTTGATGTGAAAGTTTTCTTGGTAATTGATTATTGTTAGTATATATTAGATGAATCTATTATCACCAGATAATCCCAAAAAATGCCCAATTTAAAAGATTAAAGTTTTGACTTAGATCTAAGATTACTGGACGATGGAACTAGTTTGGTTTAGTTTCACAACCCTCCAATTAACTAATAGGTTGTCTTTAAACAGACATAAAACGCTTGCTTGACTCGGCCATATCAAATAATATTTATGCTTAATGCTGGTGTCGGGGGATACCTTTATTTGGAAAACTTCTTTCAAAACAAGTAAAAACAAGAGCAACAGTCGAGCGGCACGCGACAGTGGAGTACCCTTCGACCTTTTAAAAACGTAGAGTCAATAATTGTACAATACTTCTACTTAATAGAAATATCGTAACGTAAGCCTTTATATGCGTCTGTGTATGTATACGTGTATATGTATGTAGCAGTTCATTAGTCAAGCGCAAATGTATGTATGTGTGTGTGTGCGTTTGAATGCAAAACATGCGTGTGCATAAAAAAAAAGTGAAGAACAGCAGATGGCGCTACGCGCTCGCATTCTCTTTCCTTTTCTTTCCTACATGAGCATTGCAATGACGTTACAGCTTGCTGGTCTGTATACAAAATCAAAGCGAACAAGGTTTTTGTTTAATATCTTCTGTGTTTGTTGTTCGATCGGATTGGAATTTTGACATTATGTCGGTAGTATAATAAGCTAAGTATAGTCTTACTCAGAATGTTGTATCTTTTATGTATATGTCGCTCGCAAATCAGCTTAAAAAATGAAATTATTGATTTGCGTGGGCGGGGGGCGTGGCACCCAACATGTGAAATAAACTTCACCTGTCCCGGATCAACAGAAACCTTCATGCCAAATTTGGTGTCTCTAGCTTTAATATTAGCTGAGATCTGTGTGTTCATCTGGACATACAGACATCCCGACAGCCAGAAATCCAGACATCCGGACATACAGACAGACATGGCTTAATCGACTTGGCTAGTGATCCTGAGCAAGAATATATATACTTTGTGGGGTCTCCCATGCCTCCTTCTGCCTGTTACATACATTTGCACAAAGTTAGTATACCCTTTTTTGACCATTTTCAATGGTCGAAGGGTATAAAAAATACAGTCGAGCGCGCCCGGCTATTAATTATCCTTCGCCCCATTATAGAGTTAGAAGAAAGTCATTGTATACCTCATATTGATTAGATTCTTGACCTCCAGTTCCGATCTAGTCGTTTTGTTTTAAAATATGTATAACCTTTTTTCAGTGTTTTAGGTTTCCTAAAATCTTTAAAATAAACGCTGGAGTTCTGATTTAGCTGAAAATCATATATATATGAATATATCACCTTGCTTTTTAATAGCTTTATAGCATTCATAGCATTAATAATATCTGAGATCTATGTATCCATGAAGACAGACGGACAAGCTAAAAGGCTCAATTCAAATATATATTGTGTTATGGGCCACATCTAATTCTTAGATATAATTTTTCACAAAATTGTGTACCTATTTTCAATGATCGACGGAGTATTACAATACATCCTCTGCAAGAGTGCAGCAACATAAAATTCTCTCATAAATGCACGGGTATTGTGAATAACTATTGCTATCAGACAAATTTGTATTATTACAAACCGAACATATCTTACCTGAGAAGGTTTTTCAGCGACTTCTTTGGATGTGGCCTTTGATTATTACAAATAAATGTATGGCATGGTGAAATATATTTTTATGTCAAGAAAATGGGTAAGAACAAAAAACATTATTTAATAAATATCTTGAGATTCGTTGCGATATATTTTTTAAGTCAACTATAAAATGCTTGTTTTGTAAGTCACAATGAAAAGTCTTACCTCTGGTTCCACAATAACCGGCTTCAAGGTTGCACTGTCTCTTGTATCTTCCTCAGTAGGCAATTTTCCCTTGCCCAATTTGATACCTTTTGGTTGTTGCAATGATTGCTCGATTATCTCACTTTTCTACAATTCCAATCAAGCAAAACATATAGAATCGTTAAAAAATACACGCACACATAGACTTGTATAAGGTATTTAATATTTGTTATGATTCGACAATTAATAATTCACCTTTGGAATTCCATTCTTCTTAGATGCTTCGTCTTCTGCTTTATTAGTTGATTCTAGAACTGGCTTTTCCATTTTGTTAGGTATTTCGAGATCACGTGCAAAATCTGATGGCGTAAACTCGGATTTCTCATACTTTTCAAGTGTAGGACGTTCATAATCTGGTATTTCGGGTAATTCTTCATATTTAGGCTTTGCTTTCGGTTTAGCCTTGGCCTTTGGTTTAGTGGTATCGGGTTTGGACTCTTCTTTTGGTGCAGCAATAGATGTTTTTCTCAGTTTTGGTAATTCTTCGGCTGGTTTTACCTCTTCTACAGTCTTTTTTCGGGACACAACGATAACAATACAATAAATTATGAACGTTACACAAGAACGAATTTGTAATTTATATTTCTAGTGAAATACTTCAAATCTTCACAAAAAAGCTTAAAAACGGCTTTACTCGAACTTAAGCGTACTCGACGGATAGAGATACGCTGGCTATATTGAATAAAATTATATATTGTATATTTAAGCAGAAATCATACATACGCAAACATATGCATATATTGTTTTTGTATATAAAATATATATTTTATAACAAAATTCTCATAAAAGTATGGAGAACGTGAAAAGACTTGACACATAATCAAAGAAGTATAGAGACAGAAGTCAAAAGCTGCAAGGGTCTTTCTTTTTTTTTTTAAGCTTAAGTAAGCAAACTGATCAAAATAAAAAAAAAAACATTTTATTTCGAATTTTTTTTTGTTTTATCAAAATTTCTATGTGTCCTTCATTGGAACTTATTACTTTGCCTACGTTCTCAATAGTTCTCAATAAACTAAATGGCAAGAAATGCTTTAACTAAAAAAAGCTTTAAAAGATTTCACAAAATCATAAATATAAGTATAAAATCCAAATTGTTAAAGATTGAAAGCTATGTAGCCTTATACAATAGATAGCATATAATAAATAGATTGATATATGACAAAATATTAATAACAGTTATAAGTATATAGACAACTATCATACTTCACGAAAATAAAGATTTATAAACACAAATATTAATAACTTAAATGTGTTGTGATTATTTACTTCGAAAAAGAAGACAGAAAAAAGAGATTGCAAGCACGCAGAAGAGAAATGCTGTTCTCTCATATGGCTTATCTCTCACCTTCGGTATACGTCGTTTTTCAGCTGGTTTCAGCTTGGGAATCTCTTCTTTCATCGCTTGTGGATTTTTGTTAGCTTCAATTTTCTTGCTCTGCGACTCCTGTATCGGAATTTTAATATATAGACGTAAGTGTATAAACTATATGTGCACTTCACAGTTACCTTATTTTTCTTATTTTAACACTTATTTGCATATTACTTAATCAAATAATAATTCATTTCGACATATAAAACATATATAGAATATATCGAAGTACATACCTCTAGGGCATTCTTTTCAACTACCGAGGAGCGACGAGACTCCAATGCAGTGCTTTCGACCTTTTTGTTTCAAAGACAAAACGGACATATAAAGATATAAGAAAGACATAGGTATAAAGATGTAACAAAGATATATAAAATAAAACGTATAAGATAAAGGATGAGAGCTTACCGTGAGCGAGGATCTCCTTGAAACTTGTGTATCTTCAGTAACACTTTGCTCATTGCTCTTGATTATTGACTTACGGCGTACTTCTGATGTCGTTTCTTCTTTAACAGATATTATACTTGCCTAATAAACAAGTACATAATTTATACATATACATTACACATTATACATAGACAAATAGTTATGAACTGTGGACAGTGTTTCTACACCCTTCTGGGTTTTTCTTAACCGACAAAAATTTAATAAGGGCATTTTAAGAATAAAGTATTGTCCTTTTAATACCATCTGATATAGCATCTGATATAGTCCAATCAGAAAACCATTGGAAATTTAAAATAAACCTGATCTAAGTACAGATTAAAGAAACTTTTTTGCCAACCAGGTGTCTTTAGCGTTTATAATAGTGATCCATACCAACACATACAAACTTTGTCAGAACCCATTTTTAATAATTTTCAATAAATATTTACCTTACGCTCTGTCTTTTTGAGGCCAATTTGCTCCTGCACTCCTTGCTGTAAATATAACAGACATGAATATGAATATTACAAATATGAATATAATAATTATTAAATAGGTACACAATTAGTGCAAAATAAGAAAAGCATCTAAGCAACTTTTGATAAGTATGCATCAATTGTATTTGAACTAAATTATGTCGGATTGATTTAAAATAATAGACTAGTTTTTATTGCAATGTCAGATATTTTACATATATGGAAGGTTTTGATTGGGGTTAAAATTACTGGGTGAAGTACAACATAAAAAAAGGTGCAAGAGTATAAAAGGTATTGGTTATTTGATATAACCACATATATTAGTCCTTTCTAAAAGCAAGCAAATTCAAGATTATTAGTTTTGTTTTGTCTTGTTTTCTATTGTTCCTATTTTGATGTGATCCTTACCTCTTGAATATCTGGAATGATATCGTTATTTGAGTCTGATTTTGACTTAGGTTTTTTATCTGTTTTATGAACATTGTCAGCTTGCTTTTCAGCTTCAGCTTTTGGTTTGGTCTTTAATTCTTCTTCCTTTTCTTTTTTGTCTTCAATCTTTTTATCAGAAGATTTTAAATTTTTAGTTTCATCTTCCTCCTTTTGCTTCGGCTTATCTTTTTTCTTTTGGTCTGTAATCAATTCATTTCTTTCCCTATCTGCAGTCAAGGTTTTTTTTTCTTCAGGGTTTTCTTCTTTAGGTTTTTCTACTTTAGGTTTCTCCTCTTTAGGTTTCTCCTCTTTAGGTTTTTCTTCTTTAGGTTTTACTTGTTTAGGTTTTTCTACTTTAGGTTTTTCTTCTTTAAGTTTCTCCTCTTTAGGGGTTTCTACTTCAGATTTTTCTTCTTTAGGTTTTTCTTCCTTAGGTTTAGTTTTTTGTTTGTCATCAGCTGTTTTTGGAGGCTCTTCGTCTTTTTGTTTTACTTTTTCAATCTCTTCTTTATTTTCGTCATTTGATTTTTCATGACTCTCTTTCTCATCTTTTGGTTTTTCCAAAGCTTCTTCTTCGGCCTATTAAATGTGTATTATGGGTTGAAGTGTCGTGTATAATAGGATATTATTGACAAGTTTTTAAATAAACATTACCACAATGTACGAAACACTTTCATCTCATATTAGTAGAAAATTAATCACACTGATGTACATATGTACGCATATATATGTACATTAAACATTTACTTAACATAACAAATAAATTAAAAATAAATAAAACTAGGGCAAAACTTAAATTTAAAATCCAGAAAAAGAATTGTAGATTTGAGAATAATAGTCAGATAGAAAAACAGTTTCCTGTCCATTTAGAAGTATAGAATACAGAGTGCATTGAAAAATTTCTAGAAGAAAATTAAGAAAGGCAAGTGAAGAAAGAATTTGAATTTAAAAGCAAACCTCATCTATTGAAACGCGTTTTGTAGGCATTAGCTTCACTCCAAAAATATTTTTAGATTCTGAAGAAACTTCTATTGGAGGTTGCTTTGCAGCTCGTGGCTTAAGCTGCGGTATCTGGTACACAGTTGCACTGGACTGTGATTAAAAAATAGTTAACAAGCAGTTTACGACTCTATGAATATGCATGAAGTTAACAGGTAAAGAAAACTAAAATCGGAAAGTAAGGCTATGTGCAAGTTTACACCCCTCTCCCATAAAGTTATATATAATGGTGCACAGCTGAAAAAGTTGAATGCTTTCATTAACAGCTACAATAACTCTAAACGCGAGACAAACACAACTTTTTCATGAAAATATTTATAATCAGCTAAACGATATGCAGCAACAACGTGTGCCAGGGAACTATTTTGACTCCTGGTGATTAGGAATGTATAATATATATATACATACAGGCGCGTTCAGAGGGGGGGGGGCAAACGGGGCAGTTTGCCCCGGGCCCCGTCGTCAAGAGGACCCCCAAACGTCGAATGGCAGTTTTTCAAAATATGACAAATCGAGTATATATGTGTTAATAGGGAGGGAGGGGGCCCCGAATTTTATATAATTTCTTTGTATTTGTATAATTTTTTTTGCCCCGGGCCCCAAAAATGCTCTGAACACGCCTGTATACATATATATATATATATATATATATATATATATATATATATATTTTTGGGGCCCGGGGCAAAAAAAATTATACAAATACAAAGAAACCTCCTAAGGTGTGCAAACTGCTGGTCGAAATGGATATACTCTCTGCAGGAGCATTATAAAACAATCCGTTGTAAAAAGAGTTGCTGTCCATGGTTCCACGAAATGCAATGCAACTAATTACTTTCGATAATAGCTTATTTTGTCTACTTATTCAGAAGTTCTCTAATGTTAACCATTACTTTCCGTCCTGCAAATTTATGAATGATTTAAAACTTTTGGGTACTCAAATGAATTTCTTGGACTTGAGTTTTTCTTGCTGTACACAAATTTTTCAAAATTGTTAGATGGAAACTTTAATTACCTTTCGTTTTTTCTCAACTTCTTCAATCTTCTTTTCCTCTTCTTTCTTTTCGTCCTTCTTTTTGCTAGCTTTTTCAACAGTTATTTTGCAAGAAGACTCATCTTTTCCTGACTCATTTGTGACAACAACCTTGTAATTGGATGTGTGCTCCGACCTAGCTGTACTAAATGTTAGTCTTGCAGTCGTTCCATCAAATGTCGTTGTTATATCTTTTGTTTCACGGATCAAGGTGCTACCCTTGTACCATTCAATCTTGCATTTACGATCTGATTGCTTTAGACTTATCAAAAGCTCAAATGTTTTAGATTCCACGACCTTTTGGTCCACCAATTTTCGGGATATTTCTGGTTTTGTGGGAGTCCGTTCCTCTTCCGGAATATCAACCAAATGAACAACTTGTGAGACGGCTTCGCCCTTTTCATTGCTGGCCATCAATTTGTAGGCACCTTTATCGCTTTCTTCAACGTCATTTATTTCCAACTTTACAGCGAACTCGCCCTCCTTTGTTTTTTCAACAAGATAAACATGACGTTTGCTTTCTACAACGGTATTACTCTCTTTATACCATGTACATTTTGGTTCGAATTTCGAGGCAACGGTACACTCGATCAGTACTGTTCGCTTCTTAATAATCTTGATTATCTTGGGCTTATCCTTGATGACAGGTACAACTATAAGGAAAATACATTTTAGTACAGTGCATTTATTTGAATACAGTCGACTTTTGATACTTACTTTCAATGTTAAGTGTAAGATTGGCATTCAATTCTCCCAAAGTGTTTTTAATATTACATTTGTAGATGCCAGAGTCTTCCAGCTGTGGATCTATAAGTTCCAACTTAATATAATATTCATCGCCACGCTGCTCCATGGACATTTTAAGTTTACTGGTCTCTTTTATGACCTCGCCATTACGGTACCAGATAATAATTGGTTTGGGATCAGCTTTTATTTTGCATTCCATTATGACAAGTTTTCCGTTGTTCTCAGATATAATTCGCGGCTTTTCAATAAATGTGGGACCTTCACCCTCAGGCTCGGGCTCGGCTTCGATGTTAAGATTTAAATTGGCGTTAGATTCGCCATATTCGTTTTTCACGTTGCATCTATAAGTACCACCATCTGTGGCAGCAGGATCCTATTCATATAGAAATAATTGATGAATAGCAGGAATAAGTTTAGTATAGTACTCTTCAGTAAATAGGGTTCGGATTGAAAGGACTCATGCAAGTCTTGTTGCTAAAAAAACAGACGGACTGGACACATAAATAAGAACACTATAAAGGAATGTAAAGTAGCAATCATTGAGACTCATATGTCCTTCATACAAGACTATAGAAGGAGAATATTTAGTTATACAAAGAATAATACCTTTATTTCCAGAGTCAGTTCGTAGGTATCTTCGCCAATGACAGTACTACTGATTTTGATTTTTTTACTTTTTTCTACGAGATCCGTTCCTCTAAACCAAGTTACTGTGGGTTCTGGCTTAGCCTTGCATTTGCATTTCATGGTGATTAATGTACCCGTCTCATTTGGAATTATTCGCGGTTTTTCAATAAATGAAGGCGCAAAGCCATTTGCATCATTTGCACCTGTTTGGAGAAAAAATTTAATTTTGTTACTCAATATCAAGTAATACCAATTTATTAATTTTTTTTCTTATTGGAACATATTGGATACAATTACTTATATTGATTATCTGTTATGGAGAAATATTCCATTTATTTATAAATTATTAAAAAAAATAAAAATTCATATGATGCAACTTTTTTGTAATTATTTCTGAAACTTTTTCCTGTTAATAAGGCAGGCAAATGAGGCGAAGCTCCCAATGAAATTTATAATACAACTTTCAGACAATGATCATTCAAGGACATGCAAACAATGTTAGACTTTAAATGACTTAAGGGTTACGAATGCATACATATATCACTTGAGGGGTATTGTTTACATTTAAGGACATTCGATAGGTTTCAGTATAGCGTTCGCTCAAGTACAGTGGTTTTTAACGCATGGCTTGCTCTTTTTTTTTAACTAATTTAACACTATAAATATATTCACAGATATATATAGTACACATATATATACCTTGGAAATTAAGCGCAATATTTGCATTGCTTTCTCCAAACATATTTATTGCATTGCATCTGTAATTGCCACCGTCTTCTTTTGTAGGATTCTGTATCTCGAGAGTCAGCACATAACTATCTTTAGTTATTGCTTTTCGGGTCATTTTTGTTCTTTGACTATCTGTAATTTGCTTATCTGAGCAATACCATGAAATATCCGGAACTGGATGTGCTTCCAATATACACTCCATTATTAATATATCCTCTTCTTGTCGTATAGTTGGCTTTTTGGGAAAACGCGGTGACTTACCATCGGGAATTCTGCGCAAAACATCATTTATAATGTATTATTAATCACATTTATTTAAATTTAAGTATTAGTTGTTGTTTTTTTTTCAAAAGAAAGGGGTGTTCCTTACTTTTTCGAGCCACTTTCGAAATTTAAATTAATCGTCGCTACACCCGATCCGTGTTTGTTTTTGGCCATAGCTCGATACTCCCCCTGATCACTGGAGACGACGCTGCTAATTTCTAATCGCGCCATGTGATATAATTTCTGATCCAGCGTTAATGACATTTTGAATCTTTTTCCCTCGGTCAACAATGTCTCGCCATGAAACCTTTTATGAAGACACAGTTGACAATTTTTTGATTAGTGGTAATCCCAATGGTGCCTCAGAGTCATATAACAACAAATTGTGGATTGTTATTTTCATTAACATTCAATTCTACTTCCGTACCATGTAACAGTTGGTGTGGGATCTCCAACACATCTACACTCAAACGTCACATTTCCACCGTCCTCGCTCTGGCGTATGACGGGACGCTCAGTAAACGTCGGTCTTATTCCATCTACGCTCTGCGGCACTGGTGCTTCGTCGCCTATGAAGTTTAAGTTTCCATATTACACAAATCAGCCCAAAACTTAATCATTTATGAGTACTTTAGTAAAAAATATATGTATATGCATAACAAACATTGTTTTTATTGTATTTTCAAGAAGTTACAACTATCATTAAAAATTAACTGAAGAAAAATATAAATTGTCAGAGTGCAAGCCGGAAAGAAAAGTTATTTTCGGTATGCCGAATGTTTTATTGCTATTTTATTGTCTTGTCTGTCTGTATGTTTGCTTGTCTGTTAGTCTGTCTATCTATTTGTTTGTCTGCCTGTTTGTATGCTTGACTTACTGTCTATTTGTTATTTTTCGGTATGCCGAATGTTTTATTGCTGTTTTATTGTCTTGTCTGTCTGTATGTTTGCTTGTCTGTTAGCCTGTCTATCTATTTGTTTGTCTGCCTGTTTGTATGCTTGACTTACTGTCTATTTGTCTACCTGTATGCCTGCATGTTTTGCTGATTTTATAAGGTAGAGGGTATAATAGCTCTGTGTACGTGTATATACGAGGTGTGTGCAAAATGTATCGCGGAATTTTGAATTATCGCTGGTTACGTATAATCGAATTTTGATTTTTATACCATTCGACCATTGAAAATGGTTAAAAAAGGGTATACTAACTTTGTGCAAATGTATGTAACAGGCAGAAGGAGGCGTGGGAGACCCCACAAAGTATATATATTCTTGCTCAGGATCACTAGCCAAGTCGATTAAGCCATGTCTGTCTGTCTGCCCGGATGTCTCTATGTTCAGATGAACACACAGATCTCAGCTATTATAAAAGCTAGAGACACCAAATTTGGCATGTTGATCCTGGACGGGCGAAGTTTATTTCGAATGTTGGGTGCCACACCCTCCGCCCACGCAAATCAATAATTTCATCTTTTAATCTGATTTGCGAGCGACATATAAAAGATACAACATTCTGAGTAAGACTATACTTAGCTAATTATAATACCAACATAATGTATAAATTCCAATCCGATCGGACAACAAACACAGAAGTTATTAAACAAAAACCTTGTTCGCTTTGATTTTGTGTACAGACCAGCAAGCTGTGCAATGCTCATGTACGAAAGAAAAGGAAAGAGAATGCGAGCGCGAAGCGCCATCTGTTGTTTTTCTCTTTTTTTCTATGCACACGCATTTTTTGCATTCAAACGCATACACATACATACATACATTTGGGCTTGACCAATGAAATGCTGCATGCATATACACGTATTCATTTAAAGTCGCATGTTAAGGCTAACGTTACAATATTTCTATTACGTAGTAGTATTGTACAATTATGGACTCTTAACGTTTAAAAAATTTCGAAGGGTATCCCACTGTCGCATGACGCTCGACTGTTGCTCTTGTTTTGTTTGTTGCTACACTCTTCCCGATTTTTGCTTATTTCGGTCTTGGCTCACATGGGCTCTTCCATTGAGAAAATTGGGCTTTGGTTTCGATATCATAACCATATACCCATGATTCGTCACCAGTTATGACCCTTTTGAGTAGATTTGGGTCATTCAACAGCTCTTGAGCGATACTCAAATTTAGCAATTTTGAAACAAACTTCGCTGACACATGTCCCATGCCCAACACGATAGAAAAAATTTCATGGCGCGAGCCAAGCGAGGTACCGACGTCCTCAGCAACTTCTCTAATAGTGATACCATAACAATTTTATTCACTGCTTGAACGTTTTCATCAGTTGTTGACGTGCTTGGGCGTCCAAAGCGAGGCTAGTTATTAGCATCTTATCGGCCATTTTGGAAGAGTTTATACCACTTGTAAACATTTTTTTTACTAAGAACAATTTCACAGTATGCCACTGTCAAAATTTCAAGCGTTTCGGAGCACTTCATTTTATTTTTTTTTATGCAAAACCTTTGATCCATATTTTTCGATAGCAAAAAATCGCAGAGCAAACAAAACACTTATAGCCTTTACGCCTCTCACAATCAAACAAAAAATGTTATACACTTCAAACTTGGTACAGATGATCGGAAAGAGTGAGAGCAACATAACAAAACAAACAAAACTAAAAAATCAAAATTCGATTATACGTAACCCGCGGAAATGTAATATTACGCGATACTTTTTGAACACATCTCGTATATTCATAATAACCATGAACAACCGAGTCGATAAGGCATAACGAGTATATCACAGTCAAGCACTCTCAACTGTAGCTTTTGTGTATGTTCTGTCTGCGGGCTTGTCTTACTGTCTGCTTGTCTGTAAGTCGGACTGTATGTTCGCTTGTATATGTTTGTCTGCCTGTCTGTCTATTTGCTTGTGCTTCTGTCTGTCGCCATGTATGTTTGCATTTCAGTCTACCTGTACTTTTGTCTTCACATAAATAGAGGTATATGTGGTAAGTTATACTATAATATCTTGAAAAATAGATAGATAGATATAGTGCAACCACGCCTACCAGACTTTTTTGACTCGCCTGTTGACGACGATGAAAAATATGGAAATGCATATACATATATAACATTTTCAATATATAGTTCCTATGATATTTTAATGTAGTCAATACTATTGATAAAGCTGGTTCGTTATTAGTTACTTTATAATTTTATATATGTTATTTTATAAGTTATCAATCGATTATTGCCATCAATCAATGTTGTAGAGGGAGATTATTTCGAGTTGCAACAAAATGGCAGTCATACATAACTAGATATATCAACTACACTATTGTTGCTGATAGACAATATATAAAGAATAAATCCATCAAAAATATTTGTATTTTGTATAAATAAGCACTTCAAACAGTGTACCCAGATTTCGTTTCCGCCGATTTTTCCTATGTTTATAATAATTAAATAAAATTTAATTTCATGGAAAACAGAACATTATTTATAATATATGTTATTTTTTAAGCTGTAGAGGGAGATTATTTCGAGTCGCAACAAAAAGAGAGTCATACATAACCAGATATTTCAACTACACTGTTGTTGCTGACTGACAATATAAAAAATAAATCCATCAAAAATATTTGTTTTTTGTATAAATAAGCACTTCAAACAGTTTACCCAGATTTCGTTTCCGCCGATTTTTCCTTTGTTTATAATAATTAAATAATACTTAATTTCATGGAAGACCTAATTCAGTTTTAAATATTTTTTGGAAATGTATAAATTCTGATTTTCATATTAGTTTATGACATATGAAATGTTTTAAACACGTATGTATATGTATCGTTCTTCTACTACCGTTTCCCCCTTTTTGGTTAGATACGATGATACGACTTGAAATACTATTCAGTCAATTATAACAAATATTATTTATTAATAAAATGAATGCAACGCATTTAGCGAAAGCAGCTTTAAATACTTATTATGATTGAACAACTTTAAAACCACTAGGAATAGATTACTTAACTCACTACTAGATAATTTAAAAGAAAGATAACTTACTGTCAAAATTAAGACTTATTGTTGCGTTACTTTCGCCCAGCTCGTTTTTCGCATTCACTTTGTATTTGCCAGCATCCTCAACTGTAACATTTTGTATTTCCAATGTTGCAAAATACGAGTGGACATCTTTATCAATAGTTATCTAAAATTTAGAAATTACATATATCAATACAAACAAAAAAGACAACGACGAAAGAAAGATTCGTCATGCTACAGATAATATGGCATAAATTAAATAGTAGGATAGTAGGTATAACTGACCCTATGTCTTGGTGTTTCGTGAACTGGTGTCCCATTGTGAAACCAGGTAATATTAGGAATGGGATCTGCATTAACGCGGCACTCAAACAGAAGGCGTTTTCCATCTTCCTCTTGTCGTATAGCTGGTTTTTTCGCGAATGTCGGCGCGAAGCCGTCGATTTGCCTGCAAAACGTGTTATATATTAATAAGAAAAAAACTCTTCACGATATACGGAACGTCTTATAACCTCGTAGCTTTTATCTTCAATCATTGTTAACAAAAATAAAATTCTTAGTATTACGTTATTTGCATTGCAGAGCCAACGAAGAACAAAAAAGCAAATATTTTAATATTGATATTTAAATCAAAGTGTTATTTGCAACAATAAAATTATTATAGCTGTTATTTATAATATTTATTTATTTACTATTTACTATACAAGTATGTTAGATTGTAAAACCATAAAATTAGAATATTCCGTTTTTCTATTTCTAAGCTGCCCGTTTGTCTTTCCGTCCGTCCATTTGGCTGCTTAAACGTCTGTTCGTCTGTTTGTCTTTTTGTGTGAACTCACAGGTTATCAGTTATCATAAGAAGTAGAGACACCGAATTTGGCTTATCACACCTACCGCCCCGCAAATCAGTAATTTAATTTTTTTCAATTCGGTTTGTAAGCCACGTATAAATGATGTAACTTATTTGACTATGATATATTATTAGCTGACTGTAGTGTCTATCTCTTCTCCAAATGGTACTCCAATCGGAATATAAATATACTCAGAATTTATTCAAGTCTTCTTGACTCTACCAAACAGGGCAAAGATCAGGTCCGACTGTTGCGTTCCACTCGTTTTTACATTTTAAGTAAAGTCTTAGTTTTCTTTGATTAGTCAAAAATAGGGACATAACGGTCTTAAGTCTATTCACACTATAAAGAGAGCATCGAATATATGATTTACCTCTCAACTTACCTTGTGTTTTCGGAAAGAACAAATTTCCCCACTTTTTTTAGTAAATTTGTATTTGAGATTAAAGAAAATATAATTGTTGTTAAGCAAGCAAGAAATCATAAGCTTAAGATAGTCGTTATAATTTACAACTTCTTTATAAGTAGTTAAATTGCAGTCAAGTACGGTTCTTCTTGATTCGTCTTATTAAATATTTAATAATAATACTAAACGAAAAAGTTTGCCGTTATTTTTTCAATTTGGCGGAGCTAAAAACATTAGCGCGTAAGCATGTCAAAAAGGGAGGATAAGAAGTCGATAATGACCAAAGATGTCTTGTTGCTTACTTTTCTTTGGGTTCGTCAGCAGCTGATGTCGTTTGGATATATAGAAAATTGAAGAATTACTTTGATTAAAAACGTATATATTATATTCAAGTCATCGGACAAGAGTATCATAAAAAGTCATTCTATTATATTAAACATTATTTTACTATTTTTTTTTTTAAATGTACTCATGGACATGTTTCTAGTTCTGTATTATTTAGGAGTATTATTGTTTTTAAATATTAAAACTTACGTGTGAAGTTTAAATTAATTGATGCGGATACTTCGCCCGATTTGTTCTTGGCCTTCACCTTGTAAAGACCAGCATCCGTTTCCACAACATCGTCTAGTTCTAATACTACCGTAAACTTGTTATCCCCAATGGGTTGAATTTTAAAGTTGGTTCGTTCGTCCTCTGTTAGTTTGTTATCAGATCGAAACCATTCGATATCCGGTTTTGGTGATGATAATAGTTGACATTCAAATATTAATCGATTGCCATCATCTTCCTGATGTAGTTGCGGCTTTTTAACAAAGCTGGGAGCGAAATCTTCAGCCACCCCCATGCTGAGGGTTTTTCGTTTATTGTCTTCTCAACGATTCAGGCTCTTAAGCTCTGTGGAAAAAGATTTTATTCAATAATAAGATAGAATAAAATCAAGAAAAATGGGTTAAGTATCAAGCTTAAATCAGCACCCGTTATCCCTAGACATATAAATAGAGTTTTGTGTATATCTTACAGTTAAAAGATTTTTTCTGAGAGAGATTAAGGATATAGGTATCCGTTGAAATAAAAAAAATTTTTGTCGCTTAGTGTCTAACTTCGATTGACAGACATATGGGATTTTATCGGCATTTTCATAAATTTTAAGTTGTCCTTAATAAAAAATAAATACTAAATAAAATAAAATATTTTTTTTAATTTAACGACATTATATCTATATCGAAATCGATGAGTTATTTGCTATAATTTAGTGTTTGAAATTCTTCCATTAATTCAAACGCGATTTTTTGACAATCCGTGCCAAAAACAATAAATTTCAAATAAATTGAAAATGACAAAAAAAAAACAATCATGGCATTTTGCATACAATTTTAATACAAAATCCGCAGCAAATGTGCGTTTATACCCATGTGTTGCTGATGTATTTTTTAGACCTAAATTAAGTATTGAATTTATAATTTGTGTAGTCTAAACCTTTAGTTGAGTCGAGTTGAGACAAAATATAAAAATATATGGTTATGATTAAATATGTGCCTTCCTCACGGATTTTCTTTAAATTTTTTGTGCAGGTAGGAATATACATATTTATGATGAATTTAGGTGAAAGAATTATGTCTCTGAAATTTCTAGTTTTTTTTTAAATGAATTTCGAAGGTAATCAAATTTAAATGTTTTTTGTTGTTGGCAAATTCTGAGTAAAACGTCACACTTAAGCACACACACATAACCCATATATTTGAAATGAAATGTACGACATAGACAAAATTGTATTATTTTATGAGCTGCATATTGAGTAAGATTTTCGGCGTCCTCTACGCGCACTCGTTAATCGGCTGACCAAAGCCAATTGTTGAACAGCCTTTAAAATTGTAAATCATGACGTGTCTGCACTTGGAAGGAAATTTTCTTGAGGAGAGAAGTAGAGCGCCGCAGGCAAAATATGTTTGAAAAAAATTAAATCGCGCGCGCGACCACGTCTGAGACATAATTCTTTCACCTAAAATCATCTAGAATATATTCCTACATGCAAAAAAAAAAATTTTAAGAAAATGAGGGCACATATTTAGCCTTTACCATAACCACAAAACAACTACTTTAAAGATTTTTATTTTGGAAAATAGTATTGAGGGTCACTTTTATAAGAAACATAATAATTTGATTGCACAAAATATGTCAGTTTCGTCTTCAGATTAAATTAATACTACCAAAATAAGATCCATTTCTTAGTGCTTTCAAGAAAAATAATAAACAATGACCTGCGTTTACTAAAAATAAAATTCAAGAGAAAGTTCGGAAAATGATTGAGTTGCAGGAAGGCAGGACCGCAACTCGAGCGAAAGAATGTCCAAAAATTATTGTGTTATTATCTATCTTTAAAATTTGAGTTCGTGCCGAAAAAACTTTTTCCCTACTATGCACTGATAAGTTTAATTATCTCATAATCTGATACTAAAAGACTTGTTTGGGTTTCCACAAACAAAGAGACGGAAAGACAGGTAGACGGACACGGCTAGTTCGACTGCCCTGTTTATGCTTATCCAGAATGTATATACTTTTTCGTATTAGATGTGTCACTTTGATTTTTCTTGCTTGCTCACCTTTCCTTTCAAATAAATCGTAACGAACAGTTGCAGGCAGAATGGCGCCTAATACAAAAATGCAATTACAGAATATTTGAAATTGTAAAAAATGACAAAATTCAATAAAAATAAAAACCAGAAGTGACAGCCGCCAAACAATTCTTTTATTTAAATCCTTGATAAACATAGCCCTATCATAATAAAACTTGTACAAAATTTGTGACGTAGACATCCATTTAACCTCTACCGATGTGTCTTCTAAGCAGACAAATGACGTCCATGTGCAGTGAGCACCTAAATTGGCGGACACTTCTCTTAAGCCTTTTTGAATTGTGAATTTTGCTTCTTTTGAGCGAACAGTACTCTTGGGAGATAACAGTTGGCTTTCAGTGTCCGTAAACATTAATTATCACTGTATATACATATGTACTTCATGAGGCCTGCCACGCCCTTTTTTCCCATTTAAGTAGCTATTGCGAAAGTACTTTTCTGTAGGGAGGCTCAGGGCTCTTTTTTCTATTAACATAGATATACATATATGTATGAATATCAAATTAAAAATTAATTAGTGTAATTGATGCAAACATTGATATCTAATGCATAAAATGTAAAAATGCAGAACAGAAATCACTCACGAATTTTCGAAAAATACATAAAGAAACTGCGCACGTCCCATCGATATTTTGGAAAAGGAAATTTGATCACTTTTCTTCTGGGTTTTAATGGAGCTAAAATATAAAATTCCGCATACAAAACGAAACGATAATTGTGAAATGTGTGTTCCAAATCTATTTTTAGTTGTTCATAGTCACCGTTTGGTTTTATATAGAAAGTGTGTGTATTATATCTTCTTATGTAAATAAGATACACATTAGTCCGGCAACCACAAATACATATGTATGTACATATTTATTTTAAAAAGTATGCACAGACTGCAAACATGCACATGTATTTGTGTATGATCAAAATAACCATATCTACCTTTATATTACTCATACAAGATTATTTATACATTTTGAATTTATGCTTTAGTTAGTTAGTATATATAAACATATATATATATTTATATATATGTACATGTAACATTCGTTACACATATGTACATGTTCATCAAATGTACATATGTGTAAAGAATTGCTTGACTGACTGTATGTATATTTATGTTTTTAGGTGTGATTTATAAGCAAGTCAAAATTTATCTGGTATGCAGTACTGCCAACTTAGCCTTTTTCTCATCAATTCTATCTTTTTAACAGCTTTCGGGCAGCATTGCTGGTATGTTGGATATTTATCACAATTTAAATCGTACATACATATTGTATGTAATCTGTTAATGTATTTGTTAATGCTATTTAGGCATAAAATTAGTAATATTTAACGACTTTCATTATGGAATATTATTGTAAAAAGGTTTCGTATATATTTTAACACTTCTTGAGATAATTTCTTATTCAAATGGCTTGGGTCTATTTATAAACCCGAAAACCATTACACAATTCCACAAATAGGCACAAATACATTTGTATGTTCAATCGTACTTTAAGGCAAGTATATATGTACATATGTGTAGATACATACGTCTAGATATACATAAATTCATGCACACATTTATGTACGAACACTTTTATTTTTAGATTTACTATATGTTCATAAATATACATATGTATATACATAAGTATGTATATTGACAATTGGCTATTGGTAGACACGATTATTCTTTGATTATTGTAATGAAGTTATTTCCGCTCCTTTTTAATTGAACTTTCACATAAGACAATTTTTTGAATTGTATGCATTTATTTACACACATACATATGTATGCATATAGACAACTATTAACTAATTTGGTATGTACGTACAACTAAACTATAGATAACACAGTGCAAGACACAACACGACAAATTATACTTGTGTGGAAACGAAGCGAGCTCCACGAGTGTTATTCTACTACTGATTCTTCTCAAATGATTTAGTTCAATAATATACATATCCCACACGGCACACTCAACATTCTCTATTTTCTATTTTTCACTTTCTCTTGCTCATTTGATTTTAGAACTTGCTCATGAAAATGGGATGGAAACCTTTTGAGAATCACATGCAAGAGATACACTCTAAAAACTATATGATCACAGACACAATTGAGTTCGGTGGAGTGAACAGATCAGCAAGTGTTTACACTTATTTCATACCCTTGCAGAGGGTATACAAATATTAGCCAGAAGTTTGCAACACAACCTAGGAGACATCTCCGATCCTATAAAGTGTTTGTTTGTATGTATACGAGTATATTTTGAATCGGCAGCAACAAGGGAATCGAAATAGCCCTGTCCGTCTGTCGGTGTGTCCGTCTGTTGAAACCCAAAATTGTCTCTTATTTTAAAGGTGATGAAACTTGCTTCTTTTTGCTGCACACAGTATAAAAGTTGGAGCCAGATCGGCCCAGTATAACGTATAGGTTCTATACAAACTCTCGGTCGATTTTTTTTAGTTGTCAAGATATTACATCAAACTACATCGGTTTTAAAAAAAAAAATAAGGTACCAACTTTATGCAAAACCTTAAATGTCACCTAAATTAGAAACCTTAAAAGCAATAAACCAGGTGTCTTACAGTCAAATTGACCGCATCTGTTATTTTAATGGTATTGAATAAATGCACACAGTTATGCTGAACGTTATTATTAAGGGCGGTAATTTTTAGAAATTTAAATTAAACATGGCAACCACCAATAAAAAGTTAGATTACGAATTTAAAGTGCTTGAAGTGGGCACTTAAAACTTGACAGGGGCTCTTCTGTCTTTATTAAGCCTAAAATGTAGTCTGAACTTAATTTCAAGAGTATATCATACTTACATAGACATTGATTTCATACCCTTACAGAGGGTATGTTTTAGTGGCCAGAAGTTGTAATGGACAGTTTAAATTACGCTTAGTATATATACAAACATACATATGTATATATGTATGTATGTACATATTTATGACTGCTATATGCTGTAGAGACATACAGACATGGCTGTTGCTTCGCATCAAAAATATTGTTTAAAAGCATCGTTTAAATTAATTTAGACATCAATCAATGCGTTTTGCTATCTCTCTGATGACACCAAAATTTAAGTTTGTCTTATTTAAGAAGAAAATTCTATTGAAATAGTGACTAATAATTTATGTATATGGGAGCTAACACTATGTTCTACCGTCAAAAGAGAAATCGCATATACATAGATATTTTTACCCCATTTTTAAAAACTTTTTACACAAAGCATCGAACATATAGAGTACACAAACAGCGGAAAGAACCCACCTTATACTTCCGGTTTATGATGACCCCAGACCCGAAGATTTTCACGAGAGAGCGATTGAAACGATCGGATTGAAACGATCTGAAAACGCAAAGAATCTCACCCATGCTCATCGTTTAGCGACTGAGTTGAGGCTGCAGTTCGCTGCTTCGGAGCTGCTGACAAAGAGAGCCGATCGCTTATTCGGAAAACTATTCGGGTTCTTGGGTCAAAATAAACCGAAAGCATCAGGCGAGTACTTTCCGCTGTTTGAGTACTCTTTGTGTTCGATGGTTAGTGGTTCAATGCTTAGTTCTACGATGCTTCATATGCAAATCACCGCCAAATATCGACGTGTTGAATAAAACAAAAGTGAATTATAAATTATATATTTTGTTTAATCACACCATTTTCTCTGAGTTGGCAACTGATGGAATCCATGGGCGGATATATATGTATATTTACATATGCAGATAAGACATTTTACAACCTCAATGTTTTTTATTAATTTTTTTTTTTTGAAAGAGATATGTAAATTCGATTTTTGGATTTCTGGCCGAGTTTCGATATGACAAAACATATTATTGTTATCGGAAAACAAGGAAAGTATGTTTCGATTAAACCCAAGGTGAGTAAAAACAAGAGGCAAAGAACTGTTGCTTTCCGGCGGAGTTGATTCCATGTGAGTTACTACCATTACTCGGTGATGCTGCGTAGTTATAGCTCATGTGAGCATAGGAAGGCATGGAAGTGGGCAGATTGTCCCCGCCACCGAATCCCCCTCCTCCAGCGGTGGGGCCCATTTGATGAACAGCGCTGCAATTTCCGGACGAAGGAGTTGTTATTGCAGTTGTTGAAGATGCTCCACCCGTTGATAGCGGCGGGGGCGGTAAACGATATGCTGATAAAGCCTCATATCCACTCGAATTGTTACTACTGCCTCCCGACTCCTGCAGATTTCCTATATTCGCAGTGGGGCTGGTGCCTATTGCCGATGCCGCGTCACTCGAACCCACATTAACAATGTGGTGAGGGTGGGGGTGGTGGTGGGGTGCTATTGGCGGTGGACGCAGTGGCATGTGGCAGGAGTACATTGACGGTGGAGTCAGATCTCTTTGCTGTAAGATCGGTGAGGCAGGTGCTAACGCCCCGACTGATGGATGACTGAAGCTGGCCATAGATGAAACGGATCTATAAATAATTATATATTTATTATATACTAGTTAGTATTGATAGCTTAGCTTTATATCCCGTTTAGCAGCGGGACAAACATAAAAATAGTGGGTAGCTGTAAACTTAACTGACAAAAAATGCTGATTAATTTTTTCAAAATATTGCAAGACTGAACATAATTATAGGGTTCTGGTTTACACAAACAAATTTTATTTATTGTTTTTTTAATACTGCCCTTACAAATGCATTTGTTCTTTAAAACGGACAAACAGACATGGCTCAATCGACGTGGCTAGTGATCCTGAGAATGAATAAATGTACTTTATGATGTCTCCCACCCCTCCTTCTCCTCGTTGTTGCATGTGCAGAAGGTTGTGTCCCCATATTTACGTTATGAACATTTGAAAACTAAATAGTGAATTTCACCAACTTTTTACCCCATTATCCTGATTCAGAAATTATAAATTTATTTTTGTTATTACTAAATTTCAACATCTACGTGTAACATGTGGAGAAGGTAAGAATTCGCATGTGCGTTCAGCACGCTCTCATTTAAAAACTGTAAATTGGATTGAAATATTTCTTTGGACATAAATTCATTGATTTAAACCAAAGTAAATTAAATTTTTTAACACGAAATCGAAAAGGCATTGCCCGTCTGTTATTTACCCATATCCATCAGTCATTGATATTGCATTGTGGTGCATATTCGAGTACATAGCGCTCATTGAGCTGCTAAAGCCACTGTTGAAGTTCAGACATGGTGATATCGCCGGGACGAGGGTATGCGGAACGTGATGCTGGTGTTGCTGCTGATGTGATTGCTGATGGTGATGAATGTGTCCATGATCAGTGATCCCCAAACTTGGAGAGCAGACATTAGATACGTCTTCGTTTATTTGTCCTTCTTCTCCCACCTCTGCAGTTTCCGAGACTCCAGTACGATTTGGGGAAGTGAGGGTATTAATTCCACCTAAATAAAGTTTCATAGATATTTATGTACATACATGATATATTGCGTAATATTAGCTTACCACTACTTGAGCCCACCAAAAGTGAGGGACAACCGCCCAAACTATTGGGACTGTCACTTATAGATGCCGCGGCGGAGGTAGAAGACGAGGTTCCGTTTGTGCCCGTTGAGTTTGGTGTTCGTCGTTGGTTCCGGAGCTTTTCCTCCCGTCGCCACTTAGCACGTCGATTAGAAAACCATACTTGTATTCTTGCTTCAGGTAGTCCAATTTTTCCCGCTAATCGCTCGCGTGCAAAGACATCAGGATAATGAGTTCTTTCAAACTCTAAAAGAATCATAGTCGTTATATAAAAGGTAATATCTTGTATACTTAATGGTAATTTACGTCAAAAAGAGCGTCTACCTTCGGTATCCCGAAGGTTCTATGCTAGTGGTGCCCACTCATACACTTGTGTTTTTCAGTTGCGTTTGTGTGGTGCAAGCAAGCTCGAAGTTTGTTGCGTTTTCTTGCTTTGCATTGAACGAAAAGCTCGAACAGCAATGCCGAAGACACACCGTTTGACGGCAGACCTGGGCACCACTGTTCTAATCCCTATGCAGGTTTTTGCATCAATCTTATCCGATACCTATACTATTTGTATATGCATTAATAGAGTATGTGTAACAGAGAGAGTGTAGTAAACCCGCTCCAAGGGTATGCTATAAAAATGTGCGAGATACAAAAAATTCACCTTTTTCCAAGCTATCAATCTGATCATTTGTAAATGATGTCCGATTCCTTTGCAACTTTCTTTTCAATATTAATCGGGCCTGATCATCTTCACTAGTTCCCATGTTGGATGTTCCCCCATTCGAGTTGTCTCCTTCTCCGGAACCAGTTTCGTCGGATTGATGTCCATCGAGCTCTAAAAGTATATAGAAAATTAGAAAATCTCTTTGTTGGGTTCATTCGTGCTAAGTTTAAATAAGGTCACTGACAGACGGACAAGGTGACGGGAAAACCCTAACTGACTCGACTATTGGCGAGAATCAAGAATCAATGGAAACACGTTTTATAGCTTACTTCCTTGTGACTCTTAAACGAATTCGAATTTCCTTTTGTGCATTCTCGATAGGAACCTAACTCTGCCATATATCAGAATCCACATCAAAGGTATTTGCCGCACGGGGCGGTAACATTTGGATATCAGCCTGTCACTCTTGTGTGCTTGTACGCTTGTGTAACTGGCATTAAATATTAGTGAATGTGACAAAGCAAATAGATGTTGATAGCTCTGAGACATGCCGCAGGTCCCAGCATACGTCCAGGTTTGGTCCAGAGAACACTCGTCACTTGCCTAGCAAACAGCAATGTGCTGACAGGCAACAGAAACAGCAACAATAACAACAGCAACAAATTCAAAAGAAGATGACAGGAAAAGAGAGAACGACAGTTAAATACGTTACAGACGAAAACCCTGATAAGACTACAGAATAGTAGTGTGAGGTTTTCTAGATACGGTTTTATAAATATGTATTTTATATTCTGTATTCTGCGTTTTGCTATTTATGCACCCCATCAACACAAAATCTGCAGCACCCTTGCAACCAAAAGCAAACCCCTCTCCGGTAGTGCTGCTGCCACCCCCACTGTTCCGGGTTTAATGAAGTGTCATCGCCTGTAAAATGAGTCTGTAAATCGCATTAAAGCAAAACTACATGGTTAAGGGTAAACCTTGTCAAGCACGATAGCATTCCCCGTCGCTGTTTTCCTATCGATGCTCTACAGTATCCCAACTGTGAGTTACAGTTATTTTAACTGACTGTGGGTGTAATACTCTGAAGTATAACTTATTTCAAAAATAGGTTTAAATATTTTTGTACACGCATTGCCACAAAGTATACTCGTATATCTACATGAAAAGACCTACTCCCGCCGCCACATCCAATGCTCGAAGATTATACAGCGAGAACGGAGCTGGCATGTTTTTCTCTCTATTAAAACAGGTGATCACTAAAAATTGACACCCACAGAAGTACCCAGGAGTAACTAACTAACTAATTTTACCAATAAGTTTAAATATTTGTATACAGACATTTACATAAGTAGTATATGAAAATATTTAATTAAATGACCTACATGCTATCACATTCAAGTCGCCTCTTAGATTATATTGGGATAACGAAGAAGGCTACGCTCAGTATGAGTGTGACTTAAACGTCAATTGCATCAACATTGTACCAACAATGAGGCAAACTCGACCACACCTCATGTACCTACGAGACCTGGTAAATTTATAATGATCTAGGCTGTAGGTTTTGAACTCGAAGCCCTGGCGTCGACCAGACAAAACATTTTTACTAAACATTATTCTCGTACAAATTAAACATAAAGAGTGGATCTAGATTGATGAAGTGTTACTTGTTGTGTCTTACGGTCTTAACTTGGAAAACCTACTTTTAAAGAACTTGTTTTTTTTACGTCTAACTGTGGGTTTGGTTACCTGTCTGTTCTCATATTCATGCCAATATCAGCTGTTATAAGAGATTGATTAAATATCATGTTATAAAGATTGCTATTAACTTTTAAAGTGCGTTGTTGTTCAAACTTAGTAAATAGTTTCTTTATAGCTAATTTTTTAATCGTAATTTTGTCACGTTATTTCCATTAAAATTGATTGCTGTCTCTCTTAGACTTAAACTGATTAAATTAATTTAAAACTACTTAACTACTTAATGCTTGGAAGAAAAACTTATGTGAATTTTCTATTATTATTATAATATTATTTTATCTCTTTTACTCTGCTCTCAGTAAACGAATTTACTGTTACTTTAATTTTTTATTTGTTTTAGCTATATTATTTCCATGCTTTAATTCATCGCACTGCACTGATTAAAATCTTTTCTTCTAGAATTATTCTTTATAGAGTGATTCTTTATATATTTATTAAGGCCTTTGGGATTTGTTTGTCCGCTACATATCTCGCTGTTATATAAGTTAGGAATCCAAATCAGCGAAAACAAGTGATCCTGAGCGTGAATATAGATATTTTACCCTATGAGGTCTGCTTCGCCTTGTTCTCCCTGTTTTATACATTTGCACTTTACACAAACTCACTTTTAAGTTTCTAAATTCAACCACTTTCTCTTATAGATTGCAATGCGTACTATGGTACCTGTTTGAATTGATAAACGTATTTATACATACGTGTAAACTTGAATCAAAGTAATGTGCTTAAATCTTGCATTCTTAACTCATCATAACATCGGACTGATATGTTTATGTGACTGTATGTGTAACTTTATTTACTTGCGCTACCATCAAGGTTTCATTCAATTTAACTGCTACAAGTCCAATAGACTGAAAGTGTCGTGCGTGCGGAAATATTTTATGCACGTGACCTAGAGCTTATTACACGATTGTCTTTGCTAAAAAAAAAGAACGCGATTAAGTTTCATACTTTAGTGTTGGGATAAACAATTGCAACTTCGGTTATGATAAAATTAGAAATTGGGTTGTGATATCTTAAAGTATACTAATAATAATTAAAATAATATAATATTATATTCGAAGTATTAGTGACTTTCTTATAATACACTTTAAACATGCAATCAGAAAAAAAGCTATAGTTGAGTTACCAAAAATTTTGGAACAAACTTGCAGGGAAATCGATACATTTTACCACTAACAGTTCTGAATTGTGGATCGAACTATGCAATAAGCTCTACTCTATTGTTTTGTACACTAACTCAATATATACAATATGTACATAGAAATGGGACTAACTTTTCTGGAAATGCCTTTCATATTCTTTTATCTATCTGCATGCTCACGTTCCCGAGTCGGTGTGAGGAGGACCTTGCATTGTCTGGGATCGGCTTTGTATTGCATGAACCACTTGAGCATACATTAATTGTATCAACGTCCAAGATTGGTTATATTTGAACTCACCTTTTTTAAGCATAACGTCCTCTGTTGCAACTGAACAGTTGGTCAAATGAACAGCACCTCCAATGTTAATGAGATCAGCTGGGGGGCTGAGTGGATGGTCAGAGCTCCTAGTAGGAACTTGAGCAATGTTAGTGGTTCCGTAACCAGTGCCATTTATTACACCAGGAGACGCAGGAATTTCACTGCCGTTGAGAGGTGCTGAATACCACGATCCTGGAGAATAATGCCGCGGTGGCCAACTCTGCTGATGATGGTTTTGATGAGCGGAACGGGTATGTAGCGAATGATTCGAATGAGAGTGAGGATGTGGACTGAAATGGGATGTCACACTTGTTATCAGCTGGCCATGGTTACTGCTCCCCGATGTGGTGGAAGAATCCAACGCAGACGCATGTTGCGTGTTAAGTAGCCGAAGCTTTTCATAAATAGATTCCTGTTCGCTACCCTCGCCGGAGTTACTGGCACCACCGCTTTCCGATGAGTTCAAAGGTGTCGCTGTCTGTATTTGATCGTTTGTCGTTCCATTACTCGCTCCACCGACGGCACTACTACCACCACCAACACCACCGCCGTTAACATTTCCGTTTACGTTTGAGATTGAAGTAGTGCTTGCATTAGAGTTGGAGTTGTTTGATACGGCAATTTGCTGTTCCTTTTGTGCAGCCAGATTTCTCAAAACGCGGTTTATCGAGGACACCTGAAGCACAATACAATGTTAACTTTAATGTGCAGTTTGACCAACAGTTTTAAGCATAGATTAAACGTATTGAGGGTTAATGAGTAATTGTATAGTTGTGAGGGAGATCTGCCAACAACAGTTACAGATAGATTCGACAAAATAAAACGATAATTCGTTTCAAAAACCCCTTACAAACTCAAGACTAACTAAAATCAACATGATAAAAAGTTTGCCGCAGGTTCGATTCCCTGTACCACTTGCTCAGAGCTATGAATAATATGAATGACTTCTGTATTAAAACCCCGATCGGATTGCATATACTAATTATATATATGTATATTATACATAAGAATTAATTAAATTTACATAAACAATTTGATATCATTAAGTCATAACTTTAATATCAAATATAGGTTAAGGTGTATTAAAATTATTTTTAGAAGCGAGTTTTATTATTATTATAAGAATGGAGTAAAAGGTGTTCAACTGCGACCAGAGTCAGTCCTTTTACCAAGACAAAAGCTGTCCGCTTTTTCTATGAAACATAAACACTAAATAATTTATTTAGTTGTTAACCGTACCAAGGTGCGACAGAGAATGTGCGGGTAGTTCTCTGTCGTAATTTTTGCAGATTCTACACTCTGTATCCCAAGATAGGCTCATCTGACGTGATAGTTCATCGTGTGTTGACCACTGAGGTAGCCAACTAGCAGATAAAGATCTCTACTGGAGAGCAAACTGGTTCTACGCATAGCCAAGGGATTGGTAAGCTCCTTGGCTTGTCGCATCCCTAGTCTGAATATCAATAGGTAAAGGGATGAGCATTCTAAAAATTTGAAAACTAATCCATGGAAAAAAGTGTTTAGTGTATGTTTGGCTACATACCGGATATATATAATATTATTTAATAGTTGTAGGAAGGGACAGCGTCCTCATTCTGAGGTCTATTCCGGAATGGGTGGTCTCTTAGAATCATCTTCGAAACTACAAGCTTAAAGTTATAAGCGGGCTAAATTAGAACTCACTGCAGTATCTGCGAATTTACAGGTCATTGTAAGCTGGGGGCCCATCAGTAGTTAGCATTCTAATACTGATTCTGCGAATTAGTGGCTGAAACGGCTGAACATGTTTTCGTAATATATGCGACTGGATTTAACATTCTTGAAGGTGTAAAGATAAGGAAAATCGTGCTTGAGAAAAGGTCGTGGTAAAATACCAAAAAATTTAAAAAAAAAAAATAGTTGTTTTTTACGTGTATATACAAAAATACGTAAAGCGTTCACGAGGTTATTTGATGGTCTGCAAAACAATAACCGAAAGAAACCAAAAAGTTCCTGAACCTTCGCGTTTTCTTTTGAAACAGCAGCTGCAGATTCGAAGAGCGGCAACAAAAATCTTCCTATCATTATTTTAATGCCGAGCCTGCGCGTGACGTTTTTTAAATGAAATCAAAGCGTATTGGCAAGTGCAAAGGCAAAAGCGAAACAACAAAAGAACAAAAAAAATCCAGCATTTAAATTACCGAGTAAGAATAGAGAAGACTGAAGTTAAGTGGAAAAAATAGGTAGAAATGTCTTTTTGAGGTAACAAAAACAAAAAGTCGCTTAACACAAAGACCCCCTATAAAAGTGTACATGCTTGCAGTTTAGTGGGGTATATTTATATGAGAAGGTTGCAACTTAAACAAAAAGGAATCTGTATTTCATACTGTTTATTTATTTTTTTTTTTTTAAGACTAAGTAGCTAAAGAAAAAGCGCTCAGACAAACAAAGTTATTATTAATTATAGTTAAATAGTCGCTTTTATGGGACGCATACTTTGTTTTTTTATTGTCGTTCTATAACAAATTATAACAACTTCTATAAGCTCACGATAATACTTCCACCCCTTAGCAAATCTCCACTCAGGGCCCACCCTTATAGGTTTGAGCAATTTATTGTTTGTACCTCGACTACTACTACTGTTTCGCAGTTTCTGTTTTAGGCCGACCCGAGGAAGAAGTTGATTTTCCCTCACGCGTGAACTTCAACGCTCTGTGGTTCTGGCCGGGTGAGTTTGAGCGGTATTTATTTAATATTGTACGTTTTTCATACATTTCGAGAACTGATTTCCCTTTTTGTCGTTTAATGTGCATAAAAGATTTTCCCTTCCATTCGAATGAGCACATTTTCCACACAACTGTCAATGAGGGAAAAGTACAACGGAGGCACTGGCATTGCTGTCACAATTCATTTCTTTTTTTTTCGCATGCTTAATAAACAATAGAAAAAAAGTCTAACTAGACTTGTTAGTCGAAGATTCACAAAGCAACAGAAGAATCTGTTACTCACAATAGAACGAAAACATTAAGAAGAGAAGGTTCGAAAAGTCACCTTATCAATGATATATCGGGTAATGTTTTAAACTTAACATTTTGTTTATTATGGCATAGCTAATGCATTGAAAAATTGATTAGACGGCAATCGCTTTGAGCTCCCATTAATTCCATTCACACTGATTTCAGCTTTTTTTCGTAAAAACATTATTATTAGAATAAAACATATATATAATTAATAAAAAAATCTCTAAATAACAACAAACTATTTTCAAATCCAGTCAAGACTTTTTTTTGTGTCTATGTTTTAGGTTTCTGTTTTCATTTGATATTACGCGGATGACTTTATTCTACATCTTTAGCATATTTCTTCATCAGTTTTGCAAGGGCATAAACCCTTCTGTGTAGCGAAGGAAGAAATTTTTTCTGTTATTTATTTACATTTTAATACATTTAGAATATCCGAATTTTATATATTATACGTACGCTTGGAATATTGTCATTTGTGCATACACTCTCCTGCAATAATCTATCGCGAATTTCCCATGCAAATATACTAGGGCATTCACGTTTGTATTGCGCAATTTTACTAACGACCTCTGCTGTGGCTACCCGTGGCTTCGAACCTCCAATCGCACGTGGGCGAATACTTCCTGTTTCATAATATCTGAAAAATTCAATATTTATATATATGCATTTGTAAATAGACATTAATTAATGTTATTATTATTAAATAAAATGATGAACAGATAGTTCAAGCTAGGCGAACTCTTAAGTCGGGAACGCGTGAAAATATGAACTACGTCCAGTTTTGAACTTGATTTGAAGGAGAGGTAGATATTTATTTCAGCTTAGTATGTGTAAAAGTATAAGTCGCAATTATTCAATTCAATTCAGAGAACGTGGGTGTGGAATCCAATATTTGAAATTAACTTGATCTGGTATATTACTACAAATGTTGAGAAACCGATGAAAATGAGGAAGAGAGACTACCTTCGACATGCCGAAGATTCTATACCCTTACAGGCTCTTACACATCCCCGATCGTTCCAGAACTAGCGATATATAATAGTGCAGATCTAAAATGTATTGCGTATATTCAAGATAGTTTTAGTTATTTCTGAAATCTGAACTGCACAAAATAACCCTGTATATTGGGGAATTGTGGTCAGATTTTAAAAAAAAATTAAATAAAAATTAATTCAAAAAAAGTGCAATATCTTCACAAATTAAAAAAATTAGGCGATAGTTTATACGGCAGGTATACGATATACGATTTGTTCCGATCCGACTCGTTCCGACATATTTACAGAGTGCAGCAACAGCCAGTTTCATGAAGAATGCAGTAAAACATAGGCACTAGTTAGCGTTCCCACAAACCAGCGGACAGACGAACGGACGGACATACAGATATCTTTGATTGTGGCCTTTTTTTTTTAAATTGTATCGACCTAGCAGAAGCACGAATTTAAGTTAATCTTATTTAAATATTAATAATCAATTGTCAAGGCATCGTCAAAGCGACACACTGTACGTTTTGCAAAATTTTCAAGATAAGTTCCAAATTTTCATTCATAGTAACTAAGGCGATAGCTTTGTACAGTGTTGTGTGATTCACATATAATAAGTAAACAATTCAGCAAAGCTTCTCCTTTTTTCTTGTTCTTGATCCTAAGTATTACGTTGAATAATTAGAAAGTACTCACCTGCCTAAAATTTTGCTAACACATCCATTCGAAACTTGAAGGATCCGAGAAATATCACATGGTCGGGCACCGGAATGAGCGAGCTCGACAATTTTTTGGCGCGTTGAGTCCGGCAACGGTCTGCCGCCAACAAAGACGCCACCCAATTGATTAACCCCACTGTGACCTAAAAAGAATTTTACGGAAAGGTCATATTACTTAATTAATATTGAAAGAATTGCAGTTTTTATATGTGATCCATCTTATAATAGTAATATTTCATGGAATTAAAAAATTCGATTATTCCATTGGCGTGAAATGAAAAGAAGTTGATAAAGTGGAATTACAAAAGTAATACATCGGTTTGACCACTAACCACTTCTGTACTCAAGTTTTTTTTGCAACAACTAACACGTCAATAATGCTATAAATGAAATTAGCAGGAACAATCGGCTTGGGCAGGATCTAAAATATATATATGTAAGCAGTAAAAGTTGTCAAAAAACAAACACATTTATAAAAGGCAAAAGTATATGGATCAATAGTATATCTCTTTTTAACATCGGGATAACTAGATACAACAACTTTTACGTAAAGGTTAGATTTAACTATAAGTGATTTGATAATATTAATATTAAGATAAAAACTTTCGGCTTGACATAGAAATTTTTGAGTACTTTATTTCAATCGGGTCGAGCACACTCGGATGTATCTTTCTTTAGTGCTGTGTTCCACTGAATTTATTTTCCAATCAGGCTGAAAACATGTTTAGCATGCGTTAAGAACGTCAAAATCAATTATTCATAAAAAGGGTCGAAGCAGTGATTGAAAATATATTTTCTGCTAAGCTGCTTTCTAATCCATAAGATGACAGTAACACTTTTTGGACAACAAATTGTATCAAATCAAACCGGTCAAATCAAAAGAAGTCTTTCAATAACGAAGTCAAGCAAAGACCAAGAGCCGAATTTCTAGGTATTGATTACGAGAAAATCCCCCGAAATCTGCGTATCAAATTAGCATCAATTTATATAGAGAGGAAGGCGTAGTAGTTTTTGGCTTTCTTCTCGTCTTAGATTATTGTACTTACTAACAGTCTACTTAACCCAGTTACTAACAAATTAAAATGTTTAAAAAGTTTAATAAGAATTTGAATGGTAGAGGATCAAGTTTTGTTATTGTAATGGATTTGAGACCTAATCATGATCGTTAAAAATAACATACAGCATGTATGAGTTTTTCTGATCATTAGTATATAGTCCCTACCCTCGGACTTGCTTCTATTTATGTTCGTGTGTGTGTTTTATAAATGAATAATGCGATGATTTTCCAAAAGTATCCCCGCATACAATAGCTGAAAAACATGCAACTGCCAATGGGATTATCAATGTAATTGCAACACAAATCGGTAAGGAAACAATGCAGAGCGAGTGCTCGGACTTGGTCTCCGGTTGAATATGTATTTTGTCCAGATATCTGAACGATCCGTGTGACAAGAATGACGAGGGCTACGAAAGCAATCGGACAATAGGACGTGTGTTCCAAAGCCGCTAAAGCGGCTCATTTGTGAGTTGAGCGAGACAAAATAATGTGAAAGAGAGAGGCAGATAGTGGCAGTAGTGCGAAAGAGAACAATGAAAACTACAAAGGCTACTGCCTTTTGTTTGTTTTGTAATTCAACTTCGGCTTTCAGCATCACCAATAATTATTGTTATTTGTAACGACATGAAACGCTCTCAAGATCATCTTTATTATAGGTGGAAAATAATTGTATTGGTTCACAAAACAAACAATAGTCTACGGTATAACTAAAACTACTTAACAACACAGCGGGAGACTGTCCCAAAAAAGGTGAGCGACAGTAGCTCGGCCCAATGTCTTCACTTGGGTCCAAGTCTGTAAGATTTTCCCTGTTTATTTCCGTAAAATAATTGCCGGTCTGTAAATGTATAAATACAATGCTCTCATACAATTTGCAATAAGTACGTATGAGTATGAAGTTCAACAAAAGGTCGACACTTTCCATAACAGAACAAATAACTCAATTTATGCTAAATGTGTGAACCAATTTGATGGAATCGTAAGTGACCGGAACAAAGTATAGTAGAAAAGCACAACTGTGATATACCCGCATCTCACCTGACCAAAAAGAAATTTTTAATTTATATATATAACTTATATATTTCACGTATTTTTATCCATCCGTCCCATTATCTTTTTGCGCAAGAGCTGATGTTGCGAAACATAGAAATGCATCCGAAAAGGAACAACGACTTGAGCACTATGTTTACATACTATTTCTATATGCTATGCTTATATACAAATTGTAAGTACAATAATATTTTCATACCCTCTTGCCCAATACATATTCTATCTGGTTTTTATCGATTTACGAGGGTGTAGTTAAAATCTAAAATTAACTGCAACTGCGCTCAGGATTTTTTAGACATTTTTTAAGATTTTGTTGGTAATCCGAGATCTTAAAGTCTTCGAGAGGCCTTCCTCCTTATACTAGTAGACTTAAGTTACCTAATTTACTTTCCTTAGCTAACTGTGGCTACGCTAGCTAGTTTTAGTAAATAACTTGATGCAAGGGGACATTATGGACTTAGTTAGTCAATTACACTTCTCTGTACCTTGTAGAACATTACATTCACCATTTTCGAACTATTCTCAGCAGAAGCCGTTAAGTTGTGTTCGGACTCTAAAACCTTCAGAACTCTTAATCCTGTCTCTCAAACCATTTTCAATTATTTTATCTATCTGTAGCTCTCATGTTCTTCTCGCGTTTTAAATTAGTACTTTATGCGACAGTGCCTCTCGGACGGTGAGGGGTGTGGTGTCCTTCGCACTATCTGGGATCGGGTTGAAATTGAATGCATCACTTGTTTCAACGCTTGGGAGTTTTAATGCCCTTTTCGCTTCAATATTTGTGTGGCATACGAGATGTCTAGCCCTAGGTTGGCAACTTTTCGAAGTGAACAACATAAAATGCATGAGTACAGGAAAGTTTCTTCAATTCATTAAAAGCTCTGGATTGATAATGGAGCTATAAGGAGTATAGCAGATCTAAAAGGTCGCTGTATAGATGCCCCTTTTAAAAATTAATAAAACTTAAAAACGATTCACGTATAACCTAAACTTGTTTTTATAGCAATGCCTATTTCTGACTGACTTTTCCTTTGAAATCTATAGTAATTAACCGTGTCATTTTGATGAAATAGTACAGCACGTAGTTTGTTATATACATAACTATCATTGGCAATGATAAGTGGAGTTTATCCACACAACACGGGAGAGAATGGCTTTTTCGACTCCCCTGTTGACTGAGAATATATAAAATCAAAAATCTCGTTATATGCATTGCACACCAGCTCAAATTAGTATGTCAAAATGGAGGAATGGTTTAATATGATTAATTAAAGGAAATCCATTTCTCTGGTTGTGGAACTTTCGAAAATACTGACAAAGAATTAATGATTATAGTCAGATTGGATTGCAATTCGGAGGATAGGTTTACATTGCATTCATCTACATATCAGAGTGGACAAGACACTAAGGCATAACAATTCACTTAGCAATCGCTATATATCGATTAGACTGCTTGCCGGATATGGTTGGATCCACGTACATATAAACCTAAGAATATATAGATTGGGAGTTACGTACATTCATCATCTGTTAAATGGTAATAAGTTGTGGCAAAGTATGAAGACGTTGAATGAGGTGGCTGGTGTGCTGTCTTTACATCCGAGGCTTCCATTGCAGCAGTGGCTGCAGCTGTCTTGCCATCAATAGCTCCGCTTGGTCCGGTGCCACTTGGGATTCCCACACAGGGAAGATTTCTCATGGCAAGGATACTGTCTATAATAAAAAGCAATACAAATAAAACCATTTCTTGAATTCACAAAAGTACAAAAGACAAATTCTCCATTGAATGCTTTACTAAACTAATTAAATGATGATTAATAACAAATCTAACAACACTTTTGATTACAAATGTTTTTCAATCTAAACACTAGAGAGAAAGGTTGCCTTCAACATGCCCATGGTTTTAAACCCTTGTGGGTTTTGGCATTTTACTTCACCGGCCCTTCCTATACTAATTATATGAACTAATACCGCATTTTATAACAATTTGTGTGTTTTGACTTGCAGTTGTAATAACTCAAATAGCAAGATATTATTATTATGAAATCTTCATTGTTATTTTTTTCTTTCTTTCTTTACTTTAAAATAGTAAAATCGGTCGATTGGTCCTATGACATTTAGACGTTACTGTGGTTTGATTATAAATTCTGACATTATGATGATGTGGTTAAAAATATCCCTAAGTTCATTAAAAAGTTCCTTAAGACTGAGGTACTAGTTTACGTAGCAATGGACAGACGGTCAGACATGGTTAGTTCGATTCCTCCGTGGCTGCTCATTCAGTATAACCATACTTTATACGGTCGAAATTGCCCCCTAAGTTGCGTTGTATACAAATGTTTGCTATATGGTAAAAGTGCTCTTTTTACTAACTAAAGTAAATAATCAATACAACGGAAAACCACGTAATTAATAGAAAGATGGAGGATCACACATATTTTAATATAATAATATTGAATACTTCAATAAGAAAATAATATTTTTGAAATGACATTATGTGATGACAATCAAGTTTAGATACAAAATCAAAAATATTCACAGGTTGAATAATAATTGTTTTAATAAAGATTTTCAGCATTGACTTCATCAATGAGCCCAATCGAAATTGGTATCAGGGAGTCCCTTCGCCAAGCCAATAATACCAGTCTATATCCCATTAATAGATGTTTCAAATAGAGCTTACCCTTATTATTAATGTCTTCCAGTGTTGGCAAACGGTCAATGAGTGCACCTGCCGACCAGGGAACTGTGCTTATAGCCGATGGAGTTGGTTGTAGCGTGAACATTATTGCGGGATAAGGATATGTGTGTTTGACTCTATTTGTATCCCACGATTATGATTGTAAGTATTCTAATTAAGAGAGTACATGTTCTCGTATATAAACTCGGTTCAATTTTAAAATCGAGTAAAACAAAGACCTTTAATATGAAAAGAATCCCAGTACTCTCTGCGGGCAACACCGACTACACACAGCGCATTCTCCATAGGATTCGTGCTGTGCAAAAAGAATTCATGCATATGCTGACAATGGTTCTTTCGGGCAGGAACCTTTTTGTTGTTATGTGAGCAGCGGTCTTTGTTATTATTCACTTGTCCTTTTTCTCACTCACAATAATTAAAGGAAACGGAAAGACGTGGTATCAGTTCTCAATAATCGATTTTAGCGATTGTTTCTATACAAGTTGGACATATTGTAATGGTATAAGCACTGCTTTATATTAAACCCACGTATATCAGCATTTTGGGTTTTTTTTTTTGTAGAATTAAAATCACGTATTCCACAGATAATAAATAGTATCGGTATATATTATATAGATATTCATACGCATTCACAAACTTCAGTTTAAATATGTTTATATTGAATTATATTCTGTTTCCCGTGGACCGTCGGAATATTGAGTAACAGATAATTCGCGAGTCACAGTGCGAATGCTAATGGCAATATAACTGTCGCATGTGTTACGCCTGGCCCGGGTTTCGTGCTACTTTTGAACCGAGGTAGGGTAAGCGACTCTCCGATTGGCCCAGTCTAACCAACCACTCTTCTTAGGGCCCGCAACAAGCCGCGTTGATTGGCTGTTTGCTCGTTGTCTGGCCTTCTCGTCCTCGCCCGGTAGTCGATGCCAGGCAACTGTACAGTACAACAGTATTGCCAGCCTCGTCTAAAGTGAGTGGTTTTACGTGAGCAAGAGTAGAAAGAGAAGGACACCATGCCGGGGACTGATAATCATATATTTATTAAATATATTTTATTTCTACGCAAAAAGGTTAAAAATATAAAAAACAAAACTTGTATTTTTATGCGATTTCCATATTTTTGAAACATTATTCGAATGTCCCGAAATGAAACGGCGAGAGTGAGTAGTAGTCAGTTGCCCAATTAAATTGTTTTATTCTAATACAATAACCACTAGACTCTTCCGTTAACAGCCCGCACGACATCCGTTTCGACAAACCAAAGTACCAACACAAGTGCAAGTATGAATACTGCGCTGGAGCCATATGAAGTCTAAGGCGGGGGCGTGTATTTTTTGGGCAAAGATAACAATGAAAACAGACACACCCATAACATATATTCAAATAGAGTTATTTCCAACGATCGTTTGGTCTCGCTCTCGCCTGAGTGCACATCCACTTTCTTGTTGTTTTGCGTTGGAAAGAGAGGGAGAAAGAAATGGAAGTTGATCGCTGTCACTGCAGAGCACGTGAAGAGTGCATTTATTTAAATGTTTTGTTAAATGTTTACAAAGTGTTTATGGAAAGTATCTACTCCGTACAGCTCCGTTTACCCTTAACCGCTATTTGTTTATTTTAATCTATATTTAAAATGATAACGCATTGTTTTTATTTAGTTAATGGCAAAAGTCTTACGAATTTAAAGAGAAAACGAAATGAAAAATGTAACGGATTATGTATACGTGTATGTATGATAGAATTTGTTTATTTGAAGATATTTTAATTGGTTAAATCATAACTCATTCTTCTTATTTACTTATTGGGGGAAGGCTAACGAATTTAAAAGGGAATTGGTACGAAAATTGTAAAGGATATAATCTGTAAATAAGCTGAATATCAATAGTTGAAAAGAATACATCTCTCCAAAGCAAATTGTGTACTTGATGTGTACCCTTCGACTATTCAAAATGACAAATGCATACTTAATTTGTGCAAATGTATGTTACACGTATACTTCTGCACACACAAAGTAAATATATTTTAGCTCAGGATCACTAGGCTAGCAAATTGAGCCATGTCAGTATATTCCTATGAGATCTCAGCTATAATAAAAGCCAGTAGTATCGGTCGTAGATGGATTCCAAGCTAGTACATGTTGTCTTTTCAGATTTGGGATTGGAAACATAAAATTACGACGATAGTTACTTTGCTAATACAGATCGAGCGTTTTATATGTATACTATATACCTTACACACGAGTATATTTATATTGATACTAACACTTGACGAACAATTCCGATTTGTATGACCAATAATGATGATGCCATCGTAGGACCTATGATGGGATTATAAAAAAGAAACACATGTAATAAACTCATATCAAAATTGAACTGTATCTTATAGATAAATCAGGTATTTGCTATTTTGAGAATTGCAACTCAAGTTGTTGGTTGTCCAGATTTCGGTTCACACGAACTGATAAAAATGAATGCGAAAATCGTTTTTAAGTTTTACTAATTTGTAATTAAAGTAAAGGTATTTTCGGAAATTCTGAGCGCTTGTGTTTCCACCCTTTCTTGGCAAAATTGGAATTTTAATTTATAAAGATTAAATCAGATGTGTGTGAATAATAACAAAAAGTGTACACCAAAGCGGAGGAAGACGGGGCAATATAAGACACATAAAAGTAAATCTCTCGAGCCCAGGCTGCTCTGGTCTTCTTCCGCCACGTGCCGGGTGGAAAAGATTTTTCCGCTTCTATTGAACGCTGAGTCCAAGGCCGGATCCGCCTCCTTCTACCCTGTATGGGATGCTGGGGGTGACGGTTTCGCACCAAAAAGTATTTATTTGCCAAATCGAGATAATCTGAAAACTTATCGGAAGTCTCAACTAAAAAAAGGAAAAGTTTGGACAGAGCTTCTTTCAGTAAGTTACTCATTCATTTTCTGATTCGCTACTCTCAATAATAGCTAAGACCTTTGTGCATATACAGACAAAAGTACATACAGACAGACGGAGCTGGCTTAATCAGTTCTGCTAGTGATCCTGAGAAGGGATAGGTTGTAAGCCTTCTTCTGCTGTTGAAAACCCACCGCAAACCGTTTTTCAGTTATTCTATTTACTATTTAGTACTAGGTCCGCTGCAAACTTGACTAATCATTTAAGTGGGCGTGTCATTCGAATGTATTCGCACGTGGCGCGGTTACCTTTTCCAATTCGATAACTGGGTAACCGTTCTGCCAATCTCGGACTTGGGCATTAAAAGCAATCGGCGCTCAAGACGCTTTCCAATTTGAATTTATTGTTTTTGTTACTAAAGTTACAGCATGTGAGTGCTTGATACGGTTATGGTTATTCTTGAAGTTTGGTGTGAAGCCTTGCGCATAAGCGATAAGAATATTGACGCAGTGCCCTATTACTCATACTACCTCTGCCCCAGCCTACGCTGAGGAGAAGCAGAAGTGGTACTCGTGCAAGTTATGTGTAGGTTATGTTATGGTTGCGTTTTGCTTACAAACTTGTACATATTTCCACTTATATTATTAATTTGTTTATTGCTCTCTAGTACAAATACTTTAGTTTCGCGGGTGCCTAACAGAAACGTGCGAGCGTCTAGCCAAAGATATCCCCAGGAGTGAATTGTCACCTAGTTATAAAGCGTCTTTTCTTTAAATACAGACTGTGGAGTCTGCAAACAGGATGACGAAACTACCAAGCATAGTCTCTGCGATTGTCCAGCTCGACGAAGGCTCTGCTTTGTTTCGGTGTCGGAATAGCTTGTGTCAAGCTATGGATGACTTTCAGGTACCAACAACCGACTCAGGTCACAGTACCGCACCTTTTCTGCTGTGGAACCTCCCTTGAACTAATAATGATGTATATACCGAAGGTAGACTTTCTAATGCAACCAAACACATCACCTTTAAATGCTTTCAATATGTTTTAAAATGTCATTTTAAAGAGAATTCCTTTTACAATATAACACGCTGATATAATTTACACCAAATTTGCTTAATCCATAATAAAATGCTACAATTATCACACTTGGAAATTCTGTCCAGTCTCTCAACGTGTTAAGTTGTTACTCCCCACTGGGAGTACAACTAACGAGCCATTAAACAATTAAAGCACCGTAAGAACCCAAAGCAGCCGAGCAGGGCGCAGTACATGGGGAGACAAACGATAGACGGGCGATGGGTAACGAAGCATTTGACCAACCAACCAAATACAAACAAACAAAAACACATATCACAGGAAAAAACGGAACGGGAGAAAGGGGCAGATACCTACTGTTCGCCTAAACAGAGCACAATAGCAAAGCCACTCCTCCGGCCAGTGCGAATATGCTTCAATTATTACGAGCATTACCTCCCATACCTTCCACACACCTCGCTTAAGGACTATCACTTAACAAAAGCTCAACCTCCTGCAAGTCTAACTGGACTTGTTATTTTTCACAGCAACAAAAAGGGGGTGCGCTAGCAAAACGATTATAAATACATGTATATGTATACACACGTAATTAAAAAGAACCATGCTGATAGATTATAGAGCTTTGCTTTATGTTTTCCACTCACCGAAATCCCTCGTAACCCTCTACGCTTTACCTACACTCGTAAAATTGCAAGCGCTTAAAATTATTGCTTGACTACAATTATTTAACAACATCCACAGTTATTTAAACGGAATACGAAATTTATATCGATATAAGAGAGTAGATAATTAAATACGTATGATATACTAAATAGGAGTTGAATATAGATTTAAACATAAAATATATGAGTATATTAAACCAGAACGAAAGGTCACCTTTGACATGCTAAAGGTTTTATACTATTCCAGGTTTTTATAACTACATATTTTCTGTTCCCATGGTATAATGTTACAGTTGTTCGTCCGGCTCGTTCTGAATTCTTTACAGCACTCACCCATAAGAAGGGTATCGAGCACGGAAATATGCTAAATCTATTGAAAAAATATGCTGAAAATAAGCTAGAAATAATCTGGAATAATACACGAAATATTTTGTGTTTATTAATTTTATTTTAATTAAGGTATGGCAATATGTCAATAATTTCGATTGCGTGTTCTTAATATGTGTTTTATTCATAAGACGACACCATGGGTAGGATCAGCAATTGATCCACTTTTTTTGATGCGTGCTGCAGTATTTCAATAATTTGCCTGCTGCAGTGCATTTTCAATTGTAGCAGTACGGTTTTGTTACATATCCATTTACTTTTTTTAATTAATTTTGACTACTTCGGAAATTTTTAACACAATATTTTCTTTTGCACTAGCACTTGCACAATTTGCAACGGAAAAATTATTGGTTGCATAGGAAATTATTATCAATAGCAACTCGATCATTATTATTTAAGCCCATTCACGTAACAATCGGCAAAACAAGATGAGGTCTTTGTATACTCGCAAAACATTTACGCACATTTCAACAAAATTTCTTTTTGATGAAAAATGATTGGTTAGATGAAGAGATTGCAATAAGCTACATTTTCACTTTAGGCAATTCGCAATTTATAAACAAATTTATTTTTATTATTAAATTTATTTTGAAATATACTAGATTTCGCTAGAAATACTGAAAACTGGAAGCATATCCTCTACATTGATATAAAAAGAATGTTTTGAAAATAATAAAAAAGGTGAGACCAAACAAAATAAATTCATACTCAGAAAAATGTTCCCATATGATTATATCTATATGAAAACTCTTATTTATCTGCCGCTACCCATAGGATAGACGGGTATTATGTCTATGTGCCAACCGAAAATTTATTTAAAACGAGAAGACGGCGGGTACACCCCACAAGCTATACATATATACATATATACATATATACATATATACATATATACATATATACATATATACATATATACATATATACATATATACATATATACATATATACATATATACATATATACATATATACATATATACATATATACATATATACATATATACATATATACATATATACATATATACATATATACATATATACATATATACATATATACATATATACATATATACATATATACATATATACATATATACATATATACATATATACATATATACATATATACATATATACATATATACATATATACATATATACATATATACATATATACATATATACATATATACATATATACATATATACATATATACATATATACATATATACATATATACATATATACATATATACATATATACATGTATACATATATACATATATACATATATACATATATACATATATACATATATACATATATACATGTATACATATATACATATATACATATATACATGTATACATATATACATATATACATATATACATATATACATATATACATATATACATATATACATATATACATATATACATATATACATATATACATATATACATATATACATATATACATATATACATATATACATATATACATATATACATATATACATATATACATATATACATATATACATATATACATATATACATATATACATAGCAAATTAAATAAATAAATAAATAAATAAATATATACATATATACATATATACATATATACATATATACATATATACATATATACATATATACATATATACATATATACATATATACATATATACACATATACACATTTTTACATATATACATATATACACATCTACGTATGTACATATATACATACATTTGGAAAAAATCGTTTTCCATCCCTTTTAAGAAATGTGGTTCTAACTATGATGATTTCACTTCCTTATCATGGGTTTATAAAGGCAATATCTATAGTTTTTAATCTTTTGTGAATTTTCGATTATTTAACTTACAGGCCCCAACAAATTCTCTTCAAATACTGTCTATCAAGCAGATCTTAGTGCGTTTTTTAGAGCATCACCCATCTTTGACCTCTGCTTTCAATCCTTTTACTAAAGAGTTTCCTTCAATACTCCTTCACTCTAACATTCTTATGTATGCTTGAGCCACAGTGATTCTGTAAGTTACCTTCTTCAAACAGATGTTGATTTGTGTTACGCTAGGTTCAGCAATACAATGCTGCATCTTAACTGTTTGATGTGCAAAGTTGTCTCATTTTATAGATGTAACGTTCACGTGATTAATTATACACCTAACTTAACCACGCTTTCAAGAATATCTGAAGTAAATGATCTAAATATTCACTTTAATAATAAATTAAAATTTGAACATCATATTACACAAATTGTCATTAAAGCAGTTCGAGAGCTTGATTTTATCAAAAAACGGGACAAGGAATTAGAAAGAATTATTCGACAAAGTTGCCTTACACTTCTTTTTTTCCTTTAATGTGTGTCTTGCGTGTGGTCACCGCAAAACCAGATTCACCAAGATAGAACTTTTTAACTTTTAATCACTGTTAATTTTTATTTTTACTTTTTTGTTTATATTAATAACTACATTCTAAATTTTGAGTCAATTGACTGAAAATAAAACACGATTAAAATGACGTCAAAATTAATGTGAACTATTAAAAACAAACCGAAAACCCAGTATCTTATGCCTACATGAGAATTCTATATTAAAAATATATTAAACAAACCGAAAGCCCTGTATCTTATGCCTACATGAGAATTCTATATTAAAAATAAACCAAAAAACAAGAGCAACAGTCGAGCGGCACGCGACAGTGGGATACCCTTCGACCTTTTTGAAACGTAAAGAGTCAATAATTGTACAATACTTCTACTTAATAGAAATATCGTAACGTAAGCCTTTACATGGGTCTGTGTATGAATACGTGTATATGCGTGTATCATTTCATTAGTCAAGCACAAACGTATGTATGTGTGTGTGTGCGTTTGAATGCAAAAAATGCGTGTGCATAGAAAAGAAGAGAAGAAGAACAGATGGCGCTACGCGTTCGCATTCTCTCTCCTTTTCTTTCCTACATGAACATTGCAATGACGTCACAGCTCGCTGGACTATATGCAAAATCAAAGCGAAAAAGGTTTTTGTTTAATAAGTTCTGTGTTTGTTGTCCGATCGGATTGGAATTTTTACATTATGTTGGTATTATAATTAGCTAAGTCTTACTCAGAATGTTGTATCTTTTATATCGCAAATCAGCTTAAAAGATGAAATTATTGATTTGCGTGGGCGGGAGCGTGGCACCCATCATTTGAAATAAACTTCACCTGTCCCGGATCAACAGAAACCTTCATGCAAAATTTGGTGTCTCTAGCTTTTATAATAGCTGAGATCTGTGTGTTCATCTGGACATACAGACATCCAGACATCCAGACATCCGGACAGACAGACAGACATGGCTTAATCGACTTGGCTAGTGATCCTAAGCAAGAATATATATACTTTGTGGGGTCTCCCACGCCTCCTTCTGCCTGTAACATACATTTGCACAAAGTTAGTATACCCTTTTTTCACCATTTTCAATGGTCGAAGGGTATAATAAATAATCTGAACTAGTTGTAACTTTTCCTTACCATAATTGTAGGTCCAAGCTGTGCACAAGCCTCTCGGTGAAGTGTGTCGGACTACAATATACTCAACTTCAATGTTTATAGTCCCCTATAACTTTTATTCCTCTCTCGATATCGAGTCGTGCGTTGTGCGACAGTGCCTTGCGGTCGGTCGGGCTGGAGCTGGATTCCGTTTGGTCTGGGCTCCACGATTATTAGAACTTCGTTGGGTTCGTTCAAAATTAATTGTTGTTAGCTTAAGCTAAGCCAGAATATCAATATTGCACGTAAACCGAATGACCGTTTAATGATCTTTGTTTCACTCTATTGTAGTTCAGAGTTTGTTGTTCGACACAGAAACTTATAGCATTGGAGTATAACTTTTGTGTAGTGAGTAAAGCCGTAATACGGGTAATGGCACAGCGTGTGATGAAATCAGCGTGATCTTAACAAAAGTGAATTCCATTGGTGGAATATTGAAGATCAACGTCTTTAGAGCCTCTGTGCAACCCTCAGAACAAAGCAGAGGATAAAGGGGAAACAGCAGTGATCGATTCTCGTGTGAAAACGAGCAATTATGGTTTTACAAGTATTATTTTTTGAGACTTCATGATTTTATTTCTTTATTCCTTTGTTCTTGTTTTGATGTTTTGTCCATGCGTTTGTTCAATAATGAAACTTATGGGGTCTGTCTAAGGAATATATTTGGTTTTATAGTAAACACTTTAATGAATGCATAAACACATACTACAAGGGCTCCTTATTCCTTGTAGGTTTTGCCATCAATTGCTTCCGATCATTCCTATAGTTTTTATAAATGACTTGACAATGTGGTATTTTTTATAAACTGTATCTAAACCAACAATTAACCAGAATACTTAACTCAGGCACGCCCCACTGTAAGCTTTATTATACCGTTACGTATTACACCAGCAATATCTTCTACCGCATTTTGCTTTCTTTCTCAATGCCTGTTACATACATTTTTCCCTAACAAGTTATAATTTCCGTCTGCCTTTCGGATAATGGCTATAATATATAATGATTGTCAAGCACAATAAGGCAAGTACGATTGAATAAATTGGCAAAATTATCGATCGTGAATAAAGAGGGTGAAAATAACAAATTTCTTACAAAATGTTGAATAATAGTATAAAACCGAGAAGAGTCGATGAAATTAGTATTTGGTTCCTTTTTTGTAATATTTTATTAACTAACCAACATTCTATATGTATTTGAATAACAATACAATAGTGGCGCCAGAGAAGTTTTACATAATGACCCTCAAAGCCGTCGCTACGGTCCTGGTTGCTGTTTGAAAACTTTAAGCTATAGTTTGTTTTTAAACACGCGGCTTCTCTATTGATCTTGATTCCTAATGTATACTTCATGGGCTCCCAGATTTCTCCTTAACTGCCTTGCAAAATCCTGGTCAGAATTAATATTCCCTCTGCATGGATATACAAATGCCTAATGGTCTTTATATATGTATTTATTTATATTATTATTATATTTAAATATGTACTTTTCGTAATAATATGCATCACTCTAAATCGCATTGAAATCTACCAGTGTAATGCTAAATACCTAGTATTACTGTAAATAATTTAAATCATGACTTAAACAACTTTTTAACGAGTCAGTTGGAAGATTCACGTTTACCAACCGCAAACCAAACACCCACGTAAACAAAGTCGCAATAAATAAAACATGGAAAGAGCAAATCCACATATGTAAGTGTGCGTATACAAATTTAAGGGGACTAGGGTATGTAAATCAGAAGGAGAGGGTAAATACGGGCCAAGCTTAACCGAGTTTGTGGTAAGGACTTGGTTTGCCACATTTCCACATGTCCAGTATGTACATACATACATATCAATGTATATGTATATACATATACATACATAACATACTTGCTTGATTGAAACTCATGTGTCTATTATTTTGGTAATCGGGAGACATTTAACATAAACTTTTATACCAATGCAAATGTCATTTATGTGTTTTATAAAAGAAACCTGTTTAATTATCCTTTAGCAATCAAAATCATAAAATCCTTCGACTGTGTTGGAAACCAAATCAATTTTTTTTATGAAAACATTGTTGTATTTAATTGATATGGATTTGAATATCGTTTTATGGATTGTTAGTCTCCAATTGGTAAAGTTAATCTGTGGTATAAAACTCTTCGATCTCAAATACGAATTATATTTAAATATGAACAAAGTGGATAAAGGTTAAATATGTGCACTCATCGCCGATTTTGTTTACATTTTTTTGCTAGTAAGGCTATATTTTTGATGAATTTACGTGAATTATGTCTCGGAAGCTTATAGTTTAGGCGTCAGTCTGCCTGTGACAGTGTCCCATCGCACGGCCGATTTTATTTTTTCAAAAATTTTTCGCATGCAGCGTACTAGTTCTTAACACTTGGAATTTTCTAGCTTGCTTAGCTTTCATTCCAAATAAATCAGTTTGATGGACACTGTGCCAGACTGGCACCTAACATAAAAACGCAACAACAAAATACATGTAAATTTAATAAATTTAAAAATTCGGTAAAGGTTTAATAGCTGCCTACATCTCCGATTTTTTTGAATTTTTTTACTGAAAGGACTATATTTTTCATAAATTCATGTGAAAGATTTATTTGGCGGTCGCTTCTAGTTTTTTTTATAATTGAATTTTGAAAATAACTATTTGGCGGTCGATTCTAGTATTTTTTTAATTGAATTTAAATCGTTAATAAATGCAGCTTTTATTCTATTGAAGTGATGGAAAGCCCGAATTATCCTCAAATTTATGGTATGAATACACAATACCATTAGAAGCAATAATTTATTTTTAGTTGACATTCACCACCAACAAGAAATACAAAAATCTCTAGTCAGACACACTTACCTTTTTCATACTATAGTATTAAATTTAATAATTAAACGTAAACATAAGATCTTAGATAGACATGAAGAACAGCTGAAAGAAACAAAAAAAGATGACGCATCGGCATTTGTTGAAAGAGAGAGAGAGAGAGAGAGAGAGAGAGAGAAATGTATTAAACAAGACAACAACAAGACTAACAGAACCACACGAGAAGAAAATAGAAAGACTTGGAAACAAACGAAAAAATAACTTATTCGACAAAAAAACTATAGATTGGTTTGTAAACAAAACGACGACAAAGTTTCCGCAAGACGTACAAGCGTTACTTGTCCAAGGCTCGAAATTTTCTCTCCCAGTAGATAAGGGAAGTTTTACACTCTTTAATTTTTACATCGCGGTCGGTAAAGAACTGGTGCAGACACATAAAAAAAGAGAGCCAGAAGAAACACAAGACAAAAATGAGAGAGAGCGAACGGGATCGTGGAATATTAGTTACAGTGGGACGAACTAGAAAAATAAGGGAAGGGAAAAAAACAGTGGCAATAGAAAAAGACGAATATAAAATTAAATGTTTACATTTTTAGGAGATTTCTGCACGAACAGAAAACTAAAAACGGATCCCACATCACGATTACAAAAGAACAACAAAGAGCTAGTGGAGAAACTATTCAAGAAGGAGCTTATTTCAAAGGCCGAAAGAAACAAGCTTATCAAAACCAATGCAGAACCACCGAGAATTTATGGACTACTTAAAATCCATAAGGAATGGACACCACTCAGACCAATATGTTCCTGAATAGGATCCCCCTCTTACGCCTTATGCAAATGCATTGATTCTATTCTCAAAATTTTGACAGCGGACTCGAAATTCAACATAAAAAACGCCATGGAATTCCAATATAAGTTAAATTACAAAAACATTAACGATGACAAAATACTGGTCTCTTTCGACGTAGTATCACTTTTCCCCAGCATACCATAAGAATTACCTTTAGAAACTATCAAATCATAATGGACATAAATACAACAACACACTGAGATACCTGAACCAACTTTTATAAAAAAAGTAAAGTTCTGCATTATAGAAAAATGATACCTTAAATACGAAGCACAATTTTCTCACATTTGAAAAGTATGCCAATAGGTTCCCCATCTTAACCCGTAATTGCATATATTCTAATGGAAGAGTTATTGAAAAACACCTTGGAAAAACTAAAAACAAAACCAACTCTACTAACAATATATGTCGATGACCTGTTGACAATTACAAACCCCAATGAAACAGAGAACATACTCCTCTAACTGAATTCCTACCATTAAAACATACAAATCACGATTGAGCGCGAACAAAACAATAAGCTTTCATATCTGGATTCAACAATTAATAGAATAGGAAATTTAAACTGAAATGGTATAACCGAATGCATCTGGAAGATTCATCAGCCACAATTCGAAACATTCAAGGACGATGATAATGAATACAGCAAGAGGCTGTATAAAAGGAATGTTAAACATATCTGACAAAATGTACTATAAAGAGATTAAGAAGGAATTAACAGAAATGCTTATGGACAAAAACATTAAAAGCTTATTAAAAGTATCAGGAAACACCGAGGGATAATAAAGATAGACAACTTAAATCATATAAATTTTTTATCTATGTACCAACATTATAAAACAGAAATACAAATAGCACATAAACCGTTCCATACATTAAAACATTTGTATATTAATATTAAGTCAAAATGAACTGACTTCACAAAAAATAATGTGATTTATAAAATTGCTTTCAGTGGCAACGACATTACGACACCAATGCACAATACAAAAAACAAGTTTTCAGGACCCACTGTGCAAACAAACACCTGTCTCCGAAATTTGACGCAACAACAATACTAAAACAAGAACAAAACTATTGTAAACGGTGTATTCTCGAAATGCTACACATAATAAACACACCAAGATAGATTAAAGTACAAAACGGACACAGAAAATAGAGCTCACATATTTACAGACATTAACTTCTTAAGCCAGTTAGGAACTCCGCGCCCGCAAGAGCAGACGTGTTTAATAAATGGATTTCATTTCGTATTTTTAAGTTAAGTTTCTAATTTTATAAAAATTGGTAAAAATTTTCATTTTGTAATTATGTGTTTTTTAGCCTTGAAGACGGTTACCGTTGTGTAACCGAAGTACCTTTATCGCACAAAAAACAAATTGTTTTAAATATAAACTTTGACCTCGAGCCAGCTACAATGAATTTTTACAAAATAATGTCATATAATATCAACAAGAGATTCATAAAAATGTATGGCATTCGCACGCGACATAGACAGAAGTCACTTTTTCGTAAACTAGTTAGGTTAATTAAATTCGAAAAATTGCGTTTTTTCGTTGGCCTTTTTCATTAAGATAGATATTGATAAGCTAATAAGAAATTCGCTATTATAGGCTTTCGCTTCGATTATATCTTATATCCCTTATATTTACTTTATATACTTTGAATACAAGCGGAGATTTAAAGTGGGATACCCTTCGACCTTTTTACAGTTGTACGATACTACTCTCTAATAGAAATATCGTAACGTAAGCAAATGGCTGTATATGAATATGTACGTGCATGTAGAATTTTCATTGGCCAAGCACAAATGTATGTATGTGTGTTCGTTTGAATGCAAGAAAATGCGTGTACATAGAAAAGCAGAGAAGAGCAACAGCTGGCGCTACGCGCTCGCATTCTCTTTCCTTTTCTACATGAGCATTGCAATGCAATCAAAGCTTGCTGTCCTGTTTACGAAATCTTAGCGAACATGGTTTTGTTAAGTTACGTCTGTGTTTGTTGTCCGATCGGCAAATTGACAAAATTAAAAATTGACGTTATGTTGGTATTAATAATAAGCATTGGTCTAACTCAGAATGTTGTATCTTTTATATGTCGCTGAAATATCAACTTAAGAGATTATATTATTGGTTTGCGGCCAACATGTAAAATAAACTTTATCTCCGCCTGTTATACAGAAAACTTCATCCCAAATGAAGCTTTCATAATAGCTGAGGTCTGTGTATTCATCTGGTCATCAGGACAGACAGGCAGACACGGCTCAATCGACTCGGCTAGTTATCCTCAGCAAGAATATATTTACTTTGTGGGGTCTCCCAAGCCTCCTTCAACCTGTTACATACATTTGCACGAAGTTAGTATACCTTTTTTGACAGTTGTGAAAACTTGTACATAGAGAAGAATTTTTAATAATCAATACACCTACAAGTTGCTTGACGGAACTGAGTTTTTCAATTTGTTTTTTGAGACACGACCGAAAAAAAAGATTGGCAAGAATGAAAATAGCGCGAATATTTGAAAAATAAAGAACACACTAGAAATATAATGTCAATCAGGCAACGAATATCTATTACAACAAAAAATCTAAACTGTTTATTTTTTTAACATTTAACATTCTTTTTTTTATTCGATTTTCTTATTTTTTATTCCTTTTTCGATCAATATTTGAAAAAATTTTTTTCTTGCCACTTTTGGCGGCCATTTGATGACCGGTGGTAGTTGCGCCACTGATTTTTGACCATTTTCAATGGTCGAAGGGTATCAAAAGAGGATGTCAACGCATAATGACTCCCTTTAAGAAAATAAATTAAAACAAAACGTGCAGTAGAAATATTGAATTTGCAATTTAATGTTTAAAAATGCTTGTAAACGTGAAATTTAATATAATGTTCACATCATAAAACATTTATTTGATAATTCTTAGACAATACTGTTTTTTTATTGGTGCTGCCAGATCAATGAAAAATGTTTATTCATTTGATTTCGTACGTTGCGACCATGCAATTGGAGGGTGGTTGTGGTCTCTGCTAACATTCGTTACGTTAAGCGGATGTACAATTTTAACGAAAATAAAAACAACCAACTTTATTTTCCCACTAAAATGGCTGAAATTCAAGCCAACAACAGTTAATATAAAAAACGGGATGTAATTAATTTGTACAAATGTACATTGAATAGCGTGAACTGTACGTGTTTATTTAGTCGATTATCGAAAGAATTAGGGATAATTCAAGACTTAACTGTCTAATTAAAAAAAAATGTGTATACCATGTGCCCAGTTTTTTATAAATTTATATTAGTATAATGCATATTTTTAATAGTATTAGTTTTATGTTTGGGATTTGGATGAAATGGAAAATGTTTATTTAGGTAGAACATTGATTGGCATAGTTAATGTGCTCTATTTTGAAAATATTGTGGATTTTCTTCCAATTATCTTATTAGAGTCATCTTTTTCAATATTAAAGACTTTAATTAAGTTATTTAGATTGATAGATCAATCATCCAATTGGGTTTATGTGAACTATATATAAGTATATAATATTCTGTATTCAAAAATTCAATTCTCATGATATAATATTTTGAATTCAAAAATTTAATTCTCATGAAAGTAAATTCAAAAATAAAGTGAGAAAAATCCAATTTTCAGACATTTATATTCAACTTGGGATAAACAACAATCAGCCGATGGTTTTTTGTTCTGTAAAAAATTTGGGGAAACTTTCGTAATTTTAAATGGAAATCCAACTCGGCTCGCAATCATGATTATAAATTCATATGTGTACTGAGTATACAAATAGGTTAATATACCCTTTCTTCATTTTACAGAATCGACAGAGTACAGTAGAGTGAGCAGAGACAGCACAGAACACTCATCCTCAGCGCAGCAGCTTCTTGTTTATATCTCTGTAGATGTGAATATGGATGCGAGATCGTCTCCGTCTCCGTTAGTTAGTTCTATGGCACGCTCAGGCTCTGTTGTATGTCGCATTTTTCTCTCTGCTGTTGCTGCTGCTGCTGTCGATGCCACCTTCAAAGAAACGCGATTCGTTGCAATACAAAAATGTAAACCAAGTGAAAAAATTTACACATGTGCGAATAAATTAATTATGTACATACATAAATGTATCTGTATCTATGAGTCTAAAAAGATGCATGCATGTTCATAAATATGTATTAGAGTATGTTTTGTGTCATATACATATGTTAGCATATAACAGGCAGTAAATATTTATACACACCACGTAGCATATATACAATTGCTAAATATTGAAAATAGAATGAATACATACATACATGTATTAAAAACCGATCTGAACGTCCGTGCACACATATATTTATTTATATATCTTGTGCAAATTTTATTATCTTTAAATTGTTTTCTCTGCGCAAATAATATATTTAATATATATATATAAATGAATGAATAATGAATGTAAATATACGTATGTTTACATTCAAATTGACGTATGTATGCATGTTAATATTATATATATAGTCAATACTGCACTTTCCACACTGAACTGAAGTTCAAGAGCACAAAAATTGGTTATGTTTATAAATGGTTTTAATTGAATACAATAGAGTGGGAGTGATCAACTTAGCAAGAGCTTGCGAGCGAGATTGACATAGTACATATACATTTATACATATATGAAGAACATGCACGCACACATATATATACACATGTACAAAATATGATTCTTTTATAAACACGCGTGCAGTAAAACGAATACATGCTTGCAATCTTTTCATATCGTTTGAAATTGTAATAACAGAGATAAAGAATTAATAATAATAAGAGAGGATAGATCTGCAGATTCAATCTCCGAAAGTCCAAGTTATAAATGCATATATATGTTTTAAGAAAATGTTACATAGAGAAAAATATGTTGTTATATTTATAAGCCTATACCATTGATAATTGTCAACAAAGGGTAAAGAAGGCGTGGCAGACTATGCCAAGTACTTGTATATATGTATGTACATTCTGGGTCAGGACCACTGGCCGATTCGATTCAGGCAGCTCCTTCTGTCGGGATGTTCGGATGTTGAGTGAACAGACGATACCAGCTTTTATGAGGTTTCAGTGAACTATACTTAGATTAAGTTAATTTCTGATTTTAGATGCCACGTCCACAACCCTCGATAATCAGATTTATTAATTTGATTCGTATGCAACCTAGACTTTATTACATATAGTGTATTTAGCTGACTATTATATGTATCTCGCCTCCAAATTTCAGCCTGATCAGTTCAGTAAACACACAAGTTATTCAAGGTTCCTTACCTTATCTGGTGTGCGCTTATCTGCATATGTGTGTTAGAGTGAAAAGGCAACAAACGGCAGAAGACATTGTCTTTGGAATTGAAAGTTTAACTGCGACGGGTTTTCGAAACTGCTCGAAGGCTAGGTTTACTGTTCGGAGTACCCTACTTTAGTGTTCGTGTTATCATATATCGTGCAAATGTATGTTACAGAATACAGATCGATATACAAGGAATTAATATCGTATGATTATAAACACACACATCTCAGCTATATTAAAAGCTAGAGCCACAAAATGTATCATGAAGCATTCTGTTCACTGTGAGCAGATCAAGTTTATTTCAAATGTTGGGTGCCACGCCCACCGCCCCAGTAAATTAATAATTATATTTTTTGGGTCGCTTTTAAGCGAAATATGAAAAGATTTGACATATCTACGTATCCTCAAATTTTCAATTTGATTGGACAATAAACATAGAATTTTTTGGGTCAGTTAACAAAGAAGGCATACGAGTGCGAACGCCATCTGTCGAAAATAATTTGAAAGTGTGTAAGAATGTATTGGGTATGAATTTAACGAATTAATCTACACTGGAACATAAGTCGAAGAGTATACCAATGTCGCGTGCCTCCCGACTGTTAGTCTCGTATTTATACGCATTCTAATGTGTATATTATTTATTTATTTAAATAATATTAGATTAATTATAAAAGTAAACGGTTTAAAGTATTTATGTGTGTCTTAATTGGGATAATAAGAAGCAAAAATAACTAAATTTCATATTCTTTTTAGGTACGATCTGTACGAATATAATAAATAATGGCTTCGCATAACAAAACTAGTAAGTTGCTCGAAAAGCAAAGATCGAGAAAGCCACAACAACAAAGATCCGTTAAACAAATAATATTAGCCGATTTATTCAGTCACATCAACTCAAATCATTATTTGTCAGCAATAGTTCCTTTAGGATTGTGTCAGGAATGCAGCGAGCCAATCCGCCAAAAGACGATACATAGAAATAGAAAATGGGGAAAATGTGACGTGGCTGCTCAATATATAACTTCCATTATATTATCGATGCTCATCCTCTTAGCAACAGCCCAGGATGTGATGAGTCAGCAATTGTTGAGAGCTGCTGATGAAGGCGATGTTTTGACAACTTTAAATGTAACCAACACAAACCTTTCAAACCTTTCTGGAACGCTAACACGAGCTGAACATATATTAGAACCCTTGAATGAAACTATATCCAATACTAATAATAAAATACTAACTTCAACCCTTCATAAGAAGTTTATAGCGGAGATACCCGGAGTCAGTTTCAACCGAAATAGCCTAATGAGAGCAGACAATATTCTGCAACGACAACTACGGGAAAAGGCTAAAAAAGATAGCTTGGAAACAATCAAAATGCACATTCTAATGCGTTTAAATTTAAAGAAACTTCCCAATATAACAAAGCCAATAACAGTACCACAGAACATATTGGAAAACTTTTATAAAAATTATAATACATCGTCTACGTATTCAGCTCCTATCAAACTTGATAATAATCCACCAAGTGATTATCCACCACCGCGAACAGATATACATGTTTCTGATGAAATTCAAAATGAGCCGATAAAGAGTAGTTCAGAACCCACATTACCCAATGAGAAATTGTTTTTAGAAATGCAAGGTGATGACCCCAGCGTATATGATAAGCACCTATTAAACCACAATGTTCCTTTTGATGAGAAACAAAATACTGGCAAAACAAATAATAATGGATTTTCAAACCTCAATTATGATGGGGAATACGAAAGCATTCTTTCACATATCAGCAGCATTTATATTTTTCCAGAACGTAAGTAAACAAGCTCTTTGTTATATATTTATTGAACTCTTTTGCATCTTTTGATCTGTCTTCATATGTAGGGCAACCAACTGTTACAGATATAATTTGGCTTTTGAGACGAGCACTTTGTTTGATCTAGGTCTTTTTCTGCCACATTTACTTAGTTTTTGAAAATTAAACACCCTTGGCTCAGTTAAAACCGTTTCAAATCAAATAACAGTAACACCTTTTTTTGAATATGTTATAGACTGGCTTAAATAATTTTGTAACTTAAAATTTGTTTAAATCAAAATATTGATCAAGCCCTTTTTTTCTTCCTAAGAGACTCATTTACGACATAATCACAAGATAGACGTTTTACGGTTTAAGTTTGACTTAAGCTATTCTGAGATATCATATGTAACACTTCATTTGTATCTGCGTGGATTGGAATGGATACGAGTAAATCAACCTAGGATCATTCGACAAATAGCCAACTATCCAAACGAAGATATAGTTGTGTCTGTACATCGGGCAATACGCCGCACGAATAGCACAAATTATACACACAAGGCGAAAATGTTTGAGTTTCGTCATAAGATTCCATCTGGTCAGGGACAATGGGTGAATGTTGATTTAAAGCCGCTGTTCCTAACTGAAACTACACAATTTCCGGCGGATAAGTCACAAACTCAAGACATCTTTATTCAAGGTGTCGAACCCTGGATGCAGCCCTTAGTAGTTACATCAGACAACAATTCAAAAAAATCGTTGGTAAATATTCTACTCTACTTACTGTTATTACTTGCAACTCACATTGTTTCCTCTTTTTAGACGGTTCACATTGAAATAGGCTCACAAAAAAAGAATCGGCGAAAACGTAGCGTATTCATGGACTGCACAGAGAGTGACCACGACATGCGATGCTGTAGATACCCTCTGAAGGTCAATTTTACCAGCTTTGGTTGGCATTTTGTGGTTGCGCCTACTTCATTCGATGCATACTTTTGCAGTGGTGACTGTAGAGTAGGCTACTTAGAGCAGTATCCTCACACTCATTTGGCGGCCCTTACAACGTCAGCAACGCCATGTTGTTCCCCAACAAAAATGAGTTCCTTAAGCTTGCTGTATTTTGACGATAATCAAAACTTGGTGTTGAGTGTTATACCAAATATGTCCGTTGAGGGATGCAGTTGTTCCTAACCACAAAATAAATATGGTTCAAATATAAATTATTTAAGATTTAGATGCACATACATGTAAATGTGTACAAAAATATGATATAAAATATTCACATGTATAATGTAACTACTAAATAATTATTGCATATATTATTGTATTCTTTATATAGTCTTATCCATTTTCAACTACGCATCAAAAAACTGAGTTGTTTTGTTTACGAACAGCAATATGATTTAACAATTCGAAATACTATGGGGCAATTCAGACTTCACCATGACTATGATTAGAATCACATCAGGGCCAATGTGTCCCACTATAGTAATTAAGAATTCAAAAAAAGAATTTACTCTAAAAAAAAACATCCTTAAAACCGCCCTGTTGAACGTGGGCAATCAATCGCAAAAAATATAACCAAATCTATATTTTATTTTCAGTGAAAAGTAACAAATAACAAGATCTAATATATATTGAGTAACATATTTGTGACGACAATTTTCAAAAAGTCCGATTTTTATAATGGATTGTTCAAAACCTAAATTTGACAACTTTTATTTCAAATTTAATAAAGCTTCATGAAAAAAGTGTTTACAATGAACATAAATTACACGAAGACCGCCAAAAAGAAAATATATTAAATAAAAACCAGGCTTCCCGATTTTGTCTTATCTTTATTTGATAATTAATGAATGTGTGCATTGTAAACTATCGTTAATTTAAAAAAACATCGATATAAATATTGCATGGACTCCGTCGATATACACAGATGAGTCCATCACTTATGTCTGCATTTCTGTTATTGTGTTTGTGTGCATATAATTTACTGAATACAAAATTATAATATGTAACTTGCAATAAAAATGTGCTCTAATACCTGTGTTAATGTTATTGAGTTGGACTACGTTGTACTAAAGGTGTGTTACATCAAAGATTCACAAAACAAACACATAAAATTATGAGTTTTGTATGGGTTGTTAATGTGTTGGAATGCTTACATTTTCCACTACATGTAAAATATCGATATTAATAAAAGTATACATATGTAGATATATTCGGTGCAGTATAAAATCTATTGCAATTTATTCACTTTAAAAAAGAATGGAAATAAGAAAATATATTTTATTAATAATTTCAATTGATTTTTTTAATTGTAGTTAAATGGTAACGACATCACATCGTTATCAAATTGTGAAGCGGTTCAAATGTTCCTGCAAGCTAAAGAAAATCTGATAGTTGAATTATTCCGAAAGAAAACTCCCACAGAAAATACGTATGATGTCCGTGGTATTATTCCGTCTGAAGAGGTTGCAACTTGTGGAAAATTTAAAGACAACAATGAAATACTGAATAAAGAAACATGTGCCTCAACAAATATTAATTCTAATTCCAATACTGCGTATGCATCACAAAAAAAAAGTAAAATAGTTTTAACTTTACGAGCAATCATTAATTCCGATCACAATGTCCCAGCTCTTGATGATATTGATCTTCCCCCAAATGCCCAGACGAAGGAAACACAAACCATTGAAGACTACCAGATTCATGTACCAGATAGCCGGCATAATGAGAATATAGTTAAAACAATAGCCGACCATTTCATAGAACAGGAACATCATTTATTTGAGCATTGTCTGGAACCGGAGATTGACATTGAGGTAATATAATTAAACTATTCTTACAATCCTTCATAGTTAATCAAGGTCAAAACGGATCGTAAAGTATATGTATACGTATAGTGTGTGTACCATGAACAATTAAGTTTTTTTTCCAGGAGCAAGTGCTGAAAATATATTATTTTTACCAACACTGTATGTTCGGCTTTACCAAGCCAAAGCTATCCAGATTAAATGTGCCCACAAACTGTTTTATTTGAAATGAAAGTTAAAAAAACAAAAAAATTCCAAGTGTTGAGCAAAAGTGCCTGCGGCGCTCTTATTCTCTCCTCGATAAAAAAACTTCCAAGTGCGCACACACGTGATGTTTTACAATTTTTAAGGCCGTTTAATGACAAAATTTCCTCTAGTCTGCCGATCAACGAGTGCGTGTAGATGTCGCCAATTCTTAATCAATATGCAGCTCATAAAGTAATACAATTATGTATATGTCGTAGATTTCATTTAAAATATATGGCTTATGGGACACTGTGCTCATCAGTGTGATGTTTTACTTAGAATTCGCCAACAGCAAAATACACATTAATTTAAATATTTTGAAAATCTATATTTCGAAATATTATTCTTTCACCCAAATTAATCGTTGACGTGGGTACATGTTTAATTTTTACACTGATTATCATATAGCTGCCATACAAACTATCGACCCATATTTGTTATTTGTCAGGATATTTACTAAACTTTTTTCTATAAATAAAAAATATATTCTACGAATAACATTTTATCAAAATCAAATCAATATATCATATAGCTACCGTAGGAATAATCGCCGGAAATGAAGGTTATATAAATTGTTCATGGTTCAACAAGTTCATAATATTTGATATTTAATGTACACAATACCATAAATTTCTGCACCATTATATACTAGTAAGGTTAGAACGATTAGAGGTTATAGGAACCAAGGGTGTAGAATATTCGGCAAACCGAAGGTAGCTTTCGTTTTCCTTTAAGAATGTACTGTTTCATTGACAATTCCAATCCTATTGACTTTACATTTATTGTAACTTATACTGCGTTGATCTCCCCTCAAATCTAATGATAATCGAAAAACTTTCTGTAAATCTTTAATCAGGTGCTATTACATTCCATGTATTCTCAAAGCAACAGCAATATCCGATTTAAATATTCCATTTTAACCATGACTTTTATTTGTTTTGCAGGAAGTAACGCTTATTAAGAAAGATTCTTCTTCAAGTGAAGCATTAGGAATAACTGTATGTGGCAATGACTTCTTTAAGGAATACGATGAAAGCTTTAAGCCTGTGATCACATCAGAAGATGCAGATAATGAAGCTAATTTGGAAGAGAATGTATTTATAAGTGAAATTCAGGCAGAAAGCCCTGCTGAGAAAGACGGACGTCTGAGACGTGGCGATCAAGTTCTGCGAATAAATGGTATCGACATCAAGAGTAAAAAACACGCCGAAACGGTGTTCACAGAAAACGGGACATCTGTAACATTGTTAGTTAGTCGTATTCTTTATCCGGTATGTATATAAGTAACTACAATGTGGAATTAATTTCATTAAACAAATTTTTTAATACCCAAAAGGATGAAGAAGATGAAAATGATGATGATGACGACGATGAAGATGACGACATTGATAGTAATTTTGTATATGCCAACAGATTTCTTACGGATGATTACACGAATGTTGTTGACAAACTTGAGAAAGTTCTTTTAGCCCAACAGAATTCGATGCCACCCGCTAATAAATGTCACTTAGAATCAAAACCACATCCTGAAACTTTGGCTAATTCTGAAGGTAATAAAAGTAAATCTATCACGTCTTCTATTTTAAAGGCTCAGTCAGACTCAGTTTCGAATCAGTTGGCTGTATCACGAGTCCCCCCGAATAATCCTCCGAACAATAAGCAGCAGTATGATTATGATGATAGCGAGCATATATATGAAACGATCCCCGAAGATTCTGAATCGGAACCACTTTACTGTTCACCATATCAAAGCTCAAACTATATCACAGCCTGTTCCTCGGCTGATGTATTAAAAATGCAGCAGCAAACCCAACGTGTGGCTCAATGGCTTGGCATTAAACATCAGCAGATCAGCTCAAGAACTGCCCACACATTAGCTGGCCGTCCGAGCGTATATAACAAGCATATACAACAACGATTATCACATCGGGTTTGTACCTTACGAAGCGCCATAACAAGCACCAGTCGATCGAGTAGCAGTGGAGCTGCTCACAGCGCATGCGGTCATAATAATATAGATACGGATATTAATAATCAAAATCACAATCTAAACCATAATCAGCTTCATGAAGAAGTCGAAAATTCGTCAAGTGCCTATAACACAGGTGGCTCAAATAACAGTGCTTCTCCACGACAAAACTTAAATCTAGAAAATGATAATTTTACATCAAGCATAGTCACAACAACACCCAAAACTCAGTCCAAAGAAACCTTCTTAATCAGCCCAATAAACAGGGTATTAATGTTGCCATTTGGCAAAACCAGTCGGATACTCTACCCAACTTCAAGCTCTGCATTAAACCACATTTATGCACAAGGTAAGAGTTTATCTGGTCCGGGCCCAGTTCTATGTTCTAATATTTATTAATATTTTTTGTTTTTTATTTTTTAATGAATGGATGGTTTCAATTGTATTTTTTAACCTTAACCTTATTTTTAGATAATAATCCTGTTCAAAACAAGGTGATATCTTATGCAGTACAGCCCAGTACAGCTAGTCCTTCTGCAAAACCGGAATCGAAACAGATGCGAGCTAAACTATTGGAGGAACAACAGGTTCAATGCCCACAATTTAATGCACCCAACTTGAGCCGCTATCACTTTGTTAGCAGTAAAGAGGTGAGTAACATCATATATTAAACCAAACAGAGCTAAATTCGTGTAAGCCCGTACCCTGCTTTTAACGAAAGCAACCGTCGAGCAGCGCGCGACGTTGGAATACCTTTCGACCTAGTTCCGGTGTAATTTTATTTGTTGATAGCGCTTGCCTGCCTCCCTTGTTAGCTTAGTTCAAAAAATTCTGTAGTTATTGTCCTGTAAATTAAATATATAGAATAAGTAAAGATTGTAATCAGCATATTATATGATAAACTCAAAAGAAAACTTATATCTTTCATACGCCGCTTAGAAATCGACTAAAAAAATTAAATAATTTATATATTTAATTTAATGGTGGGCGAGGCACCTAACTTCTTGGCAGTGATTCTGAGCAAGAACATATACTTAATGTGGTCACCCATGCCCCTTTCTGCCTGAGTATACCCTTTAACAATTTTTAATGCTCGAAGGGTATAAAAACTATTACAAATAGACTAACATTTCCAAAAACGAAGTCTTTTCCTAATGCTTTGACTTGAAAAACTTGTGTGTTGATCGCGAATCTGCCATTCCTCTTTTTGCCTAATGCACTTATTTGCAGAAAGTTTGTTTTACCATTGTTGGCCATTATCTATTCCCCAAGGGCATACGAAGAAAGAAAGATTGAAGACTTAACACATCTCATGGGAACCTACATACAAGTATCGTGTACGTGGTGGGGTAAAGAAAAATAGAGGGTAACTTGATGTTGTTTTGTTCTTTTGCAAAAAATGCAACATTTGAGAATGGGAATGAGCTAACAGAAAACATCTCTAACTTCATGAAATTCTATCCACTCCACACAAAGCGATTTGAGCAATTCTTTGGCATAAATTAATAACTCCTGAACCAAACAATGTTTTTAATTGAGTTTTTTTTTATTGTATCAAATAACCCCTAAGAAACGTTTTGGGAAAGTGGATATGACCACGCCCGTTCTATTTGAAATTATTCCTATAGCAGCTACACGATATATTGACCCAATTTTTTTCAAATATTCACAACATATTAAAAATAGAAAAGGTAAGATATAGTGATTTTGGTTGCTAAATTAAGTCCGAAAGCCAATAAATTTAGGTAACATGCAACATTTATAAACATTTGGATGGTTATCAACTATAAGCACAAGCTCAAGTAGTTACTTATTGTCAGCAGAACTCAGCTAGTTTTTAATATTCCCCGGAACCCTTAAATTGGACATTAAACACAACTCAAAACATAGAACATACAAGTAAAGATTAGACACTAGACACTTCATACCTTTAGCCTTATTTTCTATCACAAAGTTGAATTCATAGAAAAGAATTTGTTAGATTCCCTCTGGCAAATGCAAGCAATTAATTGGTGCGCATTTCTTTTGAATGAACAGATTATCAATTTTTAACTTTTCAATGCAAATCTAAAGCTATTCTGAAGCTTTCGAATTTAAATTTTTTCATATTTTATATGTATGAATTTAAAAACAAAAATATATTCAAAATAAAATTTCAACTTTCTGCCAAAAATAACGACTTCTGCACCACTGTGCAGTCGTTAAGGCGTTTATTTATATATGTATGGAATAAATATATATAAATTTATATTTTATTGTATTATGTTATCAGGCCGCCAGCAAGAGAATGTCGGAAGCGACATCAAGTTCAGTTTTTGTGAATCACGATAATGCCGAAGAAGTTCCGATGGTATGGAAAGTAAAGCGGCGTCCTGATGGATCTCGGTATATTGTGAAGCGACCTGCAAGAAGTCATGTGAATCAAGTTGAAATTCGGAGGAACGTTGAGAAAATAAAACAAGACGATGATGTTATATCTGATCTGAAACTTGGAAGATACTGGACGAAAGAAGAACGTAGGCGACATATTGAACGAGCGCGGGAGAAGCGTCAGCTTCAACACCAGGTGCAACCACAGCAACAATAAAACACTAGATCGATAGGGGTGTTGAGGCTGAGTCGGAATATATATAGTTAATAGATATATATATATTATCTTCTGCAAAGGTTTAATAATAAATTAATGTTGACATTTACCCGTATATTAAAGTTAAGACCGTATGTACGTATAAATATTTAAAAATTCCGGGTTTCAAAAGCAAATAAGTAATTATATTAATTATTAATTATTGTAATCATTCATAACTAAAGCTCTATAAAATATATATACATACATATGTATATTGCATTCATAAATTATTAATAGTTAAAGCAATACCAAAAAAAAAGTATTTAAACTGTTAATGTAAAATAAGTGATTCCTAACAACTCTTTTAAAGCAATATCCAAACGACTTTTTAAAAGTCTTTTAATTTACCACAGAAATCAAAATAATACACAAGCCTATACAATATTATATAGCAGCAACTAATATATAGTATATATATAGTAGTAATTTCCACACCTTCCCACACGCCAAATTGACTTTGCATGTTCTTAGGTGTTCTGCACACATTCAATTTTAAATAAATAAACATAAACACTTCCATTATATTAAAACATATATATAAATGTAAACTATATTAAAACACACTTCCCATTGTTAAAATAGACACTAAGTTCTAAAAATATAAAGAAAAATAAGAAATTAAGATGTAAATTACTCTTATACAGCTGCCAATTTAGCTATTTTCCCGCCATCTATGGCTTCTTAAAGGGACAAAATCGTAAATATTCCTCTTTATATCTGTTTTTAAAATAGCGGAACCTACATACAGCCTTACTTTTTTTATATATTTCTGTGTATTAAATATATATGTACTAGACTCCATGTGTCTGTTACATACATTTGTAAAAAGTTAGTATACCCTCTTTTCAATGGATGTGATGGTAAATAAAGTATTTTATTGACTATTCTAATTGTGACCTCAAAACAACTATAAGCTATGCTACTCACCGCAACTATCGATGACTTAAAAAAAATCGTCAATGTTTACTAAAGCTGTAAAACCATCGATAGCTGTCCCCATCAAGATTTTCCAATGTTAATAATTTCGTTCATCGATATATAGATATTTTCGGCGGAAAAAAGGGTAATTCAAAAAATTTGTTTTAAACTATTTAAAATGTATGTATATAATATGTTTATATGTTAAATATTTGAAAACAAACATTTTTAATCAATAAAAGTAATTAGGATGAGAATACAACTTTTTTTTAGTTGGGCAGTTAATGCTTTTATCTATAAAATAAGCACACTCGACTGAGTTGTGCTCGATTTGTTTTACCCGCTACACACGAGACCAAAACGATTTCTTAAAAAATATACTTCTATTTTTTGTGTATTTTTGACTTTAATAGTAATATATATAGTTTGTGGGGTCTGCTACGCCTCTTTCTGCCTGTTCAATACATTTACGGTTAGCACGAAGTTATTATATTCTTATACCTTATGGGTGGTGGCTATAAACAGCGGTGGTGCACGCGATATTATCAATGCTTAGTGGTTTTACAGTAGTATTCATAGGACATTTTGCTAGAATGTCCTATTGATAACAGCGGTATTTTATGTACAAAATTCTGGCCACACTCAACTATGCTGCCTACATATATATTATCAGCTTGACAGTGAACTGTTAAGTGCAATGTGTATCTGTGTGCATAACAGTTGACTGTTAAAAGAGTCTAAGTATTAAACATTCTTAATACCGGTGCCGGCAAAAGTACGAAGTATTATTATTTTATTTTTGCAAAATTTCAATTGTGAAATATATATAAATTTCATTGTTTGTGTTCCCACAAAAAAGTGAAATTTAGTAAGTGAAGTTAATACCTATCCACTTTATTAATGGCCCAAATAGAGGCGTGTCCGCGGGCCTACCGCTGGAATTTATGTACAATATATATGTATGTACGTATGTGCATATATGTTTGCAAGTATTCTGTGTACATTGGTATTTTTGTACATTGTTACTTGGTGTACTTATTGGTGTGTTAAAGTGTAATATATTTAAGCATCGACACTATACGAAGTATTAAATATTATGAAAATAACTCATTCAATATACATATACACATGCATATGTACATACAAATCTGATAGGGCTTGTAAAGGGTGAGTGACACAAGATTTAGTTAAATTTAGGGGTTGTTACAGGGTAGAAGAGGAGTAGAACGAAGTATTGAAAAGTAACGCGGCTAAGAACGGGCACTAAGGAGCCAAAATTAAAGTTACTTTATTTGAATTAAAACAGAAAATAAAATTGAAACTTATTATAATAACACGTATTCACAAATTTATAACATATAGTTTAGTGTACTAATTGACACTAGAGTGCTGTTCTATAAATTTACTTGGAATGAACATACATTTTTACATATGTTTGTAGGAATGCTATAAATTCACCTGGAATTAACATACATATTTACATATGTTTGTACCAATACGTATGTACTATACGGACGGATGGATGTACGATTTCTCGTTAAATGAAGCTGAACATATAATTTGAATAGCTTCGATTGCTGAAAGCAACAAACGGTATATCAACTTTATGCAAATCTATGTAACAGGCCGAAAGAGGCGTGGCAGTCCCCAAAAAGTGTTTATATTCTTGCTCGAATGCGACAAAAGCATGTCCGTCTGTCTGTCTGTGTGAGCAGACAGATCTTAGCTGTTAAAGGACTCACAGAGACCAAATGCATGAAGCCTTTCGGAGCATCCAGTATACGCAGATCAAGTCTTTAATACTTGTTATCACGCCCATTGGCCCCAAAAATCTGTTGTTGCTGTAATTTTCATCTGGTTATGAATGAAAGTATGTATATTAAATACAATTTATTACCTTATCTACTTGCAGAGTAAAAGCCAGTCAGATGTAACGGAACAGAATACATGCAATTAAATGTATGAATGAACTAAACTATATGTACATATGTATGTTTTTATGTTTGCAAACTGAAAGTATATTAATCAAAAGGATACAAGTCGAGTTTAAATATCTTATTCAGTGAGTTTCCAAATGTATCTTAATATATAATATCGCATACTTCATCGCTCATATTAATGTTGATAATAATAACAATGTTCTATCTTACATATATCTATAATCGTTGCCGAAATCTGTAAATTTTCTATTCAATTATAAAACTACAGATAGAGTCTGTAAACATTCGTATACAATGCAATAGATATAGCAATCCAAAACAAGAAACAATAACAAATGTTCTTAAAATATGTCTAGTTTGGGCTGTGTAAATGCTTCTCGTACTAACATGACAGATATAATAATTAACCAAAAACCTCATCAGTCCCATAATCAAATGATCGAAGACCCGCGAACTTTGCAGTTAGCATTGGAATTATCTCTCGTGGGCTTAAATGATAACCAGCTGCAAAACAACGGCAGTTACTCTCAGACTCACCCAATGTCTACACATAGTGACTACGAGATGGGATCATCACATAATACCATTGTGACAGCCGTCTACGGTAGGGCTGATATGTCAATAAGTAATTTACCAACATTAACAGCGTTACCCAGCACTGCATCGGGACTTTTAATGCCATCCTCAAACCTTGAAGACCGTACTAAAAAGTCACAGAATATGACCGAATGCGTCCCAGTGCCGAGCTCAGAACATGTGGCTGAAATCGTTGGGCGACAGGGTAAGTTGACAAATAAATAATAAAATAACATAAATCTGCATCTTAGAACTTCCAGCAACACCATAAAAAAAAGGATAAATTAAGCTAAAAAAAAACGGAATACAACAGATAGATAAGGGGGGAAATAAATAAAATTGCCCTTAGATATGCTACTTTTTATCACTAAAAATTTATACGCAAAATCGGTGTAATGGTTCGTATACAAATTATGTGATTGTACATCGCATTTAAGAACTTTTTCGTTAAAACCAAAATATTGTGAAGCTATTAAAAAGGAACAGTAAATACCAATCAGATCTACCATACTTTGGTAAATGTTAAATAGCTGCCTACTGATAGGGCTATATTTTTAAAGATTTTAGGTGAAAGAATTATTTATTATTATAGTTTTTTTTTAATTGAATTTTGAAAATAAATCAATTTACATGCATTTTGTTGTTGCTCACTGTGCCCCACAAGCGATTTATTGTATTTCGAACAAAATCTTATTCATACACAATATTTTATTTTAACACATAAGTTGCCACCGAGAACTCGTTGGACGGCAGACTGGCGTCAACGAAGTTGTTTAATGGCTCAATATTCTTTTAGATAATCACATGTGTGAGTTCAGGAAAAAAATGTTTGAAAAAATAAAATAGCGCGCGCTATGACCTTTTCTAAACATTTAGTTTTGGGTTTGTAGAACATTGTACCGTCACAAAATGTTGCAGGCAGACTGGCGCCTTGCACAAAAAGGCAGCAACAAAATACATGGTTGCATGTTGTTTTAAAAATTCAATAAATAAAAAACGAGAAGCAACCGCCAAATAATTCTTTCACCTAAAATCATGATAAATATAGCCCTATCAGTAAAAGAAATTTAAACAAAATCAGTTATGTAGGTAGCTATTTAACCTTTACCCATACTTTATGTGTTTTATTAACGTTTATACAATGAATATTCAAATAGTCAAGTGGTTCTTGCAATACCAAGCCGATGCTTGTTAGATTCCAGACAATGCAAAGTCCACCTTCCGACAGCCGATCTTGAATGGACCATGCTATAGATAAAATAATAGGAAAGGGGTTTTGAGAAAACTTAGTTTAGTTACTAGATAAGTGAGCAAAAATAATAATTTTAAAAAAGCTGCAAAGTTATTGACAACAAAAAAAAAAACATTTTATTTCCATGTCATATAGGGCAGAAATCGATTTAGTTCCAACAACAATAAGGTCGGAAAGCAATTAAATCCGAATCATTCCACAATATCCTGAATAATAAAATGCAAAGGTTATCATAGTTTATGTCTCAACTAAAAGTATTTTGCCCCATTCGTAGAAAAAATAATCTTTTTTTGAATTGTATACACAATTTATACGAGTATAGTTTTAATAACATGTTCACAATTTATTTTCTTTTCCTTTTATTAGGATGTAAAATAAAAGCACTAAGAGCGAAGACAAATACTTACATAAAGACTCCAGTGCGGGGAGAAGAACCAGTATTTGTCGTAACAGGACGCAAAGAGGATGTAAATAAGGCCAAGCGAGAAATTCTCTCAGCGGCAGACCACTTCAGTCTCATTCGAGCATCACGTAAGCCATCGGTGGACGGCTCGAATGCGATGTTCAGCGGGACGTCTATAAATCCGGGTACATTGGGTGGAATTGTGGCACGCACACAATCTGGTCCGCCGTGTCTGCCTGGACAGATCACTATTCAGGTTCGTGTGCCCTACAGAGTTGTCGGCCTAGTTGTGGGACCGAAGGGTGCCACCATCAAGCACATTCAGCAGGAGACACAAACATATATAGTGACACCGTCCCGGGAGAAGGAGCCAATCTTTGAGGTTACCGGAATGCCGGACAACGTCGAGACAGCACGCAAGCAGATTGAGGCACATATTGCACTTCGTACAGGAAACAGTGGACAAAGCAGTGAGAATGGCACCGAATCTATAGGTTCGTCAGAGTTTGCTCATAATCTGTATACGATTAATACTCTTAAGAGAAGTTCCATTATGAGTACGGGTTACTTTTGGAGTATAGAGATAATTGATATAGGTCCCAGTGTTATTCCTTGTGAAATAAACCGACAACCAACCAAAAGTCTTAAAAATTTAAATGCTTATTCGGACGATAGTACTAAATGTAATGTAAAAAGTTATGCTAATTCTACAAAGATAACTTTTCATGATTGTCCTAATTCAATAACGAACATAAACACGCATTCAAATTCCTGCGCAAATACGATTACAAACGGGATTGACAGTATTATAAATAACAAACCCAAATTCAGATACTAATACCAAAATACTATACCAAAATTTCTAATTATCTTAACGTTATGGACTGTACTACCGATAGTATTACTTCTGGTAACACTACTAACGATATAAAAAGTCTCACCAAAACCTATACTTTTCGACAATGCAATGCAATTTGTCCGTCAATTATGTCCGTAACCGTAACTCCTTCAAATAAATCTACTTCCCATCTCACATCTCGCAAATATTGACGTGTTCCTGCTCATCCTCTTTGTCCACAGCTTCTACCAAAAGCACAAATAATAGCGTTAATACGCCGCCAGAGCTGATGAATATATGGAAAAATTTGAACGATTCGATTGATATTGATGAAGGCATCGGCGACTCACCCAGTATTTGGAATCTTCCAACAACAACAGCCGTTAATATTACAACACATATTACTGCAGCACACTTGTCTCCTACTGCATCAATTAGTCCCACGGACTCACTCCTGGGCGAACATAAAGATGTTCAAAAACTGAACAATGTCCATAATCCGGAAGAAGTCAATCCACTTAATCAGCAACAACTACGAACAACTACAGATAAATTGCACGCAATGCATCGAGAATGTTATGTATGCAACGAAAGGGAAGTTACCACCGCATTGGTACCATGTGGTCACAATATGTTTTGCATGGACTGTGCCAACCAGATCTGCGTCTCCTTAGAATCCTTATGCCCCATTTGCCACTCGATTGTCTATCATGCTATGCGTATTATAGCCTAAATTACATAAGTCAATCTCCAAGCAATTATGTTGAAGTCGATATTAGCAATCGACGACATTTCAAAAATATTCTAGCCTAAAAATAATAATAGTTTTACAAATTGATGTTTATAAGTTTTCCACAGTGTCTTTCAAAGTTAGCACACTTTTCTCTGTGATGCTTTCACCTCTTGAACGGTTCCAAATTATCAGTATTCGTCCTGCATATCAAAATAGAGTAGCTAACTAAAGGTAATAGCACTGAGAATACTTGACATAGACATTTTTATTTATCCCTTAATCATTCAGGCTATACTTTCAACCGTGGAAACCAAGAGCCTTCGAGCACTACAAGCACCTTCAACGAATTTATATCACATTTTAGTCTGACAGAGGTGTCTGCAACTCGCTATTTTAATTTTTATTATAAATTCAGTTTATTCTTAACATGTCGAAGAAAATTTATATGCATTTTCGACTGATTGTTCATATGAAATGTTTAGGGTACAGCTATCCGACCCTGCCGTCTGCTTTGTTGCTTGGAGCTGATCTTTATTGTGGTGTAGGTTGGTCCCCTGTTTTACCCTTGATAAGAACTTGGACAGATAGGACGACTGAGCGCCGCTGGCTATTAAGAACCAGGGAGCCGGTGAGCCAAGTAACTTACCGATCCCTTGACTAAGCGAAGAACCAGCCTTCTGTCCCTGGAGGGATTTGATACTCCTTGTTGGGTACCCCAGTGTAATTCGACGAAACTACCAAACACATCCTCTACGACTGCCCAGTCTTATTACGGATGACGAGGAAACATCTGCAAAGATTGTAAGCTCTTCGGCAAAAGCTCTGCTTCGTTCCGTTAGAAACCACCTGAACAGCTTGTTTCAGGCTAGAAAGAGACTTTCAGAGCAACACCTGTCGCGGTTCCGCATTTCTGCTCCTGTGGGAGGGCCTCACTTTTACTAATAACAGTAGCAGGGATTTGATTTTGACAAAAACAAAAAGTTTGCATAAATGGGCTGATGCAAAATGCATTATTGCGTTCACAATCAATATAGGCTTTCAGAAAAATCCGTAGTTTTGCTCATAGTTGCAATTTCAGCTTTATGTTAGTAGTTCGATTATAGTACAATTTTGTCAACGCAAAGTAGAGACAGCTACAAAAGGTGAAAAGACATAAAGCTGCATCTAACTATTGTCAGAAGTTCCCACTCCAGAAACTGAAAAGGGATTAACAGCTGAATACCATTGTTGAAGGAATGTATATTTTTGACATATACAAATAATTTATTATTAAGTTTCCACCATTAAGAGAATGAAACTATATGTAGAAGGCAGAGAAAGATATGGAATACGCCGCACAAAGTATTTATTTTTGATCAAGATCACTAGCCGAGTAGATGAACCTTGTCCGTCTGTCTGACTGGGTGAACGCGCAAATCTCATTTATTATAGGAGACTTCCATATCCTTTATCACAGTATTTACCAAGGTCTTTATGTTAAGCTACAATTTTATTATTCAGGTTAAAGTTTACTTTATTGCGCTAGAAAAACGTGTACTCATTAATAACAAACACTAAACATTCTTCTAATTATTAATAGAGCATATTTTAGAATTAATAAAACAAGCTACTATCGGCATGTCGAAGGTGTAATGCCCTTGCAGATTTTCGATTTTATATTGGTAACAGCATTAATAATCACGCGAATCGATCATATTGGAATAATATCAGAATAAATTATACATAGTCTATTGTTCAATTTGAATTTGTACTGATAGATAAGTAATTCGATAGGTTGTAAAGGAGCAATATGATACATGGGTCTGATTCGGATCGTCCAGACTTATTTACAGCGTTCGGCAATAAGAAGCATCTGTACCATATGCCGACACTTGTTCGTAATATATATCCTTTATAGATCTTATATGATGCCTCCTAAGGTCCGTTGCAAACTTTTAGCCAACATTTTTTAAGCCTCTGCAAGGGTATAGAAATTAATTATATTTTTCAAATGTGTGCCATATGCCGACACTTGTTCGCAATATATATCCTTTAAAGATCTTATATGATGCCTCTAAGGTGCGTTGCAAACTTTTAGCCAACATTTATTAAGCCTCTACAAGGGTATAGAAATTTATTATATGAGCGTCACCTAATGAGGTATGTTGTTCCATAACCAAATATTACTTTTTAAGGGATCTGTCCTTTGTAAAATTTCTGGATATAGGCGCATTTTCTTTGGGTAAGCTCTGCATTTAATTTCTCTCTTTGGTACCTTCATGTTTATTTGTTTTAATTTTATTTGGTTGTAATTTCAATTAAACTATGTTTTTATCATCAAGTCGATAATGTAAAGTTTGCCGGTTGACGCTTTTCAGGAGTACTTAAGAATACTTGCGGGATCCACATATCCCTGTATGCCTGTTGCATACATTATATTGTCTATGGATAGATATATATATATGTGTTTTATACAGTATATGCAATCGAATTGAACGGCCAAGGTTTAGAAAGTAGGCATAAAACCTTGCAATAAAAATTCGTAAATTCTATACCAACGAACAAATAGACACACTGTATGGTGCTGGTTAGAATAACCAGTCGGGATGGCTTAAATATTTATTTTTTACATAGTTTCTAACGAAATCTGAAAGTGTTGGGTTTAAAAATGGAACATACATTTTAAATTGATTAATGCAACATTCCATAGTGAATTAATTACATAGTCTATAGTATGTAAAATATATTGTTATACAATATTCGAAATATTTTGAAAAGAGATTCGTTTAAAATAATATTTTATGCACTTATTATAGTAGTCATATTTACTGTAAAAAAAAAAAGTTTATTTCTTTTTTTATTTCGCAACTTTGTCGTCCGTTCTTTTTTTATTTCGCAACTTTGTCGTCCGTTCTTCTTGGTACTCACAAAGAAAATGAAGACAACTCAAATTGATTACAGTTTACACTTTATCTTCTCGATTATATGCTGAAGCAATTATTTTGTATTTTATTATAGAATCTATGTATTTTTATTTTTGGCTTTGAATCATTAGAATTATCTAGGCCCACGAAAAAAAGGTTCTTGATCTGGATATGCGGCATATGCAGTTATATGTATTTCCAAATCCGAGGTCAAAATTTTGCCATCACGTCTGGACTTCGACATAAGCTCAAAAAACTGAACAACCTTTGAATATCCCCCAAAAGTTATAAAATCCTGAACTGGGCATGCGATACATGATTTAACATGTATTTTGACCTTCTAAGGACGAATCCGAATTCAAAATTTACACTAGACGTTTAAGTTCCGACTTATCCTCAAAACAAAATTTTTGAAACCTCTAAAAATAATGGCGTGTCATGATCGTGCCATGCGATATATGTTTTTATATGTTTTTTGGACCTTCCAAATCTGAATCCGATTTTGAAACTAACTTATCAAGTCTGAATTTCAAGCTAACCCAAAAAAAATTTTGAATTCACCGGATTCAGCAACCTAATATCCAGATCATGAAACATTTTTCTGTGTTATCAATTTTTGTTTAAACAGTAAAAAGAGGATACTAAAAGTAAATAACTAATGTAGTAGAATGGGCTTTCGTAATGTTTAAGTTTTACTCTGTTTTATTTTATTTTAAAAAGAATTTAAAAACAATATATGTATACACATACAATTATACATTGCTTTTTAAAAATATATATATTGATAAGTTGACTGATATATAAGATTAGTAAATATACATATAAATACATATATATACCAAAACAAACATACATAAAAAGGTGTTTATGTATATATATATATATATATATATATATATATATATAATATATATATATATAAATAAGAGTAATGAATATAAATATCAAATGTTTATCTATATATATTATATATATACATATACTTACATATAAATGAATATATTATATTTATACAGTATTTGAAAAAATGTTATTTAATTTTTGAAAAATCGTAAATTTACATACATATATAATTTAAAAATAAATATTCATGGAAACATGTTACATCTAAAATATATATTGCTATACTATTAATGTGAATAAAAAGACTTACATATTTATAGTCCTAACCAAAGAAAAAGAAAAACATTGTGCTCATTATATCGGATTAGTTATTTAGTTAATCATATTTTGTATCATATAATCCAACTTATCGGCAAAAAAACATATAATCAGCACAACAAATAATTAAATAAAATACAGAATTCTCATCATAAATATTTATTCTATTTTTAAGAGAGACTAAAATACTATATTTTATACGTTTCTATCTAAGGATTTTATTTTTTTTTATGATTCTAGAGAACAAAGGAATATATGAGTGAGACTTAAAGAAAAGACAGATAAATATGAAAACCCCCAATATAATGACAACTTCAAAGTAATTACTAGTGTTTTATGTACTTTTTTAATTCAATGATGTTTTTAACCAAATTTTTTTTTTCTTTTCCGTTATTGACATCCAAAGAAGTAGGTATGGAAATAATTCGAGTGTAGAAGCAAGTTTTTGTTCCCTGATTTGAACATTCAAACAAATGTATAACCAAAAAAAATTAAAAATTTTAAAGAACTGCTGATATGCTGAATGCAGATAAATTATAATGAATAGATTACAAATATTATTTAAATTGAAAATAATTATTTTTATCCATGTGAAATGAATTTGCGGAATATTATTAAATTAATTTTTTATTACTTTTAAATACACATAAATAATCGTATAAAAAAATATTTTTTTATACAGAATATAATATTTTACACAAGAAAATGTAGATAACGGTTATAGTGTTTACAACGAATATTTTATGAATGTTTCTAAATAAAATACAAAAACCAAAATATAATACATTATATTGATAACCTTTATCGAGGTAGATTAATATATTAAAAAAATCAAATATTTATGAAATACAGTATACAAATATATGTATGTATGTAATATTATTATAACTCTATTATAATAGTAAAATATCCACATTGTGTTCGTAATAAATTATATTAAAAATAAAAGAAATTCAGTACATAAATTTGTAAAAAGAATAAAAAATAAAATGTATATTTTTAATAATCAGTATCAACAGCCGAATCGATATAGCAGTGCACAGGCACGAGCTCTGCCAGGACCACGTCGAGAGTTCTGTCACTAAGCACTGAACACAAAGAGACCTCAAACCGGGGGTGAAGCTGTTATAGCTAGTTTTCTCAACCAAGTTACCCAGAGCCCGAAGCATTGAGAGCAGTGATACCAATTTGGCCTTTTTTCCGGACAGATCTGTCCTGTTTTCAACAGCTTCATCCGGAAGAAATGTCAAACATCCCCTATCCGGAAATCTGTCATTTTTTTATTTTTTTTTGTCCGGACAAGTTTTAGACTACATTTTTTATTATTTCATATAATTTCAAATTGATTTTTGAATCACATTATTGATTTCCGGCTACCGGCGCGCCGGCCGAAGCATTTGCCTTTTGGGGGTTCTTGGTTCGAAAAACTAGCAATAACAGATTTACCCCCTGTTTGAGGTCTCTATGTGTTCAGTGCTTAATGGGAAAACGTTGAATTTTGGGCTGAGGTTTCAAACTACCAAGACGCTAACGGTAAAAATCCGCATTCGACATATTTTTAATGTCCTTGCCGTGGTCAAACGCCGATGATCAGCCAAATGAACCTCGTGAAAACAAAGTTGAGAAATAGAATGCATTTGGATACGATATAGATAAGGTAATACACTTAATGATTTTTTAACTTTTACTGTTAAACTAATGCGATTTATTTATATTTTCCAGGTATGAAATGCGCCGGATGGATAAATGTTTCCACAATTACACCACTAAGCACTGAACACATAGAGAACTCAAACAGGGGGTCTGAGTGTTATTGCTGCTTTTTTCAATCCTGAGCCCCATACACTTCGGCTGCACGCTCGGCTGGGAAATTCGATGTTCGGCTGGGAACTTCTATGTTCGGCTCTCAGTACAAACAGCGCATGGGATCAAATCTGCTTCAGTCGCACAACGACAGCGGAACGATAAGCATGCGCGTACTACTTTGCGCTGTGCGATCGTTTCAATGTGTGCGTGTATGTATGCACATGCTGACATGTGAATGTATGCGTTTTTAGTGAAGTTTGACAACAGGCAAATGCTTCAGCCGGCGCGCTGGCAGCCTGAAGTCAATTTTGTGTTTCGCCGTCGAGAGCAGAGACTAAGAACAGTGGGCAAAGATGGTTATCTTGCGGAGAAAATTTTAGAATTTCGAAAAGATATAGCATGCTACATGAGAATAATTTTATTTAGTAAATGTATATTTGTGTATTCACGTTTTGTTTTGATTCGCAGATTTTGTCAATATAAGTAAACACATGAACCAAAAAAAAAAATGCTATAAAATAGCAGTGCAAAATGTAATATAATTATATATAATAATATAATATTAATTCAATCTACTCAATATATTATAATTACACATGTTTCCAAATTTTAAAAGTTATTGCCACCAAAAAACCATTTTGGTTCACTGTAATTAGGTCTCATGGCTTTCGATGGCAAAACAAAAACAAAACACACAGATGATTTCGCGCTGGCCAGGCCCGTAACCAAGTGTGTACAGGGCCTATAGTGCACAAGGGCCCCCAGCTGACAGGGATGTCAGCTAGCAAACATAGATAGGTTTTAAATGTTTATATGTTTGGATTATTCAATTCCCTTAGTAAACACAAATAAATTCATTAAATAAAGTAACTAAACCAGCGGCCCCAAGAAGTTTTACACAAGGGCTCGAAAAAACCCTTGCTACGACCCTGTGCCTCAGTCGTTTCGTTCTCGACGGCGAAACACAAAATTGACTTCAGGCTGCCAGCGCGCCGGCTGAAGCATTTGCCTGTTGTCAAACTTCACTAAAAACGCATACATTCACATGTCAGCATGTGCATACATACACGCACACATTGAAACGATCGCACAGCGCAAAGTAGTACGCGCATGCTTATCGTTCCGCTGTCGTTGTGCGACTGAAGCAGATTTGATCCCATGCGCTGTTTGTACTGAGAGCCGAACATAGAAGTTCCCAGCCGAACATCGAATTTCCCAGCCGAGCGTGCAGCCGAAGTGTATGGGGCTCAGGATTGAAAAAAGCAGCAATAACACTCAGACCCCCTGTTTGAGTTCTCTATGTGTTCAGTGCTTAGTGATTACACGCTTCCTAATAAATATTTAAAAATCATTGGAACAAATACTCCTATGAGGCTTCCGATATTGAGCACGATGTAAATAATATTATATCACTAATTTAAAATAAAAAATTACATCAAAAAATAATTTTTATGTCTTGTTTATTGAAAAAAAAAAATTGTTAGCTAAATTTCAGCTTATTTTGAAAAAGTTAGCTTATTTTAGCTTATTTTTGAACACAATTTAGCAAATTTTTTCTGTCATGCGCTGGCAACACTGAGTACAACTCTACTTCAGTCGCACAACGACAGCGAAACCTTAATTCATGATAAATACACGTATAGCCCTGTGTATTTATCATAAATTCAGGTCAAAGAATTATTTGGCGGTCGCTTCTATTATTTTTAATTGAATTTTGAAAATAATTAAATTTACATGAAAAACGTCAGAACAATGCACACTGTGTCCCAAAAGCGATTTATATCAAACGAAATGTGATTCATACACAATAATATTTTATTTTACGAGATGCCTATTGGGCGGGCATTTGCGAGTTAGCAACAAGAACTCATTGGTCGGCAGACTGGCCTCAACGAAGGTTCTAAATAGGTCAAAATTAACAATACGTTATTTTATTTTAAAATTAAGTTTAAATTAAAAGTTAAAAAAAAAAATAAAAACAAAATAGTATACAGGGTCCGCCATATAACATTTTTTTTTTAACTAGTAGTTATTTTGAGTGTGGTAACACTGATGTTACATCTGATTTGACAGAAAGTTGTATCTTTCCGGTGAACGAAAATGGTTGTGTATACGAGTATTGAGGAACGGGCAGATGAGCGCCTGGCCGAAGGCCCGGAATTTTACCAAAAAATCATATTTTCCGACGAAGCTCATTTTTGGGCCGGCGGTATCATTTGCCCATTCTTCGAAAATGCGGCAGAAGCCGCCGTTACGGTCAATGGCAAACGCTACCGCGCCATGTTAACGGATTGGTTCCTCCCGGAAATCGAAGAGGAGGACTTTAAAATTTGAAATTAAAATATTAAATTTTTTTAATGTTTAAATGCGTAACGTAAATTTGCTTCATTTATATATATACAGGGTCCGCCACGTAACTTTTTTTTTTTAAACAGTGCGCACAAGATCGATCGTAACGTTGGCTGTGTGGCACGGAGCGCCGTCTTGCTGGAACCAAATGTTGTCCACATTACTGGGACATATAAAAATAAGCCGAATCAACATTTGTTGCAGAGGACTGGGGAAACCCAGAAAAAAAACCCAATCAGTAAATGTCAATGAGTTAAGAATAGAAGTTTTAATAGCTCTTAGGGAACACTCAGAGTTAATTACACCAAAAAGTATGTTAATCAGAACATAGAATACGGAAAGGCTCATGCGCGCTATAGGTGTTCTTGCAGAAATCAAGCAGAAGAGGTACAAAATTTCGGGTTATTGTTGAAGGGATCGCGCGCGCGATTTTATTTTTTTAAATTTTTGCTTGCAGCGCACTTTTTCTCAACACTTAGTTTTCATTTCAAATTAATCCGTTATAAAATGTTTCAAACAGACTAGCGCCTTGTACAAAAAAGCAACAACAAAGTACAAGTAAAAATTATTATTTTCTAGCTTCAATTAAAAAAAACTAGAAGCGACCGCCAAATAATTTAATCACATAAATTCATGATAAATAAAAAAAATTTAAACAAAATCGAAGATGTAGGCAGCTATTTAACCTTTACCAAAAGGTCAAAGGAGGTATTCCACTGTCGCGTGCCTCTCAACTGTTGCAGGTAGGGCTAAATTTATGATGAATTTAGGTGTAAGAATTTCGTCTTGGAAGCTTCTAGTTTTTTTAAAATGAATTTTGAAAATATTTAAATTTACACGTATTTTGTTGTTGGCGAATTCTGAATAAAACGTCACACTGATGCACACAGTGTCCCATAAGGCATATATTTCAAATGAAATGTACGACATAGACAATATTGTATTATTTTATGTGCTGCATATTGATTAAGATTTCCGCGTCTACTACGCGCCCTCATAAATCGTCAGACTGGCGCCAATTTTGGTATTGAACGGGCTTAAATATTGTGTTTGTACTCAAAAAATATGTGGCTTAAATCTGTAAAAGTCCTCACAAGTAACAGACAGAATTTTAACTTGAAAAACCCTTTTTGTATTAGCATAAGCAAACATATATTTGTAGATGTGTTTAAAAGTAATTTACGTTTTTGTTCACTTTTGTACACCTTCAATCTCATCAGTGGGTAGAAGAATTGTTCACAGATTTCGTGAAAGGAATGTTGCATATCATAATGTTAATAGCTGGATTTGGTCTCCATTTATCGATCGTGGACCTGCTAACCGGCTTTATATTGAAATTCAGTTTACAATAAGAGATTGTTCATTATTTCCAGGTAAATTAGTTATTTCTATCTAGTCAAAATAACACACTGATCAAATACGATATAATATCCTGTAGGAAATGCTCTTTTATGCAAAGAGACATTTAGCTTATTTTTTACGAGAGCCACTTTCATAGCAAACAGACTGTTAAAAATGGAAGAATTTAATTAGGTTGTTTAAAAGTTGTAAACTAGATGACTATTTGAACAAGCCAGATTATTGCCTACAAGCAATATACAAATCTTATGAGCATTCTCATATTGTAATATGCTAGATCTAGCCTTAAATATGCTAAGCCGACAACACTGGCATTCGATGCTTACTGTTTTTAGTGTTGCTAAACGTGTTTTTAGCCATTCATGGCCTATAACTTAAACGAGAAATATCACAAATGCAGCCCTCGTGCTTATCGGAACAACTTAAATGATAAATATCACAAATGCAGCCCTCGTGCTTATCGAAAATATGTACACTTGTGTATCTAATAAAAATAAAGCTATCAAAGTGAGATGTTTTATTTGAGAAGTTAATATTGGGTATGCTATTAAACATAGACTAAAATGTATAAATACTATTTATACAAAGGTGTATGCGTTTGTTTCCCGCTTACCAATTGTGAATGTGTGTGTAAATACATAATAGGACAAAGTAAATACAATCCTTACTTGGCATAGTATATGTGTATATTCAGAGTAAAAACTACAAAATATGAAATAAAGAGTGTAAGGAACAGATAGTTTATAATATATAGAATATAAGTGATTGCATATCTATCACTGTAAAATTCGTTTAGTTGAATATAATGAATATAATACAATACCAATGTACCCCATTTAAATAAATACAAAATGGGTAACTAAGGCTTCCTTCAGTATGCCGAAGGTTCTATACCCTATATCCTCCGATGGTTCTTATAATAGTTATATATAGTGGTTCAGTTATTTCTAAATTCAGAATTTTTCTTCATACAAAAAAAACTTCATTTCGGCCGATAAAGTAAATTTGTTTGGTTAATTTCGTATCTTGATAAATGAAAAAAAAATTCGGTGATAGTACTGTATGGATATTACGATATATTGGTCCCATCCAGCTTGTTCCGACTTATATACAGCGTGCAGAAACAAAAACCATGCGTACCAAATTTCATCAAGATAGATTTAAGAGATTACATAGCGTTGATGGAACCACGGACAGCGCTATGTCGATTGCTCTGTTGATGCTGATTAAAAATATATGTATATAGTTTTTGGGGTCGGAGATGTCATCTAATATAGCCTGTCAAGGTAGAGATAATTATCCTATAAATTTTAAACATTTTTGAACTCTAATGTTTTATTTGATGTATTAAAAGAAATGACAAGATTACTCAAATATGTAATTTTTAAAATTAAATCGTTTTTATTTACTTTCTTCTCAGATCTTCTTAATATCGCAAACCAAACTCGTCTTATCCTGATCCTTATAAATATAAAGCTGGCCATAATCTTAGTTATTAAGGACTAAGTTTGTTAAAATGCTTCTGTGAAAGAGTTTACCTTTTAAACACAAAATGCTATCAAAGCATTGGATCTTATTCCGAATTCAAAGTATGAAGGATGGTATAAATAGTCTTTCTTCCAATGAAAAGGCTTTCAAACAAAGACCAACAGGGCCTCACATCCATCAGCAAAAATTACGAACACGATATTCAATTAGAAATTTTATATCAGCAATTATCTTTTTTATTGCATATTGCTTGGAATTTGCAAGTGCCGATCAAGGTAAATATGTCAAATTTCAAATTTAACATTCTCTAACTATTTATATTAATCTCATGTTTACAGTCGTTTTGTTGGACACAACTAGAGAAGCAACTTTAGAATGGACAAGGTACCCATATGGCCCTCAGGCTCAGACTCCAGGCGTAAGTTTACAATGGATAACAGAATTTTGTGAATAACTTCTCCATAATATTATTATTATTATTTGTCGATGTTGTTGTATTGCGACCTTGTAGATATATTATACTTCATGCTTGCTACACTTTCCAGACTAATTATTGTAAGGAACAGGGTCTTATCGACCTTTACTTAATAACCCAAAGTAGGTTCCTCCTTAGGGAAAGACTTTTTTTTAGCCCCATCAGGATTCTCCCTGGATGCTTTATCAGTTTCATTATTTGCTTAAAATCTGGGATCTAATGTGCGGATATTTCTCTTCTGAGCTCTGGTACTCCTAAATAGTGTACAAACAGGAACTTATTTATGTATACCAATTTTAATCATACTGCTATCGAACCGGAGTAGCACGATTAACAAACAAAACAACAGCAAAATAGAGAAACAATCGAGCGGCATTCAACTTTCGGATACCTTTAAATAGATGAAATAAAATAAGATCTTACCTCATGATACCATTGTCCATAATTCTTGTCCCTTTAAATGTCAAGCTCATACTCTTGAAAAACTCCTGTGTTTATTGACCAATTGAAACAATTTGTAGGGTGCGTAGTGCTCCTGAGGAAGAATATATACAGCTGTTTTCACAAAAATAGCAGTGATCATCAGCTGCAACTTTGATCCTAACATTATGTATTTAAAAGTTAATGAATGTTCACAAACTTAATTTTGTGATTATTTTGAACGAAAACCAATCAATTTATTATTCAAAATGTTGCTAATTTTTTTTACATTTTTAATTGAAACAAAAAGTGCTGTTTATAGTTGTTCATAAAAATAGCAGTGGGTAATGAAAACAGTGGAATTAGTTGAAAAAAACATTGTTGAACTTCAAAAAACTATTTTAATTTGTTTGCTTGGGTTAGTACTTCGTCTACCCATTATTTTTTATTACGGCCTGGTATCTGCGAGGCATAGAATCCATCAAGTCCTGGCAACGCTTCACAGGGATCCGCATGATCCCCATGATTTTTGAACAGTCTCCCAAAGCTGTGATCGAGATGTTGGATTTGCATTTGCAACATATCGTTTAACCCCTCCCCATCGGTTTTTAATTGGATTTATGTACATCCGGAAACTGCGCAGGCCATAACATAAGATCGATCCGCTTTGCTGCAATTCAGCTTTTGACCAGTTTTCTAGTATGTTTAGGGTCGTTATCTAGTTGAAACATCCATTTTAGTGGCATTTCCCAATTGACATAAGGAAATATAACATTTTTTAATATGTTAACATATACAGATCGATCCATGATCCCATCAATATATAAGCCCCACTCCACGACAGTGCACTGTAAGAAAAACATGCCCATACTGTAATACTCAATCCGACGTGCTTAACTGTCTTCAAAGTGTACCTAGGATCGTAATCTGTGTTATGTGGTCGTCTGATATATTGTCTGGAGCCCTTTCGACCAAAAAACATAATTTTACTTTCGTCACTCCATTAAATATTTCGCCACTTTGTAATGGGCCAATTAAGGTGACTTTTGGCGAACTCCAAACGTGCTTTGACATGTCTGGTGGCTAACAGTAGAACTTTTTGTGGATGGCACGCTTTTTGGGCATTTTTATAAAGTTTACAGCATTATCATTCATTTTTGCAGAACATCCACATATTTCTTGGATGATTTTATATATTTTTCCAGGTTTCTTAGTCGCACCAGATAATTCCTTTTTTCAGGAATACAATGTTTGCCCCTGCCCACTAAGCTAAAAAATATAAATTTATTTTAGTGTTTTCTAATGTTAATAATAGTCATAAACAGAAAACCACTTACTTTTTTCAATTCAAATTCAATTTCAAAAAAATTTTGTCAAGACGTTTAGACAAAATTTTTTGGCTTTTCAAACTACGCACTGCTATTTTAATGAACAGCCAAAGACTGGTGCTCCTAGCAAAACGAATTGCTCATTTGCTTAAATCTCGCAAATCTAACGGGATTTTTTCGTTTATTCCTTATACACATTCTATTCTACAATAACAATGCGAATACATTGCAATAAACGTAACGGAACTCGATAAAAAATCACATTACTTTATTGCATTTGTCGCACTGCTATTTTTGTGAACACAGCTGTACATATATTTTATGGGCGCCTTCACGTTGTTTTGATCGAGGGTTTTGTATTATTATTCGTTTGAAATTCATATATAGGGAACAAATAGTAAATGTTACAGTCCTTTGCATACAAATATTCAAAACTGTGTACAACCTAAACCTTAATAAAAATAAAAATGTTTCGACACATTAACTTTGTTCAAATTTATGTAATGGGCAGAAGAGACCCATACATACATATATTCTTTAATCAGGATCACTAACCGAGTCGATTGAGCCAAGTCCATCTGTCTGTCCAGATGTCCGTCTGTCAGTGTGAACCCAAAGATCTTCGGTAACTTAAAGGCCAGATACACTAAATTAGGCTTGAAACTTCCTGTGTACCATCAAATTTATTTCTGTTGTTGAGCCTGCAAATAAATAATTTAATTTTAAAAGTCGATTTCTAGGCAACTTACAAAAGATACAAAACTTTCAAAAAATATGTGGCTTAAAGTTGTGAATGTCCTAACAAGTAACAAACAGAAGTTTAACTTGAAAAACCTATTTAGATTAGCATAAGCAAACATATATAGATGTGTTCTAAAGTAATTTGCATTCTTGTTCACTTTTGTACACCCTCAATTTCATCAGTGGGTAGAAGAATCGTTCACAGATTTTGTGAAAGGAATTAACTGGCGCAGTTATGTTGTTTGTGATGTTGCATATCATAATGTTAATAACTGGCTTTGGTCTCCATTTATCGACCGTGGACCTGCTAACCGGCTTTATATTGAAATTCAGTTTACAATAAGAGATTGTTCATTATTTCCAGGTAAATTAGTTGTTTTTTCTATTCAAAATAAAGTTACTAATCAAATACGATATAATATCCTGTAGGAAATGCTCTTTCTTGTAAAGAGACATTTAGCTTACTTTTTTACGAGTTCGATGCAGCAACTAGAGAGCCACCTCCATGGCAAACAGACAGTTACAAACTTATCGCTCGAATAGCAGCTGGTGAAGGTCGATTTAACCAAAACTCTGATGTGGATATTAATACAGAAGTGAAGAGTATTGCTGTCAACAAAAAAGGTGTATACTTTGCCTTCCGCGATCAGGGTGCCTGCATTAGTGTATTGGCCGTCAAAGTCTACTATATAACTTGTCCAGCAGTTACCGAGAATTTTGCACATTTTGACGAGACACCCACAGGTCGAGAGATAACTATAATTGAGAAACAAAACGGGACCTGTGTTGAGAACGCAGTGCCCTATGAGCCACCAACGTATTTATGTAAAGGTGACGGAAAATGGACGATTCTCTCGGGTGGATGCCGGTGCAAGGCTGGCTTTGAACCTAATCATGTGAATAATACCTGCACGGGTAAGACCTTTTTGCAATATTTATATATTTAGATCATTTAATTAAGTTATTTATTCCAGAATGTCCGGCTGGTACGTTTAGATCGAATGAAGTTAACAAATGTTTGCCTTGTCCACCTAATTCAAATACATCTAAAACTGGATCTCCGATATGCAAATGTATTGAAGGATTTTATAGACATCCTGTGGATGGAAACCACATGCCCTGTTACAAGCTACCAGGGGCGCCAATGAATCTTACTTTACTATTTGTTGATCAAACTAGTGCTATACTGTCTTGGAGTGCTCCACCAAAAGATCTAACGCCATTAGTCAATGGAATGGATAAGTATCAAAGCGACATTGTTTATAAAATACGCTGTAGTATGTGCAGTGCTAATGTGGTGTTCAATCCAGCAGCAGACACATTTAATGAAACGAAAATAACACTTACTAACCTCGAACCAGTGACTACTTATACGGTACAAATACATGCCACAAATGGCATATCATATTTAATAGAAAATGGAAATTACTCCAATGAAAGTTTTGCGAGCAGCGATAATCATTTAAGAAATTCTTCTAATACTGCAACTATAAACGGGCAACAATTGAATCTCAACGAAATTAAAACCAGTTATGCTGAAATCGTTTTTACCACTGAATCAGTTTTGTTTTCTACCGTGTTGAATTTACGTGTGGTTGATATATCCAGCAAAGGCATTGAACTTGTCTGGGATAAGCCATTGCAGACTGATACTCCTATTGAGCTTTATGAAGTCCGATGGTTCCCCAAAGCGGATTTGGATGCAATCAATAAAACTTCTATACACACAAAAGAAACAAAAGTAAACATTGTTGATCTGATAGAAAATACTGAGTATGGATTTCAAGTGCGCTGTAAGACCATCAACGGATTTGGGTCCTATAGCAATATGGTGTATGCTCAAACTCATCAAGCGGTTGGCTCAGGTAAAACATAATTTGATTGTTGAAGTGAAATTGTATTATTTATTTGATTAATTTAATCGTTTATTGTAGGCTATGAAGATTCAATACAAATACGATTCATTGCTGGAGCTATCGTGACCGGAGTGTCGTTTTTGGTGATTTTTATTGTTGCAACTGTCTATTTCATGAGATCAAAACATCATGATGATCTTGACAAAAAGTCTGCTCATCATTTGCCTTTGCCAATGGACTATGCCAGTAATGAAGGTAATTGTATCCAACTATTTACTACTTGTAGTGGGATTTGCAAACAAGCATTAAAAAATATTTTTAGAGTTTGTTTTTTCAAATGTATTCAAGGCTTTTTAGGTGGCATCTGTGACTTTATAATCGAACCAGACGAAAGACACAGTCGGCCAAGCCCGATATTAAGTTACCCAGCACACAGTTTTGAAAAGCGTTAAATAGATATTACCAATTATCAAAGACCAAGTTCTCTGCCGTCTATTGCTTACCCACTCTTACATACATATGCAGGCACACTTACTACGGCTACATGTATAACTTTTTTATTTATTGTCCGGATTAAAATTTGAAGAAGAAATACATACTATATTCAGCTAAGTATGTGTCTCAGTCAGAAAGTTGTATCTTTGATACGTCGCATATAAATCGAACTGAACGGACGGTGGGCGGGACATTCACAAATTGAAATAAACTTGTTTGATATATCTAAGAGTTCATACAGACGGGTTGTTTTTTTTTGCGTGTTTTGGGTTTTTTCCTTTTTCGTAATCTTTTTTGTTGTTTTCGGAAAGTAGAAGAAAACTGACATGGCATAGCTTGGCATACTTTTTTTGGGGCTGGCAAGCATCTTCCTGCCTATTACATACATTTTCATAAAGTTAGTATACCCGTTTAGACTACCTTCGATGGTCGAAGGGTATAACTAGACCTGTTCGTCAACATGGGATCTCCAGCTTTATATAGCCTTATTAGATACCTTATCGAAGCTTTAATTTTATACATATAATCTTATACATACATACCTATCCATATCCAATACTTTTGATATAATCTGCAAGGGAATAGAACCTTCAGCATGTCGGAAGTAACCCTTATTTCTTGTTTCCACCTTAAAAATGTTGAAAACAATATTTATATGCAATAATTCTGTTTGTATCCCTTCCCCGAATATACATATATAAACCGATCTCTTTTTAAGGACTCGTTGTGACATATAGTAAGTTCTTCGAATTAATTAATTTTTTCTCTATTATAAATAAAAATAATATTTTTAGAATATAACACAGTAAAATGTCATTTTACATTTGAATGTTTTATATGTAGGGTAAAGTTAAGCATGCGAAAATTACATATTTAATATTTATTGAAATTAAAAATTTTAAAATTTACTTAGTTCTCTATATATAAAAGAAACATATGTTTCGGCATGATAAACATCGCCACATGTTAAATAGCGTTCAGTCTGTCGGCATACAAATATATATATAAATATGTATAAAATACGTTTGTGTACAACCATTTCGAAAAAGTTGCTTAAACACGCGGAACATGCGGTCGTATATTTCCTAAAGTATTACGAATTTTAAAAATCACTTGAAGAACATATTCTGTTATCTCAAGTTTGAGTTTGATTTATCGCCTTTAAGAAAATATATAATATCTAAGAAGCATTTAAGTGTACATTTACTTGCCCTATCAGATTATAAGAATTAAATTCAAAAGATAATTTAAATGTAATTTAACTTGTATATGTTTGATTATGTTGTTTAATATTTTGTTTATTTATAGTAAATGCCATGGATACAACTCCAATTGTCAAGACTCTTCATTTAAATGGTATTTGATTTATTTAATTGTTTGTTTGATAATTATGATAAGAATTTATTTCAGCACATATGATTTAGTACTTTCCAGTCCAATATACATCTATGATGAATAACAATTCTTTCCTATTATTGAAGGGTATTCTTACTTTTGGGCATACGTATGTACAAAAGTTATGAATGTGTATGTATACCTTTATCTACACCAAACGCTGAGTTGATTAAGCCTTGTTACCGTATGTAACAATACTTATATGTATATATACATAACTGTTCTTACTTTGACCACATCGAAAAAAATTGGATTGAAACTTAACCTAAAACTTAGCTTACTTACACCTAGTGCAACCTTCATTATTAATATACATAGATGAGATGTGTAAATTTATACAGATAAACAGACGGACATGGCAAAATCGGCTTGACTATTTTTGATGAATATAAATATATACATATGTATTTATATACTTTCCTAATACACTCAGATAGTTTACATTTTTCTGACCATTTTATTTTCAATGGTGTAAAAGACAAAACAGATCCATATCGTTGTCTACATCAGTAAATTTACATGTTTTTAAATGATGTTTTTCCCTGCTCTTGCTTTTTAGTGACCACACCTCTATTTGGTAACAGCCGAAGCTACATTGATCCCCATACTTATGAAGATCCCAATCAAGCGATAAGGGAGTTTGCTCGTGAAATTGACGCTAATTACATTACAATTGAAGCAATAATCGGTAATTGGGATATTTATGAATTTCAATATTTATATATATACAAAATTCTCTTTTGTTAAACAGGTGGTGGAGAATTCGGTGATGTTTGTCGCGGTCGTCTAAAAATTCCTCCAAACTTTGTACAGGACATTGACGTCGCAATTAAAACTCTAAAGCCAGGTATATATATATATTATATTTTATATATTTTACTTATGTACAATATATTAATAATCATTAATGTCGTGATGATTTCAAAGGTTCTTCGGAAAAAGCACGTTGTGACTTTTTAACAGAGGCTTCAATAATGGGGCAATTTGATCACCCGAATGTTATATATCTCCAAGGAGTGGTAACACGCTCAAATCCAGTCATGATTATAACAGAATATATGGAAAATGGCAGCCTCGACACATTTTTGCGAGTAAATGATGGAAAGTTTCAAACATTACAGCTAATTGTGATGCTTCGCGGCATTGCTAGTGGAATGTCTTATCTAAGTGACATGAATTATGTACACCGTGATTTGGCAGCTCGTAACGTTCTAGTTAATGCTCAACTAATTTGTAAAATTGCTGACTTTGGCTTGTCTCGTGAAATTGAAAATGCAAGTGACGCCTACACTACACGGGTAAGTGTTGAATAACATTATTATTATTGCTCGAATTGATTTCATTCGAATTAGGTTCATTTAGACAGCATATCATATACATAAGAAGGATAGATATGTTCAGTTTAATCGCGATATCCGTAAAATAACCGAATTTATATATGTATATATATATATACATATAAATTTTTACCCTTTGACATTTAAAATGCCAAAGACACGTTGATCCAAACTCGCAAGAAGAACACATGTAAATATCTAGGAAACAGACAGTTATTTCGTACAATGCGGTCATTTTGATTCGAATACTGAGAACACCAAACGCTTGATCCCTACTCACGACATGAATGAACGAGTGAGGTAAAAAGAGTCTTTATTAAATGAGGATCGTCAAATTTCTCAGACCATATTACCAACTCAATCTTTGTTTAAGTTCGAATTTAAATTTTAGAATGTTTACCAAAAACTTTCGTTTTTGTAATATAGGGTGGAAAGATTCCCGTACGCTGGACAGCACCCGAAGCAATAGCTTTTCGAAAATTCACATCTGCATCAGACGTTTGGTCCTACGGAGTCGTTTTGTGGGAGGTTATGTCATATGGCGAACGTCCTTATTGGAACTGGTCTAATCAGGTAAATATAATTTCATCTCCTTCAAAACACAGCCCTTATTAAATGGAACTTGTTCTTTGATTGAAGGATGTGATCAAAAGCATTGAAAAGGGTTATCGTTTACCTGCTCCTATGGATTGTCCAGAAGCTTTATATCAACTCATGTTGGATTCCTGGCAAAAGCAGCGAACGCATCGCCCTACATTCTCCAGTATTGTTTCAACACTTGATAACTTAGCCAGGCAGCCGCAATCTTTATTAACTACACGAAACTCTCCAGAAAATGATAGTACACATATTCTTGACACACAACGAGGTCATAATATATTTATTAGTACCGATTTGTGGCTAGAGAATATTAAAATGTCAAGATACAGTCAACATTTTAAAGAGGCTAACCTATTGAGCGCTCAACAGGTAATTGCTTGTATAAAATCTTGTATTCCTTTTGGATTTATAACTCTCTCTGTTTCGTCCCTTGATAGATCTCGAGGTTAACAGCTCAACAACTGTCAGATATGGGAATAACTTTAGTGGGACACCAGAAGAAGATTTTACACCAAGCTCGGCAGCTAGATACAATAATATAGACCGTATACGTAACAAATGTACATACACATATATAACAAAAACTAACAATAACAATGCAAACCAACAACAATTCATGAGATTGTGTGACTTGAATTAAAAACAAAAGAGATATTTATAACTTAAAAGCTAAGAAAATTTGTAGTATATAATTGTAACTAACCGATACAAAACAGAATAGAGGTACAAGCCTGCTTACTATAATTTTTTTACATTTACAATTTGAGTTTCAACAAAAACACACAACAGATAAGTGTGCAATTTAAAAAGTATGTAAAAAGTATACCGATTAAATAAAGTAATCTTTTCAATACGAACACATCCTTCCGTCCGTCTGCTAAAACTCCGTTATTTCACACATATAAAAGCAGATATTGTCCCAATATTATACCCCCGTCAAAACAAGAAAGAAAAGTTACTTTCAGCATGCCGAAAGTTTTATATCCTTGCAGTTTTTGGCTTTACAAGTAAAATGATTTCCAACATACGTTAATGTCCATCCCAAAAAGTTAAGTAATATTTTTTATAGGAACATCATTATATCTTTGATTGATTATTCTTATGAAAGCTAGACATCTTTTAATGACATGAAAAATAACGAATTGTCTATTGTTTATTGTCTATGTGGTACTCATAAGGTGCCCTTTGTCGAAAAACAATACTGAGTTTCTCATACAAAAACCTCATTTAGGCTTATTATGCGCTCGGAGAACTATACTTATGTGCTTTACAACAACGAAATATTGGGGTCATTCAACAATTGAAAAAAAATAAAGAAAGAAAGCGATGAAAGAATAAGCGATCAAATCCTCCAGATATTCCACTTCTTAAAGCCCTGAAATTAAAGCCATGATTCTCAAATCATGAACACCTCCTTTGGCAAGTAATCTTAAATTTGTAGTAAGGAGAAACTTAATAGACTGCGATCCAAAAGAACTGGCAATTTACCAGATTTAGCTTTACAAGTATTTTGCAATATTTTTAACATAAAAACAATGGTATTCTCAAAACATTAAAGAAAGGATTCCGTCGGCATACCGAATGTTTAATACTCTTACAGATTTTGGCGTATGTTTTTACCGTCTATACGATTATACAGGAATTAACAAATTTTGTATAAAGATATTTCTTGTTTGCAATATCCCAAAATACTTCAAAAAAGCAAGGGTATAAAGCATTTACTAAACCCAATACACGTTTTATTTAAACAATATTATTACGGCTAACTGGTATTAGCATCGTTTAAAAGGAATACTAGATACTCTAAAATAGAAATAATTACACCTAAAAAAAAAGCTACAAATGCTTGCTCTTTTCACGACCACGTACATATTTATAAATAAACAACAATCAATCATTCATAACTAAACAACAACAATTTAGAAATATATTTCAAATAGCTTATTTAATGAGGCTTAATTATTTTAATTTTATATACACACATAAACGCATTTATTATCAGTCTATCATATACTTAAATGTATATATACATACAAAAATATGTTAACCTTTCATTAAATCAAACTTAATTGTAAATGAAATATATATATATAATTTTAATATTTATTTCAAAAAGTATCATTGCAAAAACAAAACAACGTGTATATGTAAGTTTAAGCAATAGCAGATCTTTAGCCCAGTCTAGCTCTATTAAACGCAGGTGGAGCTGGCAGAAGGAATAATAATGGGGATATATAATCAGGAGACCTGAATACAGTCCTGCTAACTATAAAAAATCAATATTTGAATAAAAATGTTTATTGAAAAGTATTATAAACATGCCTTACATACCTCTTAAACCACCAGCTACATAAGTATGGTGTTTTTAAAAAGTTATCAAGTGAGAAAGCTAAGATCGGCGCCATTATAATCTTTATGCCCACTTAAGTAATCTTAGTAAGTGAATTTTAAAAAATATGATAGAAAGTACTTGTTGCACTAGGTCTTAATTATTAGGTGATAGCAGACAAAGGATACAGTTTGGCACTCCCGACAGTAAGATACCCTTCCCCCAGCTTTTAATAGCTTCTGTGTTTAAAGTCCTAATTGAGTGATTTGGAAATCGTAGGAGAAGTAGATATAGAAAGATGTATCATTACAAATTGAATTCAACAATTCAAAATTTGATTTTCGGAGGCGGTGGGCACCCAAATCGCAGCTGCACGACTGGGGCGGTTGCATATTCGACACTCAGTACTAACCGAACCGTGCGTCAAAACTGCTTTAGTCTCCCAACGACAGCGGAACAGTAAGCATGGGCGTTTTTCTCTGAGTTGTGCTACCGTTTCAACGTGTCCGTGTAGTCATGCACTTGCTGGCCAGTGTTGCCAGAATGTTTGAGCGAAGAAAAGCTAGATTAGAAATAAAAAAAGCTGCATTGTATGGAGTTGCAAATAAAAAGTAGCTGATTGTATGGAGTTGCCGGTATATAATATTTTTATATTTTTGATTTTTTCCCGCTGTTGAATAGTGAAAAACACCAGAACAGACGGGAAAATAGCTAAAATGGCAACACTGTTGCTGGCATGCGAATTTATGCGACTCTCGCAAAGTAAGACAACAGGCGAATGCTTGGATCAGCGCGTTGGTTTGAAGACTGAAGCCAATTTTGTGTATCGGCGTCAAGCGCCAAGAGATCAAGGCACAGTAGGCAAAAATGGTTATCTTGCGGCGAAAATCTTAAGACTTTCGAAAATGTGGCTTGTTTTGTAAGGAAAACTGGTATATGTTAAAAAGTGCAGTCGCCATCGATTTTTCTTACATAAAGGGTTTTATATATGTGAACTTAAGTAAAAAGTTATGTCTTAGAGGCTTCTAATTTAATTAAAATTACATTTTTTAAAATTAATGACAATGTAATTTCACGTTTGTCAGGCTCGGGTGTGCGGTGTTCAAGGCCTCCCAACTGCCAAACATAAAAAGGGTATTATTGGGGATCGGTTTGGAAAACACAATTACTTTAGTAAAATCACATATATTCATTAAGTTCGTTTCTTCGGGTTTGCTCACCAAAGAGAGCGGATCGCTCACTTGGGAAATGCTTCGGATCTGGGGTCGCAATCTTTTTATAGCATCAAAGGAGTAAACTCCGCTGTTTGAGAACTTTGTGTTCGATGCTTAGTGGTTGTAACGGTGCACGCGATTTATCGATGGTCAAAAATACGCAATCAAGGGTTCCCGATAGCCACCTCCCAACGATATTATCGACGATGCTTTTAAAGCTGTACACTGGCCAGTTGTGAATATGGCTGGTAAACTGCGTGTAGAACTTTAGAGTTTGCCGGAGATTTAAATTTGAAAAAGAGGGAAATATTTTAATGTTTTTTTTATTTCGTTAAATTCTAAAGGAATGAAGGAGTCAAATTTTGGCGCTTTGCGAACAGTTATCTGGCCGGCTTTCGTCTGTATTCACTGTCATGAAATATAATTTAAATTGATATTTCGTTTACAAAATGTAAAAAGTGTGACCAATCATTGATTTGTGAATTATACCAAACAAAACATACCCCGGCTTGAAAAATCAATAAAATTTACATGGCATTTCTAAAGTGGATTTATAAACTGGATTTGCAATAAGTCTCTTTTCAAAAAATTACAGCGGTGCAAATGTTAATCGACCTTGTACAGTTAATAATCAATAGAAAAAGTTGTGATTTGTCGCTGTAAGTATTTATTTTCTTTTATTATTAAGTGCTTTGTTGGCATTTAAGTTCTTAAGTTATTCGTGTATACAAATCAAATGATACATTTTATATCAAATATAATTCAATTAAATACTGGTGTTATATTGCAATACCATATATTATGCACACATACATACATTATAAACATGTATGTGTGTATACATAATTTAATCAAAGCATATGTGAGGAAAAGTTTATATGCAAGCTCATGCATGCTTCATGTATTTGCGTGTTTGTATTTCTATTTCGTGTATTTCTCCGTGTTTCACGTGCAGTGATTTTAAAACCCTCAAATTGTTAAAGTATTAAAAAGCGTGAATCGCCCATGCTTAAATTGTAAATTGCTTTACATCTATAAATATCTTAATACCATTGTTTACTTCTTGTGTGCATGCTGTGTTACTTATTCGTAAACACGCCTTCTGTTCTTTGTATTTAAGGATACAATTATTAACAATCTAAGCTAAATAGCCTTATATTTTCACATAGAATGTATACTCGAATAGCCGCTTTGATCTTGTATTTACGCAATAACAATCGTATTTATAAGTAATTCTTTTATTTTTAAAGTGCATTTATATGTATGTACGTATGTATAGTACAAGTACTTACATACATATATTATATACACATGCCTATGCATAACATCTTTAATCTGTAGCGAAGTAACCTTTGACTGCATAAATTTATTGTTATTTTGTACAGTTGTATCAGTACAACCAAAGTCAATATGTTCATGTGTATGTATGTGTATATACACTAGTCAACATTATTATGTTTTAACGATCTCGTTTTTCGTTCGACTTGTATTAGGCTTTAACTGTAATATAATCGTGTTGTTAAGTTAAAACTGCTACAAAATAATCGATATTCAAAAAAAAGGATATTCTCGAGTCTCTAGTGGTGTTATAAAGAAAAAATTCAAAGCATTTCAAATTTATATTGCAGTTTGGAAATAGTTGAATATATTGTTTTTTTTAGAAAACCATTTCATTATCAGAATAATTTTCCGACCAGTGTATTTACAATGATGATTCTTGATGATTATCAATCATGTTTATATTTATGTACTTAATTTCAAATTGTTTTGTTTATACCCTTCGACCATTGAAAATGGTCAAAAAAGGGTATACTAACTTTGTGCAAATGTATGTAACAGGCAGAAAGAGGCGTGGGAGACCCCACAAAGTATATATATTCTTGCTCAGGATCACTAGCCAAGTCGATTAAGCCATGTCTGTCTGTCTGTCCGGATGTCTGGATGTATGTATGTCCACACAGATCTCAGCTATTATAAAAGCTAGAGGCACCAAATTGGGCATGAAGGTTTCTGTTGATCCGGGACAGGTGAAGTTTATTTCAAATGTTGTGTGCCACGCCCCCCGCCCACGCAAATCAATAATTTCATCTTTTAAGCTGATTTTCGAGCGACATATAAAAAATACAACATTCTAAGTAAGACTATACTTAGCTAATTATAATACCAACATAACGTCAAAATTCCAATCCGATCGAACAACAAACACAGAAGTTCTTAAACAAAAACCTTGTTCGCTTTGATTTTGTATACAGACCAGCAAGCTGTGACGTCATGGCAATGCTCATGTAGGAAAAAAAAGAAAAGAGAAGCAAGCGCGTATTTCTATGCACACGCATTTTTTGCATTGAAACACACACATACATACATTTGTGCTTGACCAATGAAATGATACACGCATATACACGTATTCATACACAGACGAATATAAAGGCTTACGTTACAATATTTCTATTAAGTAGAAGTATTGTACAATTATTGACTCTTTACGTTCCAAAAAGGTCGAAGTGTATCCCACTGTCGCGTGCCGCTCGACTGTTGCTCTTGTTTTGTTTTAATTTAATGAATTGTTATTGGATAGAATCGAGAAACCCTAAGTAAATTTAATCTGACTATATTCTTTGTAGATTAAATACAATTTAAAGCTATGCCACTGTTTGGCAAAAAGGACTCCGGCAAAAAGGCCAAATCAAAGGATATGAGGGAATTGAACAAACAAGTGTCAATTGAAGAAAAGTACAACCTACATGGACTCCTGGGAACGTGAGTATTATGCCTATAAATTTATCTTTTATATAAAGCTTTAAGTTTTATTCTTTAGAGAAGGCATTTTGAGGGGTACCATATAAAGAAGGTATAGATAGCAAAAGCTTTTAATGTATATCTCTTGATATCGCCAAATGCATTGACATAGACTTCGCCATATTGAAAAACAGATAACATATTCATATTATTACATTATCACCGGCATATTTCGAAACTGGACTGATAATGGAGCTCTCAACAGGGCCATAATATGTATATGTATCTTTTAGGTCGCAGTACAAATCCCGTTTTCGAATAAAATCTTTTATTGTCATAGTGTAAATGAGTATTAAGGAATGAATGATTCAATTTTAAGAATGGTTGTCTACAAATTTAGCTACTAATATTTAATACAATTCTCATTCACAGGGGAGCATTTTCGGAAGTGCGCTTAGCCGAAAGTAAGGACGCGCCTGGCAATCACTTTGCAGTCAAGATAATCGATAAAAAGGCACTAAAGGGTAAAGAGGAATCTCTAGAAAATGAAATACGTGTACTGCGGAGGTGAGTTTTCACTTATATATATTGTATGAATATTTCCCATAAAGGAACGTGTGTTATGTTAACATTTTTTTCTCCATCTTGTGCAAAGTTAATTGAAAACTAGGAAAATTAAATACTTTTCTAAGGTGTTTCCATTTGGGCTTTCCTCAATTGTTAATATTCACTAAGTTTTTCAAAAAGTTTTTTTTAACATCTGACCTAGACCATAATATTATGTGTCAAGCTCTGCAATCTGTAGGTAGGAGACAATTAATTTCCATTGGCATTTTCTTTATCTATTTTAATGACAATTTATCCTGTTGTCACTGAAATTTTATGTTTTGACGTGATTTTTTGTTTACTTTTGATTTTGATTTTTGATTTTATAAGAAACTTTAACTTGAATAAATAATTGCATGCTATCAACTGATAGTTGATACTTAACAATATAGATATGAAAAACTTAGGCACTAGAACAACGCCTTTAATCTGGTATTAATAAAATGCAGTCATGTTTTGTTTATTATTTATTTGTTTTGTTTTGATAAACTTTCTTAGTTTAATTTGCTTTCTTTCTATGTAGGTTCAGTGCAAATCATTTTGATGGCAACAGTTCAAATGGAGCGCGGTGAGTTTTAATCCCAATCCCCATCATAAACAGATTTCTGGTTGAGAATTTAGTATGACCAAAATGAGTAGGTAATTATTATTTTTAAAAAGGCTAGTCTATAACTAACGTGGGGAATATGCAGCTTCAGAGACAGATAAATCACTAGATTTCCTTTATATATTTGTTATGCAATATTAAAATAAATATTTATATACTGTATATGCATGCGACTCCTTTATGTACGAGCACTCTGATATAATTTATTTTCCAGATTAACTCATCCAAATATAGTACAACTTCTTGAGACGTATGAGGACAAAGCAAAGGTGTATCTTGTCATGGAACTGTATGTTTTGTAAAATGCATTGAAGTTCTTATATATTAGTTTTATTTGAACAGAGTTACTGGTGGGGAACTATTTGATCGTATTGTTGAAAAGGGATCATATACCGAAAAGGATGCATCGCATCTAATCAGACAAATTCTAGAGGCTGTTGATTATATGCACGAACAGGGTGTTGTCCACAGAGATCTCAAGGTAATATTCTTGATGAGTAACAATGTTATAGAGAGTCTTAACTTGTTTTTCTTCAAACTGTAGCCCGAGAATTTACTATACTACAGTCCAGATGACGATAGTAAAATAATGATAAGCGATTTTGGACTTTCTAAAATGGAGGATTCTGGCATTATGGCAACAGCTTGTGGAACTCCAGGATATGTGGCCCCAGAGGTGCTGGCACAAAAACCATATGGCAAAGCTGTTGATGTTTGGAGTATAGGAGTTATATCCTATATACTTCTTTGTGGATATCCTCCATTTTATGATGAAAATGATGCCAATTTATTTGCACAGATTCTTAAAGGTATGTTCACAATATTATAGGCGGTTGTAAATTAGAAAAGAGGATATCGCAACTGTTAGATAGCTGATGGCATTGATAAGGATACTCTGCAATTACACCAACAAACCTAGCGATGGAGGTTAGGACCAAACTAAACAGACAATGGTATGATAACGAACTAACTGAGGTCGATATCGGAACACACATGATAGGATCTAGGGCAGAACACAATCAAAGAACTTTCGAGACAGAAGGAGCCAAAGATCCGTAAATGATCTGAATCCATACACCAGGTCTTCAGCTATCGGAGCTACAACCTTTATAGGTTATCAGGCTAAATAAGTCCTCACTGCTTATTCTTGCTAGCTTACTCACAGACTTGAAGCCTAAGCAAAGAAGGTATACTTTTCAATATGGTTTGCAGATTCTGCAAACTATAGGGTCTGAATCAGCAGGGGTACAATAGATCTGTTAATATATGTAGTTGGGAAAGATTGAAGGTGGCCTTTGCAGGTGGGTCCTTTCTATATAAATAACAGATTGATAATAATATTTATAATAATACTGTAATATCTTGATTTTTCATTGATTTATAAGGTGAATTTGAGTTCGACTCACCGTACTGGGATGAAATTAGCGAGTCCGCAAAACATTTCATTCAAAATTTAATGTGCGTCACTGTTGATAAGCGTTTCTCGTGCAAACAAGCACTGGCGCATCCATGGTAAGTAGTGATAGACATGTACATACGTATATATACTGTAATAAAAAGAATATAACTTTATTAGGATATCTGGAAATGAAGCTAGCAGCAAAAACATTCACGGCACCGTTTCAGAGCAGCTTAAGAAGAATTTTGCAAAATCTCGATGGAAAGTACGTTTTTGACTAGAAATAGCTTTTATTATTATACTAAATTAAATTAATTAAACAATCACCATTTATAGCAAGCTTATTATGCTGCTACAGTTATTCGACAAATGCAAAGGATGGCGCTCAGTAGTAACAATACTAGCAGTACAACTGATGAATCATCCTTAATTAAAATATCCCCTGGCTCTGGTAACGGTCAAAGCAGGATTGCAACTAAGGAAATCACGTCAGATTCAACAACATCAATTGTCGAACATTCAACATCCAGCACCACGCTCTGAACGACGCATATATACCCTGGAATTCTACACAGAAATTAATCACATAAAAGAAATATCCTGAAATATGTAGTTCCGGTGGCGAACTAGTCCCTTTATTTGTGAACGCTTGTTCATTTTTAAATTAGTAACTTGAAATTAAGCAGGATTCTTGACTTTCTTTAATATTATTCCAAAAACGTACAAAATGATAATTAATATGTAATGTATATGTATGAATTGCAACAAAAGTAAATAGTTTTGTCGGGAAACAACACCTGTCATGGTAACATATTTGAGCAACCGTTTTTATATCCTTGCAGAGTGTGTTCTTGTTTTGGCCAAAAGTTTGCAAAGCACCTAACCTTCTATTCTATTAAAGATATCTATCCGGAATTTGCATCAACAGAGGTGTCGAGCTAGGTTTGCCAATTTTTTAGGTTAAAAGTTTCCTTGATTAAGCTTGGCACAAATGGTTTAAATGTTGTACAATATATCGGATAGCTGATAGACAAAATATTGACCTGCAGTTTAATATACTATGTAAAAATAAGTACGGGGAATGATAAGTGTAATGTTAAGATTTCCCAATTATTAAATATAAAAAATATAGAAATAAGCAGAAGAGAGCCAAAACCTGCAAGGGTATAGGACCTTTGGCACGCCGAGGGTAGCCTTTCTTTCTGTTGATGTATAATATGCACTCATTGAAAATGGGTAATGTATATAATTGGAGTCACCGTCATCCCAAGAGGTATATGTATGTAAATATTTACATGTACTCTTCTAGCAGCATCGATAGACAAATTGATTTAAGTGTGTCTGTCTGCAACGAAGATCAGGACAATTAAGTGGGGTTGTTAGTAATCCAACCTCATACCAGTAGCTCCCACAAAACAACTAAATATGCTAAACATCTTTCCGGCCAGATAATGAAAGGTAAAAGGTACACGAAACACTGTAAGCTACAATTAGTTTAATTTTTAATCGATGTGTATGATGTTCGAGAAAGCAATAAGACGGATAGAAAGACGAATTTCGTATTGGGTTTAAGCGTGTCGCGATTTTACTATAGCCAATTGTTTTACTATTCTTTTTATTTGTGATTTTTGCTTTTGATTCTCCAGCGTGGTGTGTAATTAATATTATTATAATGTTAATCATATGTGCGAGAGAAGTATGTGAAGTAAAGATCCGCCCAGTAAGTCGATACATTCGTCTATTTTTGTGGCCTGTATTCCATTCAAAAACAGAATTGAATATATAGAAATAAATACAATCACTGATTTCTATCAAATGATTATAAATTACTCTCTAGAATTTTCGAACTCGGCACCGCCTGACATGTGTTATTTTTTGTGGTTTCCAAAACGTGACTGAAATCCTAAAAACGCATCTACACGCATTTCAGATTAATATCAACGCACGTATGGTATTAAGGTCACATGATAAAATAATTTTACCTGTAAGCGTTTCAAAAAAGAACAAGATATTCTTACTTTGCACGTTATATTTAGATATAAATGTAGCAGAATGAGATTTGTGCGATACTTTCAAAAATAATATCACGAAAAGAACGTTACCGACGACTTGCCATAGGTTTAACACCTTTGTAGAAAAAGACCCCATAAATTGTATATATTTCTGAATCAGCATTAGGGAATCTGTTTAATAGATAATTCACTGTAACTTTTCCTTTTAACTACGTTCCCAATAGATGGTTAATATGTTACCAATTAATATATATTAAAAAATTTAAAATGAAAACGATCACTTATATAAACATGTTTCCCTAGCTGTTGCAAGTATCAACTGCCGAGTCGACGTAGCATTGTCCGTTTCTAAAAATTCATTGCTTCTGAAGAGACTCGTTTACTTAAACGACGGGGATGTTGTTTTGGCAAAACATTTGAGCTAGAATGTTAAGCTTCAATTTGAATTCTAACTCAAATATTTGACCTCGAGTTTAGCAAAAATACTAATATTTATGGAATATATAAAATCTGGAATATAAAATATATATATAGAGAGTACATAACATATATGACAGCCTGAGTTAAGATCAAATGGAAATGACTGCAAAAATTTATTATATATATAATAATAATAGCATTTTATATACAATTTTTTTTTTCTGTGTACCAACATATAAAAATCTTATTAATGCTGTCTTAACTATTGTAAATTATAAAATAACTTCATTTTCACAATTGAGAACAAAATATTTGAAATATGCCAAAAATTGATTAAATCATATAATTCCAATAGAAAATTAATATTAATCATTTTCAACTTTCTTTTATTTCTTTTTGTTCCGTTTTTTCTTCTTATCCAAACCATGAAGCTTTCTCTTTGCTACACAAACACGACAGAACCAATCGTCATTATCATTGGGAGCAATTGAAATACCAACACAGACCCTAAAATTAAAATTTTGTTGCAAAATTTGTTGGTGAAGTAATATATATAGCATAGTATAAATATATTATTTTATTTCTTACCAATGATACCACGCATCGCAACCATCGCATCCAATCATTGCGGAACCATCATCCACTTTACCGCATGCAGGGCAAATCCAAATACGATAACCTTCTGCGTCTACATATGATGAGGGCCGACTCATTTCCTCACTTTGAGAGCGCATTACTTGCGATTCTTTGGTCTGGTTTTGGGACACAGATCGAATATTTTGAATGGGCTTTGACGGCTTCATTAATTGTTGTGGCAGTAACACAGAACTTGCTGAAAGCGTAGAAGAAGAAGCAACAGGAGAAGCAGTCTCAGTAACTCCAGTAGCTGGTATCCAGCTAGATGATGACGCTCCATGATTAGAAGCCGCCGTTGCTATTAGTACCGACTGTGGTGTGATACTAGCTGTTGAAACATAGGTTGAAGGCGGGCTTGTATCTATGATATTAATTGGCTGCGCTTCACCTAAAACAAGGTACACTATTAATAAATAGATAAACTATGCATTTCAAGGAATAGGTACTTGGTTTTGGCTTAGGGGGTCCGGTGACAAGAGGCGAAAATCGAGCAAGTTCTGGAGAATGTTCTCTTTTAAGCTGACTCGGTGGTGTCAATTCTATTGAGTTTGTTTTTCCTGTATTTCGATCTTCTTCTTCATCAAGCTCCTTTGGTGTATAAGCTAGTTTCTCACCAAGCTTAAGTGTTAATTTAGGCACCTGGTTAGTTGAAACATCTAGTTTGGATGGCGGTAAGTCTTCCTTGAATGTTGTTGTTTCATGTACTGTTTGGAAAGGGTCTGCTCCTCCAACTGGCATTGAATCCAGAAACAAACTGGAGCTATGCGCTTCCGGCTTATTGTACTCAGAACACCCACTCAAGTTGTGAAGCTCGTCCACCTGTTAATAAATTTGACCAAAAACATGATTATAATTGCCATTCGGATAAAAGAGTTAATGCATACAATAATATATACAAATATCCAAAATATCTACATTTTCTTCGGCATTATCTTGCTTATTATGTTGACCAGCTCTTTCTAATATGAGGAACAATGTCGCTCAGTTGACTCGCAATAATGGTACTGTCTCAGAAGTGCTAAAGCCTTTTGTTTTCAGTTATGATTTCGTGGTTACATTTATATATTGTAGCAACAGTTCTATAACTATATGTATCACGTACTCACATATTTTTCATAGATATTATAATAAGATGGTAACCTCCCTAGACTAAAACAAATATAAGGATGTGGCAACAGTAATTGTAATTTATAGCAATAATTTAAATAAAAAGTATTTAAAATTATACCGCGCTAAAATATATATATTCCCTATTTTGACCATTTAATGAACACTTTTAGAATATTACATATTAGTATATAAATACAAAATATAGAAATAAATTAGTTAATTATATAATAAGTATATAAAAACTTTTCAGAACCTTTTCCTTACTTTGCGCCGGATAATGGAATTGTTCCTTTATGAAACGAGGAAGAGAGACAACCTTTGGCATGTCGAAACGTTTATACCCTTGCAGGTTCTTTTTTTTTAATTTTAAATGAATATATTATATGTATATAAAATGTTCGATGTAGTATATTAGGTTGCAAAATCTTGAAAAAAATAAAACAAAAATCACTCCCCAAGTGATGCTGATTCTTTTTGGGCATAATATAACCTCTGCAAGGGTATAAAACCGCGGAAGGCACTAATTTACACACTTATTATAACCTCTCTTATACTTATTTATATTTATTTATCTCAATACTTATTGGCTTACCAGCTTTTCTCTTTTCTTTTTGAGTTTCTTATCGGGGCTTTTCGATTTTTCGTTGCTTAATATTTTCTTTTCATCTTTCTTGTCTCTATTCTTTGTTTTCTCTTTTTTATCCTTTTTCTTTTTGACTTTTCCCTCCTTTGTCTTTTTTAATTTCCTATGCAGTTTGTTCATTTTAAGATCATGCATTTGGATACAACTGGTTGGAGTGATCGTAATGTCGTCATATTTTACAGGTGCAATAAAATTTGAACCAGAATTCGAGGGAGAATTCGGGTGGGCACCAGATGTAGAACCTGCCGTTAGACTAGTGGGCGGTACTGTCTGCGATGAATATGCCTGCCCACTGTCGATACGAGATAAAGGAATCAGATCAGCTCCACCAGCTAAGCTAAATTTATCGTTTCCCATATAATTAATATTAAATGGTGAAGATAATATATTGGTATCTGCATGATGATTTGTTTTCAAGGATGCGCTTATTGGTTTTGTCAGCTTTTTTAATTGTTTTGAATCGGGAGAATATAATTGCGATGTAAAACCTAAATGTGGTTGAACACTAGCACATTTTTCAGTTTTGGTATTTGCAAAAGTCTGACATTTACTTGATTTAAAAACAAATGTATGTGGTGGCAATGCAGAAATTGGTTCCTTATTTTTGTTAGTTACAGTTAATTCTGTATCATTCGAATCATCGGACACCTCTATAGGATCACCCAGATTTCCTGTAGCAGTTGAAGGTAACGTCTTTATCGCTGGACTCTTTGGCTTGCTCAATATTTCATAGGAAGAGACGGAGCATTTCAATGTATTACTTATACTCATATCCTTTGTAATACTATCAGTACTTTCCGTTTTGTTACCGTCGCTGATACCTTGTGCAGTACTCAGTTTCATTGATTCAGGCACGAGGGGAGCCACATTGCAATAGCCACGTTCCGAGTGCAGCTCTGGAACTGGAAGTGAAGTTTGTAAAGGACGGGATGACAGATTATCTGTAAAATATATATAAATCTATTAGTTAAGCACATTCTTTTTATTATATTATTCAAAGTTTTTCTTACCACCATTTTCATTAAGTGACGACCTAATTCCATTCATATTGGATCTATTTCCAGTTGGAAATGTAAATGGGTTCGATGTTATATTATTGGGTATCGTACTACAAACTTGTGGGCTAAAGCTTGTTAGATTTGTGGGAGGGAATATTCCTGAAGGAATCAAGCCCGGGCGAGGAGGAAAATGCAGCATCGGTAGCATAGGAAGAATGTTTCTTTCATTAATTGCATAAATCATGTTTGAATTGTGAATATTTGTTTCGGACTGAGCTCCCAAGCCTCCTCTTAAAAACGCATCAGCCACTACTGACGGAGCAAGGCTAAACGATCCTTTACTCGTTGTTGTCAAACTCTTTAAACTCTTTTCTATACTGACAGTGTGCTCATCCATTGGAATATTAAATTGCGACAACTGTTTGTTTTCTGAAAACTGATCAACAATTGATAGCGAGGGATTCACCTTGGATTTTGCTTTCTTCTTCTCTTTTTTTTCTTTAACTTTTGGTAATTTTAAAATATCATTGAAAGTTGTTGCTTCATTGCAATCATCATTGGACAGTAAATTTTGTGTTTGTGCAGCTTTGAATTGGTCAACATTAGTTAAATTTAGCGGTTCCGAATTCGTGCAATCTATAGAAAGATGTGGTGATGGACTAGGATGTTTTGTTATGTTCATTTTATTTGGAGAGTTGATTTGTGTAACTGAAGAAGTTATGTGTGCAGAAAATGGTGGCGGTTTGACCTGATTTTTACCACCAGGTTTACGTCCTCGTTTTTTCGGTTTTTCTGATATTTCAAAGACCCTATCAGGTTCATTGAATATTGCCATTTTAATTCCAGGAGACATATTAGAGGAGGATATCTGAACATTATTTGTGGCATTAAACAACGGAGCCGGGGTTATAGTTGTACCAGATGGTAAGTTAATCAAGGAGGAACCACTGTTGTTTGTGTTATCCAAAAGATTCGATTCAGCGTTGTGTATTGTATTCGGTAATAAAACTTTTGTTGACTTTTGCTTCGATATCTTCTTAAATATATTTAATTTATTTTGATCTGGTTCACTAGATACTTTTCTTTCATCGATCAGATCCATATTGGATGTTGCCATAACCGACATTATCTGCCCTTCTGCTTTATCAAGCACTGTAAGAGGGCCTTTGCTAATATCAACGTCATTTCCTACTGGAAGTACAGACGTCTCGCAATTAGTAATTATCGGGGGCAAAAGCTGACCTGCTTGATGCTGTTGATGTTTTTGACTTTTCATTTGCTTCTGCCGCTGCTTAGTTTGCTTTTTTATAATCTTCTCCAACTGCAATCGCTCATTTGGTTTTTCTGGCAATCCCGAGAATATACCACGATTCACATTTTTCATAGATTTCTTAGAACTAACAGTGGGATTCTGTGTTTTAGAAATCTTATGATACAGTTTTAATGCTTTTCGATGAGCTTTATCCTGCGCCTTGTTTATGTTATTATCGTCATCAGTTTGATATTTTCGGTGACCAATTAAATGTTTCTTTTTGTATTTTTTCTCTACCTTTGTGGGTTTGACTGTTAAAAAAGAAGACTGAGCATTGGCTAAGTCTATGGATTGGTTATTGTTGAAGAAAGTATTTTCATTAAGAGTGCTTTCTATTACATGGGAAACATGGTCTGATCGATCATATGGTGTTAATTCGAACACCATTTTAGTATTTATAGGTACGTCTGCTGAGACATCTTTATTAGGATAGGTCTTAATGGTTTCGGGTATATGGGGCGGAGAAGTATCCGGCGGAGAATCTAGGCCTTTGAATTTATCTAAAATATTAAGAAATATTTACATTTATAGTTAAGATTTATAGTAAAGTTATTTATCTACAAATGACTTAATTATTACATTACTGATAAGACTTGTTTGGACCATGTAAAAATATTATGAAACAAGAGCGTTGGCATTTACAAATGTGAGCGGAATACTAGGTCAATTGATAAGTCCCCGGCCTAACATATATATGGAGCAACAAGAACTACATCCATATGATTTAAGGAGCACCGAAGACGGTGAACGCAGAGGACGCCCAAAAGAGGTTGTTACCGACGAAAAAATGAAAAAAAATCCACAAAATGATATCGAATGACCGTTACCTAAATTTGAATGAAAATGCTGGGACTCTTGAAGATATCGCAGAAACTTGTACAACATATCATTTACGAATATTTGGGTATAAGAAAGCTTTGTACAAAGTGGATTCCGCGCGAGCTCATTTTTGATCAAAAACAACGACGAGTTGATAATTTGGAGTACTGTTTAAGGATGTTCAAGCCGAGTCGTTGATATGTGACAATGGATGAAACATGGCTCCATCATGTCACTACAAGGTCCAATCGACAATCAACCGAGTGATCTGTAAACGATGAATCAGCTCCAAAGCGAGCAAAAACGCAACAGTCGGCTGGCAAGGTTATGGTGTCAGTATTTTGTGGTGTGTTTGAGGATGTTTAAAAGACAAAATCGCCGAAAAACGGACGCATTTGTCGAAATAGAAAGTGCTGTTTCACCAAGACAATGCACCGTGTCACAAGTTAGAGAAAACGATGGCGAAAACCCATAAATTGGGCTTCGAATTGCTTACGCATCCACTGTATTCTCGAGCTCTGTCCCCCAGCGACTATTTAATGTATAAACCATGTCTGTCAGACTGAATGTTCGTCTATCTGCATGAACACACAAATACTGGGTGTCCACCTCCTCTGCAAATCAACAGATAAAATGATCGAAATGATTTACAAACGATGTATAAAAGATACATCTATTTTATTATGAAATATTTTTAACTGACTATTATATGTACCTTTCTTAAACACAACAACAATAAACAGATGAGTTATGCGTTCATACAGACATGTTTTTGTAGTCCGGCCTGCTGAGCTTGAATAAGAAGGTTATATCTAATAACATCTCCTTTTGATTATAACACACACAATGCACTTTCTGCAGAATCAATAACCTAAAAACAAAGTATTTATTGTATTTACTTACCAATAATATCAGGTACAAACGCTTCTGGTAACTTTCCTTCTATGGCCGGGGAAATAAAGCCTCCAGTTGTCATTACTACACTACTAATTTCTCGAACCACCTGAATTTCGTTATCCATGTTATCTCTAGATGATGTATTCAAGAGATGAGTCATTGATTCATTCTGTGTACGCCAACTAGGAATGAAATCAGAAACGGCTTCTTGAAATTGAGATGTGCCTTTCTGATTCTGGTTTTGCATGTCTCCCAACAGAGACTGTGAGACCACTTCATGATCTTGTCTATATGATTCTGCATGGAGAATTGGTGGCAGATACTCAAATATATGAACTGGTCTCGTTAGGGTCTCTGAACTGCCAGGTTTGAGAAAGTTCATACTTGGATCTCTTTTGATTGGATATTTCGGTACTTCCAAATAAAAAGCAACTGGCTCAACGTTTCCAATATAATCAAGAATTTCGTAAATATCAATGCCAAGGATTTTCAAGCTCATAAATACATCTTTGAGATTGGGCTCAGTTCGGTTTGCTAACATTAATAGGAAAACATGAAACATAGGAAAAATAAGTACATAACTGTAACTTACCGTGCTCAGCTTGACTGTGGAGATTACGGGCCAATTCTTGGATGAACTTATGCAAAATATCTTCTAACAATTCAACCGGTGCACTTTGGGTATTGCTATACCCTATTGTTTGTGCTATCTGTGCAACTACAACACGTAAAAGGTCCGAAGAATATTTTTCTGCCATGGCTGTTTATGCTCTTTTAGTTAAAATCATTTGAGATATACATATGTGTAGTAAATAATTATAAACGTCTCATCAGTTAGTGGTGCAACCTACTCGATATAAAAATGTTCTATGTCTGCTTAAAAAAATCGATTTATTGGAATCGATATTTTGTAAGATGTATTTTTTTAAACCAGCTTGCACTGCACTATGGGCAAAAAGTCCGGAATTTCTGCATAAAGTCCAGTTTTATAGCTAGAGCGTTCAAATTTTGCATGTTAACTTCTCCGCCCACAACCACACCTGAGAAATATTTTAAGGGAGTTCTGTTTGAGCTGGTCTGCAAATCGCTTTGACTACTTAAAGACTACTTGAATATGGAGGGAAAATGCTGCAGCCAAAAGCTTTATTAAGATGGTGCATATTGTTCTACTACTTTTTGGTTAGTTCATTTTCCAACAAAAACGCCAATGCTTCTTCAGGTGCAAGGGGAATAATCATCGAAAGTTCTTGGACTACTGTCGTTGTCTGTTCTTCTCTGATTTCATTAAACGCATTAAATAATTCATCGCTATTAGCCTTTTTCCCAGAAAACGAAGCATCATGGCACAAGTGCTGCGTTGAAAAATCTGTATCGGTTGCAAGATCACTTACTAATTTTTATTTCAAACGCATGTGAGCCTGGGTATTACTAAGTTTCGGTCTTCCCATTTTAGATAGAGGTGGATCCGTAACTTCTTCATCCTAGGTTATGATAATTGCCTGCGAAAGTCATCTTGAATGATTTACTTAAAACTTTCACATCATACGGTTGCATTTTGGCAAATATAACGTGTACTTTATAACTGTGCATAGGAGCCTTAATTTGAGCTGCGTGTGACTTCATTTTTGCAAATTTTTTAAAGCAACCACTTCGTAATGGCAGAGTGATCCCGTCTGTTGCTATCCCAAACCTCCAGCAATGTTAGGCGATGCAATGTTGCAGCTGAGTATGAGTTTCGATACTCAGCTGCAACTTGGCATTTTTTTCGAAAGGGGCAAAAGATATTATTATCACCGTAATCTATATAATTTAACGAAAAACATACCAATTGTAGTTGCGCGCAAGCGCGCGCACAAAATAAGTTACACTCCACAGAACACATCTAAATGTTCTAAATTTCAGCTGTAAAAGTACTCGAGCAACACTTGACGATACACGACAAATCAAACAAAACATTTATATTCCAACAAGCAACGATAAATCTACATACTTGTACTATTATTTTCCATATTTCAAAATTTTCCTTGCCTTACAAAACAAGCCGCAACAATAACACAAAGTTTTTAAATATTTAGGTAAAACATTTATTTCGTGAAAGACTCTGGTTATTTTTAAATCTAAAATCAACAAGGCGTGTAGCTTTTTATCCTGTTCCATAATAACAAACAAGAGTATAAACATATTTCTTTATATATTTATTAAGTCCTTTATTATATATTATTGCACTCACATCGATAAATTATAGACATTATTATAAATTATATTATTCTCACGCAAATTTGAAAAACGTAAATAATTCGCTTTAAGATAATCATCATAAATATAGTATATTTTATTTAACAAAATATCGATACATTGATATACTTTGTGATATCTTATCGTAATCCACCTCTGGGCTATGTGTTTACGCATTAGCCTTACAAATGTTATGTATTTATTTATAGTCTAATCAAAAATTACTTTCAAACTATCCCAATATAAAAACACGATCAGTTAATATTTAAATTTGAAATTCGCTTTGCAAATACAATGGAATGATCAAAACTGACCTGCAATAACCAATCCATTTATCTTTGCAAGAAGTTCAATTTGTGTTTTCTCCAAATGAATTCAAATGAAATTAATTCCAAAGTAGCGACGAATTTGTGTTCTACTTATCCAGTCTGGGACAAAAAGCCGTGTTTAACTGTTTTAAATGTTGATGTGCACGTAAAAGATAATCCAAATGATAATCCAGACTTGCCTAAAAACTATCGTAATGATTTAGCACAATCTAACAATCAATTAGCATCATTTGAAGGACGTCATAATATTGAAAAGGCACAACAATTTCTATCGGAAAGTGGCATTTTGGGATCAACCTCAAGTCTAAGTCTTTCGCGTGATTTAATAACAAAAACATCCAGAATTCATCTTGACCCGACTGTACAGAATCAAGTAAGTCGATATTATCATGTGAATAATGATATATATTTTAATTATTAAACATACCTTATTTTATATAATCAAAAAGATACGTAAGACATCATTGGGACTTCGGTTCAAAAAACTTGGAGACCATCTTTCAGCAACCATCGGAACTCAAAAATATATACCCCATGCTACAATATCCACTTCAGCGGCACAAGATCTACGACTACAAAACATTCAGATTCAAGTTCATCATTTGAAAGACACTATAGAAATTGAGACGACAAAAATTTTAATGTTGCGAGCTGAAGTTAGTAAAATAAAGGTAATACGCGTCGTAATATGAGTTTCTTTAATAAAAGATAATTAAGATATTATACTTTTGCAGAGAGCTCTCCAAGATCTAATTTATGCAAATACCACAAATGAAACTAATTTGTGCCTACAGAGTTCTTCGCTCTGCGTCTTCTGTCAACAAGACTCCAGTTTAAGTTCGACAAGCTATAGACTACACTTATCTTGAATACTTTAGTTATTAGATATTTTTATTTGTATCCAAGCTGTATATAAATTTGTTAAACTTTCCTTATGTAATCGGAAAAACGTCTAAAAAAAAGCATTTTTCGGGAACGTTATTTAGTTTGAGGAGATTTGATGAAATTTGTGTGAAATAAATTGTTAATGCGTTGGTTCACATTGAAATAAAACTTAAAAGAAAGCCAATTCGGTATTTTATTTTTTATGGTATTTTTGATAATACTATATATACATTTATAATTATTTAAAGGAGACGACAGGCCTTCCTTGCCCCTCAAAACTCATGGAGAAACTTATATACTCTCGTAGTATGGGTAAAATAAACCGTTTTTTTTATTTGGTTTAGAATATACGAGAGCTGCCTTTTCAATATGACAACGTGACAACTTAATGATAATGAGGAGCTAATACTTAGTTTCTAAACCCATGTATATTAAATGTTAAGGGGATATTTATATTCCCGTGGTGTCTTAATTTGGTCGAAGAAAAGAAGAGAGCAGAAGAGTCATATTTCACTGAACGAAAAGTTTTTTAACTATGGCAAGCGTTGCATAACACGGAATCAGCATAACTATATCTATAGCAACCATTGCATACTACGGAATCAGCATAACTGTCGTAAACTTAAACAAATAAATAAAAAAACGTTAAAAACAATATGTTTTTTTCTGGATTGTTTGTAGTACTTTTATTCATCTCAGCAAATCTTTGCCACGATCAATGCCCGCGATTTTTTTTATCAATTGTATCTAGAATTCTAAACGTAGTTTAAAATTGTTTAGTTAAGACACGGTATTTGTTGTTCGACTATAGAATTTTGTGATATCGAGAATTAATTTAATAAATGACAGTTTATCATCAATTCATTCAACTAGATACGTTAACTGTGTCTATTTTATATTATTTGTAGTCATGAAAATATCAAATTACAAATTCCAACCATATCAAGCAAATCAAGATCTCCATTAATTGTGAATACGGGAGTATAATACATAAGTATATCTACTTTGATCCATTATAATGCCATGAGATTATTGCTTTTCATTTTTAAAGCCTTTTATTATTCTACATTATGTCTATATCGACGTAAGCGTGCACTGTTTTCGATTTTAGGGTCACCCGGCGGTGGAGAAATCTCATTACGGTCCAGAGTCTCTCTTGAATTTTTGTTTAATCCCGTATTCATATCATTAAGTTGCTTTGAAACAGCTGTGAAGCCTGTATTTTCCTCTTCTTTATCCTTTTCAACTTGGTTTTCACTGTTATCCGAGGATTGATCGTCAAAATTTCCCAATATGGTTGTTGGAATACCCCGTGTTCTGTATTCCAAAAAAGTATCATGTCATTAAGGCATCCTATAGAATATTTCCAAAATATTTACCTGCTAAAAGTACGAGTTCGTGGTCTTTGAAATCTAAGATTCAATTGTGTTGGGTCGGTAACGTATTTTTCTTCAGCAGATTCCCGACGACGGCGTAACCCTAAATGAGATATGAGCCATAGAACATAAAAGAAAAATTTGATTCTACAGATTTGCAAATAAAGAAGGAAAGTTGAATGCACATAATTTTTAAAAGTGGTTAACTGGACAAACCCAGTGATGGAGGTTAAAAGTAAACTAGAAAGTTTAGAAAGGGACAACGACCTCACTCTGAGGTGGATACTAGCACAGAAAAACATGATGGCAATGAGGAAGACGTTCTAACAAAAACAGGTAGAGAATGTTCAATGATTGGGTGAAAGATATTTTGTGGCATAGGAACAAAAAAATTCTTACAAGACAAGGTCACAAAGATCCGTGTGAACCGACTGGGCCCATACACCAGGTTTAGAGCAATCTAAGTATATCTAGATGCTAATCAAGCTAAATAATAACTATCTGGGTATTCTGACGAACCCTCTAAGGTCCCACTATATATAGGTATATTTAGCTATGCGTCAAACAAATTTTGAAAGTTAAGAGCTGAATTACCGAACATATTACTGGACGGACAATGCAGGGATACAAAAGATCTATTAGGTCATGGTACATATACCATATACCATTATGAAATAATAAAAACTAGACAAACCTGGTGTTAAGTCCGCATTGTTTTGCGAATTGTGTAAAGTACTGAAAAACTGTTGGCCTTTCTTTGGGTTATCAGTAATATCCAGAGTGGGTGCAAAGGTATCAGGAGTAGGATTCTGAAGACAAAATGCTCCAGAGGTACCGACAGTTGAAGTATCGACGCCAGCCCAAGAAGCACATTTCAATTGACGTAAATTAGAAGTAAGTACTGGGATCTTACTCGGCGTCAGCTGTGATGATGTTTCCACTTGAACTTCACTTGCAGGCATACTTTGGACTTTGCTTTTAATGTGACTTGTCTCAGAATCAGACTTGATTTGTTTGACACCATTTGAAGTTCCATTTAACTTCACCTTGTTCGCTTCGCCAGATTGTATACTGCAAGAACTAAAGTTCAGGGGTGGAGTCTCCGAAAATTCTTTGTTGTTTCTCAGTAAATTCGAGTGAACAATTTCTTCATTAACATTTTTGTTTCTGTTTGCTAAGGATGCCGTCTCTATGTCATCACAGTCAATTAAATCCTTATCACTTAGAGAGAATATGGCATCACCCAATGCTGACCCTCTGTTAGAAAGAGGGAATGTATTGGTGTTTGGAGTTTTAATTGCGGCTGCTAAGGCATCGTAGTAGACAGACTCGTCGAGGTGCAAGTTCTCTTTAATATAAACAAAGAGTTTAATGAAGGAATGAATCAGTAGAAGAATGTGTTGTATAATACCTTTGGGAATGACACGAATTTCAAGTCTTCCATTTATGAAACCATCGTCATCACTACGAGAAGCTCGGCTGGCATGCAGATTTGCTGTCACATCCGGAGCATTTGTGAAAAGTTGCATTGGCAAGGTGTTCTGTTGTGTATTCACTGCGCCGTCTCTCTCACTCTCCCTAACGAGCTCATCGAAGGTTTTCCGATGGTGGTTAGCACTCACTACCTGTAGCTGAGGTGGCTGAGGTTTCTCATCGAACATGTCTATCAGACATACGTTTGGAAGGCTATTGCGATGCTTATATATTGATTGGCTTCCGTGCGAATTACTTGAACGAACATCAGCGGTGTCTGTGGCGTTTTTGAAAGACGACATTGGGGGAACTGCGGGTACCACTTTCTGATTGAGAAATGACGCTGTTTCTGAGTACGTCTCACGAACACAAACATTCCTTACTATATCCATGCGGTACACCTTAAACCATTAAAGAAACGGATTTCTTATCAATAAATATTAAATACAAAGAAATTGTTGTTCATAATGCTTAAAATGTCCCCCGTGAAAATAACTAAGCACCTTTTGGTACATGCATTTTCTAGGTGTTTTATAAGGTAATGTAAGTTTACCTTAAAAACATTTAAATTAGGTTTAATGCACTTAAAGTATATATAATGAAAGTGCTTACTGTGTCATCGAAGGCTGCTTGCTGCACAGCAGGTGGCTCTAACTCTTTGCGTAATACATTACCCATTGCAGGCTCCGACCAGCAGTGCGGAATGGAAATCTGCAACGTCTCGTAGTTCTCGATGCCAGCTATATTGAGTGTGTATCTATTAATGATATAAGAAAATCACTATGATTATAAAACACCAATTTTGTTACATTTAAATAGACTTATTATTATTATTATTTGGTTGTAAAATGTGTACTGCGACCATGTAAATCAATAAAATTGAACCCTCAGCTCCATAAGTATTTTAATAGTAGATTGTTAACTCCTTGACGAAGGATCTTTTCATTTTCTTTCAGGCTAGGTCGCAGTATCGTACGTCCGTACTTCCTTTTACTTATAATAATAATAATGAAAAACCTCCAAATTATCGGAAATCAAACACAGATGTTTGATGTACCCTTCTGCCATTGAACTTGTGAAACCTGTTATAAACTGTTGGAAATTTAATGTCTTTGAAGGGAGACTACTTGTCAACCGCACTCGACTCTCGCCTAAGGGCCGTTTAACGAGCCTGCTGTATTCTCCGACATGGCTTGTTTTTTATTGTATGGTATCGAATATTTTCCATGAAAAAAAAACTTATATAAAAATTATATGGCTACTACCTCGACACTTCTAAAATGTGTTTTCTACGTGAAAGCCGCCATAATTGTAATAATTAATAATAATATGGTTGTATAAAGTATTGGAACTGTCTTACCTTTTGACTTTATCATTCCTGTGTGTTTCTGTTTTTAACTTGCTGTGACGAGTCTTGGGAATATTAGATGTTCCGTAACAAAACACATCCGCTTTAGTTAATTGATCCAAATTTTGTTGTGACTGTGAGATGATGGCAGAGGTTGTAATACTTTACATATTGACTGTATACTATACATCAGTCTATTGTAGACTGTTTTACGGAGGTAATAATACATTTTTATAAGTTATAGTTTATAATACAACCTCGTAGTTCTTGCAAATTTACATATATGTATGCATATGTAAAAATCCCTTTCAGGGAGTACAATATGCAAGTTGGGAAGTTTTAAAATATGTATCACAAAATACATACATGTAAATACTTGTTACATATATGAGATATTTAATGCATAGATATCTAAACTAAACAATATATACACATTAAATGTTTCGGAAACACAATGCATTCATAATAAAATTTATAGTTCAAATTATTTGGACATTTTAAGCATTAATCGTAGTTAATTTATACATTTCAATGACACAAGCCCCATATACATGTGCACGTATCTATTATGTTCTATATAATAAGTCACCTGTGGCTCCTGCTTCCATTCGTTGTCAGTGGTATCCTCTGAGTCGTCAAATTGGCTCTTCCATTGAGAGGCTAGGGTAAGTGCTCCGCCACCTTTAGTAACCTGCTGAAGCGCCGAAACATTTTCATCGTCGATAAGGGCAAACTGGGTAACTGAATGATCGCCAGTTCCGGTCCCGCTGCTCTTAGCTGTCAATGATCCGATGGCAGTACCTCCTCCACTGTTGACTCGTTGTGTTGCAGACAAAGCAGTACCAGCAGCTCCTGATGAAGAGGGTCGTAAGTTGGTCAAGGTAGCTGAGCGTCGGTTTGACTGTACTACACGTTGGCACACAACTGCTTTGTTCGCTCGACTGCTGTCATAATTATCAGGATTCTCTTGATCTTGCAGTGAATACAATCCAGTAGTTGTAATGAGCTTTCCCTTAGAACTCTGAGTGGAAGGAGACGCTGTTACCACACGCAACCGACCATACGTAGACCTCTGATCACCACTCTTTTCTGCCGTCTGAGCTGGGAATTGCTGATGTTGGTATAGCTTGGCTGATATTCGATCTACGATATCCGTATCTGTGACATCTGCTCGTTTCACTGGTTGTTTGTTATCACCGCACGAGGATCTGCTAGCAGAACCTTCTGCTTTAGCATTTTCCAAGGTTTTCGTATCAAACTCATTGCTGATTCCGATTTTTCCTTTGTGGCTCTCATCCCTTTGTATATTCTTTGATACCTGCAACGGATGTGACACTAGTTTTTCTTCCGGATACTGCGAAAATAGATTTAGAAATTAATTTTAACTAAAAAGAAAGACTACTTTCGGCGTACCGAAACAGGTATTGGCTTCAATTAACAATATTATTCATGGTTTCGTCAACAGCTATAATAACAAAAAATCGATGGACATCTACCATCTTCGTGCAAACCGAAAATGTATGCAACAGGGAGAAGGAGGCGTGGCTGACCCCAAAATGTGTTTATATTCTTTATCAGCATCAAGAGACGAGTTTATATACCCATGTCAATTTCTGTCCGCATGAAAATCTAGATCGCGAAGACTATAAGAGCTAGGACGTTAAAAAAAATCGTTAAGAAATGGGTAAACTCTACACGCAGATCAAGTTTACTTTCGATATCGATACTATAGCGATAAAACCGAATTCCAAGCGTAGTTTAAGCGCAGAACAGTTCATTTTTGGTATGTATCATGTAGACAAATTGTATATAAGCATAGCCTATCAACGTTGTGTCGTTTGCTTGCGAATGCAGTTTTATGTTTCGCAACGTCGGCATCGTAACAAGAAAAGATGCAGCTCAAAAAATATTTAAATTAATAAATTGATTTGGTCAGGTGGGTATAATATAGTCAAGTACACTCAACTGCAACTTTCGTGCTTGTTTTGGATAATTAGTTTAAAACGATTGGCTGTTTGGAAGCTATAGTTGTCCGATTTCGATTAAGTAGTAAAACAATATTATTTATATGATAATAAAGTCCGATCCGACTTATTTAAAACGTGCAGTAATAACAAGCATGTGTGCCAAGCTTCATCAATAGATGCTATAAAACTAAGAGACTAACAGACAGACAGTCGGACAACCAGATGGACAATGTCCATGGGACATGCCTAGCTCGGCTCCTCCGTCACCTAAGGAGTATTGCAATTTCTTGGCCAAATTGAATAATCACTCTGCAAGGGTATTACAAAGGAAGAACAAGACATGAAATAGTGAATTTGGAGACACTTACGTATACAGGAGCTGAGTTATTTTGATTGGATGCAGATTGAACAGGACATCGCTTTCCTTGGAATAAGGCATTTGATGATGACTTAGCCTGAGTCTGACCAAAGGCACCACCGTCGTCGGAAGCTTCATGATTCGATATAACCACATTTGAATTTTTAATTAAAGTACTATGAAGATTTGGTATAGTCGTCGCATTTGCGACGGTTGCTATTTGTTGTTGTTGTTGTGGTTGCTGTATTGCCCGTACATTTTGATTACCAGAGCTAACGTTTTGCAAGGCACAGTCCGCAGTAGGGTGTGGTATCAGCGTTGCATTGCAGTTCTTATCAACCTATGTTTAAGTAAATTTATTATAGTAATGTATAATATATAATTAAAACAAGTTATTATCGTATTGACACCCGCTCACACATATGTACGTATATACATATTTTTTCAAAATTAGTATCAACAGCCAACTCGATATAGCCATGTCCGTCAGGCTGTTCGTCTGTTTGTCAAATATATGTAATTAAACATCGTATTGATAAATCGCACATAAAGTTAAAAGTGCTGCAGAGAACAACAGTCGAGCGGAACGCGACAGTGGGATACCCTTCGAAGTAAGTGCCCTGTAGTTGAACTTGTTTTTATTTCAACCATCTTAGAATGAGAGAACATTTTATATTTTATGCAAATTTGTATCTTTTAATCGACTTTAAAAATTAAAGGGTTGATTTGCGGGGGCGGTGAACTAAACTTTATCTGCCAATACTACAAACCATCGACTCCGCTATTGGTGCTGGGCAAGAATGGATATACTTTATGGGGTCCGTCATACCTCTTAAAATAGAATAATGATATGTTTATACTTTTATCGCTTATTACTGAATACGCTTTTATAATAGTTCTTGACGTTTAAATGAACGGACAGTCGGGCGTATTAGATTAATTGACTCTGCTTGTAAGCCAATATCATTTGGTATGATCTCTGTAAAGCAAACAAAGCCGATTTACCTGTTCTTTTATATGAAGGGGTTCTGTTGATGGCATCTGAAGAGTATCAATGTCGTTCCGTTTTCGAATCTTCAAATTTTGGAAAGAGAGAGGTTATATGAAAGTGTACGATTTACACTATCTCAGAATACATACGAATTCGATTCCACTTGCATTCGAAGCAGCTACAGTCATTTGTGTTGCATTGCCATGCAAATACTCGTTCTTAGCTGGAGTTTGAGGTGCATTTGCCGCTGCATTATTTCCCACAGTGGCCGTATCAACTTTTTCCCAATCATATGGATCGGCATCTTTAACGCCACGTCGCTTCATACAGCGCTCAAATAGACCGATTATCATCTATACAAATCGAAGGGAAACGCTCAGTAAAAAAGCTTAGTGGCCCGTATAATAACCAATTGCGTAGAAAATGGTTCATCATCTTAAAGTAACTGAAAGGCTATCCAATAGATAGCCAGACAGACAAACATTCTACCATATGGGTATCGAGCATATAAAAAAGAAGAGAAATTTAAGCTAGAGAACTCCAAAAATAAATGCTAAACAACAAAACAATCGTTCACTCCGAAAACCTATACTCTAAACTGTACACGTAAATGTTATAATCATGTCTTATTAACATAACATATCGTATTCTATATCTTTATGCTCTTATAGTAGACCTACCGCATAATCCGGCCTGTCCGCATAAGTGAGTGACTGTATATGCTCTAAAAATTGTTTGAGATCCGATGGTAGGTGCTTCAACAAAATGCGATGATCATATTTCTCTTTTGTTAATCCAACTTGCTCCTTGTCTTTTATCTTACGCCATGGTAGCTGACCATTCACAAATTCGACGAGCATGTAAAACAAGGACCATAGATCATCGTGACGACCCATTTCCCTGTTACGATGTGCATTAATCGAGGCGTAGCGAACAGTCCCTCTAAATCCAGCCGCGGCTCGTGGACAACGAACCTCACCTGTACCTGTGGTATATTGACGCGCTAAGCCAAAGTCCAACATGTATACTCGCCGGCAATTATAGGGTAAGCGTCCAACAGAAAAGTTGCTCTAAAAAAAGTAATAACAAGTAACGACTTTTAGTTTAATCGAGTAGAATTTTTTGTTGAATGACCTATTTTTATACCTTTCGACCACTGAAAATAGTAAAATACATTTTATGGCATATGTATATATAAAATAGAGTACATGCCATAAATATATATATATATATATATATATATATATATATATATATATATATATATACTTTACATATATATATATACTTTATATATACTTTTTTAAAGCGTGGCATATCCGATTCGATTGAACCATTGCCTTTAAGTTTCCTGTTAGCTGCAAATATTTACTGCCACGCCCACTATATTTAGCAATAATCAACTATCTAGCTCCCCAAATTTCAATCCGAAAGCAAATTGGACACTGACTTCCAAATATTCAAATATTTCGAAGCTCACAAGATGGGATCTAATTGTCTGTCATGAAAAAATGTTTTCTTGCTTGAAATAACTCGTAGTGTGACCTAAAAAGTATCGCCGTATACTAATATATGTTTTATAATTAAGATAATAATAATCGATATAGACTGAAGTCAAAATTGGTATCAAATCATTTAGTCGTGTTTGGGTATTAAATAAACAAAACACCTTTAAAGTAATTTATATTTTGGAATTTTTATACACCGTCCCTATAGGGTAGAAGGGTAAAATAACTTTTAAACCGCGCCCACTCCCCCCCGTAAATCCATAAACATAGTTCTCAGATGCTATAAAATTAGATACATCAAATTTGGCATGAAGGTATTGAAAATATGCATTGCATGTTTAAATCAAGTTTATTTCAAATGTATGCCACGCGCACGGGCCCTGCAAATCAATAATCTACTTTTTTAAGTCGATTTTCAAGCGAGGTACAGAAGATCCAACTTTTTGATTAGAACATATTGTTTCCTCCCAATTTCTGATCGAACAATAAAAATATGTTATTTAGCACCAAGTTTTTGTGGTAATTATCAATGGGGGAACATCTTTTGATAATAATTTTATGTTTATAAAATTAAAATCAGCAAGAAAGATAGCGGGTTTATAACAGTCTGGCGCGCAGAACTGTAGCTTTTATATGTCTACTTATCTCTGTATATTTATATCTTGTTACACGAACTTACCGGCTTTATATCGCGGTGAAGGAAGCCAACAGAATGTATAGACTCAATGGCCTTGAGAATCTGTAAGCCTAGCCTGAGGGTGGTGCTTAAAGAGAAGGCTCCTCTTGGCTGTGCTCTCCGTAATTCAGCTAGATTTTTCCCCTGCAGTTGCATTACCACATAATTAAACCGATCATTACGTCCACATCCAATAAACCGGCAAACATGTTCTTTTCCTTGCAACTTTTTCAGTACCGCAACTTCCATTTTGAGTACTTGTTTCGGCTGTCTGGCGGACTCGACCTTGAGTGCTACTTGCTCTCTAGTGATAAGGTCTTGCCCTTCGTAGATTTCTCCAAAGCCGCCACCACCAATCTTTCGCATAACCTAAAAAGAAGGTATAAAAAAATATAGAAAGAATGGAAAAGACTGGGAAAGTTGCCCCATACCTTCCATCGTTCCTTGACCACGTGTCCCGGCTGCAGGAGATCTTCAGACGTCATTTTTTTAGCTTCTTTTAAGACAACCTGGTGACAGCTGCTAATAATGTTGTTGTCTGGTTCTACTTTAGCTTGAGCTGCCGTCGAAGGTACTTTAAAAGTGACACGACTGCGTACTCCTAAACGGTTATGTTTGGCTGGCAACGTCGCCGAGCGCTTCAATGCATTGGGATAAGGAGGATATCTTTGGTCTCCCGAAGACTCGGGGGCGACTATTTTTCCGCCCTCTTTTATTCTGTCTGTACAACCCGTCAAGTTTCGTTCAAAGAGGGCCTGAAGAGCTGGCGGGGCGATAGACGGCGGTGGCCTTAATGGAGGTGGCGGTGGCGGGTGTAAGTCGATACTCTGATCTTTATACTTAGGGTTATCACTTATATACGTTATTTTCGCTTGTTGGCCTGATTCAATTTGATCCTGGCGTTGTTGTTGTGTCCAATTATATTCGCCGTTAGCGGTTGTAGTGTGGGGTCTTGTGGCACTTTCATTGTTCCTAAAGTAAAGGTTCAATTTGAAATAAATATATACATATACAATAAACTTATCAATCAATCTTATTAAATGTTTGATTATGATACAATACAAAATTGTACTATATTTATAATTGGTAATTGGTTCAGAAAGATGTATTGCGACATTGTATACCTCCTTGTTAACCCCCTGCTGAGTACAGAGATCGCTATTCTAAAGACGTTCATAGCTTCATACATACGTGTACATAAACATATTTTTAAACCTCTTGAGATTGTAGCGGCAGCAGTGATTGTGTTATTCAAAACGGATGAATGTACTATATATTATTTTTACTATGAGAGTTCCAACTATAACTTTGTAAGTTCTTTTTTATCAAGAATGTTAATTCATATTTAATAGTATGTACTGCCGGACTGTATGCTTAAGCGTTGTCCTTATGAATTCTAGGATTTTCCTGACGTAATTGTGCTGATGCTATTATACAGTTTTAAGAATACCCTTTCCAAGTGTTCCGATTGTGTTCTCTAGTTTAATTTATACAATATATATTGGAATAAAGAAGTTCTTACAAAATTTTTAAATCAAATTGATGATCTCATACTTCATGGGTACATAGGTATGTTTGAGCTTAATATAGAGCATACACACATGTTCACACGAACGTAGTTATATTATGTGTTCAAATAAGTTCGAAAAATAACTCAAACACAATCATTTAATTACTTGGAACGAATTTATTTACCTATATTACTCAACAATACTGTGCTTTTCCATTCTAGAAAGGCATTGAAAATTTCACGACTTACTTAAGTTCCACGTTATATCATGAACTGCTTTATATATGTATACATGTATGTATGTATATTAACTATAAGGTTCCGTTGAGTACATTCATTAGATGTAACACAGAAAGTTAGTGGCAAAAATAAATGAAATTCTATTGTTTTCTTTGATGAACGAAAACGGTCTACACATTTTTAACAATCCCGAAATGAAAAAAAAAGTATTGATTGTGTATAGTTGTTTCTCTCTCTTCCAAGTGAAGCTTTTTTAGAGCAAAACAACGTGTAGACCCGCTCGCAAAGGAATATATGAGAGACATTTTCACTGACAGTTGTCAATGGTTACTTCCATCCTCACCACTTGCACCCTTCCAATGGCGCGTGCGCAAGGACATATCTGCATATTATACTATGTTAAATTGTATAAGAGAAACCATATAAAATGTTAGGAATAGCAGTATCTTATAATACACAACTTTAAGGCCAGCTTTATATTACAAATATATCAAATTTGAATAAATATAATAACTTATAAAACAAAATGCAAGTATAATATACATATATTCTAAAGCTGAATTTTCAGAGAATATAAGATAGCTCTTTTGAGGTATAGCACAACTCAATCAAAAATAAAAATAATATAATATAAATTATATTATATTATATATTATACAGACGACTACAGACTTTGACTCCACCCAAAAAAAAACTGAAAAAACATTGAGAAACTACATTTTTCAAAATTTTTTTTTAGGTAAGTTTCGTCTTCTCATTCCGTTTTCGAAGATTAAAGAGAGTAGAATTGGGCTAAGAAGATATAAATATTATATAGATTTCTTATACCCATTCTATATCGGGCGTACAGACTGGAGACTGAGAGGCACGGCTAAATCGAAGAAGTATATACACATATATATTTTGGAGGCAGGCACACTTCCGATGATACATTTTCAGCTATATATTATTTCATATTATCTATACGATAAAAAAGTCAAATTATTGTTATAAAACATCTACATGTCTATATACTTTTTAGGGTCCTAAATTGCGGCAATTAATGCTGATTAAGAATATATGTATATATATTTTTTCACGTAAGAGACACCACCGTCAGCTGTTTACCCCACATGGCCTACATCTTTATAACTACCCTACATCAATTCATAAAGATTCGAAAATATATTGAAGTAAAATTAATAAATAACGTAAGATATTTATTGTAATTATACTTAGGTGTACATCCTTAATTGGAAAAAAAACTTACTTGGTTATCTCCTGCAAATGCGTGTGCATCTTTTTGTGTGTTCAGTAAGTTGATTGAAACAAATCAAATACAATTGATTCATTCGATTATTTTTAATCTAATGAGCCTTTAATGAAAAATTTGTTTAACAAGGTATCACCATTTTTAATGAAATATAATTTATATGTTATATTTTATGATTTTTGTTAAGCATCGGTTAGTTCGAAGGAAAAAATCATATATAATATTTCAAAAAAAACATACATATTTAAAAATCAGATTAAGTCAGGCATGTCCGCACTAAGAGACCCCACACTCAGTGAAAAATTTGAAAAACTTATGTGTTTATTGTGCGATCGTATTGCAATTTGGAGGTAAACAGTTTTAAAAGGTCAATAGTTTTATTGACTTCTAATTGTTGAAGTCAAAAAGTTGTATCTTTAATACGTCAAACAATTGACAAATAAAAAATTTAATTTTTGGGAGAGGTGAGCGTGGAATCAATCGCCTCAGGTAAGGATGAATATATACACTTTTTGGGATTTCTCATGATTTCTTTTACCTATTACATGCAGATAGTTAGTGTATCCCATTTTCCATGTCGAAGGGAAAAATAAATATTCACAATTATTGCAGATTGTTTCCAAAAAAAAAAAACAAAAAGATTTAGCTAATAATGTTATATTATATTATAAACGTTTTTTTCGAAGAGAATTTAAAGAGAAAAGCAGATTAAATATTGAATTAAATTAAACACATACTGATGTGTTGAATTTGTTTAAATATATATGTATGTATATATAAAGGAAAACTTTATCATAGAATTTGTTGTATACGTGTGTATTTTTCGCTATCACCTTTATTTGTATTAACAAAGTAGTCGTGTGTGTGTGATAAAATCTATTTTTAAATACACACAGATTTTGGTCATTTTAATTATAGAAAAACGCATTAAAAACTCTTGCAGATCACGAGAATAACATCGGCAGCACGTGCAATAGTTCAACGATGATGATTCAAACAGAAAATTATTATTATTGTTGCAATCGACAAAAAAACTTTTTAGAGAATTATAGGTTATACATGGATTTTAATAACAATTTGATAATATTTCTATGTTTATGGAGAGTTATGTTCTCTCTTTGCAGATATCCACGTACATTGGGATTTGGATAACAAAAGATGGGAGTGACTCAATTCAAAACACTTTTGACGGAGCTTTCACGATGTTTTACGGTACGTGAGTGTTCAGTAAGAACTTTATACTGAAACGGTTTCTTTCGTTTCGAAAAAACTGTCCCTCTCGTTGCAAAAGAACTCAAAAATTGTATATGTATGTACATTCTCTTATACATGCATACATCTATGCAAATACCAATACATGGTTTTTCGGTATTTACATATGTATAGCTGAAAATGTGTTTATAAATGTATAAAAGAGGTGTAAATACAAAAAATTCGTCAACGCATTAAGAATTAAAATTATTTAAAGCATAAAATTAATAAATTCATACAAACTTAATCTGAAAAGTTTTCATAACATCTTCGGAACACAAGTTGAATTGTTATTTTTTGCTTTTCCATATAAATAGTATTTTATTTAATTTTATGAATTGATAGTTTAGTTTCTCAAGGGATTCATTGGAAGCAGTCTAAATTTAAGACATAATTTCAATAAGACGAACAAAAAAAGCGAACAAATCCTAGCTATTATAGTCATGTACAAAAGGTGACTGATACGAATTCTTGAAGGACTGTCCACTCCCTAGACAGTATACTGATTTCAGTGACAATCCGAAAAATATTTTTTGGTATTTAAACAATATAATATTTATTCGTAATTTATAGATATTGAAATTATCCGGGCGCAAAATTGTGACGTGAAATACATATGGAACTCGACGGAATATTTAACTTAAATATTGAATTAAATGGCAAAGTTAACAGTGTGACCAGTTTCCGAATATAATCAGCCATATTTTGTTCATGCAGAGTTGATTGAGTAAGGTCGCATTGTATATCATATATGTTTGAAATTTGAAGTGTTATTAATTTTAAAAACATAAAATTAATTAGTTTCGGCTAAGCACATTTGACTTATATGTAAATTAAAAATTTAATTTTAATTAGAGTACAATTAAATAAAAATGAAATGTAATATAGGTATTTGCGTATAAAATAAAGTTAATCTACATGTATATAATTTTAATATTTCAAAAAGTTTATTATATATTCTCTTTTTGGTCATCTAATGGGAATGTGAACCCCGAAAACGTTTTTCAAACTATTGTTTAATATTGAACTGGGTGAATGAAACAGTGGTTATAATATTGGATTGCCATCTGAGAGAATTGGCATCGACTATGAAACACTCAGAAAGGGTTGGCAAAAGAGGAAGAGGGAGAGAAAGAGGCACTCGAACTCTAGAATGAAAGTTCAGTCGATGTTCGGCAGAAATCAATATGGAAATCAATAAAAAACTGTACCCACAAGCAAATCGTCACCCTTGATAATGCTAAATAAGTTCACCCTTCAATATTTGTATGTATGTATGCATGTAAAAAATTACAAATACATACATATACACACATGCAAGAAGTTCTTGAAATTGCATGAGTGGCTGTATACTAACAGCAACAAATTTGAGGGATGTTTGATTGAACATAGAAACACTATTCTATCGAGTACATACACTTGTATCAACAAATTTATATGAACCATATGTATGTCGCTCATTTACATTAAAGGGTCATAAGACAAATAATGTTTTTAAGTATACATACTATTTATTGTATAAATTAAGTTAACGTTCGATATTTCACACTAGTTTGCAAGTGGGTTTTAATTCAAAGTGGCTCTTAGTTGTATAATAATATATAATTTGGTCTTAATCAATAGAAAAGTGTTTTTTAATAATTTCTGACTATTCATTTGGCTTGATTGGATTCTAAACAGTGTAGTTAGTTAAGAAACTATTTTAGAGTGGGAACAGGTGTTTTTAATTATGTAAAAATATTAATTTTTTTGCTTTATTTTAAAGGTTTTTTAATTTGTATATAGCCGACTGTCTAAAGTCAATAAAAATATACATATCGTATAAATAAATAAAAAATTGTCATGGTTGCTGGCTAGAGGTCAAGCAACCATGAGTGAAAAACGATTGTCGAGGGGTTTCATAAGTTGGACCTACATTTGAAGGAACTAGGAAAAGAAAGGACCTGAAATAAGCAACAAAGGTTCTAAATCAGATAACTATATCCTATATCTTAGGATCTTAGGCCCTTTCAAGTTCAACAATTAGAGTTAGTTTATTGGAACATCATAAGTTATGTACTGATATTAATATTTAGCTTAGGAACGATATTTACTTACATAAACATAAGATTTACAAATTTTATAATCATACTGTATACGATAGGTTTGGCATATTGGCCTTGATTTTAAAGATTTATGACTTGGTAGCTAAAGATCGCGGAAAAAATAACCTAACCAAATCCATAATGGTGCACCCTCGTATTAATGTCTATGTTTAAAACTTTTTGGATTCTCAATAAATGGCTGTATAACTTTTTCTTTTGCCAAAATCAATGATTTTGAATTAAGATCGTTAGTACGTGTAGGCACCGTTATGTCCACTCGAACGAATTCTTTTCTAAAAATCAATGATTTTAAATAGAGATCGGAAGTAGGCCCTTATTTCCACTTAAACTATTTGCTGCCACTTTTTGTAGATTAAAATAATTTGTTTAATTTTAATATTAAAGTAAAATATAAAGCTAGAATCACATGATGAAAACAATGATTTTTTCAAATCAACTAAAACATGTTGATGACTTATTCGCTTTCCTTAGTTTAAAATGAGCAAGAGGAAAACTTGATTCAATTCAATTAATACATATCCCATATGTGTATCTGTATGTATGAGTGTGAGAATATTAATGCTGTACACCAGGCACAAACAAAATACGCTGTACGCAAACTTCTGCAGAGGGAGACATACACAGCAGGGGCTGAGTTTTTTTCATCACCGTGGATGATCTTGGTTTTTTTTTGTATACACTTTTTTAATTTTTATTGCGAGGGGTGGCGTTGTTGACGGTGTGTGTGTGTGTGTTGTGCTCCGACTACAGAAGGTGGCAAAAATTGCCACTCTCTGCGCGCGGGACGTACATACATTCTGCTTGCCTGTCGCTGCTTATGCGCCACCACCAACTTCATTATAATTTTGTCGGGGTTGTTTTTTCATTCGTTTTTTGTGTTTTTCTGTTTCTGTGTGCTCCACTTCTCCGCTGTTCTTGCTCGACTTCGACGCAATACCCTACACACTCCCTTTACACTACGAAACAGCTGTAGTTATACTCGAATGTTGTAGGCTATCTGAAGGTCTTCAATGTCTACCGTGTGCGTGAAATGACACCCCAAATTTTTTTTGTCAGTCCGTAAAAAATTGGATAAAAAACGCATGGCAGTTTTAGCATCTAAAATTTCTAACATTGAATTATGGAATATCGATTTTTTGTTTTGCGCAAAAAAAATGCACGAGCTGTTATAGAGAACATTCTGCACTAACTGCCGTACATATTTAATACGGTATGGTACTGACTGAGTGAAACAGCACTAAGGATTCAGAAAAATTGCAATAGTAAGACAAACTATACAAACTTATATAAAATGATATGTATATATCTTCTTTTTTCAACTTCGTGTATATACTTTATTTAAAATATTTTCATAGTAAAGTAATGCATGAAAACATGCCCATATTCGATAATTATTAATCATATAAATTATTTTACCCTTCGGCTATTGAAAATTGTCAACAAACGGTACTTTTTCTCTGTGAAAATGTATGTTACAGGCGGGACCCTCTAAGGTATGAACATACAAGTATATGCTTGCTTAGGATCACTACCCGAGAGAATAAAAAGTATGTATGTCTGTCTGTCACTGTTAACACACAGTTCTAAGCTATTATAAAAGCTAGAGATAAAAAACTTGGAAGGAAAATTTTTGTATATTTGACGAAATTCCTTTATTTAAATTTTTCAAAAGATTTGTGAGCGGGCTGGAATAAATAAAACTTTTAAAATTAGAAAAACTCCTTTCATGAAGTTGGTTTATGTGTTTTATATCCGCTACCCAAGGGTCTTTAAAGTTTGTACCAACCGAAAATGTATGTTACAAGCGGAAGGACACGTGGTAGACACTACAATCTAAATATATTCGAAATCGGCATCAACAGCCGAGTCAATATAGCAATGTCCATTTGTCCAACTCTCCTTATGAAAAACAAAATCTTGGAAACTATAAGATCTAGGGCTTCCAATATGCCAATGATATACTAAGTTTCAAAGGTTTATAATATATTATAGAAATCGTTTTGGTTAGGTAGAATGTAGTTTTCATTTTGGTCACCAAATTTCATTCATATACATAAGTTGACTTATAAAATATGTACATATGTATTCGTAATTGCATATGACATTAAATAAAATATATATAACCCTTAAAGAAGGTGTATTTGTTTTGGTTAGAAGTTTGCAATGCAGAGAAGGGACATTTCTGACCCTATTAAATAAATATATATCCTGATTCAGCATCATCAAAGTTGTGAAACTATATATATTATAAATTAAATTATATATCATACTTCTTATTATATTAATATGTTGGAAATGAATTTGGGAGTTGACATCACCGGCTCAGTCTTTTTCAGTATTGAAGGCCGTTTCGAGAAATAAGAAAGATACCTGAAATTTTATGTTTCAGGCCACCATAAATCCACACAGGAAAGTATGACTTATTGCTAGATAGACGAGCTAGGATTAAGACTTTAGCAAACTTTATTAATGTTATATTATCGGAGGAAGGGTATTTAACCGTTCTTATTCATTCTTTATTATTCATTTTAGTCTATTTTTTTGTACGAATCAGTAGTAAGCTTTATTTATTACCAATACACACATATTTTAATATAATTGTTATATACATACAAACAGCATCCATGGGATTAAAGTCGTACAATGTTCACTAAGTTCGAGGCACGTCCGTTATCCTCATCCCCATCGCGGTTGTATAGACCAAGCCCTAACTTTTCATCATACATATATTGCTGAAAAGTAAAAGTGGGTAGTTGAGGGAGGTGGGGCAGTTGTAATGGTGAAGGCGAGTTAAGGCGAGGACGCCAAATCTTCGTCGATTAACCGTATCACAATCACGACTCGAACACATTAACACTTTAATTGCCTTTGTTTAATTTACCTTGGTGTGTGCCGGAAATGTACAGGAACTTCATTTGTAATCCGCATGCTTTGGTTTTGCCGAAGCAAAGGGACGGATGTTGCGCAGAAAGATGTGCCACACTTTGCCCTTTCATTCGTGCGTGCAAGAAGGATATTCGATTAATTCCCTCTTCGTAGTGCAGCTGTTGTGTGTAACGGTGTTGTTTCATTCACGTACCACCCGGAAGTGTGAAGATATTTGCGATTACGTTATGCTGCACCGTGGCAGCAAACCAGGTTAAGCGCCGAAAATCACTAATTAAATATTTCGATTCCATTTGTAAGCGACACATTTCAGATGTAAGTATTTGCAACAAGCAAAGCTAAGTTTAAAAGTTAACTTAAGCAGATATCAGGGTCAATCTGAAATGTGCTTTCTTAAAAGAGAGACAAACTGCCTCTTAGAAAAAGCTAGAATCAGCCAAATAGTTTTGATCTTGCAATGGTCTAGAATCTTTTCAGGAGTGTAAAATAGGTTAGTCTACTTGCAACGGATTTTCAAAGCACTTGTGAAGTAAATAAAATCAAACACAATCGAAATGAATTTCTATTGAAAGTTTCGTTCATATTTAATTTACCCGAAAATATCATCATCAGTTATATGAAATTTACCTTTATTATCTACCCAAGAATGTAAAATATGTTATCTTACTTATAATGGAATTTCAAGGAAATTGTAACTTAAATAAAGTTAAACGCCAATTACCCCTATGGTCCGTGCCATCATTCGATGCGAACTGTTATTAAAGGTGTGGGGAATTCAGGGTATGTTATTTTATTCAGGAGTCTGAGCCGTTTGATTGCGATCTGTTATATACCTAATTTCTAATTTCTATTCATCATATTCCAACATTAGGAGATACAGATACAAACCCCCTCATATCACTACCTCCATTTTCCGGGGCTGTTTTGTGCAGTACCAGCGTCAGCGTTTGGTGATTACGCAGTGTCATTGAAATATAATTAATTTCGTTACGGTCGCAGTTTAATTTTGGCTAAAAGCAGAGGTCACATTCTCCTTAGAGGCTTGATGCTAGTCAAAGTGGTCGTAAAAGGCATAAAGCACACATTTATATGCTCGACTTGCATAATTATTTTGAGAGATTCAAGTTAACTTGTCGGGATTGTCATTATGTTTTCGCAAATGTATAGAAAATACGCAACTCCGTCTGCGGCCGGTTTCAACCAGAGCATCATCATCCCCACATTGGTTACTAATTTACTTTTTATGAATGCTCCCCTTGCACACAACTGCACCAAATTCAATATCATCAATTATTTACACGCGAAAGACCGTTGCTCTTGATGAGTAAATTTTTGTACGACTGTTTCATCCGTATCCATACACGTGTGTGCGGGCTCGTATGCATTCATAATCATCATTCGGTGTAATGGAAGATGCCAATAGCCCTGCGCCCCATAAAACCTATTTTAACCTTCGCAAGAAAGTGTTTTTTCTTTGTAATACAGAAACTAAAATAGAATTGGTTCAGCTCTTAAATTCACTTCCCAAAGTTTGATTTATACCTACGTAATAAAGGGATTACACTTTAAGATTTATTTACAATTTAATAAAATTTATAAAAAAATTAATATACTATAGGCTTGCCAGCACTATCAAAAGATGCTTGACAGAGGAAACCAAGGTCAGTGAAATGAACTAAGTCCCTTAATCTGAGTCTCTTCTTTAAAGATATAGGCGGGTAATCAAGCTTAGTAAGAAGTCTCTTCGTTTTCACATTAACTTTCTCATATGTCATTGTAGGCTCTGGGCACACTTTAGTAAACTGGGTGAAGTAAGCCACCCCTGGGATAAGAATTAAAATTTATAAAAAGTGGGCTAATGGAACTCTAGGTTCAGCAGTGGTACAATACATTTGTTAGGTCGCAGTTTTTTAAAAAATAATTATAAAGCTTACTGGATATTACAGCATATGGTATCTTGAGTGTAGCTACGGTATTTTAAAGGAATAATGAGTTTCATATACATAGCCCAAAAAGTAGTTAATGCAAACACATATTTAGAGATAAATAGAAGGAAATAGGTATATTTATTCTCTGCAAAGAAAAACAATTTTTGGGGACAGTTGTGTGTTTTTTATTTATGTATTATTGTAATTCTTTTATTTCTGTTATTGCAATATTGATTATTTATTTATTGTCCTTTATTTTCCATTAAAATTTATTTTAGCTTTACTAAAGCTTATGACATAATGTTATAGTTGAACAGAGTCTAGCACTAATGCGCGTTTCAACTGAATTATTTGATAATTTGTTGTCCTTGAATTGATTACATTTCATATTTACAAGGAAAAGTGGGAAGAAAAACTTTGATTTGAATTTTCTTAACAAAAAAACTTAAAAACTAACTTGGGTATAAATTTAAATATTGTTTAACAGTTGGAACTTTAGCCGTACTGTATAGAAATAAAGTGCCTGTATAATATGGCAAATTAAATAGTAATTTAAGTAATTTGTTTTGACATATTTGAACTTTCTTTATATGTGCCGGAGCAGATTTATCCCAGATAGAACTTCCATACATTAGAGCCGGCCTAAATATTGTCTTAAAAATTATAAGTTTATTAGAAATTGATAATTTTGATTTTCGATTTATAATAGGGTACATCAAGCGAATTGTTTTATTTATTTATCAATTGCATGACCAACATGAAATTGAAAAGTGAGCCTTTTATTAAAGGTATCCCTAAATATCTAATATTATTTACCCATTCAATGGCAGTATTACATACATATATGCAAACAACTGTTTTAATTTTCTATTTATGATAATACTTTTCGAGTATATTTATATAATTTTATATAGAAAGCCGGTAGGGTAAATGGCTGCATCATCAGCAAAAAAGGAAAGCTTACAATCAGATACTTGAGGTATATCATGCGAATACACGTATATATTAAATGATATTGGCCCTAAAACTGAACCCTGCGGAACTCCAGCCAAAATATGTCTTTGAGTGGAATGGGCACTATTAATATCAATATAAAATGAACGTTTTAGAAAGCTTTTGATTATACTTGTATGTATAAGATATAAAGGCGCATCAATAAGTTTTCTTTTATGAAATTCCTAATTTTTAAACAGGGAATTGTGCAGTTAAGTCCAGATCTAAGAGGGTAACACACTGTGTGAGTCCAAATGGTCATCCAATCGTACTTTTATTAGTTTTTCGAGTATATTTGACAAGCCACATAGCAAGCTAATCGGTCTGTAACTATCAAGTGATTATTTATTTTATATATTATTTATACCTTATCTCAGTTTGCATCCAAGACGCGTGACATCTGAACTGAGCTAAGCACAGATTTAAAATGTTAATTAATTATGTTGTCGCAGTACTTAATTGTGGCGCAAAACGTTAAATGCCTAATTATGCTGGTAACTCCGGTCAAGGACGGATGAACGGAGCTGGAAATGGAAACGGGGGATGCTCTTTATATGAGGGATGCGATGCCAGCGCTTTGTCGCTTATTCAATTATAATTGTTTTAGCAGAGTTTAAAGTGATCAGAATAGGGGAAGGAACAATAGGCTGTGGAGTTTTCCGGACAAGAGTACCAGTGCGAATGGAGAATGAAAAAGTAAATAAAGCAACTGTCCATTTGGACCCGCACAGATTTGTTTTGGCGTTAATTTGAGATTAAAAACCCAAAATCTTCGAGCAGCACCCGCCTAACGCCTGTTGAGTGGCAGTAATTTAGGGCACTTAACGAATTTAATTGTAATCCCAAATCCCAAAATTAATCGCGAAGACCCCAGGGGTATTCTGAAGCTCTTAAAAAGTCAATAAGAAGTTTCACTACCAGAATACGTAGAAAAATCTCTTGTGCTACTATTAAACCCTTGCAGATCTAAGGCTTTCGCGGTGTTTTCTGGGCCCAGGCACAAAACTTACATTACTTTGAGAAGTATTTGATTTTTAACCTTAGGAGATACTCTCCTACAAAGCATATTCTGTATAGGCATCAACAGAGTTAGTTTTTATAACCGGTATCCATAGGGTAACCGAAAATGTATGTAACAGGCAAAAGGAGGCGTGGCAGCCCCACAAAGTCTACATATATTCTAAGCATCAACAAACGAGACGACAAGTCGAAATTGACCTAGGGAACTTGGGTGCACTTTTTACTATAAAAAAATATAAAAATATAAAATATGTATGTATATCCTTATGTATAGACAGTCTAGTTTTGCTTCCGACTGTTCTCTATCTCTTCCTAATTCCTTATTCTGTCACACCTATCCAGAAGCTATGAAAACATTCTTTAAAGCACATTTTCTGTTTTTCATCTATTTGCGCCAGTGCAAGTAACATGCGTGGGCTTTGTATTTAAGGGCCACTTGACTATACATTTTACATTTATTTATTAATCGATGCATTCTTTGATAAAAAAAAAAATAAATAAACACAAGACATATCCCTTTCGACTATTAAAATTGAAGGTATGTAACAGGCAGAAGGAGGCGGGACAGAACTATATATATTTCTTAATCAGCATCAACAGTGGAGTCATAAAGCCATGCCCGTCTGTATGAAAATAAACAATATACACAGAAACTCCTGAATAAGTCTGGTAGTTAACAAGGTCGACAATAATTTAAAGGCATATATGAATGTACGTACATATATGTTAAGGTAATTTAATCTAATAAGAAGGGTAGCGGGTATATCACAGTCCGAAGTGCTACTGTTGCTTTTTTACTATTTTTATGCCCTTCAACAATTGAAAATGGTCACAAAAGGGTATACTAACTTTATGCAAATATATGTAATAGGCAGGAGCCGTGTGAGACCCCACAAAGTATATATATTCTTGCTAAGGATCATTAGTCCAGTCGATTAAGCCATGTTAACTTAAATCCTTCAAATTCAGGTTCATTTAACAAAATCAAAAATAATTTAAAAGTATATATGGATGTATATATTTATGAAAGAAATTATAGCAAGGAGGGTAACAGGGCGCGCGACTGTTGGTTTCATACTAGTTCAAATTATTTTCGTAAGCTATAAGGGCGTTAGATTTTCGCCTTGAGGGTTACTGTTTTCCCTTGTACTTGACTTTTGGTACTCTTTATTAAACTCAGAAAGAAATTATAAGCCACACAAAACTTGACCTGTAGGTTGTGAAGATTAAACAACAAGTTAAAACCAAAAATGTTAAATCACAGAGGGAAACAGAAATTAACGTATAACAAGGGAGTCCGATTGAAGAAAGGTGTGACCCACGAATATTTATATTATTAGCATATTTGGACAGACGAGAGGTCGGAGACACTCGTACCTAAAAGCATCCCAAAATCCAGCTCAATGTACGGGAATACCGGTTTTAAAACCGTAATGTAAATAGGCTGGTAGGTTACACTCTTAAGCACACTTCCATTTCGGGTTAAAAAAAAAATTTCATTCATAGTTCCTACACATTGTATACCGTTAGTTAATTTTTATATTATTTCTTTAGATAATATAGCCGGAATCTCCTGCATAATACGCATGTCCTGCGATTTAAAAGATTGAATTTTGAATCTATTCTTGATCGATCAATCTGACTGTTACAATACAAATTTGTTAGATAGTTTTTCTTGTTTAAAGTCTATATTATTATTTATACCTTCAAGATTTTGGTTAAAAATTTTGGCTTTATATAAGATTTTAAAGACCTTACCAGAATTCTTATTTTTGCTGGAAATTACTTTACATAATTACTATGGGAATAAGAGTATTAAATCTTCGACGAACGCTACGTTTCTTCTGGTTTTATCGAACTCAAATAGACATCTGTAGATCAAATTAGCATTTTCTCACTTCGAATCGTAAAGCACGACTACAACATCTATAATTTATGTTAACTTTAAAGCGTTACGCCATTCTCTGCCTAATCGGATCAAATTCAATGAGTTTATGAATGGACTGATCTGAATGAGTTCATAAATATGCAAACACCACAGCTCGGAGTGACAGCCCCCATTAGAGAGCGAAGATGTGAGCGGTGTTAGCTGTTGATGAATGAAATGACCGTTGATACAATCGTCCGAGGAGAAACAAACTGGTGTATTGAACAATCGGTAGTGTTCTTTAGCCTTAGTATACATACATTTTATAGTTTGTGGAAGAGGTCTATTTCGAAGAGTTGGAAGATGCGGGCCAAAATTGTTACAAAAGGATATATGTATGTATATATGTGCATATGTATTCCAACGATAAACACGGATACACATCATATAGGCCTAATTGGCGTCTCGAGTTTTGTTCTTCTAATTTTCACATTTTTGTTGAATCCACTCCGAGTGCACATTGAGTTTGGAAATGTATCGAGTAAGCATGATACATGGTATATATCCTGCACTATTTGAACACCTGTATTTGTTCAATACAACCAGCTCGTACCCATTCACACACATTTAAAGTCTACCTGCCCAGCAGTGGTTCCCGAAAAGTCAAACAGTATCGCTATATGAAGTTGTTATATTAATACTGTACTACATTATACTATTTAATGAACAATAACAGGCGTACCCAATTACAATGTTTACCGATCACTTACCATTATAGTCGTCTCTCGGATGCATACGTGTACGTAAATGCCTGGAGCCCTGAAGGGTGCGGTTCCCCGACTGTGTATCTGATCAACAATTTGTTAATGAATTGTGTAATTAAATTCAAATCAAATACCGTAGAGCTCCTAATCGAAGCGAATGGCTCAACATGCTAATAGGAACCGCAATGGACAGTGTTCAAGTGCTGAGTTAAGCGTCGTTGATCTGAGCCATGTGCTTAGAGTACCTTATACACTTCGATTCCCAAATGTCTCGAATCATACTTCACATAAATAGTAAATTGTTTTCATAGAGTCTCATTTTTAAGAAGATTTAAGTAGAATTATACTATTCAACCGGAACTCAGATCAGCCAGTTTAGTTTGCTTGAAATAGACATAATTAAGAAAAGTCCCGACCTCATCGAATACATGACGACAATTATAGTCAGTTTAACAGGAATCGCAATAAGGTCCTATTAATTCTATTGAATCTATTTGCTGCCTTTCTTTTTATAACAAAATAATTGATCAGTTTAGTTTCTGAGAGAATTTTGAGAACAGAAACTAAAATGGAAGCAAAAGATATTTCTAGAATGCAAGGAAAACGACATATAGACCCTAAAAACCACGATTAAAAGCCTCGTTCTGGTAGTCCCCAAATTTTGGAACCCAAAGACAAATCATATAGTTCGTGAAATAAAAGTAGTTTGAGATAATAGACGACACATTTAGCAGTTAAACATAAAAGAAAATAAACTGGAAGACAAGCTATTTTTTTTAGGTTAGTTTAATTTTTCGGTTGTCAAAGAAGTTGTTTGATTTTGAATTTTGAACATTTTATATATACGAGTATGTTGTTCCTTTAAGTTCCTTTTAGTTTGTAGAAAGCATTTATAAAATTTGAATTGTCAACAAGTTAGATTTAATATAAAACTAAAGTTACGGAACAAGCACGAAAGCTATAGTCAAGTGACCTCGACTGTGAGATGCCTACTACCTACCTGATAAAAACGATTTTCGTGATCTGTATCTATTCTTCTTACGAGAGACCCGATGTTGCGAAACATAGAAATGCATCCGAACGCAAGCAACAACTTGAGCATAAAGTTTTACGGTTAATATCGATTTACGGGAGCGGAGTTAGCGTGGCCAAAATCGACAATAAACTTCATCTGCGTGCAATAATAAAATATATGAACAGATAATTATGTAGCATCAGCTATAGACGTCTCTGAGATAGATCTACGTAATTCAGTAAATATAACATTTCTCTTTGTGTCTTCTCCTGGGTACCGGGAAAAAGCCAAAGAACTTTTTTTAAATCAAGTCAAATATTTGACAAGGTGATATTTTTCACAAATAAGAGCGCACAAACCGTAGATTTCTCAATAATTACTGAAAGTTTTCACTATATAAAGTCGAGGAAATTATTACTAAATCTCCTTATTTTAAAATTTGTGAAATAAATACTGTCATGCTTGAAATCAGCCACATAGCTATGTTTGATCTTAATCTGATTTAATAGGTAATTTTAATATCTTACGTGCTTTGTACGTGCTACTTAAACTTTCTTTATATATACTAGGTCTGTTACTACTTGAAATACATACTATATTTAAATGCAATGCAATTACACAGGGGGTCCCCAAGCCCCGTCGCCTCAAGTCTGCTGCACACACATACATATGGGTGCAAGTACACAGACAAAACCATCGTCCTCCGGTGAGTACACGTATGAACATATATACTTATGCATAAGTGAGTAAGTGTATACAAAAGTTTTCACGCCAACATTAATTTTAAGGATGCCTTCTAGTGTCTACTGCATTCACCACGCCCAATTTTCGTCGTGCCTCGTGACCGCGAAATGAGCAAACTGATATACTGTACATACTGTGTGCGAGTGTTTGAGTTTGCAAATATATTCACATACGCGAGATATGCGCGAGTCATGTACAAAATGAATAAATACACACACATCCAGACCCTCATCTGTATCATTGTACCTTCCGCACACATATACGCCACAACATATGTACACACGTTCATACTTACATACATAATTGCGAAGGAGTTAAAAAGGCTCACTCGTTAGTCAAAAACGAAACGGACCAACGACCGCCTGTGCTCTTCTCTCTCTCATCTCTTCTCTCGAAAGCACCGATAACACCCTTTTGCCGCACCAACACCATCCTATCACCAACAACACCCCCACCCCCACACCAACCCCCACCACCACCACCACCATCAACTATTTTTTGTCGAAGCTGGAAGCTGCTAGTTTCGCAGTTGGTTGGCGGAGCCCTTGTTCGCATTGGTGTGCGTGAGTTTGTGTGCACGTGTATGCTCGTACGAACAGCTAGTGCATGTGTATGCGTGTACATGTGTACGTCAGTGCATGTGGATGTTTGTGCATGTGTGTGGGGTATTCTGCGTGTTTTATTCATTTATATTTAAAAAAGCGTAAACGCAGACGCGAGTTTCGTTCTTTAGCTTTGAGTGTGACTTTCCTGCAAAATGAGATGGTTACACACACATACAAACATACACATACTCATCCCACACATGCATATGTCTGCATACAGTATATATACTGCGCGTGTACCTACATTCATACATATACATATATGTTAAATCAGTGTGCGAATGGAATGAAATGGCGGTGGTAGCATCCAATCCCCAACTCTTGCAAAAATATATATTTACATACATGGCAGGAGATCCGCACACACATACGCACGCACTCATACACATACTGTGGTCCCATTGTACTGCAGAGTCCACACGAAACATTGGTGACGGAGCATTTAAGTCAAACTTAACTCCACTTGGGCGTATGCTAGTTAATGTTTGTGCGATTTCAATATTATTCATACTTAGTTATGTTTTTGTATTATTTTATAATGATAGAAGTATAGTTATATATATATATACATATATGTATATAATTATCTACTTGCTATATTATTTTTTTTTTTCAAATTCATAGACAAAAGTTATTTTTTTTTACCTTATTTTAAACCCCGTCTTTAAGGCAATGCCAAAGAGTCAGCTTATCTCGCAAGTTTTGGCTATTATCTCGTACTACTTGTATTAAAACATAAACGAAAATCTCTATATAGGACATGCATGTTAACATTGTTTCTTTTTAATACATATACAGTTTGTCAAGTAATTTTTTACACATATGTACATGTTCATCAAATGTACATATGTGTAAAGAACTACTTAACAAACTGTATTTAATTGAGTGAAAATAGTATATCTGTTACTGTATAACTACAATGAAAAAGTGCTCTAAACACCTTATAGGAATCCGATTTTTATGCAACTTAGTTCATGATGTATGTTATACATACATACGTGTACGTATATAGTACTGTTTTTGTAACACAATGGAAACCCCAATGGGCTACATAAATAACAAAAAAACGATGATGATGAGGTTTTTATACCGATGCAATTTCTGATTATTGGTCGTACATTCCGTAACAGAAAGAACTCTAAATGCTATACCAACACTTAACATTTACTATGTCTTTAATATAACCAAACATAAGTTAACAATAATAAAGCAAGTAGAGTAACATATGAAAACTATAAGAAACAGCTTTTCCATATTCATAAAAATTAAACAGTACATGTTAAGAGTATAAGCACTACCACTCTTGCAGAAAGGGTAAAAAATAAAGCCGAAATTTGAAACGCATTTAAGGAGTAATCCATAAGGTATATTCATTCTGAATTAGGATTAACGATGGAACCAAACTAGCCGTAACACTTGGGCAAAGTTTACAAGACCCTCAACATGAATGAAGCCCATTTTAGAAATAACTTATCGTTTTCTTACTTCCAAATTCAGCAAGGCTATAATAAATTTTATTATCATTATTAGTAAATATAATATTATAGCTTTCATAGGAACCAGTCTGAAATAAATCTTATACATAAAATTCTGCTGTCACACTGTTAGTAACCGAACTTCTCCGAAACTACTTGACTGATTTTGATGAAATTTGGAGAGTATATTCTGTAGGCCTGGCAATCGGCTAATATCTATTTTTCGTACCCCTAACCGATAAGGGTTGTCTACCCCTAACATTTTTTTATTTCGTCAAATTTTTTTGTCAAAATTTTTTTGTTTTCATTTTTTTTTTCCATGTAGCATTAAGAGAATAAATTACAAGGAATTTAACAAATTATTGTTCGGTATGATGTTATTTTCACATTCCCTTTTCGGGCATAGCGATACACTGATAAACCACATCCTTACACACTTGCAATAATAGTTGTTTTCATGCTACACAGAGAAAAAAATTGTTTTTGTTTATATAGCATGAATTGAATCACGGCTAGGTGGGACGAGGTCCACCGGGTCAGCTAGTATTTACATAAAGAAATTTATGTGTGTCTCTCGATTAGAAAACCAAATGTACTTTATTCAACAATATTAGATTTTTAGAGCATAGATTAAAAAATATATCTTATATAACAAACTACTCTTTGCGCACTGTTAATGAGTTTTGAGCGATCTAGAGCGGGCAGATATAGCGTGTAGACGTTAATGTCATTTAAGACCGTCGGCATGTCGAAGATCACTTTATACTGTGTATTATCCAGTTTATTTTGTTTGTTAGAGATAACAGAAGTCTTCAGAAAATATTATATGTCCATATTCCTGATTAATTCCAATTTTTTTCATTTAATTCTGCAATATACTTTTTTGGAATAGAATTGAAATTAGTTAGTACTGTACATATGCGTTTATGGATATCAAAAACTAAATAACTTACTGACACGCTTTATATTAATAATATCAATTGTGGATATCATAAAATAAATATAACAAAGAGACGATTAATATTATTAATATTATTATTATTATTATTATTATTATTATTATTATTATTATTATTATTATTATTATTATTATTTTTATTATTATTTTATTATTATTATTATTATTATTATTATTATTATTATTATTATTATTATTATTATTATTATTATTATTATTATTATTATTATTATTATTATTATTATTATTATTATTATTATTATTATTATTATTATTATTATTATTATTATTATTATTATTATTATTATTATTATTATTATTATTATTATTATTATTATTATTATTATTATTATTATTATTATTATTATTATTATTATTATTATTATTATTATTATTATTATTATTATTATTATTATTATTATTATTATTATTATTATTATTATTATTATTATTATTATTATTATTATTATTATTATTATTATTATTATTATTATTATTATTATTATTATTATTATTATTATTATTATTATTATTATTATTATTATTATTATTATTATTATTATTATTATTATTATTATTATTATTATTATTATTATTATTATTATTATTATTATTATTATTATTATTAGATATCAAAAATGAAAAACATGCAAAAAGGATTTGTGAATATCAATTATTAAGAATAAAATTAGAACAACGATTAATATATATCCCATAAATAAATATATATTCCTAATGTGTGAGGTATACATATATATATATTCATACTCTATGTGTAAGGTAAACATACTATATATGTATGTATATTCATACCTATGTGGTAACATACACGTATTAACATACAAGAGAGGAGACAAATACCGAACGGTAGTTGTACAAAAATAATGAACGATGATTGCCATTGCCTGTTTTACTCCCACGCTACAAATATGTACGTACATACTTATATGTATACGCCAAATCACACATACAAATACAAACAAACAAGCGCGCACTCTTTCACACGTAAAAAGCACATTGGTACTTTGTTTTAACGCATCTTTTGTCTCCCTTTCGCCTAATTACCACTCAGTGCGGCAATAATTACCCCATTATCCAGCTCTCTCTCTCTCTTTCTCTGAGCTTCGTTGCTCTTTGTGCTCTTAGGTCGTTCCTCTCTCTCTCAATCTCTCTCTATCTGTCCAATTCAGCCTGTGTCTTTCTCTCTTTCACACTCGCACTCATTCTCGACCGCCCTGGAATTCGCTCTTATTATCAGACGCTCTCTTCACTTTCATTTTGACTGCTCTCTGCGCTCTTTACGCTGCAGGGTGAAAAAGTATCTCAAAGATACAAAATGTAAAAATACAGATACAATTGGTAGTATGAAAACGACGGTGGAAGCGGCTAGGTTGACGTTATCGAGGTACAGCGGACGGTTCAATTAAGACTTTTAAAAATCCACTTAATTTATGGGATAAATGAATTAAAATAGATGTACATGTATAAATAAATATCTATTCATGTACATAAATTAATATATACAAATATCATGAGTATGAATTCAAGAATAATACGCAGCTCGAATAGATAAACTGCGAAATATTCCGACTGTACACCCGTTATGCAGTGCCTAACAATTCCGACTCAGTGCTTCGACTTATCCATAAAGTTCGGTTGTGCCAATAAATATGTATAACTAACAATTCTGGGTGCATTGAAATAACGCATATCGAAACTATGACAAGTGATCGGTGCTCTATATGAATAATATATAAATATGTATATATAAACCAATTCAAACTTCAACTTTGTGTCTAATCAAATTGAGTGTTATAACTCTGTGTTGCTGCGATGAATACGAAAGTAGAAGAATTTTTTTAGTACTTCTTCCTGACCATGACCCCACGCAGGCAAATGACTTAATTGCTAATGTACAAATCGGGAAGGATAGAATATTGAATGAAGCCCACACAGTTAAAAAATCTACCTTCCAAAGACCAGTGTACAGTGGGTGCTGACGGTGTGCGGAAGTGTGTTGAAGTTCAAAGATGTCCTCGTCTGTGAACTGGAACTGTTACATACATACATATATTCAAATATTAATGCACGAGATACATTCAATCGTTAACATGTCTAGTGAATTCACACGGCAAACATGTTAATTGCACCACTGTGCGTGTGCGTGTGCGTGTGTATGCGAGTGTATGTATGTGTCCATACTAGGATAACAGTGTCACCTGAAGAGTGAGGATGGCAATGAAATTATGAGAAACAGAGCGAGAGGCATGATGCGTTTAAAAGGGGTGCGAATGCAATCATGTTGTTGTTCTCTCAACGAAATAATGAGGCACGTGGTCCGAAGAGTGTACATCCATGAAAATATGTATATATGTGTGTATAACTGTGTACATATGCAAACACGCCAAAAGGGTATATCATGAATTCTTATGTGAGTATGAGTGAGTGTGTGTGTGTGTGCGTCGTGAAAATCTTTATAAACGCGCGCATATTTGAATGAAAAGAGACAACTGTCTTGTACATTATAGCCGAGAACGAGCAGAAGTGTTGATATTAAAAATGCAAATAAGTTGGCAAATTAAATCGGCGCGTCGAATCAGAGTCTCTCCCTCTCTCGCTTTCTCTTTCTCTCTTATTCTCTCTCACTCTCTCTCGCTCTCTTGCTTTTTAACTCACTACTCCCACACCCATTAAAAACAATATCACGGATATATACATATATATCAAACATTATATTAAATATCCATAAGTATGTATGTGTGATCACTTTTATATTCAAATGACAGATTCCTAATCCAGATCCGACTATACCTTCGATTTTAAACTGCTTTATAGCATATTGCACATCAGTGCTTTGATTCGTCGCGTTGTATCTCCTCAGTAATCTTCAATGTTATCCGATCCGCCTTTATACATACACGTATGTATATATATAATATTAGAGTGCATAACATAAATATTGTAGTCTGTATCATTATTTATATTGTAAGTAGTAAAACGTCTGGCGCCTTTTTAAGAGGACCAAAGAAGTTTCAATGCGAGTCGGGGAAGTCGTTCAGTGACTAAAATATATACTTATGTCCGATTTCGTTAAACCATGGCTAATTGTCTGCTTACAACTGTACAGGAAACTTAAATCTCAACATCAGCTGTTTTTAAAACGAAGTAATTTTTGAAATTATTTCGGGTACCTTACTGAAGTAACGTTGTGATTAACATTAATTTTAGTGACAAATTTCGATATTTAAAGAACTAATAGTTCAATGCTTAAGAAGAAAACAAATAGTTCATTTCCTAGTTCGTTGGTTCCAATCTTTAATTTGTACAAATCGGCCAATTGTGCCATATACACTCACTTTAATCCATATGAATGGCTTCTTTCCTTTACTTCACAGATAACATACAACTTTCCTTTACTTAATACGATATCTTTGATAGTCTTCCGAGCGTTTCTTTTCATTTTAAAATAATTGTAGGACTTTCAGTTCCGTACTTTCGACTGCACATTCCGAACCCATGATCGATTTGTTTCAAACTCTTGTTTGTCACCTGTCATTGGCATCGTGATGACTGAGGTACTGAGAGACTCACTCTCAGCACGTCTCCTAGTTTAAGGAACAAACTCAGTAGCCGTTGTTGGTGTTTGCAACTGCAGTTGCGAGTTTTGGTGCTCACGGTTGATCTCACCCCCTTGTTTATATCGGCGATGTGAGGCGTGGCGAGGCGAAGCGAGGAGAGTCCTACAAATGGTTTTGGTCGACTCCTTTTGTTCAAGGTTCGTGTACACACTCACATATATGTATATACTGTGACGTTGTTAAAGACCGGAAACGTGACAACTTAGCCAAATATGAGGGGTCGCAGTGCAAATTCACGGTTGGAATTTAATTCGATCCTATTCCTTACCCCATATTCATTATTATATTCATGGCAACATGTGGGTATTTATTGTGAATATCCCCCTTTTCCCTAACCCGTATATACCATATATATTAATGGGTACATGTACATATGTATTGTGAATATTCCCAATTGTTTCAGGTGCAGTTATACTACAGCTCGTCGTAACTCAGCGCGCCTGACTCAAAGTTCCTATATTTTAACCTAAACATAATATAAAAACAGTACAAAAACATACTTCGATAAACATAAATCTGAAAACTCAAATCTAAAAAGTCAAAGCTCCACCCAACAACAACAAAGTTTCAAAATAATCGACGCCGGAGATTCCGCTAAGCTCGCAATGTGAGTGTTCAGCAACTAATCCAACAGGAACTGCATGCTGTATTGAGTTCGCCAAGACGATACCAGCTTTTTTGGAACAGGGTGTTTTTACAGGAAACCTCGAAAAACGGCACTAGGTAAGTTCGCGATTTCGACCAGAAAATCGCCTCATAGCCCTAAATGTCCAAATTGATCACACAACATCAATGCAAATATGGTATGTGTATAAGTACTGTTAGAACATATTGAACAAAGAGACACCCACAAACTATATATACTTTTTTGTTCTGAGCAGGGATACATGAACGGTCTCAGGCCACTCGTGGAATTTGTTTGCTCTAAATAAAGACTAATATTTTATTTTTTTGGTTCACAAAACATTTCACAGAATGAACAAACAAAATCATCATATCAGGCCTTTTTATTTTAATATTTCTTTTATTTTATTTGCTCTATTATGATTTGCAATTGTTATGTATTGCTGCCAACACCACAAAGTATACATATATAAGGTTGTCAATTATCCCTACGAGCTCTGTAGCGCTTTGTACATAGCTGCGAAATTAAAAAGACAAAAAGGCGGAAGGGAGATATTTTATTTTATATATCTATACCCCTGGACCATTGAAGATGGTCATTTGCTTGACTTTTTGTCTGTTTGTATGAACGTCATTATCTAAGAGACGAAGCAACTAATTTGAATTTGTGTAAGAATTTCCCCTAATAAGAATGATTTTAAAATATATTTTATTTTATTGCGTTCCGATAAATGGATTTTTAGTTTTTTCTTAAAAGTGAATTGTTACTTATGAATATTTAAATATGTTTTAAGTTTAAACGAAGGAAGAACAGGTTTCACTGTAGCATACACTCGTCAGTATATAAAAATACTCATCAATACTAAATCAATATCCGAGTCAATTAGGGCGTATGTCCCCTTTTGTCGGTGCAAAGATTAAGTTTGTTTCAAATCAATCAGAGTAAATCAAGAAAGAATGGCACAAAACAACACATATATACATACATATGTAGGAAGTAAGGAAGATTATTCCTATTATTATTATAATATATTAATATATTATACGTATAATAATAACCTATATAATTGTTGTTATTATTATTTGCAGTTAAAAAATTGAAAGCAGACGATCTCGATCTCCATTTTCGTTAAAATTCACGAGATCGTCTGCTTTCAATGCCTATAAAACGCAAACCAAAAAACGCAGCTTTCTCAAAATTTTACAGTCAGCTGTTAATCGATAACTGCTGACAGGAGCAGTGTTGTATTTAGAGCAGGTGCGCGGCAAATACAAAAAGTCACGGACTTATCAAACGACCCTCGTATCTTTTTTTTTTAGTATTAATTTTTTGTTTTAAAAGCTTCAGACTTTATCAAATATGTTGTTAATTTAATTTGTTGTTAACTTACGGCCCGGGTAGACAGACAATGCGTAGATGTGTTTATTGATTTATGTACTGTAGGTGTACATAATGTTCTATTTGGGCAATTACCTGAAGATTTGCGTCGGCTGCGTCGTTACACTTTCCCAAAAATGGACAAACGATAGGACCGAATTGATATCGATATCAGTTAAACACAACTTATTCAATGAATTCAAACGATATATTCGGGTTTTTCAAACATACACATAAACCCAGTATAAATTGAACTGTATTTAATTAACTCGAAGCCTCCGTGACCCTGCGGGGGGGGGGAGGTGGTTGGTTGCTTTTGTAAAAGAAGAATGATTTCACAGCCAATTAAAACAGAGTCGCCAGATAAGTCGTGAAGTGGGGGATTCACCCTTTTTCCGGCAATAATAACCAGCGAGCTCTAATTAGCCAATAACAGAGCAGTTTAAGTTGCGTACATATAAGTATATACATAAATATTATGTTGTAAGGTATATAAACGTATATTTGTATGTGTACTATGTATACTGTGCCTGCGTGCCTAATGTCATTAATTAAGCAGTTTTCCATTTACTCTTTAGGAATAAAAACGATGGCAAGACCATCGTTGACATGTTGTTAAAGAGAGCCAATGCGCCGTGTACGCTCTTTTAGCATTCGCTTACAGATGCTGGAAAGAGCTGTATAACGACGTTGACGAAGAGGAGAAGAGTAAAGCAACAGTGCCACGACGAAACTTGATTGGTCGTCATTTGTCGGGCGGCCCCCTACCGGTCATGCTTGTGCCCACTCCCATACCTCTGGCTCCCTTCCCATAGTCACTCACTGCTCTCCTCAGTCCCTATTCCTCATTCATCTCTGTTGGTGTGTTCACATGTATTTTATTTGCCTTTCGTTTTTTCCATAGTGACGCTCCACTTGCTGTGTCTGCTCGTATTCTCTCTTCATTTCTCTCTGTGTTCGTGGGACGCCGCAGAGAGAGTGAGAGAGCGTGCCAATGTGTTTGCATGGAAACTTAATTGCTTTTTTCTCCCGCAACTTTCCGACGCATATATGTACCTACATACATACATACGTATGCTTGTAGTAACATATGTACATATCTATGTATGTTGCTGGCGTACTTTTTGATTCGTTATCGCCTCGAAGGGATGAACACAGAGTGCTGAGATTAATTATAAGAGCAAACAATTAATAAGAGTAACTTTGCAAGTATCCACACGAATTCATACATACATAAAGGCACATGTGTCGCCTGACCAATTAAAACAGAGCTGGAGCTGCTCTCGATTTAACTGATTCGCCAGAGTTGCCATCTATGGCATTTTTAATTGTCACATTGGGTGTGGCCATATAAAACGAAATCACATGAACATATGTATGTACATACGTGTGCTCACATACATTTAATCCACATAACTCTCATCACACATATATTTGTACATATGTATGTGTCTGTGTTTATACAATGTAAATGCAATCAGCATCGCGTCTGGCGCTTCATAAGAAAAATGAGTTTTCTCGCATTCCCCAAACGTACATATATGTATACATGTATGTAAATCAACAAATGGAAATAAAAGGCAAAAATCGATAATGTCGAACAACGAAATTAAAATAAAAAAAACCGGCACAAAAAAGCTTTTTCTCCGGATGTGTGTCTGTGTATATGATTGTAGGAGGGTGGGTTTCTCAACATGTAGATTTATACATACACACATACAAAAAAGATGCGGTGGTGGTATCAACAAGCGTTTGCGAAAAGCTACCCCACAATTCATAAAATAAAATTATTCAAAAAAAAAGTGTAACAAAGTCCGGTATCTCGACTATCAGATACCTTGCCAGATAATAATAACAGCACCCCAGGTTTTATTATACAAATTTTCAAATGTTTTTTTTCGCCAGCCACATGGAGACAGAACTTTCTACTCGTCAAGATCATTGTTCGATAAATTTTATATTCGTATGTTATAGATTATTTTACAGAAATTTAATATTAATACGATAATCCATTATCACAATATGGTTAAATTTAATACTAACTAAATATCAATAATGATCGGCAGTTTAATATGCCGTTTTTTTTTTGCTTACTATGGTCCATTCTCAGATTATATACAAAAATTTCTTCGTATTACCCCCATATAAAAATATGACGAGCTAATTTTTAAGGTGGCCTAAAACGTTTGGCTATCGGCAGCACTAAATATAAAAGTATATATTTTCGATTGGGTAAATTAATATCCATGGAATCAAGAAAGATCTTGCATTAATATTGTTTTTTTCCATTGGGCCAAATGTTAGAATGTTCCCAATTTGCACCATAGCATCGAAAGTAAAAACGGTCACACTTGCTGCATTCGATAAAGGACAAGCTTATTCGATTAGGTACTGAGATCGACAGCAAAACAAAGCAGTGATCTACTCAACATGTACATTGACTGTACCATCCCCGCGGGATAATACAACAAATGTACATATATGTGTACATTTTTTTCCATTTTTAAAGAGTATAATAACAGCCAGTGGAGAGTAAAAACTCACGAGGGATATTGCACAAAAATAAATGGCAAGAAATGCAAACAAACTCAAAAAATACACCCACATGAAGCATTCAATGGATGCATACATACGTACGTATACAGGCATACACTCGCTCACACATATAACATAGAATTGTAGTAAGGTATGTAGGTGCGATCGTTGGGTTTTCAGACGCACAATGGTAACAGCCGGCTGGCTCTTTACAGGTAAAATTAAACCTACATACATTGTACTGGCATGTGTGCTTGTATCTATCTATACACGAAGACACTATGCTTATCTCGTATGTATGTTGTATGTAAACATTCTAGGTAGATAGGCACAATAAGTAAAGGATTTCTCGGCATACACACACAAAACAAAGCAAATGAAACAAACATGCATATATGCATGTGCACATATACATATCCATGCAGGTGTGAGAATTTCTACATCCGCGTTATGTACGATATGTATGTACATTACTGTCAACTTTCGCTGCTTCAGGTACATTTGTATGTATGTACATACATCAAATTCAAGCTCACCAACACACACAGACACACACTGATTAAAAACAGGACGAAGATGTAGGAGGAGGAGAATCAGAAAAATACAAACTTCAAGAAGCCAAGTTAATATGCATGTACATATGTATGTATGTATATAAAGTGTGGGGGTCCATTGTAACAGATGATTAGAAAGAGGGGAAGCTGCTGCTGGGTCGTTAAATAAGAAATCTGAGCACAAAGAAAAGCTGAAAAAATACACACAGAGACTTCAAGTAAAATGAATAAGGAATAAGGCGTAAGGAATACTAGGCAGACGCGCACGTAATTGTGTACTTTATGCTTCTCATTCTCCGTCTCAGTCCGCGGACCCGGCTCATTCACCCTTGCTGTTGGTATCCCTTTCCCACTCACTGTCCGACACCAGCAGCAGCAACACCCACAACAAACTCTCATCGTCAGTGGCAGCGGCAGAGGTAACGACAGAGGCAGTGGCAGAGCATGAGGTGGTGGTGGTAAAGACTGTGATGACGACAATGTGCGAGAGAGCGAGAGAGAAAGAGAGAGAGAGAGCAGTATATAGAAGTCGGCACAGCCGACGCATTATGTATAAATTATTTATTTACATTATATTTACCCCGCTCTGCTGGAGACTGCCGTGGGGTTCCTTATAGAAAGAAATAGGGCCGCCACTCTGTCTCCTGTTTCAATGTAAAGTTCCTGCTGCTATTGCTCAGCTGCTGCATTATCAAACCCCATCGTTTTCGCAAGTGTGTATGTGTGTGTGATTACAATACGAGAATGACAACTGACAAGTGAAAAACTTGTTTTAGGTATGAGTGTGTTTGTGTATGTTTTTCTTTCAATATATGTACATATGTATATACATAGCTATGTTGTAAGTAAATTTTTAAATGCTTTGCAGAGGAAATTTTAATGAACTAGTTGATGTTAAAATAAAGATAAAGAGGAAAGAGAGTACTGGTGCTGATACTGCTCTCTTGCTTCATATGGTTCTCTTTCACTATGCGCTCTCCTCTCTTTTGTTCTCTTTGCAACAACCCAACAACACGCGCTCTCCCACTCTTTATGTGCCCAAATGAGCGAGAACGAGAGCGGTATAGTGCCAATGATTTGTTTCGTCAGCTCATATTGTTTTTGTTTGTTGGTTTCTCTGTTCTTGTTGTTGTGGATGCTGGTGCAGTTCTTACCTCTTACTCTCACTCGCGCTTGTTTATGATGCTTCAAGGGGTCTCTCATTACCGCTCGTTACCGTAACCCTAAATCTGGAAGAAGGGAAGGAAATGGAACTGAGACTGGGGAAGATGAGACAACTTACATAGGCGTGGCTCCAGCTCCAGCTCTGCTGATAAAAATCTGCCTAATGGACGCGTCGTATTGGCCTCAGTTCTTGAGACTTTTTATAATTACTGGTATATTTCAATTTCCCAATTAAAGAATACCTTTTTCTTTGAGCTGCAATAACATCAATGACTTCAAGAAATTTGAAGACATCGATGCATCGCTATGCATATATCGATGTACATACTTATGGACATGTATAAAATGCGTGTATGTAGGTAGGTACATGTACACAGATGTACAGTGCATGCAAATGAATTACAAATGAGTTATGCCTACATAAATATATGTACATATGTGTACACTTCAGTGGGTAGGTTTGCATGTGTGTGTCCCCACTTAACTGCATAAGTACGCCGCATCTCACACCCATATACATAAATTGTACCTACATAAATACGAACATATATGGGCATGCACACATGCAAGTGTACATACACACACACAAATTTGCAGGCAAGCAAGTACGTATGTGTGTTTACATGTGTGCACATGGCACATGAATGTTGTTGTTCTCGGTACGTCGCGATGTGCGTGAAATATTCGCACACTTGTGATTGCGGCTACCACATCGCATCTTTTGATTGGTCGTTTGTGCGCCAGCGCCACCACCTCCGTCCCGCGCTCCCCGCATGGTCAATCACCGCCACCCTGTTAGTAAGCAGTCTGCTGGAAGCTTTAATTAACTTTTTCCATTTGCTAACCACGTCGCACTTAATTGGTGGAGACAAATGAAGCAACCTTAACGTTGGCTCCACCCACCGGCATCAGTCTCCGTCTCCCTCTTCGTCAACGAGTGCTAAGGGAAAAGAGCAAAAAGACAATCAACAGTAGTTTTTGATTGCGCCTGCAGTGGGAAGGCTGGCATTTAATTGAACATGGAGTATGTATCTGTATATGTATATGTGGGTAGCACAGTATTATTTTTATAGCATACACGACATACATATATGTGAACGTGTGTAAAGCTAGTTTATATGTACATGTGCAATTGCAAATTAACCTATCGTTACCGGAACTTGGCCAATTAAAATCTCATTCATTTTACGATACACATTGGAGTTAGAAAGTATATTGACGATATTTCGATGTTTCCTAATTTTTTGAACACTACTAAGAGAAAACGCGGAACATCTAGGAAAGCCTTAACAGTAAAAAGGCACGACGACTGCTTTTAAACGAGGATGCGATACATCGGTTTGTTTCCAGCCTATTGACAATAATTTTCGCTACATTCATTGTTTGCAATCAGTGTAGATAAGTCCCGTTTATCAAATCTTTCCTTTAATATTAAGAATATTGTTATACGACAGTCAGTTTGACCAATTGTTCTAGAAGCGATGTGTCAAAAACGGAGACGAAAGTAGATTTTCTGCATGCACAGCTTGCCATTATATATTCGAAATTTAATTTTTGATATTCGATAGGCTTAATGTGATTAGGAAACAACTTGTGGATTGGCAGTTTCGGAATACTAATAATTAATATATGAATAAAAACCTTATGTTATACATGATTGTTACATGTATCACACTTTCCAAAATATATAATAATTGACAATAATTTGCATTTAAAGCAGAATTTTCCTTAAAAAAGACCATATATGTAATAATCTGTGACAGATACTAACCCATAACGCATCAGCGCGAATCACACTTTATCCATTTTAAATAAATTATTTTCTTACGTGAGGGGCTTTTTATGAAGTCGTATGCAGATTGTCAGAAACTTCTTCACGGCTATATTTGTTCATAAGTATTGAAAAATGTGCACAGCAAACATATATTTAAGTTTGTATTTATACTTTTAAAATAGAGATGGTATTACGGAGGTAGAAAAACTATCGATGGTTTTCGCAGCTCAGTCTGCATCGACATTTTTATTGACATTACTGTCAAGGATTTTATTACAGGGATGTTTGCTTACATCGATTTTCAGAAAAAATTTAAGTGTTATTAATTTATATAGAGCGACTTTTTAAGCGAAACCACTTTATGTGATATCCATTCACCTTATTCTACGAAAGTAAAATATAAATTACTTATAAAATAAAAAGCCTTTCGAGTTTAACTCGGTCAAAACAAAACCGCAAAGTAAATCTTAATTACAATAAAACAAATAGAAATCAGATTATCTCATCTCGAGATATTCCGTGTTTTTTAGTCGCGTCAATTCGAAAAAATATCGAACGTCAATATTGAAAAACTTCGCTGTTTCCAAAAATTTGAAAACATAGATGTATCGATTCATCGTCGATGTTCTTTGCAGCTCTACTGGTCACATTGAGGAAACCACGCCACCAAAAGAACGCGCGAGATTGTGAAACAAACTGATTGATAAAAAATTGATATCTTTACAATTTTATACCTATTTTTATTTAATCAAAGATAGACAACTATATCCTTTGGCTTTTATGGGAGCAATCAGTTAGAGGGAGTCTAGCCCAAAGATTAGAATTATTACTGCTGCTGGTTTAAAATGCTGTACAATTACAACTATGTATTCACACATATACACATACATATGTATGTACATAAAAAGTATAGGCCAAATCGGAGAGAACCGGTTTTGGTTTGTTTTTCTGTTAATCCTACAATAGGTTTGTTATTCCTTACGCTTTACCTGAATTTATGAATCTATTTCTAATACCCCTTATGCAGCGTAGGCCCTAGTAACAATTTGTTTTCTCGCCATACACACACCCCATACCACTCACCCGCGCACACATAGACCCTCCTTCCACACTTTGTTCCCGGTCAAGACAGACTTACGTTCTCGTGACTAGGTCAGGTCAAGTTGCTGCCGTGTATGAGGCCAGCATTATCGCATGTTTGACCACAGTTTGCTCGACGTTTGTGTGTGTGCAAGTTTCTGGGTGAATGTATAAGGGTTAGTGTCCGTGCCTTCCTGTTTGTGTATAAGTATTTGTCTGTGTGTATTTTAGCACCTACTCCTTCTTGTTAGTGCCCAATTTTATCTTTATGGTCAATAAAGGTTTCTTGGCGGAGTGTGCCTGCTTTAGGGGTGGCATTTCATTCACATCGACAACACAATCTACACACGCAGTCGCATATTTACACATGTACACTGACAAATAAACACCTACCACACACACACACACGTATTAACACATTCACATGCATGTCTAGACAAATGATTATTCCTTACTTTACCTTACTATGGTTTTCTGTTTGAAGGTCAGCTGTCAATTTCGATACTGGCAGAGAATTTCCAATTTTCTAATTTTTTTTTACTGATAGGGCTATTTTTATCATGAGGCAAAATAATTAATTGGAGAATTAGACAACTACAAAATACATGTAAATTTAATTATTTTCAAAATTCAATTAAAAAATTCTTTCACCTAAATTCATGATAAATATAACTCTATCAGTAAAAAAAATAATTTAAACAACATCGGTGATCTAGGTAGCTTTTAACCTTTACCGCAATTAGAACTGTGTTGGTGTGTGCACACTTGACAGCAAAGGTAACGCAATTTTGATATTTCAAATTTGCAGTAATTAACCCTTTTGACGTATTTGAATTCATAATATTGAGATTATTATTGGGGGAAATTATCATTCAATTGGCGAATCATTACCATTTTCCTGTTTGACTTTATGCGCACCCAACCAACGATCAAAGGGTAACACATAAATACAAATACGAGTATGTGTATTATGAATAAAAAATATGTATTTATGAGTACGGAAATTCATGTATATGATAATTATCATGAATATGTTGTGCATTCGAAGTGACCGTAGGGGTATTCTTAGTTTGTAATGTATATTTATCATTTGAAATATGTATCAGATCAGTATCAGCTGTGTTCATATCGAAAACTTAAATTGAAATATTTCTATCCTTTCTGTTCTATCCATGAATTCTTTCCTCTCTATCCCGTAAGTCTTATATATACCATTTATTCTGCCTATCATTCGATTTCCATTTATTCTGTCTATTCTATTTCTCCCATCCTATTTTTTAATGGGAAAAAGTTTAATAACTGTATAATCAGCCATATATAATAACCTTACAATATAATAATCTTACAGTATCCTATGCTTTGGCTTATAACATAGTTAGCTGTACCTATCTAAGTCTAAAGGTTGATCAGCAATATATGGCATATCTGTAATGGCGTCTCACAACTAAGCGAAGGGTATCTTCTAGTCGGGCAGGCTGGCCTCTAGTTTTCGTTGTTAGCTCTTATTTTGAGGCAAGTGCGTATAAACACACACATACATGAGTTTTTAATATCTAAGCTCTTTCAGAAATAATCTCTCTTAATTATGAGAGAAAAGACGTCTCGACAACTTCCGCTGCGCTTGCCGCTCTTATTGTTCAATTTGCTTTCGGAGTCATCTTCGTTGAATTACAGTTTTGAATCACCCTCATCACACCTCTTGAGCGAAGAGCACATATGTGTACACTCGTGCACGCACTCTTTTGTCGTGAAACACACAAACACACACACATCCACACCGACATTCGGAGATTCGGGTCGGTGTCGAAGAAACAAGTTTATGAAAAAGAAAACAAGGGCAAATGAGAAACAAAAGATAATTGCTATTAAGACTCTTTCCACTTAAAATTTGTATTAAAACTTCAGCCCTACGAAGTTATTATAAGCAATCATTACATTAATGCAACTAATTGTTAAGCACCTCGTCGCCTTCGACGATCCGATCCGATACAAAGAAATATTAGAAATATCACAGACAGCGAACGAAGAACGATTGAGTTTAAGTTGAATGTAGAATTCGTCTGATTAAATTCAATGAATAAAAAACGTATGAACAATGAAACTGTTTCGAATGCATTTACAGCTCCCAACATGCCAACTCCTTCCTCGCTCTCATACAGACATTCAGGCGCGCGGGAGTGCCTGATTATAAAGCTTTCCAAGACTTACCTTGACTATGTCCTAAATATTTTCTCAAAATTGTATTCAAATCGTACCACTATATATCATAAATATCGGCCAATCACCTATATCTGCCACCATATCATCGAGCTCGGTCCACATTATTGTGTGGTCTTTGTAATTCAACTTCATTAAAACCCTTTTTGAAACTGGATAATATTATTTATAATTAGCATGGGAATAAGAGGCGTGAACCCCTTTCACTCTAGTTTGAAATCTCGAATTTCAATTGAAACATATGTATGTATACATACAGATTTATATACATATGTAATTCGATACATACGTCTTCGTACGTGATTACCTATGTACGGTGTTCTTTGAATTTAAAATAGTCTAACACCTTTTTGTGTTGGACAAGAACTATGTCGTTGGCAATTTTTTGGGCATTGAACTCTTTTGGTTTTTAATGCTGAACATGACTTGTGCGAACGGTGGCGGATACGATGCCACAAAGATTGATTCAACATGCACGAAAGCTACAGTCGTGTGTGCTTGACTGTGATACACCCGATTTCTGAGATACTTTACATTTTTTAACTGGTGGCGTATTTTGTGTTGGATGAAGAGCCTTGGAAATGTGCACTACTTAAAAAGTTGGATGTTTGATGTTTTCAAAAATTTCTATGTTCATTTTATGATCCCAACTAATATCCAGACCTCACTTTAACGGTGATAGTTATTGACCTTAACCAAAATGAAGTGTCTTGTATTCATGGAATTCGGTTTTTGTTGGTTAACGGTATATGAAGATATTTTGTAACCAATTTTGGAAGGTCCTAGCTTTCGTGGTTCTTGACAGATGGACATGTTCATATAGACTCGTCTCGTTATATACACTTTATGGCGTGCCTCCTTCTTCTATACATTTTGTGACAACGTTTGTCCTATAAAAAGCGGGTAGAAAAACTCAGCGTAAGTCGCAGTTTTTTTTGAATTGTATGTATGTAAAATACGAACTCGATATGAGAGGCACATGATATTACATTAACGTACGTGGGTGTGATGGTTTTTTGTACGAGAACCTGCATTCGTATGTACTCGTATTTAAGTATGTGTGTTACCCTACATATAGCCAATTACGTGAATGCAATGCCTAATTACATCTCTATATAATTGGCCGAGCAGAAGAGCTGAGGGTTAACCGTAGAATAAGCAGAGTTGCACTTTTTACGGTGAATAACAATGAAGAACATTTTTAAAGTGAAGTGGTGCGAAATTCGAGCCAGATTATCGGCTGCTCTTGAAAGTTTACGCTTATCTGATTATTGCTATTGCAATCATATAAAACAATCAAGAATTATAGATAATAGGGCCGATGACATAACATTGTTGTAATATCTAGACTAAATTTCATGACTTAAGTATCTTCTATAACGAAAATATTTAATCTTTTCAGTTCACAATATGATGTTTTGGGGTTGAAGGACTACCTACTTTAATTGGTAAGTATACAGAAATATCTTAGTTGATTTCTAATGTTCATACTGGACTTTCATGGGGATATTGAATGGTTTAGAAGGTATTTGCTAAACAGCGTCAATCAGAAGCGGTGCAGGGAAGAGGTGCGTAGTCTCTCTAGATGCAGAGAGATATGATAAGTTAATTTTGAAAACAATAAGTAGCTATTCAATATGTAATAATATTTATAAATAATTTTATTTTCTTAATAAATCATTTATATCTGTTCTACACACCGTGTGAAGATGTGTTTGCTATGGAAACATTCAGACTAATGACAGCGATGCCAATTAAGTAATTTCTGTGCTAGATTCATGGGGGTTCAATTGGCAGCGGTAATTCTACCAATAAGGCGGTAGTTGTGCAGATTCTCGAGCATATAAAGGTTGAATCAACCGGTATTGAACATATCCTAATTCCATATTCGAACGTTCACGCTATAAAGTGGTCCAGTTAGAAGGACACCACAAGTGGCTAATAAAAAGATACGGATAACGCCCGGAAAATAAATGCTATCATAATTATAAAGTGCCACTAGGATGCTTATAAGATAAAGTGACCGATCAGACATACGTAATTAAACGAAATGTTTTACGACCTTGAGAGGTCTTCAGAAATACTGGACTAAATCAACTAAACCAGAAACCAGGTATGCCGACGGTTTTATACCGTTTGAAGCAGTAGTGTCCATACAGTTGCGTTTTTAGGCCATGGATTTTAAAAAAATTCTTTTTAATCGCGTTAGTGTGGAGTTAATGCCGCAATGCCGACACACAAATGTGTTTACCTACGTATGTGAGTCGGCAGAACTTGGACAGAGGCATTGTCAATGCGGTGTTCATAAGGTTCTAAGCACCACTGGTTTATACCCTTTCGGGGTTATCTTTATCTCTGATTATAACTATTAAAGCCATAGGATATAGTTATTTGTTTTTAATGAAACGAAAAAGTATTCGCCAATTACTGTCTAACTTTTATTGGCGCTGATAAGTTAAGTTATTTTGAAAACCAAAATAGGTCAAAGCCCAGATTTTTAACGATTGTTCCTATGGCGGCTATAAGGTATAGTGACCCGACAGAAAGCTTGCTCTATTCCCTGCTGTTGCCGATTCAGAACAAATATACTTTATGGGGTCGGAGATTTTAGGGGTATAAATATTAATTCCCTACTTTTGGCTATTTCTAGCTGTTTAGTTTAGCTTTTTAACGACCCGCGTAGCTGGCAACTCTGACTCATGCATACATACATATCCAATATATATGTGAGTGTTATGAAATGTAACTGGATGCGAAATCTCGACCAACCTATTGTTGTCATTGTTTCCATATTTTCTTGTTGTCGGTGTAATCTGTTGTGAAGTTGCTGCGGTGGTTCCAGATGCGACTGGTTCGAGGGCTTACCGGTACAGCCAGGCGAAGGTACACCGCTATCTTGTTCGGCTTGCCCATTGCGCGACGCACGCATCATGTGCTGCTGCATTGTTTGCGCTGGAGTTTCTTGGAACAGAAGGCAAAGAACACAATTCCTTCAATACAATATATATTTCCTTGCATCATGTTGAGTCTTTGTTTTTTCCTGCTTTGTATTGCGACCTTATATTTACAGTGCATTAATTCGTTTTATTATTACGTTTCACTTTTACTCTGCTCGTCCTCCTCATCGTCTTTCTATTCTCATTATGTAGTTCTTGCGAATTTTTGGATTCAAATGTAGTGTGTGCCCTTCATTCATTGTTTTCTTTTTTGCGACCCATTGCAACTACCTCAATGGACCTGGATGTGGATGTGTATATAAGTTTGCTTTGTGAGTGTATATATTCAATGTGAATACAATTTGAGGGCCCCTAATACCAAGGAAGCAGATTTTAATTTCCGTTTTGGTCTGTTATCCGCTCTATAGACACCAAGAAAGAATGATTAATGAACGCATGTTCTTACACATAGGTACATATGATACATACATACATGTTTTTCTATGTATAGGCTGTACAATATATAAAACCAATCAATACCTATGTGAATTTCTCCATTCGTTTTTCATTTTTTCCTTTTCCACAATTATGACTTTCTCAACAATTTTTAATTATACCCGCAAACCATTGCTTGAACTATCAAACATGTGTTATTTTTGCACGCAGATCAAGTTTATTTAGATTTTAGCCACGATCACTGATCCGATCGCATCAATAAACAAACAAGTTATTGAAGATTTATATAAAATGAACTGAAATCGATTCGTGAATTTATGCAACACAAACTATTCAAGAAACCGTTTGGTCAGGTCGGTATATCACAGTCAGACGCGGCTAGCTTTCTTACTAGTTATGATTTTCGAACCTTAAAAATGATCAAAAACGGTACTCTAACATTGTTTATACGTGTACGTATGCATTGCACAAAATAATGCGTTGCGAAGAGCACAGTGAATATACCTAACTTTATGGAAGAAAGTATGGTACAGTCGGCAAAATAAAACAAGTCACTCCTAGAAATCTTAGAATTGCCTTTCAGATCGGTTAATTAAAGTTTATCATGCGTAAAAAGAAGTGTTTATACCCTTCGATCATTGAAAATGTTAAAAAAGGGTAAACTTACTTTGTGCAGATGTACCTTACGAGTAGAAGGTGGCGTGAGAAACCCCATAAAGTATATATAATCTTGCTCAGGACCACTAGCCGAGTCCAAGATACAAAATTTGGCAGAAAGGAATTTCAAATGTTAGGTGCACGCCCACCGCCCCCGCAAATCAATAATTTAGTGTTTAAAGTCAATTTGTAAGTGGCGTAAAAAGGAAACAACATTCTGGTTCAGACCAGTAATGAGCTTACTATAATATCTACCTACCGTCAAAATTTTCGATCGGACAATAATAATGAACCTCGTTCGCTTGGATTTTAAATACACTCAGCGACATTAAAAAAGCCGCACTGCAATTTTCCACGCACTTTGTATTTTTCGTTCCTAGAGTTCCTTCAAAAATGTTTCTTGTAGTCTTATTCATTTTTTTGTCCAAACCACCAAGCTGTGTGTCATTGCAATGGTCCTGTAGGGAAGAAAGGGAAAGAGAATGCAAGTGCGTAACATGAGCTGTTGCTCCTCTCTTCTTTTCTATACTTTCAAACGCACACGCATGCATACACGATGACGATTGTGATGGTTGTATGAGTTGTACGCAAGTTTATACGTGGTTTACACGATTTAAAAATGATTGTGAGGATTTAAATTACGACCCTAGAGCAGGACGTCCAGAAAATAGTAATCGTGCTGAACTGGTGGAAAAAGTCCGTGAAATCATTGGTATCGTTGCAAATTTTACTACGAGAATGTTGGCTGGGGAATTGAATACGAGTAAAAGCACTATTTGGAGAATTTGAACTGAAGATTTGGGGAAAAGAAAGGTCTGTGCGCGATTTGTTCCACATGAATTAAATGACGACCAGAAAATCCCTCGCGTGGCGCATTGCAAAGACATTATTGAAACTGCTGAAAACGGTTCAGAATTCCTTGATTCGATCATAATTGGTGATGAGACATGGTGCTTTAAATATGACCCTGAAAGTAAGTGTCAATCTGCTGGTCCGACTTAGTCTACATCTGAGAACCCACAACATAATCCCAGCCCATCAATTTGGATTTCGCGAATGCCACGGAACCATTGAACAGGTGAATCGTATAACAACGGAAATAAGAACTGCATTCGAAAATCGCGAATACTGTACAGCAGTATTTTTAGACGTATCCCAAGCATTCGACAGAGTTTGGCTCGACGGCCTAATGTTTAAAATTAAAACAGCCCTACCCGAAAGCACACACAACATACCACTCCCGCAAGTAGATGAGGTAGCGTACCTAGGAGTACACCTTGACAGAAGACTCACATGGCGCAGGCACATTGAAGCCAAAAAAACTCAAATGAAACTCAAAGCCAACAGCCTACACTGGCTCATCAACTCTGGTTCTCCGCTCAGCCTAGATCACAAAGTCTTACTCTACAATTCTGTATTGAAACCTATCTGGACCTATGGCTCACAGTTATGGGGCAATGCCAGCAACAGCAATATTGACATCATACAGCGAGCACAATCAAAGATTCTGAGAACCATCACTGGGGCACCGTGGTACGTTCGGAATGAAAACATCCAAAGAGACTTAGATATCCCATCAGTCATCAATGCAATTACGGAACTTAAGGTAAAATACCATAGCAAGCTTTACTCGCACCCCAACCACCTAGCAAGAGGTTTAACCCAGCTCAGCAGCCGTTCCCGTCTCCGGCGAAAGGACCTACCAACCCAGCGAAGAAATTTTTAGGGCCGCTTAACCATAGAACAGTTGGAAAAATAATACAACTGTTTAGAAATAAAAACTCGTTATAGTTAAGATTTTTAAACTTATTGTTAGTTCTTAAACAAGAAGATCCAATAAATAAAAGCAAAAAAAAAAAAAAAAAAAAAAAAAAAATCTGGTGAATGGAAATCCAAATGCGAGCCAAAACCAAATAATTGCGTTTTCAGAAGTCTCGAATCAAGACAATGTTAAATACTTTTTATGATTCGAAGGGTATTGTCCACGAGGAATTTGTTCCAGAAGGTCAAACTGTTAATGGAGAATACTATTTAGGCGTTTTACATCGTTTGGAAAAGAATCGGTCGTGTTAGACCAGAATATCCAGCAGGAAAACAGCTGTTTTTAATGCACGATAAAAGAGTTGCACCGTGAACTAACGAACTAAATACCTGATTTTAGTTCATTGGTCTTTTTGTCTTTTGTTCTTTTAGTCTTTTGGTCTTTTAGTCTTTTGTTCTTTTGTTCTTTTGCTCTTTTGTTCTTTTGGTCTTTGAGTCTTTTGGTCTTTGAGTCCTTTGGTCTTCGTTGGTCAAAATATTATTGTTTCATCTAATTTTCCCCATTTTCCGCGCGTGTTTTTATTTATAATTTAAATTTAAACAGAATAAGGCATAAAATATTTTCAATACCATTTGCAACCCTTCGACAATTTTCAACAATTACTTTTAACGATCGACAGTTGAAAAAATGCACGAAGAATGCCAAAATTAGATAAAACAATAAGATTTTGTCCAACGAAGACCAAAAGACTCAAACACCAAAAGACCAAAAAAACAAAGGACCAAAAGACCAATGAACTAAAGATTGAACTATATAACGAACTAACTTACTCGAACGAACAAACTAAAGAAAGAACTATAGTTCATCGAAAAATGAACTAATAAAATAAGTCCGTGAAACGAACCCAAATCAACAACTCTACACGATAATGCATTACCTCGCAAGACCAAAAAAGTGAACGAATTTTTAATGAAACAAGAGCAATAGTCGAGCGGCACACGACAGTGGGATACCCTTCGAACTTTTTTTTCAAATGTAAACAGTCCATAATTGTACGATACTACTACTTATTAAAAAAATCGTAACATTAGCTGTTACATATATGCGTCTGTATATGAATTTGTGTGAATGCATGTAGCATTCCATTGGTCAAGCACAAATGTATGTATGTGTGTGCGTTTGAATACAAAAACTGCGTATGCATAGAACAGAAGAAGAAGAGCAACAGCTGGTTCTACGCGCTGGCATTCTCATTCCTTTTCTTTCTTACATGAGCATTGCAATGACGTCAATGACGTTGCTGGTCGGTATACAAAATCATAGCGAAGAAGGTTCGATCGGATTGAAATTTTGACATTTTGTTGGTATTGTAATCAGCCAAGTATGGTCTTACTCAGAATGTTCTATCTTTTATTTCGCTCACAAATCAACTTAAAAGATTAAATTATTGATTTGCGGGGGTGGTGGGCGTGGCACCCAAGATTTGAAATAAACTTCATCTGCGCCAGGTTAACAAAAACCTTCATGCCAAATTTGGTGTCTCTAGCTTTTATAACAACTGAGATCTGTGTGTTCATCTGGACATCCGGACAGACAGACATGGCTTAATCGACTCGGCTAGTGATCCTGAGCAAGAACATATATACTTTGTGGGGTCTCCCACGCCTCCTTCTGCCTGTTACATACTTTTTTTGACCATTTTCAATGGTCGAAGGGTATAATAATAATTTTCAAAGATAATATAATGCGTATTTTATTTTATATCCAAAAAGTTCGGTTATTTTTGGGACACACCGACTTACATGAAGTTAGGTGCGTTTGAAAGAGGATGAATGTATATTTTTAATGTTGCAAATTTTCAATAGATGGCGCTGTATGTTGTATGATTCAAATATAAAGTTCGGTTATTTTTGAGACACACCGTGTACATGCTGCAATGAATGCTGCATGCATATACACGTATTCATATACGTTCGCATATGAAGGCTTACCTTACGTTATTTATATTATGGTGTAGTATCGTACAACAAATGTCGAAGGGTATCTAACTGTCGCGTACCGCTCGACCGTTGCTTCACTTATTCTGTTTGAAAAATATTCAGCTTATTTTCAGCCATATTGAATTTATAGAAATATATATTTGAATTGTTATCGAATTTATGTATTTATATTTATAAAATTAAAAAATTTTGGTAAAAACAATAATTTTTTTTCAAAGAAATTAATTTTTATTTTTTGGCCTTTTTTTACATAATTTAGTGAAATTACATGTGTATTATTTCTTCAAATCAGAAATGCCCAAAAATTAATTTATACTAAGAAATAATTTCCAGGCAGATTACATGAATCATGTATCTATGGACTCAGGGAATTTTCTGGAACCGATTTATTTACTTAAACTGCCGAGTAATGTGTTTTATCTGAAATCCTCTAGTCAAGTAAAGGACAGCGATAAGTGACTAAGCACTTTCCCGACAACGAAATAAGTACAATAGAGGTTTATTTTCATTTTTATCTATTTATTTTTATCTAGATTTTTATCTATTTCTAACACAGAAACATGCAGTATTTCACGAACCGATCAGTTCATAGTTGACTTTCAAAGTAGAGGTGGAAATAAATCGATTTAATTTCCAAAAATTCAAGAAAAAATCGATTTGAATCGATTAAAATCGAAAATTTGAAATTCAAGGAATAAAAACGTCTTTTTTCATTAAAAAGACCATGCAATTCAAGAAAATAAAGTTTTATCGTAAATATTTATCTCAAATATTTCGTTTGTTTTATCGTAAATAATAAATAAATATTTCGGGATTTTTCGTATATATTTTGGTTAGCCCTGCACATATGTATCTTAAAAATTAATAATTATATTGTTAAGTTATGTCTTCTGTTAGGATAAGCGCAGGGACCAATAGAATATCTTTTTATTTGAAAATAAATTTGATATTGCAAAATGGAGAGTTTTTATAACTGCTTTACGTTAAAGTAGCCCGAATTCAAGAGGAGCTTTTCATTTAAATTAAAAAAAAAATTGGAAGGAACTTCATTTGACTTAATAGAAAAACCTTGTTATAAAACAGAATATTGAAAAGTAAAAGTAAGATATCTTCAAAAATAACAAATTTAGGCCAGCCATCTAGCTATTTTGATTCCCCTAAAAGTACATATAAAGAATAGATAGTGTATATTTGTATTTCTTATTGGGTCGGAAATGTATCCTTATGGATGTTGTGAATGTACGATCCCTAATAACGTACTCTCTGCGAAGGTTTAAACAGCGAAAACAATTGGTTAACACTTTTTGCTTTATTTCGGTGCTAACAAACATACATATCTGTATGTGCAGGTAATGTAGACTTGGCCCTTCTCTTTGAAGCGCTGGAGAGACAAGGTCCTGGGGCAGACAAGGTGCACTACCGGGAAATCATTCCGTCTGGCCGTTTAGCCTAAGACAATGGCAATGCCAGTGTAAGTGCTGAGAGCCTGGTTATATTTAGGTTTGAATGTGTGTGTGAGGAAATAATTCATTAACATATTCATGCGTTCCAAACAATTCGCGACAATTTTAATGAAGGTAAAAAAATCATGGGTTAAAAAACAAAATTTATTGTTCGCTTACCAATACGTTGAGCACAAAGAGAATTTTGAAAACAGTTCATCACCGTCCGAGTCTTAGGCCGAACAACCACTGTCTGAGTGTCCCAGCTTGGGGTCTGTGAGTTTTGGCTTCCTTTTTGTCGCATTGCCGGGTATCGTATCGATCCATTGATCTCACCGAAATGAATGATTGTGAAGTTGTGCTTGCAGGGCAGACAAAATCAAATGACCACACTCATGTATGAATGTATGAGTGTATGAATGTATGCATCTGAGTGTGTATGTGCGTATGCACAAAGAAAAACTGTATGTTTGTCTGTATACAAATAAAATCAATCTGACTAAAGAAAACAATGCAAGCTCAATGCGATGCGCGATGGTAAAGCCGCCAACAACAACAGCAAGTGACACTTTTGTTTTATATTTGCAACTTTTTTGTTGAATCTCAGAACAATGGAGACTTTCTCAGAAAAAAACTAAATTCATCTACACTCACACACACTTTTCTGTATCTGTATAGTACAGAAGGAGCCTAAGAGATATGTTGTGTGCGTAGACATACTGCATATATCATATCATATATGTTTATGTACGTTGCAGTAAGTCTTTGGCAGCTTGTACTTATTATTTTTCACATGCTATGCTAAAGGACTAGTAGACTTGCTTATGTATTATATATGTATGTATATACCATGTGTGCCTTGATGCAAATAATTACGGTAAAGGTGAAATATGTGCCCACATCACCAATTTAACACGTCTTTGAAATGCAATAAAAAAACTAGAAGCTTCCAAAACATAACTTTTTCATCTAAATCCATCATAAATTAGCCCTACTAGTAAAATAAAATTTAAGAAAATATCAGTGCTGTGAGCACATATTTAAACTTTACCATAATTACTTCAACAAAACATAGAAATCATTAAATCCTTATTTCTAATTGATCCATTAACTCAAATAGAAAGAATATAGTTCAATTACTGCCCAACTGTGCGTTAATATGTTAGTTTATTCCTAGATAGTAACTAGTTTTCATTAAAAGTCTTCATTTTGGCCAAATGTTCGTTGAGAATGATAGCTCTTAAACTGAGCGGACGAGGACACTGAAACGGCTAGTTCGACTGCTCTGTTGACTTTGATCCAGAATATATACACCTTGAAAACAAAACAAATTGTTTTTATTTTTAAATTTGACCTCGAGCCAGCTAAAATGAGTTCAGAAAACAAAGGTCGCCAAAATCTATAATTATTTAAAATTTAAATAATAAATTATGAAATGAAATAATTCATATTTATGTCCATCTGCGGAGAGTAATAAAAGAATAATTAATTCAAAATACCAGTAATGCTATCTTAATAGGTTTTGTACTTTACGTCCATTTAGAAACTGCGTAAACTGTTATTAATGTCGACACACTTCTCTGACATGTTCAAAGTCCTAATAGCAATGCTAGCGAATACGCAGGAGAGTTCACTGCCTCCTCGACTGCAACGAAGAGTTACAAGACAAAGGCGAGTCAAGGTTCTCGTTGCATCAATTGCTCGCCTCTTTTTCTCTCTCTCTGTCTCTCCCTCTCTCTCTCTTTTGCGAGTTGACTTGGATCATTCTCAGTCTTATTGCAGACCTCCCCCCACAGCCTTACCTTCATCTAAGTATTGTCTTGGACTTTATGCATCTGAAGTTGGAGTATCAAAAATGCTGGTAGTGGAGGAGCCCAAGTGATGGTGGTACCTGGTATGTTTCTCTCTTTCCAGGTTGCACGTGCCTTGTTGTTGTACGTCTTTATTTTTGTGTGGATTCGTTATCTGTTTTCATATTCCTCAACTGGTTTATATTCAGTTCGTCTTGCTTAAGCAGTACACCCACACACAAATTCCATGATATATCAACCAGCACTATCGAGTGGTATGTGGCTCCGACTGTGCCTTTGCCTTTGCTTCTGCCTTTGCCTTTAATTTTGTTTGCGGCTGCGACTGCGGCTTCGGCATCGGCATCAGGTTCGGCGTTGGTCGAGGGTTCGACGTTAAGTATGTGAGTTTGTATATGTGTCTCTGTATCCATCTCTGGCTCTGTCTGTTTGTCTGTGATGGTATGCAAAAACTCCACGCGCTCATCAGTTCCGAAGTCAAAGGCCTGTAGTGGATAATCGCCAATCTTTTCATTACACTTTCGGTTCTCATAATTTCTGCTTATATACCCAGCACCGATGGAAAATTGTTGAATGGGTGAATTGAAATCGAGTGCATATAACACTAACCTGCATGGACAGTGAGTCTAACCTGTCAAACTCATTGAATTTATATGTGCTTAAGCACTCTTGATCAGTGTTAATAGTTTAATGTATTTCAATGAACATAAACCTATGGTATCTCATAGTCGAGTACGCTCGACCTAACTTGACTTGTTTTTCTGGTTGTTTTGTTATATTTTGACCCCTTTGCGTTGCGATATGATCCCGCAAGAGGGGTCTGAGTACGAAATCCTACAAAGTGCGCAAATTCAAGTTAAAGGTGCAACCAATTTCATTGTCACGTGTCCACAAGATGCATATGCAACGCTCAGAACGTAACCATTGCCTTTATTTCTTTAACAAACCTACAGTTGTGTGTGCTCCACAGTGATATACTCCATACACAAAGCTTCATCTCAATGTCCAGTTAAACTATGTTATTTCTTTTTTACCTACAGAAAATCGGCTAAAAAATAGGTTACCAACATATTTTACTTGATTTAAAGGAAATTATTTGTAATCAATTGATTTAAAGTTTATATTTAACTAAAATCGTTACAATTCCAATGTATGGTTAAACTTATATTTCCAAATTGAATAGATATTTGTTCAAACGGAATTAGTGAACTGATACCCAAGAAGTGCGACCAGAGCGAGGCTTCCGACCGTGGTGTGCTATGCCTTTGGACTAATTTAGACCTTTATTCTCCTACTGACGGACATGACTATATCGATATGGTGGGTATTAAGTTAACGCGTACGATATGTATATTGCCAATAGAAACTACTACAAATTGATAATTAGCTCGCCTATCTTTGAAAGCTCGTTGTGCTCGTGGTATCATTGACATTATGTTCAGTTATGCGCAGTCACTAGGGTTCTATATACAGAGTAAGGAAATTATATGCTAACTAGAAGGAGGTAACTACGAACCACTCAAATACCACGCAATAGTTTCTTCCTCGGCAAATAGTAATTACGTTGATGGCTTGTTACTATAGTTGCATTAGACTTGGCATCGGTCTTTCAGGAACTTGTGTTTGTGCAACTATCTGATAAGTTATTAAAATATCCCAGATAATAGCTTGTTCACATTATTCTAGCCACATCCGCTACTCTTCGAATTCACAACCCCTACAACATTAACAAATAAAGCTGCGTCACGGCGTTTTAGTTCCGTTTTCAATAGCATCGTAAGCAAATTACTTTCTACATACCTCACACACACATCCATTCATTCATATGCATACTGTGCAAGTAAATATGTGTGTATGTGTGAGCTGCAATTGCGAAGACCGAAATCGCTCAAGCGCACACACATTGCTGCTCGCAGAGCCACACACGCACACTATATTTAAGTTGTCGTCAGAGCAGAGTTGTCATTAAATAGCTACATATAAAGCATTTTAAAAACGCATTTTATATAATTGTCAGGTAATTGCATTTAACTTTGTTAGCGCTCGTTTGTTACGTTCGTTGGCCACCAGTTAATGTCGTTGCTAATGTTCTTGTTTCTTTGCGACTTTGAAATCTGTAACTGGTGGAATAACATAAGATGCGTACCCTAAGTATCACGGTAAATATAACTGAAAACGTATTCTCTGTATAAATATTGTGATATTCTGTTGTCTATCGATATTTCTAAATGTGTTTCGATAATATATCTGTGTTTGAATACTTCATGTTTTAGGGTACATTTTCTCTGTACGATTGTTGTGATATTCTGTTGGAGATCGCATTTGTTTCGAGTTGCGCGCTGTACTGTATTCAACTTGTGTGTTTTAGCATATTTTGTATTACATACTTACACGAGTGCCGTTGACCATGGGTACCCCCTTAAAATTAACTCCTTAATAACTTATGGCCTGTCTTGAGATGAACTAAAATAACAAAGTTTTATACATTATTTCGGCACCCAGTGTAACCGTCTTAACATACTTTGCTTTGCCAAAACTGAACCCCTTTTTTGGGCGGGCTGAATTATATAATACCGGTCAGACTGTCAATAAAAACAAACAATGCAAAACAATACAAATAGCCACCTTTGTATACATAAATGATACTGTATAGGCTGACTTGTTAGTGTTTCGCACTTCTAAAACAGTAGTCCCGCTCAATTCCCATTGAAACCGTACATTTTAAAATCGAAACAATCGTTTTTTATTGTTGCGATGCCTAATTAAATTATTTGAGTCTCACCATTAAAAATTGTCGATATTTTTATTACGATATATGCTGTAGATTTAAAAGATTTTTCACTGGCAAAAATTGAGTCAGCGGATTTTGATTGGATTTTCTGGATTTTGGATTTTCTGCCTAACTTTCATTTTAAATTCATGAATTATCTAGTATTTAAACTAAGTTGGAACTAATATATATATATACAAATTTCTCGCAACATAGAGACATATTATCTGACAGACAGATAGACAGACCGCCATGTTTATATGTTAGAATTTTTCTCAGGGGGGGAACGGATTTTTTGTCACATAGAAGAATAAAAAGAATATTTTTTATATATATATTATATATATTTTATATACATTCAAATAAGTGCTAAACAGCGTTTATCCTCAGCGAATCTTTCTAAAACTTTATCTACGAAATTTCCTTCATTTTCTTTCACCATTTTCCTATGGACACTAAGCATACATAATCCTGAAAGTTAACGTACTTGATTAAATAACACAATTGATAAATAACCAATCTATTCTGAAGACCTTTTCTTACCATTCATGGTCGAACGGAGCCAAGTCTTCACTCTTCTCAATGTACTGAAAGCTCTTTCAATAGAGCTTGTTGTACAAGGCAACGCTAATGCTATACAAAGGGCTTGCATCGTTGTTAGATAAATGGCCACCTCCTTTACTAGAGCACACAATTCTATTTGGTGAAGATCGTCGAAGCTCAAGTTTTGTTTTTTCCCGAAATCGTACCCCAATTCAGCTTCCCCGTGGACACCTTGAAGATTGTAGAATTCAGAGAAGTTGATTGTTTTGCTCTTGAAGTCTTCAATGTTCATTTGTAACATGTTAGCTGGATGTAAGTGAAAGAGAGAGTTTGCAGCGAATTTTCTGCTGGAATCCAAGTACGGAATCAGGATCGATATCTTCCAAAATTGAACATCATTTGATGAGGGATGATTTCAGCGGTTTTTTTGACGGTCGATAATTCTGGGTTTCTGAAGTGTTAATCCAAGTTCCTCTCCAATTGATGTAGAATCCGACAACAGTTCTTTGATTCCTGAATCAGCATTAGTTCGATGAATTTTCGCTAATGCGTTAATTCGATGGATTTGTTCTTTGCAAGCAAGCAAGTCGAGCTGGACGCTTTCAATCTGAACTGTCAACATTGTCTTTGTAGATATGAACGATGTGAAGTAATTCGACTGAATTCGACTGTTCGCGCGAAAAACGTAATATTTCAAATTTAATTTAAATTGTTTTATCGATATATTAAGAAAACGATGTACTCACACTACAACTATTGTATCGATCGTGCATATTGGAGAAGTACGCCCATATCTGAACGATTTGTCCATCCTTGTCTACGTCGCTTTTGCGCGCATTTCTTTTTCTTACTCGTTTCTCCCCGAAATTTTCGATTTCTTTCCTCTGAGGGACTCGAATATTTGATATATTCTCATTACCTCTTTCTGAAGTGCAAGTGCCCCCCCCCCTGCGTACGCCCTTGATGTTATAGATGCTAATTAAGAACGAGTACAGCTCTACTAATATAGGTTAATTTTATGGCTTTGGATCGTTGATTTTTCATTTGGTATTCAGTTATAATAGCCTTGTAGCAGCTAGAACTTAGAACATATTAATCTGAATATATTTATTGTTCCTGTCCTTTCAGAACTCCAATAATGCGAACGACGGCTCTCCAATGTTCAGTTCTGATGTTGAAACTTTTAATGGCAAAATAGTGTACAATCTTGATGGCAGTGCGTTCATTATCGATGCAGGTAGCGCTAGTTTGAGCTCCAGCAGTGCCACACCTACGACTGCAACCATACCCACGCCAATAGCTTCAGCATTGACATCAGAAACTATAGCGTCGACGAGCCAGAAAGGAGTGGATAAATTCCTTAAATCAGTTGAAAATAAGGGACTTGTGCAGAGTCAGAGTCAGACCCAGAGTGAAGCAGAAGCCCTTGTCGATTCAGAGAGTTGGCGATCAAGTCCGAAGGTTCACTCATTTCGTGTGGTCTCTGCTCAAGATGCATGCACTCATTGCCAGGACCCCAGAAATGCTTCTCCAATGCACAAGCATAAGCCAATTTTAATGTGCTTTATATGCAAACTCTCCTTCGGTAACGTTAACTCGTTTAGCTTGCATGCAAACACTGAGCATAGACTCAACCTGAAGGAGCTCGAACAGCAGCTCCTGAAACGCGAATATTCCAGTGCCATCATTCAGCGTAACATGGATGAGGAACCTCAAATATCGTTTCTACAGCCACTGGATATTAACACTGATGATGGCGCCTCTGCAAACAACATAGGCACTTCCAGCGTAAGTGCCAGTGAGCTGCTGGAACCGATTGACAGGGCCGCAGTTGATGGCAAAGAATGCACTGGTACCAGTCACCACACCCACTTGTCGGTTGACAACTGCAGATCGTTATATCACGACCCCAATGACGACGACGAAACCAACAACAAAAGCAATGCTGATGGCACCACGGCGCATGCGGCCAGTTCGAGTGCGTCCACATCCACGTCCACGTCATTGGAATTAGAAGACCACTCGGCAGTGAAATTCAGTTCCTTAAATTCAGCAATAGCAAAGACTAATATTAACCCGTTAAAAAATTCTGCATCTGAGGGGGAATCATCTGTGTCAACCACAAAACCATTTATCTCATCTGCTTCCGAATCAACGTCAACATCGCCATTGCCAAAGCCTGTCAACTCCTCGGACAACGTAGAAGGCACACCCGCGCCAGCTCCAGCACCAACTCCTGAGCCCTCAATGTGTGCAGAAAGTAAAGTTGATTCGCCCTCAGAAGGCTTCAAGGCCACTAGTACTGATAATATAAGTAATGATAAGACAAGCAACAAACGCAACAAGGATGCGGACTCGAAGACCACAAATTGTAGTCTCAAAAAGGGTGACCAGGTGCACAGGTCCCCAAATGTTCCATCTTCTGCCTTAGGCTCTATCGCATCGACAACGTCGTCTGACTCTTCTCAGCCCTTATACACCGCAGACTCAGATTCAGCACTGACAGCGGCTGATGTTCTGCAAAAGCACTTTCTGCTACTGCAACAACAACAGCAACAAGTGGCTGGTGGTGGTGGCGAATTTCCACCAATACAGGATCAGACCCAAGCAGAACTAAGTTCCTTTCAAGCCTCTCTTGCTGCCTTGGCGAATGAGCAAAACTCGAGAGGCGTCAAACTACTAACGGAGTTCCTACAGCTACATCATCAAAACCAGCTTAATCAATCATTCCCCACAAGTTGCCCGGAACACGCTGACTTTAAGGGTGTAGACTGCAAAACATGCGAGTTGATCGACATCCAACATAGAATGAAGTCCCCAGCAACACTTCAATCACAGTCCCAATCTCAGCCCCAGCCCCAGCGGTCACCAAATACCAACAGTAGCGGCTTGTCAACATCCATGCCCATCTCGCCCAGCGCATCATCGGCTGCCAGTGTTGTAAATGTAACTGCATCGAGCTTTACAATTGGTGCCTGCTCCGAACACATCAGCGGACGGCCACAAGGTGTAGACTGCGCCCGGTAAGTTATCGAAAATGTTTATAACAATCGTAAATATTATTATTTATCCTTGACTTGGGTCAGTTAAGTTATTAGAGTTAAATCCAAATTATACAAGTACATTTTCTCATTAAGGAACTTGTTGATTTATTGAATCTGCGATTAACTAACAATTCCAAAGACAAAGTCTTCTTTACCTAGAGATAGATATATGTATGAAATATATATGTATGTATGAAGATATAAGCATATATTAAATTAATCTGTTAAGGATCAATCCATCTAATTTACAGCGTAATGTATTGAGCACCTAAACTTTTTGTTTCTTTTTTTTATTGTTTTATTTGTTTATTTCATTAGGGATCAGATTACAAATTTTTCTTTAACCTAATGAGCAGCTATAGTTGTTTCACTGAAGACAAAACTGGACTTTTTACGGTTTACAAATCATAAAAGGAAACTAGCGAGTCCAATAAGATTCCAACATATTAAATGTAAAATAATAAGGCATATTGTCTAAATAAGTAACGACACCAACTTTTAAATATTATACAGACAGAAAACCGGATAAGGCATAAACTTTCTGACCGTTGCAAAAATAGTGGGTTGGAACAAATGTAAAGTACCCTTCCCAATGTTAAGGTTAAACGAAGGGGATACAATTGGCAGGGACAAAGACAAGGCACAATGAGCCGAAAGCAAATTCAGGCGTAGTATTACCAATTTGAGCGTGAGAAAATGACTGCCCATGGCGATTCATTTGCGCTAATCATCAGTAACGTAAGGGTTGTCTACCAGTGTCTTTATTACAGAATGAAGACGAGTACGTGCCGAGCGAGAAGGGGTGCGCTTGCCCTTGGGTAATATTCGTAATTATTACTGCTATTTGAACTTTGGCAGTGTACTGGGATTTACTCGCCTTATCAAATTCAATGTGGTTGCACAATAACTCATTAGTCGGGGTTTCACATGCCCAGAATTGGTTGATGAATGAATGATTGGTGAGAAAAGGGGTGTTAATTTAAACGCAAATGAACCTTGTCTTGTCTTCTTCGAATTATGATTTTCCCTTAATCAGAGAGTAAACATATTAATGTCTTTATCGATTTCTATATCTATATCTATATCTATATCTATATCTATATCTATATCTATATCTATATCTATATCTATATCTATATCTATATCTATATCTATATCTATATCTATATCTATATCTATATCTATATCTATATCTATATCTATATCTATATCTATATCTATATCTATATCTATATCTATATCTATATCTATATCTATATCTATATCTATATCTATATCTATATCTATATCTATATCTATATCTATATCTATATCTATATCTATATCTATATCTATATCTATATCTATATCTATATCTATATCTATATCTATATCTATATCTATATCTATATCTATATCTATATCTATATCTATATCTATATCTATATCTATATCTATATCTATATCTATATCTATATCTATATCTATATCTATATCTATATCTATATCTATATCTATATCTATATCTATATCTATATCTATATCTATATCTATATCTATATCTATATCTATATCTATATCTATATCTATATCTATATCTATATCTATATCTATATCTATATCTATATCTATATCTATATCTATATCTATATCTATATCTATATCTATATCTATATCTATATCTATATCTATATCTATATCTATATCTATATCTATATCTATATCTATATCTATATCTATATCTATATCTATATCTATATCTATATCTATATCTATATCTATATCTATATCTATATCTATATCTATATCTATATCTATATCTATATCTATATCTATATCTATATCTATATCTATATCTATATCTATATCTATATCTATATCTATATCTATATCTATATCTATATCTATATCTATATCTATATCTATATCTATATCTATATCTATATCTATATCTATATCTATATCTATATCTATATCTATATCTATATCTATATCTATATCTATATCTATATCTATATCTATATCTATATCTATATCTATATCTATATCTATATCTATATCTATATCTATATCTATATCTATATCTATATCTATATCTATATCTATATCTATATCTATATCTATATCTATATCTATATCTATATCTATATCTATATCTATATCTATATCTATATCTATATCTATATCTATATCTATATCTATATCTATATCTATATCTATATCTATATCTATATCTATATCTATATCTATATCTATATCTATATCTATATCTATATCTATATCTATATCTATATCTATATCTATATCTATATCTATATCTATATCTATATCTATATCTATATCTATATCTATATCTATATCTATATCTATATCTATATCTATATCTATATCTATATCTATATCTATATCTATATCTATATCTATATCTATATCTATATCTATATCTATATCTATATCTATATCTATATCTATATCTATATCTATATCTATATCTATATCTATATCTATATCTATATCTATATCTATATCTATATCTATATCTATATCTATATCTATATCTATATCTATATCTATATCTATATCTATATCTATATCTATATCTATATCTATATCTATATCTATATCTATATCTATATCTATATCTATATCTATATCTATATCTATATCTATATCTATATCTATATCTATATCTATATCTATATCTATATCTATATCTATATCTATATCTATATCTATATCTATATCTATATCTATATCTATATCTATATCTATATCTATATCTATATCTATATCTATATCTATATCTATATCTATATCTATATCTATATCTATATCTATATCTATATCTATATCTATATCTATATCTATATCTATATCTATATCTATATCTATATCTATATCTATATCTATATCTATATCTATATCTATATCTATATCTATATCTATATCTATATCTATATCTATATCTATATCTATATCTATATCTATATCTATATCTATATCTATATCTATATCTATATCTATATCTATATCTATATCTATATCTATATCTATATCTATATCTATATCTATATCTATATCTATATCTATATCTATATCTATATCTATATCTATATCTATATCTATATCTATATCTATATCTATATCTATATCTATATCTATATCTATATCTATATCTATATCTATATCTATATCTATATCTATATCTATATCTATATCTATATCTATATCTATATCTATATCTATATCTATATCTATATCTATATCTATATCTATATCTATATCTATATCTATATCTATATCTATATCTATATCTATATCTATATCTATATCTATATCTATATCTATATCTATATCTATATCTATATCTATATCTATATCTATATCTATATCTATATCTATATCTATATCTATATCTATATCTATATCTATATCTATATCTATATCTATATCTATATCTATATCTATATCTATATCTATATCTATATCTATATCTATATCTATATCTATATCTATATCTATATCTATATCTATATCTATATCTATATCTATATCTATATCTATATCTATATCTATATCTATATCTATATCTATATCTATATCTATATCTATATCTATATCTATATCTATATCTATATCTATATCTATATCTATATCTATATCTATATCTATATCTATATCTATATCTATATCTATATCTATATCTATATCTATATCTATATCTATATCTATATCTATATCTATATCTATATCTATATCTATATCTATATCTATATCTATATCTATATCTATATCTATATCTATATCTATATCTATATCTATATCTATATCTATATCTATATCTATATCTATATCTATATCTATATCTATATCTATATCTATATCTATATCTATATCTATATCTATATCTATATCTATATCTATATCTATATCTATATCTATATCTATATCTATATCTATATCTATATCTATATCTATATCTATATCTATATCTATATCTATATCTATATCTATATCTATATCTATATCTATATCTATATCTATATCTATATCTATATCTATATCTATATCTATATCTATATCTATATCTATATCTATATCTATATCTATATCTATATCTATATCTATATCTATATCTATATCTATATCTATATCTATATCTATATCTATATCTATATCTATATCTATATCTATATCTATATCTATATCTATATCTATATCTATATCTATATCTATATCTATATCTATATCTATATCTATATCTATATCTATATCTATATCTATATCTATATCTATATCTATATCTATATCTATATCTATATCTATATCTATATCTATATCTATATCTATATCTATATCTATATCTATATCTATATCTATATCTATATCTATATCTATATCTATATCTATATCTATATCTATATCTATATCTATATCTATATCTATATCTATATCTATATCTATATCTATATCTATATCTATATCTATATCTATATCTATATCTATATCTATATCTATATCTATATCTATATCTATATCTATATCTATATCTATATCTATATCTATATCTATATCTATATCTATATCTATATCTATATCTATATCTATATCTATATCTATATCTATATCTATATCTATATCTATATCTATATCTATATCTATATCTATATCTATATCTATATCTATATCTATATCTATATCTATATCTATATCTATATCTATATCTATATCTATATCTATATCTATATCTATATCTATATCTATATCTATATCTATATCTATATCTATATCTATATCTATATCTATATCTATATCTATATCTATATCTATATCTATATCTATATCTATATCTATATCTATATCTATATCTATATCTATATCTATATCTATATCTATATCTATATCTATATCTATATCTATATCTATATCTATATCTATATCTATATCTATATCTATATCTATATCTATATCTATATCTATATCTATATCTATATCTATATCTATATCTATATCTATATCTATATCTATATCTATATCTATATCTATATCTATATCTATATCTATATCTATATCTATATCTATATCTATATCTATATCTATATCTATATCTATATCTATATCTATATCTATATCTATATCTATATCTATATCTATATCTATATCTATATCTATATCTATATCTATATCTATATCTATATCTATATCTATATCTATATCTATATCTATATCTATATCTATATCTATATCTATATCTATATCTATATCTATATCTATATCTATATCTATATCTATATCTATATCTATATCTATATCTATATCTATATCTATATCTATATCTATATCTATATCTATATCTATATCTATATCTATATCTATATCTATATCTTATATTCTATATCTATATCTATATCTATATCTATATCTATATCTATATCTATATCTATATCTATATCTATATCTATATCTCTATCTATATCTATATCTATATCTTTATCTTTATCTATATCTGTGTATCTATTTATGTTTATATATCTTTATTATTATGGGAGGGTACTGGGCGAATAGGTAGACATGCGCAGCTTAACTAAAGTAAATTAAACCAATTGCGCTGATTTCACTTAATAAGTGAATACACATATATTTTCTTTATATGCATCTGTATTTTTTGTACACACATTCTAAGTCTTCTGCACCAATTGTCACAATTAACGTCTGACAGGGAACTTACTGGGATCGTGAAATTTCATAAACACTTTCCGGGTGACACTGGCAACATTGGGTGCGTTTCTATCCACAATACGCAACTGGAATTCAAATTAAATAATTAAAACAAGTATTCGTGCAGTGAAGGAATTAAGTAATGGAAGGTATTTGGTTGGCATGAATAGAAAAGTTTTTCAAACGCTGAGCGTGGAGCCCCTATATGAGTGAATGTTAATTCAATTATTTTTAATAATATTATTAAAAGCTCCGTTGCTCTATTAGTCAGATATCTACAAAGACATACATATATATCATATAATGTAGTTGTTTCAAAACAAATCATACATCAAATCATCGTTCATAAATAGACCCTTGCAGAGGATATATTAACTTTGGCCAAGAGTCCGTCTGTTCGTTTAAACTCAAAGTAGTGTCTTAGTTTTAGAGCTATCTTAGTGAAACTTGACAAACAAGGAGCCGGATCAGACCGAAATATCATATGACTGCCATACAAAATAAAGATGGGCCTTTGATAATTCTCATGAATTTGCAACTAATATTATTATTATAATAATATTAAGTCTTTATTGAAATCTGGCTAGTTTTGGATATAGCTGCCATAAAAACAATCGGGTGAAATTAAGGTTTTTGTATGAACACCAGTTTTAATTTATTAAACAACGTAACATATCGTTGCAAATAAAAGTGGGAAATTATTTTGAATATACAAAGTGCCATTCAATTCAGGACCATTATGTTTAATATAACTAATATTGGGCCAATCCAGATAAGAACCTACAAGGATTCGGCATGCCGAAAGTAGCCCTTCTTTCTCGTTATAACCTTCGACCATTGAAAAGAGTCAAAAAGGGTATACTAACTTTGTGCAAATGTATGTTACAGGCAGAAAGAGACGTTGGATACCCCAAAAAGTATATATATTCTTGCTCAGGAACACTAGCCGAGTCGATTCAGCCATGTCTGTCTGCCTGTCTGCCTGTCCGGGTGTCCGGATGTCCAGATGAACACACAGATCTCAGCAATTAAGAAAGCTAGAGATACCAAATTCGGCATGAAGGTTTCTGTTTAACTGGCGCAGATTTGGTGCTACGCCCATCGCCCCCGCAAATCAATAAATTAATCTTTTAAGTTGATTTGTGAGCGACATATAAGAGATGCAACATTCTGAGTCAAATCAAGCTAATTATAATACTCACAATTTCAATCCGAGCGGACAAACACAGACGTTATTAAACAAAAACCTTGTACGCTTTGATTTTGGACGCGTACAGCCAGCTGTTGCATATAAAGGCTTATGTTACGATATTTTTATTAAGTAGTAGTATGGTACAATTATGGGCTCTTTACGTTTAAAAAGGTCGAAGGGTATTCCACTGTTGCGTGCCGCTCGACTGTTGCTTTTGTTTGTATTCTTCTTTACAATAATATTCTTGTTTCTGTATTATTGCAGTTGCGAATTACTATTAAGTTCGGCACGGCTTAATAGTGGTGTGCAGATGTCCACTCGGAACTCATGTAAGACCCTTAAATGTCCACAGTGCAATTGGCATTATAAGTACCAGGAGACGTTAGAAATTCATATGCGCGAGAAACATCCGGACGGAGAAAGTGCTTGTGGTTATTGCTTGGCAGGTGAGATTCTATTTTGAAAATCAGCCATTTACTGATTAAATGTAATGGTATTCAATGATTAAATCATGATATAGGTTATATGAAATAAATTAGGTTACCTTCAACACAGTAAATTTTCTTTCTTAGGTGAGATTTTATTAAGAAAAAAGATAAAGGTTTTGAAGGTATAATATGAAGTTGTTCGATTCTCTAGAAATTCCAAATTTGCTTTATGGATGTTATAATTCCATTATGTATATGTATACGAATAGTGATATATAAACAAATGTGGAGTCACCAATATATAATGCTTACATATATATGTAATATTATATTAAATTTAATTTATTTAAGCCAGCAGTTTTTGTTTCTTAAGAAAACCTAATATATCGGACATGCATGGAATGCATATAGCTGTCGTAGGAACAATTGTCCGAAATGAGGGTTTTTGTACAAAGATCAGAATGTTTTTGCTTAATAACTTAACTTATCAGCAGTAAACACAGTTAAAAAGTAATCTACGTACTCGTATCCTCTTCGTTTTATTAAAGTCAACCAGCTAAATTTTATAGCCTTTAATAGGAACGATCAGTTGGCAAAAAGATTTTAAAAATCAAATTGCATACACATTTCGAACAATTGCAGGTGTTATAGACGTCAATGTGTACATGTGTACAGTTATTTAGTTGGGCACAATTAAATATAAATAGTATAGGGAAAATCAGAGGAAAAAAGAACTTTCATGGGTTTAAAACACTTATTGATTAATCTAAAAACTCTCTTTTCCTGAATCCTCCATAGGCCAGCAGCATCCACGGCTAGCACGCGGAGAGTCTTATTCGTGTGGATACAAGCCCTATCGCTGCGAAATATGTAATTATTCGACGACCACGAAGGGGAATCTTTCCATACACATGCAGTCGGATAAGCATTTGAATAACATGCAGGAGTTAAACAGCTCGCAGAACATGGTTGCCGCCGCGGCTGCGGCTGCCGGCGCGAAGCTTCTTCTTTCCAGTCCATCGCCGCAAGGATCTCAGCAAATGCAACAGCCTCCGCTGGCCCCCAGCTCGGGCAGCAATGCCAGCAGTACTGCCAGTGCAGCTGCGTCATCAGTAGCGGTATCTGGATCGGGAACGGGAGCGGGAACAGTAACCGCTTCGTCAGCTTCTCTCAAAGTAAAGCCCTCGTTCCGTTGCGAAATCTGTAGTTACGAAACCTCAGTAGCGCGCAACCTGCGCATTCATATGACAAGTGAGAAACATACACACAATATGGCTGTGCTGCAAAACAACATAAAACACATCCAGGCATTTAACTTCCTCCAGCAGCAGCACCAGCAACAAAGTGCTGCAACGAGTGTGGCTGGTAGCAGCAATAGTTTCCTACCAGTTTCTGAGGTTGCATTAGCGGACATGGCCTATAACCAAGCTCTTATGATCCAACTACTGCAGCAGAATTCTTCCAGCACCCAGCAACATCAACAGCATCAACATCATCAGCTTCCGCATCAACTTACCGGCACTATCAAGCTGTCACCGCACGCCACAACGTCCCCGTCGCCGGTGAGTACTCCCGACCAGCTGCAAGCACCACCGTACTCCTTCTCACCAAAGTCACTAAAACTGTCGCAAGGCATGGGTGTGCCTCTGGGCATGCTGCATGCTAGCGAGTCCGGGCCAACTGGTGCGGATACCCTGGAGTCTCTTCCAGCCAGCTCGCCAGAGCTATGGCCTACGGCGCTATTTAGCTGCCTCATCTGTGAGTCCTTCAGCACCAACAGCATTGAGGATCTCAACCAGCATCTGGTGCTAGACCGCTCTCGCCAAGCATCTAGCACCACGTCGGACATAATGGTCATACACAACAACAACTATATATGCCGGCTATGCAACTACAAGACAAATCTGAAGGCCAACTTTCAGTTGCACAGCAAAACTGACAAGCACTTGCAGAAGCTTAACTTCATCAATCACATTCGAGAGGGTGGCGCTCGAAATGAGTACAAGCTGCAGAATCAGCTGCAACTGGCATCGAATATGGTTCAGCTGAAGTGCAATTGCTGCGAGTTTCATACAAATTCCATACAAAAGCTGGCTCTGCACACTCAGCAGATGCGGCACGACACCATGCGAGTGATCTTCCAGCACTTGCTCTTCTTAATCCAGCAGAACCATCCACGCCAAGGCTTCACCTACTCCTCGGAGGGCGACACGCCGTTAGGCCCGGAATGTCTTACCCAGCAGAAGGCTCTTTGTTGCCAACTTTGCAATTTCGTAGCCAAGAACCTGCACGAAATGGTACTCCATGTTAAAGGACTGAGGCACATGCAGGTAGAGCAGTTCATATGCCTCCAGCGACGCAGCGAAAATCTGGACATGCTTCCATTAGGAGAAGTGTTTAAGGTCACCGAGGAGGCCCCCAGCAGTGCAGAAGGTTTGTTTAATATTCTATATATAATTATTTCGTGTCATCCTGCTTATTTCTGTAATAATTTGTGTGGTAAGACAATGTTTATCTGCTGTACCTCCTCTGACCCTAAAGCTCCCTATCACTGCACTATACTAAGGAAGTCCCTGCTTGGCCAGGACCTTATCAAACGAGTCAGTTTGCTTTCCAGATGGGATCACCTTGTTGGCTACCTCAGTGGCTATCATAGTAACAAGAGTGTAGATTCTGAAGAGAAGACGTCACAGCTACCAAGCACATTCTTTGCGGCTGTCCAGAATTGCTAGAAGATGATTAAAGCGTTAACTACTCGACGAAGGAAATGCTCTGCTTTATTATCAAAGCAGGTACAAAAGACCGTCTCTGGTCACAGTACTTTACCTTTTCCTACTATTACTAATTATAGAATTTATGTATTTCAAAACAATCCTAAAAAGTGAAAAAAAAATGAATCAAGCCAAACTAATTATAATTCAGATTGCAGCCATATCTTTCAGATCTGTTAATTTAAAAACAGTCATTCTTTATCACCATTGACCACCTTATCGAGTTAGTTTTATTAATTTACTATTGCGGAGTGTCCTTAGTTGAAATAATTCAATTAAAATTTACATAATTGAATTTTACCTATATAAATAAACTGCATATCAAATTTTGTATGAAAACCAGTTTTGATTTACAACTAGTATTGGAACAATCGGAGAAGACAGAAAACTGCAAGGGTATAAAGCTTTCGGCATACCAAAATAACGTCGGTTTAATATAAACTTTTATACCCTTCGACCATTGAAAATGGTAAAAAAGGCAGGGAGGCGTGGCACACCCGATACAGTTAATATATTCTTGCTCAGGATCACTAGCCAAGCTATTTCCGTCTATCCGATATGAAAATACAGAAAATTTGGCATGTATGACACTATGCACAGTTCAAGTTTATTTCAACTGTTAGGTGCCACGCCCACTGAAAATCAAAAATTAAATTTTTTAAGTCAACTTTCGGTAAAGGTTAAATAGCTGCATACTTCACCGGAATTTTTTTACTGATAGGGTACCATTTATCAAGATTTTAGGTCAACGAATTATTTGGCGGTCGCATCTAGTTATTACATCCTTCGACCATTGAAAATGGTCAAAAAAGGGTATAGTAACTTTGTGCAAATGTATGTAACAGAAGGCAGAGGTGGCGTGGGAGGCCCTACAAGGTATATATAATCTTTCTCAGGATCACTAGCCGAGTAGATTAAGCCATGTCTGTCTGTCTGGCCGGGTGTCCGGATGTCCGGATGACCTAACGAACACACAGATCACAGCTATTATTAAAGCTAGAGTCATTAAATTTGGCAAGAAGGTTTCTGTTTACCAGGCGCAGATGAAGTTTATTTCAAATGTTGGGTGCCACGCCCGCCGCCCCCGCAAATCAATAATTTAATCTTTTAAGCTGATTGGTGAGCGACATATAAAAGATACACCATTCTGAGTAAGACCATACTTAGCTAATTATAATTCAAAGTTTCAATCCGATCAGACAACAAACACAGACCTTATTAAATCAAAACCTTGTTCGCTATGATTTGTATACAGCCAAGCAAGCTGTGAGGTCGGAGGCAGGCGAGCGCGATCTATTGAGGATTATACGAATGTATGCATGTATATGTGTATAATTAAACAATTGTACTTCAGTGAAACATAGGTGGGTAAACCACTGGCGCGTGCCGCTCGAGTATTGCTCCCACTATACTTGGCTGCCATCTACGAGTAAAGTATTTAGAGTTTGTCTATCGGTAAATGGAAGACATTAAAGAATATTCCAGATTTCGATCTATGTAAGTGTTCTACCAATTGTTTCAATGCCAACTTTACACATGTTTTGGTAGATACTTTGTAGAATGATGAGAAATAGATGGTGTTTGATGCTTTAAATTTATTTCGATTAAGTACTCGTGTTTTGTGCTTGACGGTTAGCAATCGAAAGAAGGAGATTTACCGATGAGTAAAAGGTTGTCGACAAATCAATCAGAATAATATCTGTTACGAGTGAATATTTAAATAAGTGAGATTGGCATATACATCAATAAATCAATAAAGAACAATATAGGTTTTTTTCTATGAGAGTTATATTTATATTGATCTGAAATATGTTGTGCAATGTTATATATGGTTATAGCAACTTTATTTATGTACTTATGGCCCAAATGAATGCATGCTCTTCTTAGCGCGCGAAAAGGCAACATTCCATACTGATAACGAAATGGCATGGAGTATGTATCGTGCCTTTGCAACTCATTATTAAACACAGATTTCAGTTCAACTTCTTTTGCCCTTCTACTCTTCGATTATTATCATCGTCGGTCTCCGCATCATCATCCTTGTTCTCATGCCCGACTCATTTTTCGTACCGTTTGCGGATATGTAGGTAAATTCTCTCCTCTCTCGATGCCCTCGCTGTCCTGGCCTTGTGCGATTTATATGCGCAGTGAGATTTATACTCTGATGCTGACCCTTGAGAAAATTATTACAAATTACTTAAGAATGCAAAAACGATTATATGTATCCATCGAATTTGCAATTAGTGACGTGCACACTTCGCTCCATGCTATTCCCTGCACCAGTGCCAGCCGCAACCTTAGCTGGAGTCGAAGCACAAAATGAAGTCGAAGTTTCTTTCGAAGTCTCTCTTTTGGCAAAGCCTATACCTCGCGTTTGTGCTATAATAAGAGGTAGAATGCACAGCAACAGTGTTAAATTCTTGGATCACATCCACAGTCAACAGTCAGAAACAAAGTGAGCCCCGTAATATAAACGGAGTGAACTTCGAATTGTATTTTATTTGCCGTCCTAACTACAGAGTACGTAGCCTTCCAGCATTGCATTATCTTGTCTTATAATTGTGTATAACTCTCCCTGCGATCAGCTCCCCCCATAGTTGTTAAGTGTATGAGATTATATGTGTGTATGCAAAGAAGAGATGCTTCTTGCAAGTTGCTCCCCCTCATTCGTGTCTTTATTGCAAGTGAGTAGGTGGTTGAATTGCAGTTTGTTCGAACACAACTCAAATTTAACGAACTGGAAAGTAGTGTACTTTTAATAATAGTTTTATATTAGACACATTTAAGTGAGTAAATATCAGAAACAGTAGTTATGTCTGCGATCAACTATTAAACTGATTGTCGCATCTAATATCTGTGATAGTCTATGCATTATAAATGCATAACTGCGAGCGAATACAAGATATACAAGGGTATACAACCTTCGTCATGCCGAATGCATAATTTTTTCTGCAGAATGAGAGCGTATTTGTGCCAAGTAACCATTTCAACGGCAACAGCTGCGTATGATTATTGTAGTATCGGCATGAACAACCAAAACAATAAGAACAAAAACAAAAAGAAACATCAACACCAACGGGTGAATCGCAAAAAAAAAAAGCAAAACATAACCCAAATCCAAACCCATGGCATGTGAATGTTTTTATACCCTTTTTATACCCATTAGCCGTCCAAGTCCTGTTTTTAATAATAGTTAAGATAAAAGCATAGCCATGCATTCGTGAATGGGAATTGGGGTTTTTATTGGAGGGGACTTAGAAATTTTTTTAGTCCATAAATCTAAATTTTCAGCTTTTTAAAGATCCCACTAGACGGATAAGAAGAGTATACAAAAATCTATACACATGTCATGAAATATTCTCGACTCGGGCTCTCCATGTGCCTCACCTGGCTGTCTTTGTTTCCTGGTTAAGTTCATTTCCCCAGCCAACCACAGAACGGCATGTCCGAGGAGCCGTGGTCTTGATTTTCATTTTATGTCGGCTTTTTAATTCGATGCAATCAAGCCGTATGGAAATTGCTTTGAAATTGGTAATGGAATTTGAAATATATTCGCATTTGGTCGGTTCAACGCAACGCTGCACCCATGCTTGCAATTCAATCGAAGCATCTGGGACCCATTGGTGGGACCTACTCTTAGGAGTGAAGCAAAGCTAACACATACTAACTTAGTGTTTTTATGCCTCTCTGGCTGTACTCATATTCTGGCTACTCTAAGTCTTCTTAGTGTTTAATTGTGAGTTAGAGAAACGCTTCAGCCAGGCAAAACCGACAGTAAGAATCGTAAGATAAGATACTATTGCTTTCCCTCCAAGGTGACTTAGGTTCATTGTCCTATTGGATTGAAATTGGGAGAAGCGATTCATTAGTTAGATTTATGGTCAGGGAAGTATATATTTCACTTCAAATTGAATTGAAAAACAAAATTACAACACAACTTTTGAAAAAAGCATGACCTTGCAAAGTATTCAGTTGAGCTCACAGACAGACCTGCCTGAGCATGAATATATATAATCATTGAGGGATCTGTAACGATTCCCTTCTGCCTATTATAAACATGAATTTAGTATACCCTAGTATACCCTTTTTACCATTTTCAATAGCCGAAGGGCAAAACAAGTTAAGACAACTATAGCTGGTCTTTGTCTATATAACGCAAGTGAATTTAATGCCAATGTATACATACTCGTAAAAATCACTAAGTTGTCCTCTCCTATCAAACAAGTGATGTTCCCGGTGTCAACTTCAATGCTTATGAAATTCAATTGTCGAATAGTTTCTATAATTATTTTCCGATTGCAACCATTCAATGTTCTTTAATGCTGCCTATATTTTTATATGTTGTTGACCCCCAATCCTTGTTAAGCCGCAATACTGTTAATGTCTTTTCATTTAATTCATATCTGCTACTCTCATCTCCTTGCAGAAGCAGTTTCGGGAGATGGCGCTAATCTTGGAACAACTTCTGGAGGAGCAAACGCGGATAACGTTTACGGAGGGCCAATTGCGTCGTCAGCAGATGGCAACATACTCTCGCCGACTTCAATCTCGAGCTGTTCAACACCTTGTGACAAGACTCAACTGCTACGTGCGATATCCCCAGTGTCAAATTTCAGTGACCTAGGCCTTGGGGCTGCGATGCCTACAACACTTCTTAAGTGTAATCTCTGCGACTACTTTGGGCAATCAAAAAAAGATATTGCACTTCACATTGAGTCGTTGCACCCAGGCGTCGAGAGCGATGACTACATCAGTATTCCCACCAATGCAGCTGCATTGCAAGCTTTTCAGACAGCTATTGCCGCCGCCGCACTGGCAGCCGTGCAACGTTGCAACGTCGGTGGTGGTGAACTGTCGATGTCTACAGCGGAAGCAATCACTACCACCGATGGCAATGCGTACAGCCAAGGGGACGGCGATGGTGACGGCGATGTGGAATGTTCGATTGATATTAAGCGCGAACGACTTGTTGGGGACGATGATCTGGTGACTAACGCAATCTCTCCGAAATCAGAATCTCAACCACGTTCGTCAGGTGTATCCTGTCCTTTATGTCTAGAAGGGGGATTTAGTGAAAAGGCATTGTTGGAGAGTCATTTGTCTAGCGTACACAACGTGACCCGAGATGGTTTGGCGAGATTACTGCAACTAGTGGATCATACAGTCTGGCGACCGTCAAGCACCCCGTCCCAGCAATCTACAAAGTCTGTTGCAGAAGGCTCTAGCAGTAAATGTAGCAATAATTCCAGTGTTGACGACTATCTGTCTATGACAGGCATAAAGGCTGTCAGCTCCGCCATCCCAGGTGCTTCGTGTAAGCAGTGCGAAGCCACTTTCAAGCACGAAGAACAATTGCTTCAGCATGCCCAGCAGACTCAACACTTTCCAATGCAGAACGGTGAATACCTTTGCCTTGCGGTCAAGCACGGCAGTGTTCCTTGTTTTTTAGTATTTGCTACTCTCCCGGCTATGATTGCACATTTCAAAGATGTGCATATGAGCCTGGTGATCTCGGAGCGACACGTGTATAAATACCGATGCAAGCAGTGCTCACTAGCGTTTAAGACACAGGAAAAGCTCACCACACACATGCTGTACCACTCCATGCGCGATGCTACCAAATGCTCACTCTGCCAACGCAACTTTCGCAGCACACAGGCCCTGCAGAAGCATATGGAGCAGACACACACTGCAGAGGGGGCCGCTACGGCAAGCCCTGGCGATTCATCACCTAGTCCCAAGTCCAATGAAATGGATAAACTACCGAATGCGTTAAACTACACAGCAGCAACCAAGGCAGCCAGTGAATCGGGTGAGTAAAACTCATTTCGCATGCATTGTAATCTTCAGTATGGTATTATTACTAATGGTAAGATAGATATTTCCAGAAGGGAGCCTGAAAGTCCTTCCTGGCCCAAAAAAGCCTTCTTTCTTACCTAATGAAACAGAAATAGATCCTTAGCAGATCCTTCGTCAAGGAGATGTTAACAGGCATATCAAAACTGTAGACACTGCGCTCTGTATCTGAAGAGAGACGCATTTAAATTGGGTGATAGTTCGCAAAGCGAAAGCCACTGAAGAAGCCAGCAAGGTGTTGTAGATCACTCCTGGGAAGCAAACTGGATCTTCAAATAGCTAAGGGTTTGGATAGCGCCTAAGCATCCCTGGACTGAATAGCCAACAGTAGAGTTAGGTCATCCTTGTTTTCACCAGGGATGCTACAGTGGACCACCGTACACCACAGTAGGGCTCAGGTTTTAGTAGAGTATACTTCCGTTGTACTCTTTAAAATAAGGTACAGATCGCACTATCTATATCTGAACATATTCTTCAGTCTAGTCTTCTTTACCCTAGACTCCGTCTGTCGAAGTTCAGTTCCAGTTGAGTATGATGAGAATCTTGCTAACGCGTCTGCAAGGGCTAGTAGAAATTAAGTAAAAGGTATCTTTAGGTTGGGCTCCATCGATGCTTGTTTTACTAATCACAAGGCATTACTCACATATCTTCTAGCTACTCTGGGTTTGCAATCGTCTCCCCAGCAAGACATGGATGCAAAGGAGGTCCTTGAAAGCTCATCTCATTTGTTGTCGCCCAACGAATCTGCGTCAGACCCTCACCAGCAGTTTGCTGTATTGACAGCGGCACTGCTCAAGCAGCAACACCGCCAGCAAAAGCAGGACACAGTTGCCATGGAGACGGACGGCCAGTTACAGCTTTCATCTGAAGAGATGCAAGATCAGCAGCATCAGCAGGCGGCGCAGGCACAACAGCAGATTTCGTTTGGCAGCTTGAATGCACAATCAGTGCAAGGCTTGCATAACCTACAGAATTTGCACCAGATGCAGCAGCAGCTGAGCGCAGCAACAGCCACAACAGGAATGCCAATCAATCCAGTGGACATGCTCAACTTGATGCAGTTTCATCATTTGATGTCGCTAAACTTTATGAATCTAGCACCTCCATTAATCTTTGGAGCTACTGGCGCTAATGACGCCAATTCAGTGGGTGGAGGCGGAGCAGGAGGAAGTGTTCCTACTGGTTCCTCGTCAACTACAACTCCCACTTGCCTATCAGATCTACAGCAAGTTTGTCCTAGCGAAACTTCCAACATTAAAATCATTCCGCAGACTAGTTCCAGTAACAACAGTCAGGTAACATAACTTTTTATAATCATCATATGATAGGATAAGTTTTTGATTTGCCCATCGAGGCGTATTCTGTTAACATTGCAAAACAGTATTTCAATAGTGGTACCAAGTTAACAGTCTTCTGCGACTTGGGTCTGAAAATCTATACCTAATAGGGGCTACAGTTTTCTTTCATTGGCTCAGCTAAGATATTTATTTGATTTTGTTTGGTACATGGGTGTCAGACAAACAGACAGACTTGCTTATATCTAATTGGCTGTTGATGCTGATTCGGAATATATATACAATAGATTGTTGTAAGGAAATTATTTAAAGGAGTTTATTCTTATGGTTTAAATCAATTCAGTAAGGTTAATTTCGAAATAATGGCGTTACAATTTCAGTGTTCTTTACAACTTAAAATGAGGCCACTTTTACAACTTAACAGCGCTGTTCAGCTGTCAACTTTATTCGCGAGACGACCTAGTACGACTCTCTTTCGCTACTCTCTTCTGGTTCTCAGGGATGCCAAATTTCCTCTGTTGCTGGGGTTGCCAACTTGCATCAGAGTGAACTATCTTACATACATTTTCGGTTAAATTAGAATACCCGGCAAATAGTTGCACAGTGTTATTGTATTGCTTAGCAGAAATTACAAGTAATCCGATTTATAATCCGAGCTTTATACCTATATACTTTCGTGCACAGCAACAACAACAATGCAGCAACCAAAAGCGTGCTCGAACCCGCATCACAGACGATCAGCTAAAAATCCTGCGGGCGCACTTTGACATCAATAACTCGCCCAGTGAAGAGAGTATTATGGAAATGTCACATAAGGCCAATCTGCCAATGAAGGTAAGGGATTATCAAAGATCCGCTAGCGTAGGTTTCGAAAATAATCAATTGTTGAAATATTTAACCTATAGGTTGTTAAGCACTGGTTTCGCAATACGCTGTTCAAGGAAAGACAGCGCAACAAGGACTCGCCATACAACTTCAATAACCCACCATCGACTACACTAAATCTGGAGGAATACGAACGGACTGGTCAAGCCAAGGTGACATCCCTGACCGATGCACCAGCTCCCTCCGATGTTGACCCGTCACAAGCAACGACAACATCTACAGTAACAGCTTCTGCAGAAATCACAACTCAAATTACAACGGCTCCAAAAACAGCAGCTACAGCAATAACAACAGTGTCCACATCAACTTCTCCTACAGCAGACTCGACAGGAACCGTGGCAACAGCACTTGCTCTGGCTAAGAATAATGCAAGCATGTCCAACCCAACATCGACAGCGGCTTCATTCGGCAACATATCCAACTATTTTCGCACACAGGACGACTTGGGATGTTCCTCCAAGCTGGGACAGGAAGATAAAGACAGCTTGCCTTTGCCACTGGAGGTTCAAATAAAAACTGAGCCACAAGACGTGCACGTTGGTCCATCGGAGTTCGAATTCCACAAAAACCAACGCCAACTGCAGCAACAGCAGCAGCAACAAAACGTTTTTAGCTTTCTAAAACAACAAGGCGAAGCCGCTCAGAATCAGATAACCCTACATCCCACCGACAATGAGCAATCTTTGCTTACATCAGCATCGTCACTGCATTATCAGCTTCAGCAACATCATTTGCAACAACAGCAACAGCACCAGCAACAGATAAACTGCTTTGAAACGAAGTCAGAGAGCGAAAGCTCTGAGGTGCTCTCCCGTCCACCAAGCCCCTCTAATCTGTATGCCAGCATGAACGATCTGTTGAGTCAGCAGCTGGAGAACATGGGAAGCAACATGGGTCCTCCAAAAAAGTTGCAAATTGCTGGAAAGTCAATTGAGAAACTCCAGTCCGGTTCGAATTCAGCGTCGGTTTCGGGCTTATCCTCTGGATTGAGTGGATTAGTGGCAGTATCAGGATCGGGCTCAGGGTCAACAGCGTGTGTCCAGATGGAGAGCAATTCTTCCAATTCATCGAACTCATCGTCATCGACATCGGGTGGCAAAAGAGCCAATCGCACGCGATTCACTGATTATCAAATCAAAGTACTGCAAGAATTCTTCGAGAACAATTCCTATCCAAAGGACAGTGATTTGGAATACCTAAGCAAGCTGTTGCTTCTGTCGCCACGCGTGATTGTGGTTTGGTTTCAGAACGCCCGCCAAAAGCAGCGCAAAATATACGAGAACCAACCGAACAATTCGCTGTACGAAAACGAAGAGTCCAAAAAGCAAAACATCAACTACGCGTGCAAGAAGTGTAGCCTAGTGTTCCAACGATACTACGAGCTCATTCGCCACCAGAAGAATCATTGCTTTAAGGAGGAAAACAACAAGAAGTCTGCCAAGGCGCAAATAGCCGCAGCCCAAATAGCACAGAACCTAAGTTCGGAGGACTCGAATTCGTCTATGGACATTCACCACCAAGCAGTCTCGGCAAGCTCAGCCTCAGGTTTAGCTCAGAATCTAGTGGGTGCCGTGAGTGTGGCTGCAGCCTCAGCAGCTTCAGTCCTCTCGGGGCCACAACAGTTCAGCTCCTCGCCACAGCATCATTTGTTTAGTAAATCATCATCGCTAACTGATTTCAGTCCATCGACAACGCCCACTCCTCCGCAACGCGAGCGCAGCAATAGTCTTGATCAGCAACGTTTGCCAAAGTTTGACTGCGATAAATGCGAGCTACAGTTTAACAGCCTTGAATCTTTGCGGGAGCATCAGTTGATGCATCTCATGAATCCAACACTCTTCAACGCCAGCCAGTCCGAGGCAACCTACGGCCCTTTTGGTAGCATTTTGCAAAGTCTACAGCAAGCCGCCCAACAACAACAGCAGCACCAACAGCCAAAACAACAACTATCGCAACCTCAGCCGCCACCAGCAAAGAAGAGGAAATATTCAGAGAGCTCATCGAACGCAGAGGAAAGTCTTTCTATTGGCGAATTTGAGAGGACTAACAAAGCTTCGCAAAAAAAGTATGAATACCTCTATCAATACTTCATGCAGCACGAAATGAATGCTGAGATAAAGCAACAGTTCGCGATACAGCAACAGCAGGGTAGTGCGGACACTGACTTCGAAATGGATTTTCTTAACAACTTCTATCAACAGAACGAATTGAAAAAGGTCGGTAACTATGACTTTCTGCTGCAATATTACCGCAAGCACAATGAGGACCCTTCGTCGTTGCCAACGTCATTTAGCTCCAGCAAGAAGCCATCTATTGAATTTCTCATTCAATACTATCAACTCAATGAGTCGAAAAAGTTTTTTCACTTAGTTGCCTCGCCCCAAACAACACCTGATCGCCCAAGATCACACCCGTCGTCGCAGAAGCCGATCGCGACGGCGGATGAAAACTTTATCGGCAAGCTGAAGGAAGACAACGAACAACAAGATCACCGGGAACTGGATATAAAAATGGAACAGGATCTGCAAGAGGTTAATGAGCGCTATAACGAAATAGCAAACGATCACGATTTTAATTTAAAAAAGAAACTTAATAACAACCACATCAATGCGAACCAAGAGGAGCCGAGCAAAGATCAAGTGATGGACACAATCAAGAAGTCTTATGACAATGACACTGTGCTAACAAGACACAGATCGGTGTCGATTGATAATATTATGAATGGAGACAAGCACAGCTTGATTCATCACAGTAAAGATAAACTGCACAAGTCAATGGACGCAGAAAAGTCTCAATACTTTCAAAACCTAGAGGACTTCCTCGATGCAACAATGATAGAGAACAATTCGCAAATGCTGACATTCAATGACGATGCCAACCCTAGTCCCAAGATTGAGAACGAGTCGGCCACTGAAGTAGTTAGCAGAAAGAATGAGGTCTTGCCCATGGATTCTTCTTCGACACCAACAAGTGCTCCTCCGTCTAAACAAAACAAGCGATTGCGAACCACAATACTCCCAGAGCAGTTGAATTTCCTATATGAGTGCTACCAAACTGAATCCAATCCAAGTCGAAAAATGCTGGAGGAAATTTCAAAAAAAGTTAACCTAAAAAAACGCGTTGTCCAAGTAAGTTTAAACATCTTAACGACCAATCTCTCAACTTATTTATGAATAAACAAGCACGAAAACAACACTTGAGTGTGTGATATACCCGTTATCCGCCGTATATACAACGTCGTTAAAGAACGCTAAAGAGCGTATTAAGCGTTGCCTACATTAGGGACCGTTTACTCTTAAATTTATTTTTCAACATTAACTATCCGATCGCAGCCAAATTGGGAAATCATTTGGGCGTGGGTAATTATTATTAAAATTAAATTTCCTGTATTTGAACTACGACACTTGGTTTTTTCGATAATTTTGAAAGTTTGATGCAAATTCCAAGTTATTATCTTCTCCAATTGTCCCTATACTAGTTATATATATTTGTGAAGAACTTTATATTGTATCGTATGTAAATATAAAAAAGATCGACGATGTATTGATACATTGACGTTTTTCAATTTTTGGAAACATAGAAAATTTTGACATCGATGTTCGATGTTCAGCTAAGAGTTTTTAGGGGAAATCCGAACTTATCAGAAGCTACGGCTACGACGAAAAGTTGATATTTATGTTTTCGTCTTATCTTGTCGAGATTTATAAGGATCAATTGACAGATATTGTCCCCTTCAAAACTGCTGGACTTATACAACTTTTGTATGAGAATGCTTATTCTAACTGATTGTTGCTATGAAAGTTATTTCGAAAAAAAAAACAAAATCCTCATTTTGGCAACTTTATTCAATAGTGCTCACTGGCTTTTGATGAAAGCAAATAATTAGATACTATAGTCACCTTCTATAATCAGCTGTGGGCATCAGGAATTTGAAATGAATTTGATCTGCGTTCGCAATATATGAACCTTCATGCCAAATTCAATATGTCTAGACTTTATAATAGCTGAGATCTGTCTGTATATACCGACTGACAGACGAGCGGATATGGCTCAATGATCCTAAGGAAGGCTATTGGCTAGGTTATTGATCCTTAGGAAGAATGTATACTTCGTTGCGTCTGCCACGCCTCTTTCTGTAGTTAGTATGAAAATAAAAGCCAAGAACAATTTTTAAAAGGATAAAAAACTAATTCGAATTATATTTTATTTAATTGTATATTATATATATATTATATATTATATATATATTATGTAATTGTATATGGATAAAAAACTAAAGTTAGATTAGAGTTGTATAACATTATTTGTTTTTAAATATCTTTTGAAATATGTATATATATTTTTAACCTTTTTAACAATGTGAAACCCCATATTTTATATTTTATATTATTTATTATATATATATTATATATTATATATATATTATATATTATATATATATTATGTATTATATATTAAATAATATATATAATATATTATTATAATTTTAAGCTATTTTATCTCAACAATGTAAATTCATTGTAAATTAAATATTTAATTTGTAATTTGTTGTATTCATTTATGATTTTTTAAATTTTCTTTTCAATTTTCTGTTAGTGAAAGACGTTTCGTTGTTGTCCATGTCAAAATCATTATATAAGAAGCTAAAATGAATTATCGGCAGTAGCTCTACGCATTAGCTAAAAGTAATTTGAACACAGGTAATTTCGAATTTGAATATTTAAGGTAAAAATGTCAATCAATCGTGTTTTAAATGTTTTTTACATGTTTGAGGAAGTGCAAAAAAATTTGAAAATTCTTTATAGATTGAGTGATCGTATACTATATAATTTGTGTTGAAAACCGATGTTTTTCAGGTTTGGTTTCAGAACTCACGCGCCAAAGATAAGAAATCGCGCAATCAACGCCAGTACGCACACATATCGGATGATAACAATAGCTATGACGGCTCCTGTACCAAAGAGATCAGCAATAGTAACGGTCTTAAGAGGGCTCGCACTCTGGAGTCTGTGCTGAACTCTGCAGGGTCTCTTATTGAGCCAGAACCCTTACCTGAACCCGAACCGGAACCCGAGTCTAAAACGGATGAGCAGCTACAAGAATGTCAATTGTGTCAGATATCACAAGTGAACATGCAGAAGCATTTGTTTACTGTGGAGCACATTCGCAAGATGAAAGAACTGCTGGAGCAGACCAGCGAGCAGCTCTATACCAATAGCAATGCCAGCGGCAGCGATAATGACAATGATTCCGATAGAGAGAGACGCTTCTACAGTCTTTCCAAGGCGTTTCTACTTCAGCAAGTTGCCTCTAATGTTGCAAGTAGCATTATGGCACCCAACCGACCCCACCATGCCGATTCAATGAGTCCGAACAACAGTGATAGTAGGACAACTTCTAGGCAGGCCGCGCTAGATCTGGAACTCTCTGGACAAGACCGGACCGGATTGGCCAATGTTATGGGCGGTATGGCAGTGGGGGGAGCCATACACCGTAGCCAGTTGGCAGCCGGTGATATTGATATATCAGCTAACGACGACGATGGCGAAGAAATAGTAGAGGTGGTCAAGAAGAATTCAACTGGCAACCGGCAACCTTTGATGCAGCAGTTGTATAACCGTAATCACATCACTGGTAAGATTTGCGAAATATCTTCTTCAAATTATGAACTATATTGCGCGCTCTTACAAGTTTCTTTTAACCGATCGTCTTTGTATTTTAAAAAGTTAATTCATTCTTAATTCGTTATTTTTTTTATCTGAATTTTGTATGTAACTTCCCATTCAACATCTTTTGATTACACTGTGCCGTTCTTAAAGAAGTAAGCAAAGTAACAGTTAAAGAGGAATACACAATACACGTACTGTATATGCAAATGATATTTAACATATATATAATTTAAGTGACAACTTTCTCGATATGTAGCTTTAATGGAGACAGCATTAAAAACTAGCAAAACGACTGTCAAAGACTCAATGAAATATTGTTCGAATGTACAATTAAATGTAACATAAAATATGTTTTAGGAAAAATGATTCACGAATGCCTCGCAATTTATTCGTAATATGAAATTAACGGACTGCATACAGTATATACATATGCATAAGTTCCATAAATATGTACATACATCAACATTAGCATTAGTTCTTGCCTGATATAAAAACAGGAATCGGAATCTTCCAGTTAAATTCAACACTATAAGTGTTTTAGAGTTTACATATAGCTGTTCATATGCATGTGCGTTCATCTCTATTTACATACATATACATTTATGTTCTTACATTCATATACATATATGTATATTATTTCGCTGTGCGATGTCTAACTTACTGTTTAAACTAAATTAGTTCGAGGGAATGTGTGAAATTCGGAGATATGTATGGATAAATGTGTGATTTTGATTATATATAAATATTTATATTCTGTTACATATGAAAATACACGCATGGGTATATGCAGAGGTACATATGTCCCTATATTTCCCTTCGTATCCCTATTCCACAAAGATTGTTAGTTCAATCAGTAAGTTACGAAGTATGTATGTTCATATATCTTTCGAATGAGAACTATGTTTTATATAATAACAATTCGGTTTATATTTATTTTTAAAAGACATTACAGAAATAAACAAATAATTTGACTAAAAGAGAACAGTTTTTTTTTTCTTTGGGCTTTTAGTTTTTTTATATTTTGGTTGATTTATTTACTTGCTTAAATTTGTATTATTTTATAGTGACCTTAAGTTTACAAACCCATTTCTCTTGGTTCCTTTATTTTAATTTCCCTTACAATTTTTTGTTTAACAGGTTTCCTAATAAAAAAAAAAACAAAGAATCCATTGTTATTACTGTCATGAATAAATCTTTATTTTAATAGTTATAGGTGGAAAATAATTTGGATACTTTGCTGGGTATCTGTAAAGTTGTATTAAGTGGTAAGTTTATGTTTATACATTCACGATAAACCATATGCCCTAATGACATGCTCTCTCAACTTGTTTCAGATACTTGGTTTGAATCTTTAATTTTTACTAATGGAAACAACAAAGAAGCGGAGACAGAGAACACCGAAAATGAAGAGAAAGACATAGGCATTAAAGTGGCGTTAACGCTTTTTTAATATATACTATATGTATGCGTTACGATGGGAATGCCATATACATACAAATTATATGTATATACAAACATAAATAATCATACTATGAAACACATGAAAGTTCCTATTTTAAAATTAAAATTATACGCATGACATTTCATGACAATTACAAATATTATATAAACATTTAAGGCAAATTAAATAAGCGACACAAAAGCAAGAATACAACATAATGTAGTAAGAATTCAAAAATACGGAAGTGTTCCTAACTATTCAAAATATACATATATTTAGCAATAACTTATCTAAACTATAAAAGAGATATACTATAAAATAATGGAGCGCTGCACCAATATATGAAAAATATATAGTTCATTAATCACATGTACTTCAATGCATCAAAATTATCTAACTCTGAAAACACATACATACAAAAATTTATGGAATATGTGCAAGAGACAAGAAAACATAGTTTACATACTTATATACGAGAGAGCGCTAGAATTAGAGAGATACAAACTGAGTTCCTAGCATTATATTGCTTTATGCCTTTGTTTTTTTACTAAAGTATTAAACAACAAAAATGACAACGAAGATAATATATAAACAGATCAAAGACGAAATCAATCATTTTCGGCCAAGCCCGAAAAGTACACACACCTTCCAAGTCAAGAATAAGAAGAGCATGTTAGTTGCAAATAATAAGTGAATTTTTGGAGTGTGTATATATTACCTTTTCTTTATAATTTTTGTAAACGTTTTTTATTTACCATGCATATTCAAACTTTTTAAATGAAAATGTGCCAATAATATACTTTTCTGTACATTCATCCGTCGTTCCTAAAATTCTTCTATGATCCTACTAAACACTTTTGATTTAACCGTTTCAAATCAAAATAGTGAACAAGGAGATATAGTATATAAAACTATAGTTCATACTATACAAATTTCTCAACACACATTCTGTGAAATACTACAATTTTTCTTTTAATATGCACTTTGCCATTAATTATAATGTAAATACCAGTCCTACAAAGTTTTCCGATGAGTTATGAGAAATGATAACCCATTAAAATTTTATTAACTTTGCTTTGCTTTTTTTACAATTATTTGACTGTTCACATAGCAAAGAAGAACAAATATTTCACAATTATATTTAATGCATGAGTTACAAGAGGCTTCCATTGCAGTGTCGAGCATCTGGTGTAATAGCTCGCATTAACAAGTATCATATTGTTGTGTTTAACATATGTACATCCATATGCTTCTTATTAACATGTATGAATATGTATGTATATGTACATATATCTTCGCATGACTGTAATACACTAAAAAATGTTAAAAGAGAGCGTTCCTAATATACTGTTGGAATCGAAAATTCTATTATTTAATTACGATTAAATATTTTTATTTCTTAAAGTTAAACTCTATTGGAAAGGGTTGATTTTTATATAATATTTTTTAAAGATCTGTATAGTCTATTAGCGATGCTATTATTATGAGCGAAACTGTAAAACTACATACATATACGAGTATAGCTGATTATATAAACACATTCATGTACACGCAATGAATAAATTCTTTCTTGCACTTCTTAAAACAAACGGAGGTACAGGAGTGAAAAATAACCTAGAATTCGCGATTAATGTATAAGAAAGATTTACTTAAAAGTTCCTATAGGTATAAAAATAAACCATGTTTAGTATTAAGAAACATATACATACGTATTTAATATACTATACATGAAGTACATTTATAAAGCCAGCCTACTAATCATACCTACCTATTTGCATAGGTCTTGCACAAGAAAAGTGTTAACTCAAAGATGGTAATAAATGAAACCTCGCAGCAAAAAGTATGTTTACTAAGAATACGCGTAGTTGCGCAATGGATTATAGAAGAGGTAGAGAGGATCTTAAACTGGATAATCGCACAAAACTACACCTAACACATACAAACATGCATACATACATAACACATATTGCTCTATGTGTACATACAGATATGTATATGTACAAGCTTCATTTAATAACTGTAATCCCGACAAAGTCCGACCTAAGATCTGTAGATTTTGAAATAAATCGGTAGACATATGACATATCATTTTGCAATTATGTATACAATATAGTTCCGCTGTTGCAGGCATCCTGATATGTAAAGGATTTCACAAGGCGACATCCATAATTGAACGATATAACGATTTTTAATAAGCCTGGATTTCCTGTAACTACTCATGTGTACATTCAATCAACTTAAAGCACACTCTCACGTATACATAACTGAATCGGTTTATCTACAAACTCATGTATCTATTTAGATAGGCATTCATAACTATCGCAAAGATCAGTATACATATGTATGTATGTATGTTAAATATATAAGTACATTAAATTCATAGTATTAATCGGAGCTGCTGCGAGAATGGCATTGAATTTACTGAACAAAATTTATATGAATAAAGTTCCTATATTGTAATGAATGGCAAAAGATGTGCAAATATTACAAAATTATAAATAAAGTCATTCAAAATACTTACACGTAGAATATTCATTAAAAAATTATTATTTTCAACTGTGGAAAAGAAGTATGTTGCTGCCGCTTGTTTTTTCATCCAAGTACCCCAGAGCCCAAAGCATTGAGAGTAGAGACTTGGTTCAGTCGCACTACGGCAGTAGAACGATAACGCTGTGCGATCGTTTTAATGTTTGCGTGCATGCAAGTTAACAACAAAAATGTTCCAATTTAGAATATTGAACTCCAGTACGCAAGTTCCAATCTGCAAGCTCAGCGTCTGCATAATTTCCTGCACGCGCCGAGATACCAAGCAGAATTCTAAGAATCTGTTTGGTAACCGTTTCCGCTCCCATCAATGCATGTGATTCCAAGAAGACTGCAGCATTTCGACCAACATAACATCAGCCGATTTCGTGGCCTATTGGAAACAGCAAAGCCGACGTCGATCCTCTGCCACCAAGGGCAGCGCAGCTCACAGCCAAGACTCACAGCTTGTTAGGGACAGCTTAGGGTAATTTAGTTGCAAATTGGATTTAGACAAATAAAGTCGTTGTTCTTAATTGAACTAAAAAATCTTTTTATTTTTTACTTTGCACCTTGCAAGTAATTAACTGGCGCCCGAGCAGGTACCGGTACGCGTTCGATACAGCAAAACATTTTGTAAGTTCGTGGCTAGCAATTACATTTGCTGCAACCGGTCTAAACGCGAGTGATAGTGATAGATCGACTCCGGCAAATTGAACTTAACTTGTTCATTTGCCCATCGGTGGACACCAAGGACTGAAGGCAGGGCCACAGACCACCCCTTAACCCTGTACGCATCGCAGGATCCCTAGTAGTCGTAGGACAAAAAGGATGAAATCCGGATCGTCGGAGGGAGGAGCCACATCATCGAAACTATCTATAGTATAGTAAGATTACACAAACCGATATAAAAAACTAACAAAAACTAAAAGAAGAAATATAAATAGACTAAAGTAAACATATATAAAAAACCGTAAAACGATAAATCAAACAAAAAGATCACAAAAGTGATATAACTTATTCCAACTTTACGATTCCTAAGGCACCCTCTAAAGTGAAGGGAAAAAACCAGCCTCTGGTTATAAAGCTTATAAAAAGTTAAACACACACACACATACGCAAACAACGAATTCTATTTAAGAAAACACAACATCTTACTAATCCACGTCAAAAACAATAGAAAATAAGCTCCATCATTTGCTCCGCCAATATATATCCGCGAGAAGAGCACAAGCGGTTTGGTAAACACTTTGATTGACCTTATTGGGAAAGATAGCTTCCATATAATTCCCCTCGTAAGAGGTACTATCAATGAAGTGAAACTTCAAACGAAAACGGAGGACAACTACAGAAAAGTCACAAACTATCTTACCGCACAAAAAGTAGGCTTCTACACCTACCAGCTTAAAAGCAGCAAGGGCCTGCAAGTAGTACTGAAGGGCATTGAGTCTGATGTTACGCCCGAAGAGATAAGTGAGGCACTAAAGGAAAAGGGATTTTTCGCCAAAAGCGTGTTCAATATCAAAAACAGAAACAGGCAGCCCCAACCACTTTTCAAGATTGAGCATGAACCAGAAAACAAGCATTCTAAAATAAACGAGGTTCATCCAATTTACAAACTCCAGCTTCTTCTGCACCGTAGGATCACAGTAGAAGAGCCGCATAAACGAAACGCTCCTGTACAATATACAAACTGCCAAGAGTATGGCCACACGAGGTCGTATTGCACACTTCGCCCGGTGTGCGTAGTCTGTGGAGATCTTCACGACTCTACACACTGCCAAACTAATAAAGAAAATGCAAACGAGAAAAAATGCAATAACTGTGGGGGAAATCACACTGCAAACTACAGAGGCTGTCCAATCTACAAAGAGCTGAAAAGCCGTCTTCACAAAAGAATGAACACGGCGCGGGCACACCAAGGAACAGCTACGCTGACACCATCAGAAACAAATCCTGAAGTACTTTTTTCGAAAGCTACAAGTTTCGCTCCCTGGTCTACACCCAGCACTATTTATTTATTTATTTTGACAGAGGGAGTCTCCCAACAGAGAAGGCGCGAGGCACTGCGACCAGAATGATCTTTTGTGCCTATAAGGCTCTCCCTATCTTGACAAAAGCTGCTCAGCTTCCCTGATGAAGCCTAGCAGGTCTTTCGTCGAGGAATGGACAATTTGCTCGGGAACTGCGATTTCCACGTGCAGATGTTTCCTCCTACTCCAAACCAAGGCTGGACAGTCACACAGTATGTGTTTGGTTGTTTCGTCGTCCTCTTTGCAGAGCCTGCACTCTGCATCAGAGGATAGACGCATTTTTGTTAGGTGATAGTTCACCAGATGATGGCCACTAAGGTAGCCAACAAGGAGATAGAGATCTCTCCTGGAGAGTGTGTCTGTTCTGCGCTTAACCAAGGGATTTGTAAGCTCTCTAGCCTGCCTCATCCCTGGTAGGAAGAACCAATAGCGTTCGGTCAACCTATCTGCCCATGTTTTCACAAGGGATGAGATAGTTGACCACCCCACGCCGCAGAAGGGTTCGGGGCCAAGCAGAGGGGCTGATGATCCCGCTCTCGCTAGCTCATCCGCTAGCTCGTTGCCCTGGAACCCGGAGTGTCCAGGTACCCAAAGGAGGGTAACTTTGTTTTTGTTGGACAGCCTCTGGAGGCAGTTCCAGCAGTCAGCCACCATACGTGAACTTACTCTTTTTGAGGAGAGGGCTAGTATGGCAGCTTGGCTGTCCGAGAAGATGTAGATATTAGCTCCTCTCATCCCCTTCTCAAGGATGAGACGGCAGCAGAACTCAATGGCATGAACCTCGGATTGGAAGACCGTGGGCCACTTGCCCATGGCAATCGAGGTTTTGGAGTTGGGACCATGTATCCCGGCTCCAACCCCCTGATCAGTTTTTGACCCGTCGGTATACCAGTGTATGCCGTGAGGGTCGCTGATGGGGTTCTGAATTTTGCACCAAAGAATAATTCCTTGGTCATAGAATCTGATCTAGTGCAGATCTCTAAGCCAGGAATGTCTTTGATAAGTCTAGCATGCCCTGATTCGGTAGCTAGAAGCCCAGATTGGAGCTTGATTCTAAGAAGGCTCAAAGCGGCGACTTCTTGTATTTTGATGTGCAGCGGAGTCAGATTGAGGATTGATTCCATTGCTGCTGTGGGACAGGTGCGAAGTGCACCCGTCAAAGAGAGGCAAAGTAGCCTATGCAATTTGTTGCATTTGTTGATGGCAGTGACCTGCGTCACCTTTGGCCACCACACAATTGCAGCGTAGGTGACGATGGGTCTTACCATCATCTCAAATAGCAACCGGATGTTGCAGGATTTGAGACCCCAGGTTCTACCAAAGAATCTTCTACATGCCCACATGGCATGAGTTGCCTTTGATAGAGTATTGTTGAGGTGGGAGTTCCAGTTTAGTCTCTTATCAAGGGTCACCCCTAAATATTTAACCTCGCTGGAAAGACCCACAGGGGAGCCGCCAATGTTCAATTGACCTATGTCAATAGAATAGCGCTTAGTGAAGGGGATAATAATTGCCTTTTGAGGATTGATGCTGAGACCTACATCTCTGCACCATCTGCTAACCGTATTCAGAGCTGATTGCATCAGCTCTGTCACGGTGTTGGCAAATTTCCCGTTCACTATTAGGGCCAGGTCGTCTGCGTAGCCGATTGCTTGCACGCCCTGGTCTGCGAGAATGCTTAGTAGTTCATCAACTACTAGAGACCAGAGTAGGGGGGATAGGACCCCTCCCTGGGGACATCCTTTGACCGCACTAATAACAGCAGTCGTGGTGTCCAAGGTAGAGGAGATGATCCGGTGCTTGAGCATAGCCTCAATCCATCGGATTAGGGGACGGGCAATATTTCTGCGTTCTAGCGCAGCAGAGATAGAGCCGTAGCCGGTATTATCAAAAGCACCCTCTATATCAAGAAAAGAGCACAGAGCAATGTTCTTGGATGCGAGGGCTTCTTCGATTTTACCTACTAATTTGTGGAGGGCGACCTCCGTCGACCTTCCCGCTATATACGCAAACTGCGTGGGATGCAGAGGACAAGTTTTCTGCAGAGAGCACCGTATGTGCAGGTCTATGAGCCTTTCCGCTGTCTTAAGCAGGAAGGAGGTGAGACTAATCGGCCGATATGATTTAGGCTGGTCCGTGGGACGATTCCCTTGTTTGGGAATGAATACCACATTGACTCTCCTCCAAGAGACGGGTATGTATCCCCAAGTTAGACTGGCTCTAAACAGGCCGACCAGCGGATCGAGGATATGATCCAGACTGTTTTGTAGAAGGGCTGGGAAGATTTGATCGCCCCCTGGGGCTTTGAAGGGAGCGAAGGAATCTACAGCCCATTTGACCTTTTCAGGGTCGAAGATGGTTCCCGATAAGCTGGAACCACGTGAGTCCGGTGACATGGTGACGTCATCTAGACTAGATAGATCTGGGTTCGCCACCGAACCTGGGAAGTGGACTTGAAGCAGAAGATCAAGTGCCTCCCTGCGATCTTGGGTGAAAGAGCCGTCTGCTCTTTTAAGAAGCCCTATACCATTAGACGACCCTTTAGCTAATACCTTGTGCAGTCTCGCTGCCTCCGGCAGCGATTCAATGCTACCACAGTAGCTGCGCCACGTATCGCGTTTGGCACGTCTAATGTTTTTATTATAGTTAGTTAAGGCGTCCCTATAGACGTCCCAACTGACGCGGTTAGCTTTGGCCCTATTGAAAAGGCTTCTAACCTTCCTTCTTTGTACGGATAGTTCCTCGTTCCACCATGGAACTTTACGGTTGACCTGTAGGGTCTTCCGAACAGAACTGTCCTCGAAGGATGTGATTAGCACATCTTGAAGCAGGTTGGCAGCAAGTTCTATCTCATTGATAGAGTTTGGGTTGCTGATCAACAGATCTGCTTTAAAAGCCACAGAGGCTTTAAAAAGTTCCCAATTGGTCTTTTTAGGACAGAAGGAGTTCTGGCGGATCTCGACTTGGCCAGGTAGATCGAACCTGATGTGCTGATGGTCCGACAAGGTGGCTTCGTCTGTGACCCGCCAGTTTACAAGTGAACTCCCAATAGAGTTACTGACTAGGGTAAGGTCCAAAACCTCTTCCCTAATGGCATTAATAAAAGTAGGCTTACACCCTATGTTAGCAACATCTAATTGACAGCACAATAGATATTCTAAAAGGGACTCACCACGTTTGTTATTGTCGCTGCTTCCCCAGATCGTGTGATGCGCGTTGGCATCACAACCGATCACGAGCGGCTTGTTATGAGAGCGGCAGAAGTCCACCAGCCGCTGAACCTCTGTGGGGGGAACATCATCCACGTCGCCCGGGAAGTAGGCAGAGGCGATCACAACTTCCCGGACACCTTCAGCCGTGGCTACCTCAATAGCCGTTGCCACCAGGTCTCTGTGGATGAAATTTGATAAAGGGAAGTGTCTCACATTGTTATCTACAACAATAGCAGTGCGAGGGGCACCGCCCATGCGGTCATATATCAACTTACATGATCCGCATGATAGTCCACGGATGTGGCCACCGATCAACCATGGCTCTTGGACGAGAGCCAGGTTGATTGCTTCTTCGCAGACGACGCTGCACAGGGTGGCAGACGCTCCTCTGGCGAGGTGCAGGTTCGCCTGGAGCACCTTAATGGCGCTCGGCATCCTCCTTCACCTGCCTTGCCCCCCCGAGAGTCATTGCCTCGGATGCCCTTCGGCAGTCTGGAGGAACCGCTCGGGGGAGGTCGCCTTGCGACCACGGTCGCCGGAGGGGCCCTTGCGGGGGGTCTCCGCATTGTGCTGGTGGAGGGCCTGGGATGGACGGCGGGGCGTCCGCTGCCAACCACCGGCCTCGTGCGGACCGCTGTGGGCTTGGGGGCAGTCACCACTATGACTGGGGGTTTGGGGATGGGTATTGTCTGCGCCACTGCAGCTGCGGCGCTGGTGGACGCCACCGGAGCGCTAGCCACTGCTGTCGCGCCGGTGGAATCCACCGTTACCGCCGCTGGAGGAGCGACGACAGGAGGGGGTGTTGGGGAAGGGGAGGGGGACAGGGCGGGGGTGGGGGTGGCTCTGACAGCGGAGTTCTTGAGGATTAGTTTAACTCTGCCGAAGCGGAATTTCACGATCCCCTTGAGCTCCGTCAGAGCCTTATACGACATCTCGTCGACCATCATCGCGAGGTGTGTCGTGTTGCCGTTGAGGCCGTGTTGCACAACCCGCCAGAGCTCCGTTGAGAGCTCACAGTTCTGAATACCCAAGTATTCCACAATGTCGGCGGGTGTGAAGGTAGCGCTGTTGGGGAAGTAGCCTCTAACGAGGTGAGCTCTTGGGAACTCAGCTTCCTCCAACAGTTTAATATCAAGGCCGCTGATGGACCTGATATGTCCAAAAGCTTTCCTGACCCAATTGGCAGTGCTGCTGTTCGCGCACACCAAGAGCAGCCATTCATTTCGAGGGATACAACCCTCGAAACCTGGGCCGACTTTTGATGTGAAAGGCAGCCGCATCGCCTTAAGGATACTCTCTTGCACCGTGGCCATATGTTCCGGTGTAAGAGGTTTAGCGGGGTCAGCCGAAGTGAAGCCCAATTTCACCCTGCTTGCCACTTGGCTGAAAAGTGGCTTGGTGGACTCTGCATGAGTCTTTTTGGGCTTTTTTGAGGACCCTTGGGGTTCGGGGATGGTGTCGTCACCGCGCATCCGCTTGGCCTTGGTTTCCGCGGGGGGCGAGGTGGCGATGGCAAGAGCCTCCGCTCTGCTCGAACCCTTTGCGAGTGCAGCTTTGAAGAGCTTCTTCTCGCGGGTCTTCAATTTGACGAAGGCGTTCCCTGAGTCTGGATTTGGGAGCCAGCTTCCGTGAGGCCTGACCTCTGAGAGGCCACGGAAGCGTCGTCGGCAAAGCTGGTCAGGTCACCTTCAGCTTCGGCGTCGGAGGACATCACCTCGACGGTCTGCTGCATGACTGAGCAGTTGTTGGACGAGAAGGCAGCACTAGCGAACTCAGTGACCAAGGGAGTTCGTGGCCTGTCCGAGTCCCCCGGAGTACTAGGGTCGAAACCCGTAGTATTGGGGGTGGAAGCCAGCAGCCCAATGGCTGCAGTGCTCGAGTTGGGGTCGGCCGTGAAGGCTTCACCCTGGATTGATGCTTTCAAAGCCGCATCAGGCTTATTTTTAGTATTATTTAGATCCATTAATTTGATCCCACGAGTGAGCGGGAAGGGAAGGTCACCCACGACATAGCCCGCTTGCCGTGGGAAGTCTAAATGAAACTGGAGGGCGACAGGTATCCAGAGTCCGCATACTAGAGACCGGGCTACCCCCCGGCCATGCATCCCTTGGCGTATGCTGTTCCGCCTTGGATTGGGGTGATTTATAGATTCACGATCTTCGCCCGACTACAATTAGTCAGCACGCCTAGCAGAGACATGACCGTGCTAGGGGCCTGCTTCCAGCCGCCCTCGCGTGGATAGTATAGCCGCACTTCCGTCAGTAGGAGCAAGGACGGCACGTTCCCCAGCCAATACTGTGGTTACATGTGGTTCCCCTTGCTTCCTCTGACGGCTGACGGCCGTCACACCCAGCCTCACCCGTGACACGCAGCACTAACAAGATAACCTTTGCAAACGTTTTAAAATCAGGTATGACGCCTCCAACTCAAAATACTCGAACCCCACATGAAGTGCATACAAAATTAGACACACAACAAAACTATAACCCAGCTACGCAGCAAGAAACAAAAACTGAAGCTATGATGCAAGCCTTACAACAGACAATGATGGAATTTATGACATTCATGAGGACCACCATCCAAGACATTTGCGTAATCAAAACCTTTTGATACAGATGCTTGTAGCCCAACAATCAAATAAATAATGGCTACCTTACGCATAGCTACGTGGAACGCCAATGGCGTTTCACAGCGCAAACTTGAGCTAGCTCAATTCCTACATGAGAAGCACATCGACGTAATGCTTCTTTCGGAAACTCATCTCACAAGCAAATACAATTTTCAAATAAAAGACTACAATTTCTATGGTACAAATCATCCCGACGGAAAAGCACACGGTGGCACTGCCATACTCAAAAGGAACCGTATGAAGCACCACTTTTACAAAGAAGTTGCGGAAAATCATCTTCAGGCCACATCTATCAACATACAGCTGGAGGACAGCACTCACCTCACACTAGCGGCCGTGTGCCTGGGCCGATCTCCGAATGTGCGCAGAAACGTGAATCGGCTTTTGTGCTATCTCGCTAATTGCAGGCCGTGTTTTATTAATGCTGTTATCAGCTATCAGTCGAATCTAGAGACTTTAACAGCAGCAATTTAGTGCCGCGTCGTTGCGCGATAAACCATAACTCTATAATTAACTACGGACGTGCGTGCTGTGCAATCGCGCAATCTCTCTTTCAACTTAGCCCAACGCGGCTCATTTAAATCAATACAGCATTTCCGCGGTTCTTTCATTATCGTTCTGTTCTGTTCAGTTCGGTTCGATTTTCTTAAAAACATAAATTAATATAAATCCACGCAAGCTACTACTAACGGAACGGCAGAACAAACGGCAGAAGGCAAAACTAATTTATGGCATTAAAAATGCATATTTTCTAGCAGTGCGTTGCCAGTTGCGCGCGCGCCTGAAAGTGTGCACACTCTCCCACTATCGTAGTGTCGCTGTGCCTGAGTGTGTTTTTTTTTTTTTTTTTTGATATACATAATCGGAGGAAAATATTAAAAAATCTTCGTAAGATACCACCTAGGTGGCATGCACGATTCATAGCCCTACTGATAATACAGATAGGGTTACGCCTACGTACTAAAAAGAAAAACCTCCGTACGCTCAACAGTCCTTAAAGAGCTCACCGGAACTGCCAGCTAAGGTAATACTTCGGTGAGCAGGATGTGATGCCAGTTCGCACACCCACTTAGAATGCGTAGCATAAAGCGCGCCCCTTTACGAGTATTAGTTATTTTTAACTCATTAACTCTTTAGTCGCCTTTTACGACAAGCCGAGCACGCTGAAGTGGAATTCTAGCCCCGCCACCACACAGGGTCTAAGCTCCTAACTTATTATCTACCTATTTATCTAGCTGATCTGTTCAGCTCCTCGTCGGCTCGAACCCTCTTCATCATTTTAATGATGATTCCATGCCCCAGTTCCCAAGCGGCTTTGTCCGCCAACATAGCAGAGAACAGGGCCCTTAGGCTGAGCGGCACTCCAGACAGAGATCCTAGCTGATCTCTCTCCAGTGAGAAACGGGAACAATGCATAAGGACATGTTCCGCTGTTTCAGCAGCGTCGATGCAGTAAAGACACTGAGCTGAGTCTACATGGCGAAACCGAAATAGGTAGGCCCGGAAACAGCCGTGGTCGGTGAGGAATTGGGTCAGGTGGTAGTCCACTATTTTGTGTTGACACTCTGCCCATTCCGCTAGCACTGGGATGAGCTGGTAGGTCCATCGCCCCAGGTGTGACGCTTGCCATCTAGCTTGCCACTCTCTCATCAACCACTCTTGGGACTCAACCCGAGGAACGCCATCTCGGATTAAGCCCAGTGCCTTGATCTCCAGGTCTATAGGCGGCATGCCTGCCAGAGCAAGTGATGCGGCTTCGGATATGGTCCTAAATCCTCTAATGAGCCTGAGGGCCATAGTCCGCATCACTGATCGAGCGCCTTTCACGTATGACTCTTTATTGGTGGCTTTGCTCCAAATAGGAGCAGCATAAAGGACAGTGGATTTTGCTACCGCCACTAACAGCTTGCGAGCCGGCATCCTGGGACCACCTACGTTGGGCATGAGTCTAGCCAGGGAAGCAGATGTGATCCCAGCCTTTCTACTCGCATATATCGCGTGATCCTTAAAGGAGAGCCTGTGGTCTATAAGGACACCCAGGTACTTTAATGATCTCGCTGAAGTCACCTGGAAACCATTAACGGTGACCTGCAAGGTCTCCACGGATTTCCTGCTGCTCAGCAGGACAGCCTCAGTTTTATGAGCCGCAATTTGCAGGCCGACATTTCCCAACCAGCCGATAGTTGAGCTAATCGTCGCGTTGCATTTTGCCTGTAGCTCTGACAGTGTCTTGGCGACCGCTGTTATTGCAACATCATCTGCAAAGCAGTGCAATTCTGCTCCTATTGGTTTGCTGATGCCCAATATCCCATTGTACATGATGTTCCACAGGATCGGACCAAGTACCGATCCTTGGGGAACACCTGACGAAACTCGGTAGCTTCTCGGGCCAGCTTCCGTGTCGAACCAAAGGACACGGTCCCTGAAGTAACTACCTACAGCGATCCTCAGATACTCTGGGATGCCCATGTTGTGCATGGCCCCTAAAATCGTGGGCCATCTTGCAGTGTTAAAGGCGTTCTTGACGTCCAGCGTGACGATAGCGCAGTACTCCTTCCTACCGCCAAGCCATCTATCACCGTCGAGAGCGCTTTTAGCGATGTCTACCACAGCCGAGAGGGCATCAAGCGTACTTTTTCCCTTCCGGAAGCCGTATTGCTGACTACTCAGGCCGTTGGGGCTCTCTGTTATTGCTTCTATGCGAGCATACAGGATACGCTCGAATAGCTTACCTACTATATCCAGCAGACATAGTGGGCGGAAGTTGCATGCACCATGTGCTTGCCCCTTACCTTTCGGCAATAAGACCAGTTTTTGGCTTTTCCAACGCTTGGGAAAGACCCCGTCAATGAGACACTGCTGGAAAGTGTCCCTGAAAATTTCGGGTCTGGCCAGCGCCACAGCCTTAATCACTGCTCCCGGAATCCCATCCAGGCCAGAAGCTTTGTTAGCCTTTATGCGCCTAGCTGCCTCGACTACTTCCCTTACTGAAACGCAAGGGAAGGGAGACGCAGGGGCATTTTCTAGTGGCTGCCATAGCGTGGTCTGCACAGGGAAAAGCTCCGCCACGATATTGGCCAACTCAGTGGGTTCCGATGGAGCCCCCTCCCTTTTCCTTAACTTATTGCTAACGAGTTTGTAGGCGAGTCCCCAGAGATCATCGTCTACGCTCTCTAGCAGGTCAAAAGAGCGCGCTTTGGCAGCCGATATTCCTTTTTTGAGCTCTGCACGCTTGGCCTTGTAGACCAGAAGGTGTTCTGCGTGGCTAGGGGCTCCTCTGGTTCTTTGCGCAAGTCTCCTAGTCCTATGGCATTCCTGCCGAAGCTGGTGCAAGGATTCGTTCCACCAGTGGACAGGACTCTTACGCTTTAGCTTGCTTTATTTAAGCATCGTAGCATCGCAAGTTGATACCAGTAGCTTCATAAGATCGGCCGCCATTGTCTCCGCATGACTGCTTGAGATTGATAGGGACTCGATTTGGTATGCCAGCATATCATTATCGATCTTTCTAGCATCCCAAGCTGCCTGAGTGTGTGTGTGTGCAAGTGTGTGTTGTGCAAGTGTGTGCGTGAGCTACTCTATTTTTTGCTGCGAGAAGTGAAGTTTATACGAGTTGTGGAGCTGAAATTGGATTCGACTGGCACAAAGCGGCATTAGAGCAACTCAGCCTGAAAATTTGCTCGACTAGCAGCTGCTCTCAGCCTCTCACTCGCTCACTTGCACTGGCTGTGGCTACTTGCACGCGTCTCCTTTTTATCATCGCCATCACCAACGCCATCATCATCATCAGCAACAGCAGCAGCAACGCATGATAACTCACTCACGAAATGGCTTTCCTATGTATAACGGGTCTTACCTTCTTTCTTACCTACTCGATATTCTCGGCTGTGCTGGGCATGCTGCAGTTTGGTTACAACACTGGAGTGATTAATGCGCCCGAAAAGAATATCGAGAACTTTATGAAGGATGTGTACAAGGATCGCTATGGCGAGGACATCAGCGAGGAGTTCATACAGCAACTCTACTCGGTGGCTGTCTCCATCTTCGCCATTGGCGGCATGCTCGGCGGTTTCAGTGGTGGCTGGATGGCCAATCGCTTTGGCAGAAAGGGCGGTCTATTGTTGAACAATGTGCTTGGCATTTCCGGCGCTTGTTTGATGGGTTTTACCAAAGTTAGTCATTCCTATGAAATGTTATTCCTTGGCCGATTTATAATTGGTGTTAATTGCGGTCTCAATACATCGTTGGTGCCAATGTACATCTCTGAGATAGCGCCACTGAATCTACGCGGTGGCTTAGGTACTGTTAATCAATTGGCTGTGACTGTAGGTTTACTGTTATCCCAAGTGCTGGGCATTGAACAAATCTTAGGCACTAATGAGGGCTGAAAAAAAAAAAAAAAAAAAAAATACTGCCCCCCCTCCCGTTTCACAGTATTGGAAGCTCAATTCTTGGATTTCTTCCAAGCAGTAGGGCCACACTTCATTGCAGCAGGCGACTACAACGCTAAACATACTCATTGGGGATCGCGACTTGTGAACCCAAAAGGAAAACAGCTTTATAAGACTATAACAAAAGCCACTAATAAACTTGACCATGTTTCCCCTGGGAGTCCTACATACTGGCCATCAGATCTCAATAAGCTGCCTGACCTGATCGACTTCGCAGTTACGAAAAATATTCCCCGCAGTTTGGTTAAAGCTGAATGTCTGCCGGATTTGTCATCTGATCACTCGCCTGTACTAATTCACCTCCGCCGATACGCAGAAAATGTGAACCCACCATACAGATTGACTTTTCACAAAACAAACTGGCTCAGGTATAAAAAATATATAAGTTCACACATTGAGCTAAGCCCAAAACTCAATACTGAATATGATATAGAGAGCTGCACGTGTGCATTGCAATCCATCCTTACTGCAGCAGCTCTTACTGCAACACCCAAAATCCCAAATATTACAATTAATTCAAAAAAGACCAACGCACAAATCGAGCAACTCGTCCACGTAAAACGACGCTTACGCAGAGAATGGCAATCATCTAGATCCCCAACTGCAAAACAAAAGCTAAAAGTAGCCACACGAAAACTGGCCAACGCTCTGAAACAAGAAGAGGAAGACGATCAGCGCCGATACACAGAACAACTCACTCCAACAGGCACAAAGCATAAGTCACTGTGGAGAGCCCACTCAACTCTTCGCCCACCGACTGAAACCGTTTTGCCGATAAGGAATTCCTCAGGCGGCTGGGCCCGTAGTAATGCAGACAGAGCCACCACATTTGCCGCTCACCTACAAAATGTGTTCACGCCAAACCAGGCTACTAGCACGCTCGCGCTACCGTCCTCACCCGATAACTGCCACCAGCAACACACCCCAATTGTGTTTCGTCCTAAAGAAGTAGTTAAAATAATCAAAGACAATCTCAGCCCGAAAAAATCCCCGGGCTGCGACCTTATAACACCGGAAATGATCATCCAGCTGCCTCACTCTGCAGTTCGCTACATAACTCAGCTCTTTAATGCCATCATCAAACTTGGTTACTTTCCAACACGATGGAAGAAGTCGATTATCATAATGATTCCAAAGCCTGGTAAGGACCAAACAGTCCCTTCATCTTACAGACCAATAAGTCTACTCTCATGTATTTCGAAACTATTCGAAAAATGCCTTCTGGTCCGACTTAATCTACATCTGAGAACTCACAACATAATCCCAGCCCATCAATTTGGATTTCGCGAATGCCACGGAACCATTGAACAGGTGAATCGTATAACAACGGAAATAAGAACAGCAGTATTTTAAGACGTATCGACAGATTGTGGCTCGACGGCCTAATGTTTAAAATTAAAACAGCCCTACCCGAAAGCATACACAAACTTCTAAAGTCTTACCTCTATGACAGAAAGTTTGCAGTGCTGTGCAACACTGCCACTTCCACTGATCATGTAATTGAGGCTGGAGTCCCCCAAGGCAGCGTTCTTGGGCCAACCTTATACCTCATCTACACAGCCGACATTCCTACAAATAGTCGCTTAACGGTATCCACATTTGCCGACGATACAGCTATCCTTAGCCGTTCAAGGTCCCCTACCCAAGCTACAGCACAGCTGGCATTGCACCTCACCGACATTGAGAAGTGGCTCTCTGACTGGCGAATAAAGGTAAACGAGCAAAAATGCAAGCACGTGACGTTTACGCTAAACAGACAAGACTGCCCTCCGCTCTTATTGAACAACATACCACTCCCGCAAGCAGATGAGGTAGCGTACCTAGGAGTACACCTTGACAGAAGACTCACATGGCGCAGGCACATTGAAGCCAAAAAAACTCAACTAAAACTCAAAGCCAACAACCTACACTGGCTCATCAGCTCTGGTTCTCCGCTCAGCCTAGATCACAAAGTCTTACTCTATAATTCTGTATTGAAACCTATCTGGACCTATGGCTCACAGTTATGGGGCAATGCCAGCAACAGCAATATTGACATCATACAGCGAGCACAATCAAAGATTCTGAGAACCATCACTGGGGCACCGTGGTACGTTCGGAATGAAAACATCCAAAGAGACTTAAATATCCCATCAGTCATCAATGCAATTACGGAACTTAAGGAAAAATACCATAGCAAGCTTTACTCGCACCCCAACCACCTAGCGAGAGGTTTAACCCAGCTCAGCAGCCGTTCCCGTCTCCGTCGAAAGGACCTACCAACCCAGCGAAGAAATTTTTAGGGCCGTTTAATCATAGAACAGTTGGAAAAATAATACAACTGTTCAGAAATAAATACTTGTTATAGTTAAGATTTTTAAACTTATTGTTAGTTCTTAAACAAGAAGATTCAATAAATAAAAGCAAAGTAATAATAAAAAAAAAAAAATTGCTCCCTTGACTCATCTAAGACTCGACCCATTCTTAACTCTGATTCACCTAGTGTTTTATGGCTAATCAGGCCCTCGATACTTAGTGCAGAAGCTTGTAGACAACGCCTTAGACGACAGGAAGAACAAGAACTTAATAGACGTATGGTTGAAAATATAGATAGAGCTGCATTAGCAGCAACAGTGAGCGAAATCCTTGCACAACAATAGCCAATTGACCTAATAAGATTGTTGGACACGCTGAAATGGCACTAGAGTCCTACAATATTCCATTGAACTGGCCCGCGATCTCTAAATGTCTGACTCTGCATTACGCAGACAAACGCGACATTAACACATTAGAATACCAAATGACAATGCTTATACAGGGTGCTAACCAATCGGTGGAAGAGTTCCATCAAACGGTTTATAAACACCTATGTATCCCTAATCCTTAACAAGATAGGTTGTATAGGGTTAGGAAGAGAAGCAGAATTGTTAATAACCAAAATGTACAGAGACAAGGCTCTAGACACCTTTGTACGAGGATTAGAAGGCGACTTGCCTCGACTACTGGGAATTAAAGAACCAGTAGACTTACCCTCAGCATTGCACCTTTGCCTCAAGTTAGAAAACCAGAACTTCATGGCAAGACATGCAACAAACATGGGACAGACAAGACAGTTTAGGAACCAAACTTCAAAGCCTTCACCTGCTCTTCGCAATAATTCATTAATTAATAGACAACCACCAATTCCGCCCCCAAGAACTCAATATTACCAAATCGGACAGCTACCACCGACCGCTTTATCACGACAAAATTCAAACAACTTCAGCTATCAGACAGCAGCTGCACCTCGACCTTTTTAAAACGGGCAATTCCCGCCACAACAGTCAGCGCCACCTAGGCCACAGGCACCAAAGCCACTGCCTCGTCCAGAACCCATGGATGTGGATCCATGTGTTCAGATCAGAATGGTAAATTACATGAACAGACCTCGCTTTGAACCAGGCAAAAGACCACCCGGTCCAATACCAGAGGGAATGAAGCGACAAAGAAACTTTAACATAGAGACTACAACGGAAGGAAGCGAAACTATGACGGACTATGAACAAGCTATAGCAGAGTACGAGGACCATAAAAACCTTGACGACGACCTGGACGATTACGTAGATCAGATAAATGAAGCCGCCGCTGATAGTAACGCTTACGACTACTACGATGACGCTGCATTGAATTTTTTAGAATAGAGAATTCCTCTCTTCCATATTTCGTATGCAAGATGAGGAATGGCAAATTTATTAAAATACTTATAGACACGGGTTCAAACAGGAACTACCTAAATTCGTCAATAACCCTATACAAAACAAATCACCTTTCAATGCTGTCTCAGTAGGCGGCAGTACTGTAGTTACACACTATAAAGTAGCGAACCTTTTCAACATTCAGGACGTTAAGGTAAAGTTTTTCCTGTTGCCCACATTGAAATCTTTTGATGCCATCTTGGATAACGACAGTTTAAAAGAATTAGGGGCTGAGATTAAAACCAGCAAAAATATTATGACGTCAAAAAACGGCAGTTCGATCGCCATTAAAGAAAAAAGATTTAAAGCAGTCAACTCAATTATTCCGAGAACGTCCCACTTGTCCGATACACAAAAAGCCAAGCTAAGCGAATTACTCAAGTCATTTCCAGACTTGTTTGCAGACCCACACCAGAAACTGACCTACACAACAAATGTGAAGGCAGCGATCCGAACCTCGTCCGATACCCCGGTTTACTCGAAATGCTATCAGTATCCAATGACGCTGAAAGATAAGGTAAACAAACAGATAAAAGAACTTTTAGAAGATGGTATAATTCGACCTTCTAGGTCCCCGTATAATTCACCAGTGTGAATTGTACCTAAATAGGCAGATGCTTCAGGCGAAAAGATATATCGCATGGTTATAGATTATCGAAAACTCAACAAAATAACCATTGCAGATAAATATCCCATTGCCGAGATCAATGACTTACCCAACTAGGGGACAATAAAGTATTCTCTGTTTAAGATTTGAAAAGTGGCTTCCATCAAATCTCTTTGATATATTATATATTGCACATCGACATCTACTCTACCGAACGACACTTAGTACTCACTGCAATAGATAAGTTCTCTAAACCAGCACAAGCTAAAATTATAAATTCTAAAGCGATAGAGGACATAAGAACTCCTCTGCGTGATCTAATATTTTATTTCGGAGTCCCTAAACACATCGTTATGGACAACGAAAAAGCTTTCGATTCCCAATCAATTAAGTTCATGCTGGAACAGCTACATATAATAGTTTACACCGCCCCACCATATAAGAGTACCGTTAACGGCCAGATAGAACGCTTCCATTCAACACTTTCAGAAATAATGAGATGCCTCAAGAAGTAAGGCCCAGAAAGGAATTTCAAGGAACTTTTAGAAAGGGCAGTTTACGAGTACAATTACAGCTTTCATTCAGTTACCAAGAAACGACCACTAGAAGTATTTTTTGGCAGGAGAGTGACAACAGACCCGGACCAATACGAAACAGTCAGACAAGATAACATTGAAAGACTTAAAGATAAACAGAAAACGGACCGTACCAATTACAATAAAAAGAAAAAGGATATATGTAATTATCAGCCTGGAGAAGAAATATTCGTTAAAGTAAACACTAGATTAGACTCTAAGCTTTCCCCAAGATATAGAAAAGAAACAGTTATAGAAAACAAGCACACTACAATAATAACAGAATCAGGAAAAACAGTACATAAAAGCCATATCAAAATTTAAAATTTTACACACTTTTACTATATAAAGATGAGTTAATGGAAATTGAAAAAATTAAAAAAAAAACAACATGCCACCCCTGTCAACGGAAGAAATAATGGAGTTTTCCGTTTGTATATTGTTGAAATTCCAAATTTAGAAGAAACACAATACCAAGACATTATGATAAAACCCATAGTGAGAAACAATTCAATTAAACACTTAAACGTTCAACAAATCTTTGTTTTCCAAAACCTCACCTATGCCATTCCCCAAGATTGTAAAACAGTAGAATATATTAAAATATGCAATAAGAAAAAATGTTAATATAAGTAATTCAAATTGTATTCCAAAGTTAGTTCACGGTAAGAAAGCGCAGTCTAGTTTTATCAATGCCGACCGCGTATCCAAAATAGAAGAAGTGGACGACGGGATCATCCTATTAAACGATTTCGATGGAAATATAACCTGGAACAAAACAGAGCTTCACCTAGAAGGAACCTACCTTGTTCAGCTACCAAACGACTCGATTAAACAGGCCCACGCAAATAAAAAAGTTGTATGATCTGGGTATGCGGCAAATGCAGTTATATGTATTTTGGGTCGCTGATTCCGAATTCGGTATCAGAAATTCTCCATCACGTCTGGATTTCATAACAATATATATAAACATATATAGCACTACCCGATCATGACCACCCATTATTTTTTAGGGCTTCAAAAATTTTTCGAGTTTTTTGACATTAAATCGAAACTTAGACGTCTAGTGTAAATTTTGACGTTGGATTCGGACTTAGAAAGTCAAAATACATATTAAAGCATATATCGCATGTCTGACTCTCATCCTGGGCTTGCACACCTATAACCAAAGGCAGAAGAGCATAACATTGCAATTAGGACTCACGCCTGGAATAGTAACAAAAGTCACAGCGATCATCGCACTATCAACCTGCGAGCAATCTTTGACTGAGGCACAGTATCAGTTACCCCAGTTCAACATCATTCCCTACTTTTAGAGACCGCTTGAGGACAAGCACAAATTGGAGGGGGAAGAGTTAACAACAAAAATGTTACAGTTTAGAATATTGAACTCCAGTACGCAAGTTCCAATCTGCAAGCTCAGCGTCTGAATAATTTCCTGCACGCGCCGAGCTACCAAGCAGAATTCTAAGAATCTGTTTGGTAACCGTTTCCGCTCCCATCAATGCATGTGATTCCAAGAAGACTGCAGCATTTCGACCAACATAACATCAGCCGATTTCGTGGCCTATTGGAAACAGCAAAGCCGACGTCGATCCTCTGCCACCAAGGGCAGCGCAGCTCACAGCCAAGACTCACAGCTTGTTAGGGACAGCTTAGGGTAATTTAGTTGCAAATTGGATTTAGACAAATAAAGTCGTTGTTCTTAATTGAACTAAAAAATCTTTTTATTTTTTACTTTGCACCTTGCAAGTAATTAACTTGCATGCACAAGCTCGCATACGAATGTATGCGTTTTTTATTAAGTTTGACAACAGGCAAATGCTCGGGCCAACGCGCTGGCAGCATGGAGTAAATTTTGTGTTTCGGCGTCGCGATTTAAGGGACTTAGGCACAGTGGGCAAATGTGGTTATCTTGCGGAGAACATATGGCTTGTTACATGAGGATCATTTTATTTAGTAAATACATATGAATGCATGTATTTAGAATTGCTTGTTCGAGGTAAATCATGCGTTTAAACAACAAAGGTCGCCAAAACCCTATAATGTATTCAGAATATTTTGTTTTGATTCACAGATTTTTTCAATATAAATAAGCACATAAACCATAATAATTCTTTCACCTAAATTCATGATAAATATAGTCCTATCAGTGAAAAAAATTTTAAAAAAATCGGAGATGTAGGGCGCTGTTTTTCTAAGCACTTAGTTTTCATTTCAAATGAATCGGTTTGTAGGACACTGTACAGTCACAAAATGTTGCAGGCAGACTGGCGCCTTGCACAAAAAGGCAACAACAAAATACATTATTTTAAAAATTCAATTAAAAAAAACTAAAAGCCACCGCCCAATAAATTTTTTACCTAAAATCTTGATAAATATAACCCTATTAGTGAAAAAAATTTCCAACAAAAAAAAAACTTTTTTTCTCTCTATGTGATGTGAAAAAACCGTTTTTTTCTCTTGAATTTTAAATTTTCGATTTTAATCGATTTAAATCGATTTTTTCTTGAATTTTTGAAAATTAAATTGATTCAGTGATCATCGATTTATTTCCACCTCTAGTTTGAGGTCTCCATGGGATCACTGTTTTGTGTGGTGGGTAAACAGAGTAAGACCATAGTCATGCATCAAAATAATGATGATTTTTCTGTTTGAAACTGGTAACACTGGTCAAATGGGAAATCGGGAATTTATGTAAGCGATCAATCGCAAACTATAACCATTAAGCATCGAACATCGACGCCGAAACACAAAATCGATATTATGCTGCCAACTATAACTGAAAGTTAAATCAAGCGAAACTCGACGAAAAACATTAAATCATCGGAAAGGAACGGAATTTAAGGAATAAAAAATAAGTAGGTAAGGTTATAAGATTTGCGAGCGACATATAAAAGATACAACATTCTGAGTAAGACTATACTTAGCTAATTATATTACCAACATAATGTCAAAACTCCAATCCGATCGGACAACAACCACTGAAGTTGTTAAACAAAAACCTTGTTCGCTTTGATTTTGTATAGTAGTTAGTATACCCTTTTTTGATCATTTTTAATGGTCGAAGGGTATAAAAAACAGTGAGTTTTGATTTCATATGGATTATCTTAAACTTATTATATAACTTGTAAAAACTGGTAATAGAAAACTAAAAATTAATGAAGAACTGTTTTAATAGTCGGATCATATATTTATATCTTATTATATACAGGTTTTGAAGAAATAATAGAAAGAGCGCTTGTGCCTTTTTTGCAAACACTATATGCATGACATTGGCATCACATAGAAGGCTTATAACTGTACTTTGATATGAGACCTGTTTCGTCTAATCGAGCCGAAACAGGTAGCATATGTGCGTCGCTTTGTCCACCAATCAAAAAAGCATATATAAATATATGACTTGAAACTACTAATTAAAATTGATTAAAAAAATTAAGCAAGTTTTAGGAAACACTGGCAGCGTCTGCTTCTTGTTCTTGGAATAGTAACGAACCTGAGGACATCGATAGTCGAAAAAACCATCGATGATTCGGGAAATTTAAAAAACATCGATGTTTCGGCACCTCTACTGCGTTTGCTGTTTCGCGCTTGCTCACCAAAAGAAGCCGAACGCTCACTCGGAAACCCTTCGGGTCATGGGGTCAAAATAATGCAGTGTTGCCAGCAGCTTGGCTCTGACGGACTAAAAATAGAGGACAGAAAGAGGCAAAAAATAAAAAAATAAGTACAAAAAAGGACAGACTATTTTACGAGCATTTATACGATTATTTTATATTTTTTCAGTGCTCAACTGTCAAAAATGTATATTAATAGCTCAAATAAAACAAGACAAACTTTAAATTTTAACCACATTTTATGACATTTTTTGACGCCAAAGTGGTTGACGCACAATTCGTTCAGGTGCTCAACTGAATTTGTGGCAGCGTGCAAAGCAACAAACATTGCCGACATACTGTTTTTTGCTACTCTTGGCTTGAAGATGAGGTGTGCAAATGTTTCTTAGTAAACAAATGGGCAAGGATGTGATCAATTTTTGGATAAACACTGCATTTGCAATCCACTGCCGAAACTCCCGCTGCTTGTACACCTCTTTTGGCATTTTTACTTCTCAAAATATTCACGAAAAGTAATGCGATATGCTTTTATATCGAGTATGCGCCATTACAACAGGGTTGCATTTTTAATGCTCATACCGATTATAAACCGATTTTAATTTGGATGATTTTGTAACAATTTAAACAGAATAAAAAATGGATAGAAAAATGACAAGCCCAAAAATAAAAAGGACAGTTTTTCGGATAGGCGCTGTTTAAGATTCGCACAGATCTCTCCGGAAAAAGCCTAAGTTGGCAACACTGTAATAACCCGAACGCATTCAGGCGAGTACTTTGTGCTGTTGGAGTACTCAATATGTTCGCTGCTTAGTGGTAAAACGGTTTTTAAAAATGTAAATCCCCCACTTTTTTAAAGCTAAATGAAGATTTTACTATTTGTTTTGTTTATATTTTATATTCGATTAAGGTTAAAATTAATCCTACCACAAAAATTATAAAATGTATTGTACCTTTCTATACTTATTCTTTATTTATAAATCGAATGATGGGGGTAAAACAGTATTATATCTTTTTGCCAAAATTTACCTCAGCGTTAAGGTTATCAAATTTGGTGACAATATGTCTAACTTCACGAAAAATCTAAATTTGTTTTCAAGTTGCTCGCTCCTCCTTCCGCCCCTAAAAATTAAAAAAAAAACCAATGGACGAATTCACGAAGTTTACAATAAATATTATCAACAAAATGCTATCTAATTTTTTTGATTGCGATTGTATAAGACTTCATAAGCTTTCAAAAATTTTTCTTTTACATTAATATCAGGGTCAAGTCTATAAGTCAATGCACCATATACACTATATTGTGTCGTCTACGTAAGTCTCAGAATTTAACTGAACAGTCTTCCATACCCATAATAAACATTTATATATTTCAGATTGCCTATTTATATCGCATGTCGTAAACTCAATTTTACAAGTGAAAAAAAAAAATAAATATATATATATATGTATATATAAAACGATGGTACATAAAGGGAAACGATTAATGACAACTAATTAGTTTATATTATAGTTTTCTATAGTTTGAATCCAAAGAGCATAAAGAAGGGTGGGTACACTGCGAATAGAATATGTATTATATATTTTTGATCAGACATCAGTACGCAAAAGTTGTTTTAAATTCGTGCTCAGTGAAAATTCAGATGTGGTAATTATTTTGTAACTATTGTTTCTTTTCTAAATTGAGTACAGACTATACTATAACAGTCGAATGTAATCTGAACTCAAAGTATCTTAAAATGTTTCACATGTTTTTCACTCATTATTTTTTGTTTAAGAATTGCAACATATTTATCTAGGCATCGAAGGCCTTAATATATACATACAAAAAAAAATAAAAGCTAACAATATGTTTAATACTCTTCTGTTGAACACGAAAACTAAACCAAAAACTTAATTATTTTAAATTGACCAGCAGCAATCGTAGCGCCCTTTCTAATCTATATAATTTTAAGCATATAGTAAAATTAAGTTAGTACCGCAATGTATGCAACATTAATAAGAAAGTGTATTTTTAGTAGAATGTATTTAATTTACTTGTGTATGTCTCTTCTCGTTGAATATAATTTAAATATAAATAGCTTTAACGGTGACTAATATTAAAGTACTAAGAATATACATTTAATCCAATATACAAATATTATTGTAATTATTTTCGATTTTTATTTCAGTGTTGCCATGTAATTGTAATCAGGTTTGAATGATATTGTAAAAATTAAATTTATATATTATATATTAAATAAAATAATAAGTGAACGAAAAAGGCAAGTAGAACATTATTTATTGGCACAAGGCTAAGTTGAAATTGCGACAATTGACTAAAATTCTTCTTAGATGGCAACACTGTTGTGAAGGCATAGAATAGAAATTAATTAGGCGGAGTCTTTGGTTATCTCATTTAATCATAAAATATAATCTTAAACTACATATATTTAGAAAAAACGGCATGGCCGGAGATTGCTGGTTATTGCTGGGTGCGATGGGATTGCAATTACATATTTTTACTTGGAGAGGCCAAACAAATATTAATGCACTAGTTGCTGATTTTAACCGGTTACTGACATCAGAATCCACTATAGCCGCTTATGTCAGAGGGCTTCAGTCGCTCGAAGACGCTCAAATGGTGGCTCGCATGGCCGTGGTGATGAGGATGCGCATGTGCAAAACTAGGGTAATTGTTTTGAGGCGGCGTATGATGACCGTAATGAGTATAGGGGTAATTGGGACTTGGAACGTGCAGTGTAGGTGTCGCACCCTGTACACTATAGTGACCATGTCCATATTCAGCTCCCGATCCTCCATGCTGGGGTCCATACGGTGATGCGTACATGGTATTACCAGGCGGTGGTATGTGTGCCATGTGAGACGTAATGTGATGCGTATGATCGATATACATTTGTGTATGTGCATGAGGATGAGGATGCGTATGTGGATGAGAATGTGTATGTGGATGCGAATGCTGCGGCGCTATACTATGAGGCTGTCCTGCCTGTCCTGGCTGGGAACCGTTGCCAACTGATGCTGCCACGAGAGCAGCGCTTATTAAATGATTTGATGGATGCGTGTGGGGACTATTGCTGAGATACTCAATAATATTATTTCTCTTGTTGTTCTCTTCACTCTCTGGCCGGCCAGAGCTGTTGTTGTTATTATTGTGCAACAGGTGCATTGACGAGTTGGTGACCAAATTACTAACTGAGAAATTACTATTTAGAGTATTGTTGCTGTTGCTGCCCGTTGTAGACTGCGACTGTGGCTCAGTAACTTGTTGACACCGTTGTTTTTGAAGTTCCTGTTGTTGTAGTCCAATCAAACGATTCTCAACTGCTGCTGCAGCAGCTGCTGCTGTAGCTGAAGACATCACATTTGAATCTTGGTCACTAATGGAAGGTATTTGATCAACTAAAGACTCTAGTCCAGACAGACTCTTTCGCGATACGTCAGTAAGAACTTGGGATTGTGCTTGGACTTGCTGAGTATTATTCATATTAATATGATGGTGTTGCTGCTGCTGCTGTGGGGAGGCCAACATATATGAACTGTTGTGACCGCCCTGCTCTTCATAGCTCTGCCAATGCTGATCCTGTTGTTCCTGAGACGGGTATTGTATCGGTGCCTGCTGTTGCTGATCTGCTTGCGGATAAGAAGAAACAGTAACAGGCGAGGCTTGTGATTGCGACTGCAGCGGTCCCTGCTGTCCCTGTTGCTTATGATTGGTTGATAGCCACTGTTGGTAGTGGTGATCATGGTGATCATGTGCATGATTTTGAGAATGGGCTGCTTCAGCATCACGTGCCATACCAGATTCTAGATCATCATTTCCTTCATTGGGCGGATCAAAGTCAACCACAGCACACATGTTTGGGGAACTTGGAGGAGGTGTTTCGCCCAAATGAGGCTGATCCCTTATTCCCACTGCAGTGGACGGAACTGACTGCTGACTTTGGTGATCTGCACTCAATTGTAAGTTATGATCGACCTGCACCTGAACTGGCGGAGTACCATGCGAGTGTGAATAGCTACAATTAAGTGCCGGTGATGCCATCGGGGACGCTGAGGCTGTATACAACATGTGTGATGGGGGCGGCGTATTGTACAAACTGGGGGGCGCCTGATGGTTGCTTTGAGGCGACGATATATGCTCCATTGAAAGGGAGGGATGCATACTCGTTGTTATTAAAGTGGTCTGTTGTGCTGTTTGCTGTGTTGATATAAGATTCGTTGAGGGCTTAGCGTTTACTTGCTGTTGTTGTTGTTTCACAGTCGATGTTAACATGTTTTCAAGAATAGGTTTCACCTTTTTGGGCCTGCCCCTCTTCTTTTTGGTGGTGTTTTCTGCATTAGAATTGCCTGCGGATCGGTTAACTATCGGTAGGCTATTATCACTTGCAGTTATCATGGAAAGATTTAATATGTTATTGAAATTATGATGAGGTATTGATTGGCCGCTAATAGTGATCTTGTTTCCAGTCGCAGGATCGATTATCTCTTGCCCCTTCAACTTCTTCGGTCGCCCTCGTTTCTTTTTCTCTGGAGGCGGCTGTTGCTGTTGCTGATGCTGGTGGTTTTCGATGACAGACAAATAATCTGCGACATTAATTGAGTCCGGCCTATTACCGGCGGGTATCATTGTCCCTGTCGTGGGAATTCTAGTAGTACCACTCCTTATATTCACATCACTGTAAGCAAGTTCGTCACGCTCAACTGCATTGGAGATATTTGTGTTAAGGTGCGGATATAATTTCTCGATGACTTCCTTGGTAGATTCAGTGCTACCTTCAACGTTGTTCCTGTCGGAAAACATATGACTAGATTGCTGACCATCTATATTAATATTGCTAGTAATGGGATCATCGCTAGACTTGACATTGTTTAAAGGAACAACAGCCCTTTTGAGATCCTGCTCTTCGCAACATTGTCTAATGCGCTGCTCGGTAAAAACACATTCCCCTTCATCCATGTGCGGTATAAGACCCTTGAGAAAGTCTCGAAACTTTTTAAGCGCAGCATAAAATGGAACCTTATCCGCAGCCCTAGGCAGCTGTGCACAGCGTGCCGACGACGAGGGCATAACCCAAATATACTAAAATATATGACAAATATATATGTTTTATTACAAAATATAAAAATCAGAATAGATATACTTACAGTGTCTGTACCATCGACACGATCTGGTTGACGACCAAAGTGAAATTCTTTCTTACCAGAAAACACTTCAAAAATCAATTTGCCATTGAACACCGCAATTTTTGGTCGGTACCGTTTAAGTTTCTCTTGCAAAATGCGACTACCCTCTTTGATTTCCTTGCGTGTTAGATCGGCGGATCCCTTTGTAGCGCGTGCGACCATATTGGTGAAGCCAATGCCGTGTTTCAAAAGCGTATGATCGTCGTCGGCGCTTAACTGCTCTTCAGTAAGCCCTGACAAATATAGGCATTTCCAAAAGTGGTTACCTGGTCCTGCATAGTGATGACCTTTGTAGGCAGCAAATAGACCAGGATTAATTCCTACCTGCAATTGTAAGAAGGTATCAATGAGCCTTTCATATCAATGGGAGGTTGGCTACGGCAACACCTAGCATACATATCGGAAATTTACAACTCACTATAACGATATCTAAGTTGTCGCACAGATGGTCAGGTATGGTTCGCTGTATAACTTCTGCCTCTGACATACCATTAAATCTATCGTGCTTCTTTCTTTCTTTCGGTTTCATAGTCAACAACTCGCTAGTTATGGCAATCTTGCAAGCAGTGCCACCACTAAAATATAAGATACAAAAAATTAAACATCAAGAAATATTTTTATTATAATAACTCTTGTGAAGCCATTTACCCATTCGGAGAAACTGTTGTATCCAAGTTGTCACTGTACAGTGATTTCTTTTTGCGACCCCTTCTCTTTGGCAAAGGACGTGGCGAAACAGCGGGTCCATCTGCAGCTCCTGTTCTTGCCCCCCCGGGCTTAATGGTTGCTCCACCGCAGTTAGAGTTCTCGCCGTCAAGTGATTGCTTACTTCCCGAATCGAAAGACCTGACAAGGGCTTCGTTGTTAACCAACTGCTGCTGGTTTTGGATCATTAATTGATCTTGATATATGTCTCTCTGTTTTGCTATGTCGCTGCATGTAACAACTATTGGGGCTGATACTGACGGTGTGACTGACGTTGATCCTGATACTGATCCTGATCCAGATATTGATTCTGTAACTGACGGTGGCAATGGTGCATAGCTAGAGGCGTTGGCAATTACCGATACATCTGGCGAATGAATCCGCATTTCTTCACTCATGAAACTGTATGGAGCACTGGGCAAAATAACTCCATGCGGCTGAATACTATGTTTTATGGGCAGGTGAGGAGGGTGGCTCCCTTGGTTGTTAGTACTGGATGCAACCGCTTGACTTTGACTCGAGCATTGAGATAGAATCTGTTCCTCGTGCTTGTTTTGTTGTGGCCCGTGTGCGTGCCCACCACTATGGTGCAATTGATGTTGCGGCGTAACCGAATGAGTCGATGAACTATGCGAATTAGGTGTCAAAACATCCCCGGCACTTGTTTCGTATCCGTCATCCTGATTCTCTGTTTTGGCGTTGCCAGGCGATAGTGTTCTGTAGCGATATAAAATTTTTATATATATCTTATATATATATTGTGTCACAATGTTTGTCCGCAATGGACTCCTACACCACTCAACCGATTATAATAAAATTCGCACACCATGTGCATTACGATCCAACTTTAGAGATAGAATAGTTGAAATCTCAAATTATAGTCGCAATTTTAATTTCCACTTTCCACCAAAATAATTTGGGAGCGATATAAAATTTTTATATATATCTTATATATATATTGTGTCACAATGTTTGTCCGCAATGGACTCCTACACCACTCAACCGATTATAATAAAATTCGCACACCATGTGCATTACGATCCAACTTTAGAGATAGAATAGTAGAAATTATAGTCGCAATTTTAATTTCCACTAAAATAATTTGGGATAAGTGCAAAATGGCACACACATATATATATATATATATATATATATATATATATATATATATATATATATATATATTTGATATAAAAATTAAAAATATTAATATATATATATATAACAAATTAAAATTAATTAATTTAATATTTTTAATTTTTATATCAAATATTGTCAAATATCTATACACGTCTATAACTGTTGAACGCAATATCCAAACTAATCATAGCGTTGTTTTGTAGGTTATGTCAAGACCTTTCAAATTATGTATTGTGTTGCCAGATACGAGCTCTGTAGCGCTTTGTACATAGCGAAATTCAAAAGACAAAAAGCGGAAGGATATTTGACAACCCTATATATATATACATATATACGAAATATGTCGAACACCTGAACAACACACTATATAATTTAGGTGATATTTAAAAGTTTTTTGAGTTTGGCTCAAAGTCCCGACGTATCAGCGAAATTCGGCAACCCAAAATACATAAAACTGCATTTTCCCCACACCCTGTGTTATCTATCAGATTACTAAAAAGGAGTCTCCCACAGATTTAAAAAGGTGCGGTACTGAAAGTCCATGCTAAGCCTGACAAAAGCTGTTCTGGTTCCCTAACGAAACAAAAAAAATAGCAGAGCCTTCGGCGAAGAGTAAGCAATCTGCGCAGGAACTTCGGTATCCATGTGCAGATGGCTAGACAGTCGTCATATTTGCAGAATCTACACTGTGTGTTCAAAGATAAACTTAACTAAGTGATAATTCATTGTTTGATGGCCATTGGGGTGAAGATCTCTCCTGCGGAGCAAACTGGTTCTACTACTGGTTCTACTTAACTAAGGGAGTGGTAAGCTGTTCGGCCTGCCGTATCTTCGGTCTGAATAACCTTCAGTCATCCTATAAGCGTAAGTTATTACCAGGAATGAGACAATGGACAACCCATCACCATTAACAGGCAATAACGCATATGACCTCCACTTCGTTGGCTTGCATACGTTGCACCAGAGTTATAGACTGGGTTACCGGTTCTCAGATACTTTGTATTTTATACATTTCCATACTTTACTCACAATTTGTACGCTGTGGCGGGATCCTCGTGATATTCATCCATCATTAAATCATGATAAGCATCCTGCATTTGCTGTTGTGGATGGTTAGCCCTCTGTTGCTGTTGCTGCAAGTGATCATGGCACTCTATGTGATGTGACTGTTGTTGGCTTTGCGTCTGACACTGATCTGCAAGTGGGTGGTGCATGTTAAACAACTGCTCCTGAGAATAATGCTGGTGTTCGTAGTTGGGAAAGTGAATTGACTGCTGCTGATGTTGTTGTTGGTGCTGCTGCAGCTGGTGCTGCTGCTGCTCATTATGAATACTCTGCTGGTGTAGGCTATGATGGAGATGGTGCTGCTGCTGGTGCTGGTGTTGCATCATTTGCGCATACATATTGTTTTGAAAAGGCGATTCTTGATGACTTAACTGCTGATGCGCTAAAGCATGATGATGGTGCAACTGATGCATTTGCCCAAAACCAACTACGCCTGCCTCCTTCTCAATTTGTAACAACAGTTCAGAGGGAGGGACGAGTGACAGTCGTTGTTGCTGTTGATCCTGGTGGTGGTGTTGTTGTAGTTGCTGCTCATGTTGCTGTTGCTGTTGATGCCGGTGTTGATAGATGTCCGACTGCTGATAAGTATTCGGTACAGCGTCTATAGGTAGGTGATCCGTCTCGGAACCGTGGTGTAGATGGCCTCGGCTCTGCTCCATGTGGTTCAACGATCCAGAGCCTGGCGTATCCTCGTGAATCTGTGTCTGATTGTGAGTACCTTTATACTCATCGTGTGGTGCCCATATAGTTGCACGTCGTTCTGTTGTCGACAAAATATCACCCGTTGCTGATGTTATATTAGTAGGAATTCTTACATTCAATTTGGAGGAGTCTGTTGCACAACCATTGTTTTTAATCGCCTCATTATTTTTCGATAATGTGGCAGAAGAAGCATCATCGAAAAGCACATCAGAATCGTATTGCAATTTGCTACTGCTATTATGTGATACGGACTCAAATACAGCAGCGACCGCCGCTGCGGCTGAAGCAGCTGAAGCAGCCGAAGGAGCTGACATCGGTGCCGGCACTACTAGCTCTACTCGTGTAACCAGTGCTTGCTCAGGTGCCACATAAGTGTGTACAGGTGAGGTTATCTTATTGAACTCTGCGAACTGATTGTGATTGCCTAAAGCTTCATCCTTGCAATCCGCTTCTTTAGTTTCAAGACTTTTAACAGGCTGGGAAGCACACTGCTTCTTGTTATCTATTATTAGAGATGGGCAAACGTCAACACACTTATTATGTTTGCTTTGTATGAGTTCATCTGCTTTATACTCGTTATCATAAGTATCATCCTCTTCATCATTCTTGTTTTTCCCTCTTTTCTCATCCTCGCTGTCGTCGTCGTCCTCTTCGTCATCGTCGACTTCCTCACTTTCTTCTCCTTCTCTTTTGATTCTGTCTTTATCTTCATCAAACTTTTCATTGCTTTTCTTATTTCTAATCCATTTTCTCTTACGATTTATCCTGTCCTTAGAACTCTTTCTTTTGCATTCATGTTGAAAACTACTACTTCTGCTATCTTTGTTATCACCAGTTGAATTGTAAGCAGTAGTATTGTTCTGGGTTATGGTTAGTTCTGGTTCTCCTGCTTCTGATGATTTCCTTGTTTCGTTCACCGTACCTAGGTTATCCTCTTTCTTTGCATTTAAAGCCATCACAGAAATTGCAATTATGAGAACTTTTGCTAGGCCACGTACTGCCTCCTTCGCAGCTGCCGCTTTTGGAACTCTCAACGTAACTCTAAGTTTCGTTATAATCAAATTTGTTGAGGGAACCTCCCTTAATGATTTACTTAATGACTCCGTCTTTAAACTTATTTTGAAAGTGAAGGAACTAGTACTTGTCAATGCAATTTTCTCCGCACAATTGATTTTTAATTGCATCTCCCTTGTAGTTAGGCTGTGTTAGAACTCCCAAATATACATTTCGATCCAGGTGCAATTTTCTTTCGTTTCTCGACATGCTCGATGAACAGGTTGCGTCGTCAATTCTAAAAGGAACAAAAGTAAATATGGTTTGTATTCGGGTAAACATATAATAGAAGTATACAACTACTTTTTCATGCAGTAACTCCAATATATTTCTTTCAGTGTACCCACGTTGCTCAAATATTTGAGTCCCTCAGAGGAAAGAAGTCGAAAAATCCACGCCGTTTAGCATTTATTTGAATGCATAATGTACTTTTTTTATATGTTTGAATTTTGTAAAAAAATATTCTTTTTCATAAATAAATATGTGACAAAAAAATCCTTGCCCACCTAAGAAAAATTCCGCGTACGCATTCTTAGCAACCCCTTTATTCAACAAACTTTATATTCCAAAATTCCTAAACCTTCAACCTAACAACTAACATGAATCCACCGATTTATCAAACGAAACAAAGCCTGCGCATTGCATACTGCAATTTGTACTTTTTAGATGTCTACTACCTGAACTCATCAAATGTTTGTTGGTATGTGCGTGCATCCTTTACGAATTTTCTCGAACTGATATGAAGTATATATGAATAGAATATAAATGTATTCATATATGTAATGTATGTATGGATGTATATACAAACATGTAACAGTAGAGTGTAAACGCTATGTGTATAAACCCTTTCATTGTCGCATACACATATCCATCATGCTGGTAATATGAATTGGATTGTATACAAAAACTATGTATTCGCAAAATAAACTAACGATGGAACATACCCCAGCAACAACAAACAGAGTGTTTAAACTGTTTGGGGCCTACGAACCAATGCAGTTAGATAGATACATAAATAGATACATAGACTGAGGGCTTGATTGTGGAAGTTAAGATGGGGTACATACAACTGAGGTACATCGAATGCACTCAATTGTGTGTGCGTTAGATTAGCTGAGAGTTCTCGCATCAACTTATGATGTACAACCAAACATAGCTCGCAAAATAAGTCTCAAACGTACATAGGTGTATATGTGACACGTTTCAAAGATGTTATGAAAATATCAGATTCATAAATTCACTAAAAAGAAACAAAGAAGAGGTGAAGTTAATCGGTAAAAAGGTTAGAAGTACCTTCTAAACTAAACTTCTAAAGCGATCACATTAATGCTAAATTTGCACAAAACCTACCATTGTTGTAAATAAGTGTCCAAGTGTTCAAGGCATATAAATATTAAAGTAAGGATATTTAGCGTTTTTCATGTTTTGACTTTTTTGCAATATCAATTTGATTATTTCAATTTTATTTCAAATCTAATTACATATTATTTTCGTTGAATCGACTGACTTAAGTCAGTAAATAGCAAATAAGAAAAGTATCTTTTCCTAATAATTATTGCTAAAATGTATCTGTACGTAAACTCATGTGCATGTCTGCATGTTAGTACATATATGTATATGCATATTTTTCTGAATTCTGCGTCTGTATTCGTTTCCACGAATAAACACAAATCGTACCCAATAAACTTAGTCAGAGGCGACACGAGATGAAAAGCAAATTGGCACTGCGGCAATAGCTGCATCCATTCGTATATATGCACACACATATGTATATAAACTAGTATGTGTCTGTGTATCTGCTTTTGCATACGTACATACGTACGCATATGTATGAATAGCTAATACAAAATCGAAGCAGACCAGAACAGTTCCATCTCACGGTAAAGTTACACTGAAGAAAAAACGGGCGAGGTGGTTTCAAACCTACAACAATCTAAATAATTGTTTCCTTATTTTCTTATCGTATTTAATTTAATTTTTTTTTTGCTTTGGTTTGGTGTTTGTTTTGTTTTCTATTATTAATATTAAGTCTAAAGTTCAGTAAGTAAGTTTAATTTAATTTAAATTAAGGTGTAATTTAAATGTACATTATCTAAATTTGTTACTTCTTCCAAAAGAACTTATTATACAATTATATTCAGAGGTCATTCCATATTATTATTATAATTATGGATTTAATTATTATTTTTAAACTCATTGTAGCTGCCTCTTTTTTATTATGCTATTCGCGATCATAGTAGTTTTGTAAATATCTGTAACCTATAAATAAAACAAGCAAAAGAGATTGTATCTCAGAGACTGAAAGAACTGGTGGACTGCACTGAAATGCGTGTTTTAAATGCAGATTAATTTTAAGATTTTGGCCACGCGCTCTGTCTTGATCTGATTTTGGTAAACACATTAACTAGCAGCGCCTCTAATGATCTCTATCTCTTCTGGTTACAATAGGACAATAATATGAGAGTTATTTAAGAAATCATTTAGAGTTACTGATTTGCAAACGGCCCCTAAAGTATGCAATACAGAATACGCTACAAATAGATGTTATGTGTTTATGAAATATGGCCAGGTGGGTAGCGGGTATATCACAGTCGGGCGCGCTCGACTGAACCTTTCTTACTAGTTGGTTTATTATTGTTATTTACTATTTCATTAGGGATAAATTAATTTTATTTTGGCTAGATTTTTGAACTTCGAAATTAATTTCGAGAGTAAAGATTGCTCATTTTTTGTATAGTTTCTGATACACTTTTTTAATGTATTCCAATTATTTCAAAAATTTTACTAGTGCATGGACTGCCCCGGCCATCCACATATACACTCATACACATAGATATAAATTGCTCTCTATTTACGGGCAGGAAAGCTAGATGTGACAGCGACGGTGACGGCGGCAGTAAATGAATGCTTTTATGTATTTATGTTTGTACATTCATATATACTACACATATCGAATACTTCACAATATAGACATACATACACAGTCATGCAAGTTCATACGTTATACACACGTAAAAATGCACAAATACTTTTATTCACATATTTGTATGTATGTGGATGTATCGGTTCATTCAACAGCCTTTGCCTGCAAATACACAAAGCTCATGTGCCTGTAGTTTATTCAGGTAGAGTACATACATACATATACACATAAATATATACACACATGTATACATAAACAATATATGTACATATGACAACGCAAAAATACTTATTCGTGTATAAGAGTATATGTTTCTGAGATTTCCAATTCACAATTTTACTATACTAAGCAAAAATTACCAAAGGCATGTTTCCTTGAAAGCCGGTTCGTTAACAGTGTTGTTTTTACTCACAAACATACGTGTATGATATATCTATGTACCAAAAGTACAATTCTTGGAATTACTATGATATCAACTTTTCACATTTTTTATAGTTCCAAGTTTCCTTCCCATCGTATTCCATAATTTCAATCCATAGTTTCAAGGGAAGTTTTAAAATGTGCATTGTTATTCAATTGAAAGATTATAAAACTAATAATAAATCCAATGTAAATCAATTTTATCAGCGAATGGTAAACATGATAAGTTTGGTGTCTCTAGCTCTTATAATAAATGAAATCTCCACATTCAAACGGACAGATCGATATTGAGCAAGAATTTATATACACTTGTGTAATAAATATTTGTGAAATGTGTAGGCACGTCTTACTAATCTCATACAATTAGAGTTTTACTCTGATCATTACCAACTTCTACCGATATGTAATATATTATATGTAGGTAAGTTGATAAGAATCACAGACTTCCATCACAGGGTAAATAAATTGTTTATGTATCTTCAAATACATATTTTTAATGACACAGAGAGAGCATATTCTGTTACATAGCAATATTTTAATAATTTTAATTACAATTATTGCATTACAATATTCAATTTGGAGAGTATGTAGACAATAGTCATCGAAATCGAAGAAGTACACAATATATGCACACAACTCAATGCGATCTGTGGTTGGTTCATAACGTATAATATCATTTAACCAGCTACTATAACACAAAATTCTAACTTTTTTTGTTCGTGGAAAGGAAGTAATCTACCATATACCGATATAGTACCTTTGAAGATTTTGTTCCGATTGTTTTTGTGCCAGTCATATATAAATAAGAATTTTTCTGACTGATAGTTCAGTTTACAACTAATGGATAAAGTTCGCCAATTTTGAGAGGTTAGGAAATTTATATGTTTGTATACATATGTGCAAAGCATGTGCATCGAGTTTCATCAAAAAAGCAGCAAACGATAGATTAGTTTTCGTTGCAACAGACCGACACGGCTAGTTCGTCTCTTCTGATAATCGTGATAAACATAACCATAGTTACAAATTCCGACTTAAGGACAATTGATAAAGGCACACTTGAACATGCTAATGGATTCGCGGGATAAGTCTTCCAAATTTAAAATAAACTTAACCTGAGTACTTTGTGATGTCAAAGTTTCTTTAGCTCGAAAAATAGCTAAATATTAACGTCCAAACACATGGTCAGAAAAACATTTTTTCAATAATTAAAGAGTATTATAATGATATGAAATACTTATTTCAATTTAATTGTTAGTTATCTTTATTTATTTATTTAAAATTTCTAAGGTGAATATATAGTTTTTCCAACTAATAATCAGTTTTTTATTTACATAAAATGTACCTACACTACAGATGTAAAACAAGACATTTCTGCTGTTTGATCCCCTCTTGCATCGCGTGTACACTTACTTTTAAACTCACTATATATATACATACTTACAAAAAAAATATATATGAACACAAAAACATATGTACTTAAGTCTATACATACTAATGTACCAACCGGTTTATTTTAACTTTCCAATATGGTTGCAACATGCAGACTTATACATTGTGCATATGATTGTATATATCAGTATACGTACATAAACAGACACAAATATATATTGTATATATCAGTATACGTACATAAACAGACACAAATATGTGTCCAGCCATGTGCATCATATGTATGTTTTTTCTAACTTTAACTAACATTTAAAACAGATACACAATTTTTTAATTAACTAAATCAGTTTACTTTTCTGGGAGAGTACATACTTTTGGTTGTAAATATGCTCAAAAAGTTCGGACACTAAGCTGTTCACTTCTTAGTGGTTCCTATCCAATTTAATTTTCAATGTATTTAACGTCTCAGTTGGTATTTTACTCTGTGTGGACAGACATATATTTTTATCTAGGTATTTTCAATTGCACGGATAATTCTCTTTATGTACACATTAGTGAACTTTAACAAATTGTCTTAGTATTTAAAAAAGTTAGTATCTATACACACACACTTACGCCTTAACACTCAAACAAGCAGTTTAAAACAAAAATAACACATACATGTACATACGTACGTAATGGCATATGCATGTAAATGGCTACACATGTATATATATATTTATTTCTGTTTTGTGGCTTCACTTAGTTGCTGACCAATACAATTAGAAAGTATACACACCAACAGTGTATGTATGCCGCATGGATGCACATGTACATATGTACACACAAATGCAGTGGGCGGTATCAAAATTTGTCATGCTGAATAGAAATGGGTAAATAGGTAAACATAATTATATTATGTACAATAAATAAACACATAATACAGTATATATATATATATATGCTTAAACACTCATTCAATGAAGTTATGCGCTTTGTTATGAATTTACGTCTCCATATATGTACATAGGTACATGGTACAGTGTTTTACAATCTTTATAAAACACAATGTACCAAGCTTGAAAATTAATTACACAATACACAATTCTTTAGTACAACTGACAAACAAAGAGAAAATACACATTTTGCAGTATGTACACAGTTTTTTTTGCATTCAATTTGGCAACAGAAATGTTCAATTACATTTAAGATAATATTACCAAACTTGATTTTATATGCAACAACCACGACCCGAACCGAAAATATGTTTACATACTATAATCACATGTACAGATGTGCACACATAGATTTATTTATATATTGTAGTACGTATTTATGTATAAGATCCAAATGTCCGCGGCGCACAACCGTACGGATTGACTGTGTAATATCTTTTAACAGTTTCTTAACATTCCCGATTTCAGTACTGTAAATTCGTTTATTGCAGATGTATGCTCTTATAACATAATGTTATTCGTATCTTTAATGGTTATATATAACATATATAACATCCACAATATAAATGAAAGTATGGTATACATGATATAAAGATACATCTTAAATCTTATTTGTAAATATTTTTTTAATAATTGAGTAAATAATTTGAAAACTCGAATAACAAAGCAAATGCGGGCACACTGAGATTTTCACAGAATTGCAATCGTTGTAATCGAAAAGTCGCAAAGTGTCATCTCGAACTGAGCGTCTTCGTAAAACCTTTGTATGCGTATATGTGTGCGTATTTTTACAAATAATATATGTTTAATTATCAAAGAAAATATTTACTTTAAACTTGAAAATATACAAATCACGAAATATAATAAATTGTGAACATTGCCTGTATACAAAAACATGTACATCACGTGTGCTTGTGTGTGTCCTATGAGCTTTTTGAGAATTGACAAGTTACATTTATATGAAAATATTTGTGGTACAAAAAACCGAAATACGTGAGGACTTACCTTTTTGTAACCTTTTTTGGCGCAACTTAAGTGAATTATATAAACTTTGCTCTATGCCATGGTATCTTACTTACTAAGCTCTTAATGCATACACACACACATGTTTGGTTTTGTACAATGACCATAGGTACATATGTACCTTGCTTATGTACATATATAAAACGTTCAAGGTTTTTGCAAGAGTAGTTCAATAAAAAGTGAATGATTTTATCTAGATATTTACATCTTAACATTTAAAGTGCACATATATATATATATATATTTGTATTTAATTTGACATATAAGAGGTTGACAGTATCCAATTAAATACTACCATTCAAATTTATAATTTAATAAGTATTATGTGCGGATATGTATACATATATATAATATAAAATATTTTCCTTTAATATGTTCAACACATCCATACATAGGTGAGTGAGAGCAGAGCTGTGCTCCTGCTTAAAAGTTAGGTTACTTGTGGTAGTTGGTTAAGTTTGGGGAAGAAGAAAACGGGGACAGAAACGCAAAGGATCTTCGTCTATAAACCGTAATGTCAGATCTTGGAAGTGGCGACGACGGCATCTCAGGATCAAGTAAGTAAATATTTAATATTTAGTGTACCGTAATAATAAACTTATATTTTAACTTCCTTTTCTACTTTATAGAATACAATTCGAGTAATATGGAAGGGTCTCTGAACAGACATGATTTTGATTCATCAGGCAAAGGTAATAAAACCTTCCTTCTTCAATCTCCTGTGATTGTTGATATACTAGCAATATATGTATGTATATTTATTGATACAACATATATACACCCATTGAACTATATTCGTGGGACTTACAACCATGGTCAAATTAATAGGTTGGACTAAGGTCGTTTTCGAAATTTAGTGTAAAAAAGTTTTACTCAAATATTATATTTTTACCATGAACTCTATTTGATATAAATTAGGAGTGCATTACTCACATTTAGGGACAAGATAGATTTTTTATGAATATCTGACACGAAACTCATCAAGGCACAATAGCTGTCTTATCAAATTTGTGTTTCAACTTTAAACTGCTGAGGTTTTTTGAGTATGAAGAACTTTTAGTTCCATACTTTATATTAAAATTTTTCAAGGATATTTATTACTTTTATACTCAAAACATACTACCCATGTAGTGCTGAATACCAAAATTCGGTCGATGGTTGTTATCTAGATACGAGGGTCGTTTGATAAGTCCGTGACTTTTCGTATTTGCCGCGCACCTGCTCTAAATACAACACTGCTCCTGTCAGCAGTTATCGATTAACAGCTGACTGTATCTCCATTTTCGTTAAAATTCACGAGATCGTCTGCTTTCAATGCCTATAAAACGCAAACCAAAAAACGCAGCTTTCTCAAAATTTTACAGTCAGCTGTTAATCGATAACTGCTGACAGGAGCAGTGTTGTATTTAGAGCAGGTGCGCGGCAAATACAAAAGTCACGGACTTATCAAACGACCCTCGTATTTTGAGGGCCTTGAGAAAACCTGCTTTCAATGCCTATAAAACGCAAACCAAAAAACGCAGCTTTCTCAAAATTTTACAGTCAGCTGTTAATCGATAACTGCTGACAGGAGCAGTGTTGTATTTAGAGCAGGTGCGCGGCAAATACAAAAAGTCACGGACTTATCAAACGACCCTCGTAGCTCTAAAGTGAGACTCTTATCTTCAACACAAAGACGTACAGTCAGACGGATTGGGGTAGTTTTTCTCTTCTTTTGATGGTGATCAAGAATATATGCTATATTGGGCCAAAGCGGTGCAGCGTTTAGTTTCACCAAGATGGTTTAAGAACTGTAAACTAGTTTAATTTGTAACGTAGAGAATGATAAATGTATTATATACATCATACAGGTGGAAACGCAGTTGAGCAGGAGCTGGCAACAAAAATGCTGCAAATTCAATCAAAACGATTTTACTTAGATGTCAAACAAAATCGTAGAGGCCGTTTTATAAAAGTTGCTGAGGTGAGTATTTTAAAAAGCACGAGTGAAGGCCGAGTTCTTATTTTGTGTGAGTGTTGAATTTATTTTTTTATTTTATTGTATTATAATATTAATATAGTGGTAAGTTTCCACTACACAACTATATTTTGTATATATATATATATATATGTATACGTCCGTATATACATAAAATGCTTTTACGATTTTAGATTGGAGCCGACGGCAGACGAAGTCAAATTTACTTGGCACTTTCGACAGCAGCCGAATTTCGCGACCACCTATCATCATTCAGTGATTATTATTCATCTTTGGGTATGGAATAAAAAAAATAATTGACAATGTTGTTGGAGTAATAATTAAAAAGGTGGTCAAAATGCAGGGCCTCCTAATACGGACAATTTGCCGGAAGATGGCAAATTAAAGTCGGAGATGATGATTAAGGATAATCGCCGATATTATTTGGATTTAAAGGAAAATGCGCGTGGTAGATTTCTTCGGGTATGTTAGTGTTTTTTATACTCTTTGAACATTGAAAATGGTTAATACATAGCAGACCCGTTTATTATTTTACCTATAGTTGTCTGTCTGTGTAAATCTGTCTGTGTTTATTTATTATATAGATTTCGAATGTCACTTCTATAGTTGCAGTCACTTTTGAAATACAATATTCCTTATACCAAATAAAGGAAGAGTAGGAGATTGTGTTAATTACTGGGAAAAGGTGGGCATTGTGGGGTGTTACTTGCATTTATTACTATTATTATCTATACTTCTATCTAGATTATACTTCGTGATTTGCTTGGAGTTAATCTTTTGACAACAAAACCACTTTTCGGAACAACATTCTGTTTGTGTTAAATAATAGTTTCTTACAATTTTAAGGTCTCACAAACAATTACAAGGGGTGGTCCAAGATCGCAAATTGCGTTACCAGCTCAAGGAATGATTGAATTTCGTGACGCATTGACAGATTTGTTGGAAGAATTTGGAGCCAACGACGGGTGGTATGTAACAATCAAATATATCTAAGATATGGGAACGAATCGCAATTTACAATTCGCAGCTTTAAAGGTGATTTGCCCGAGGAACGCCATATGAAAGTAGATAACAAGAACTTCTACTTCGACATTGGTCAAAACAATCGTGGAGTGTATATGCGGATCAGTGAGGTTAGTATTCGTATAAAAATAAAAAATAATAATAAGTTATTAGTCGGATACTAAATATCATGTTTTTCACAAGGTTAAAAACAACTTTCGCACTTCTATAACAATTCCTGAAAAGTGTTGGATAAGATTTCGTGATATTTTCAATGACTACTGTGACAAAATGAAAAAATCGTCCGATTCAATGACAACTGATAATATTTTACCAAGCTCTACAAACAATCTTGGCAAATAAAAGTTTACACTAAAAAATGTCGGAAATTTAAAGCGTGCACATAGATAAGTGCAATTAACAAATTAAAATTTTTTTTTAGTTAAGCTTCGATGAGTGTTACAAATTTCTTGTTTATTCTTTTCTCTTAATAGTTGTTAAAGGATGTGTAAATACTATTATCTACCGCTTCTTTTAAGACATGCCATCATTATGTTTTTGTTTCCTTTTGAATTTTTCTTCAAAATGAACGTTAAGTTAAACATATAGATAAATAAGTTACACGTAACTGAAAACGTTAAATTATTTGTATTTCATTTTTATTAAACATACTAACATATTAAATGATGTAGTATAGGTGCATTTATTAAATTCATTTTGAAGAATTACAAAATTTGTGAAAACTAATCAAAAACTTATATGCTTTACAACAGTTGCATATAAAAAAAGAAAACTAAACTTAACTAAATATCAGCAATTCTTAAGACACACTGATGCAAAGATTAATTGTTTTTGAAATAATTAGAAAATATGATACAGTTGTTAGAATATATACAGTTTAATAATACAATAGGGAGAGGCTCTTGCTCTCTGCACCACTGCTCGAAAACACGGTTGGGATTCTTGTTGGCTTCGCGTCATGCAAGACAATTTAAACATGATTTCAAAAGAAATTATATTGTTTATACATTATTTTTATTCTATTACTGCTCCGTACCTTAGATAAAACCGATTACCTTCAAGATTCATAGCAGCGGACTTATAATTGTTTTTGGATACACAAAATAATGACTTGTAGTGTTAATCTCTAAATAATATATATGTCTATGTATTGTGTTGAAACATGGTTATGTTATTCTATATAAAGTAATTTCGTTATACATAAAATACATAAAGTAAATTAATACATACATATATACAAAACAAATAAATACCTTCAAGGTGTTTTATAAATTTGTTGGTAAATTGAAGTGAATGTACATTTTGTCATAGCGTGTATCCGGTTGGTGTAACTTAAAACTTCATTGCAAATATATGTTATAAATTGTTAAAGCTTTTAAAAATATATGTTACACATTATAAAAAAAAATAACAAATGTCTTAAAATAATTACTAAAACGTTTATAAAACAAAAGTTTCAATGTGATCACGTAGAATAAAAACCTATTAGATACGATAAAAATGCATAGCAAAATAATAAAAATCGAACTCAGTAGTACCTACGTATTACAGATATGTTGAAAAATTTATGTATATGTATATATACAGATTATTAAAAATATAAATGCAATCTTACCTTCTCAACCTAGTATCAAATTTCAGCTTTTAAAAGCAACCGATAAACCATATATTTATTATTATTAATACAGCCGTGCGCTACTCTAATACACTACTCTACACAATATTTCAATATATATGTGTATGAAAACATTGCGTAGAACATAATAATGTACATACATACGGTGTCTCAGTTGAATGTATGGTAACTGTTCCAAAAAGGCTTAAAGAGCACTAAATAAAACAGATCAAGGTATGATATATATATGAACTGCGAACCGGGGGTTGGATAGTCATATCGTGTTACTGCATATAAATACGTACATATAAATAAATAGCAGAACGTAATAAAAACAAAACCATATGGTAAATTTGGTTAATTAAAATAAAGAATTTATCTTTGATGTTTGCAAACATTAACAAAAATAAATTAAGAATTTTGTGAATGAAACATGAAAATAAAGTTTATGAAATTCTCAATTATATTACTTTTTTATACATATGGAACTATGGGTGCTTCGGCAGTGGATAAATCCATGTCGATGCCTTTTTTTCTATGTTTGTATGTAAATAAATGTTATATATATAGGTATATTTATTAGTATGCCGTATCAAGAAATACTGTTATACTTTCATTTTTCATAAACCATAAACTCGTATATATATACATATATATACAAACTCGGAACCATACAAAACAATGATTTGAATATCATTAGTATTTGTTCTCCGATTGGTTTGCATTTTAAAGAATATTATTTAGGATACATTGTATGTGTTAAGTATTATACCGACGAGGTTTCGAATTGCGTCGTACATAATCTTCGAGCTTGATTTGGCAAATACTATTTTATTTTCATAAAAAAAGAGACATTCATATTTTAGGATCCATCCTTATGATTTATTTATCGAATCTACAATCGCATTTACATTAAATTTGAATGTTTTACCGATCGATTTCGCCAAACACAACATCCAGAGTGCCAATGATAGCAACGACATCTGCTAACATATGTTGTTTTCCTATTTTCTCTAGTGCCGCCAAGTGAGCAAAACCTGGGGCCTTGATTTTGCAACGGTATGGACGACTAGAACCGTCTGCTACTAAATAAACTCCAAATTCCCCCTTTGGTGCTTCAATGGCCGTGTAAGTAGCTCCAGGCGGGACTTGATATCCCTGGGTGAAAAGCTTAAAGTGGTGTATAAGAGCCTCCATTGAGCTCTTCATTTCCGATCGAGCCGGCGGGGTTACTTTAGAGTCGTCCGTTTTAATTTCCCCAGCAGGCATTTGGTTCAGGCACTGATCGATGATGCGCAAAGACTGTCGCATTTCTTCAATTCGGCACAAGTACCGATCGTAACAGTCGCCTTTGGTGCCAATCGGAACATCAAAGTCAACAAGATCATATGCATCATATGGTTGCTGCTTTCGCAAGTCCCACTTGATACCAGAGCCTCGCAACATAACACCGCTAAAGCCATAGTTAAGGGCTTCTTCAGCGGATACAATACCAATATCTTCGGTTCGTTGCACCCAAATACGGTTTGTACTTAGCACATCCTCAACTTCATCCAGACGTTCAGAGAACTTTGATGCAAACTCATATATGTCATCCATCAACCCCAAGGGCATATCCTGCAAATATCGGTTGTGTTGTTCTTATCTATTAGCTTTCCGCTTACTTTTAATGTCATTATAGTATATACCAGAGAGACGCCGCCTGGTCGAATGTATGCGGCGTGCATACGTGCTCCTGATACACGTTCATAAAATTCCATCATTTTCTCTCTTTCTTCAAATAACCAAAAGAATGGAGTCAACGCACCTACGTCCAAGGCATGAGTACCAACAGCCATAATATGGTTGAGGATACGAGTTAGCTCGGCGAAGAGGGCTATAAAAAGATCATGAACAAATTAATGTTTAACTATGTCATGACTAAGTTCCTGACAGGCACGTATAGATAAGGTGCGGTACTGCGACCAGAATCGGTCTTCTGTACCCTTAAGTCTATCCATAGCCTGACGAAAGCTTTTCTGCTACCTAATGAAACAGAAGCAGAGCAGATTCTTCGTCGAGGAGTTAACGATCTGCGCAGGATTTGCGGTACCCATGTGCAGATGTTTCTTCTTCATTCATAACAAGGCTGGACGTTAGCTTCCTCGTCATTGCAGAGTCTAAACTCTGATTCCCAAGATAGATGCATCTTAACTCGACATATAGGTTTAGAGATACACTTACTTCGTATATATTTGGCGCGTAGAGGCACATCGATATTAAGAAGCTTCTCTACCGCCAAGGAGTAGCATTGTTCGTTGCACATCATGGATACATAGTCAAGGCGATCGAAATAAGGAAGTGCCTGGGTGTAGGTCTTGTATTCGATAAGCTTTTCGGTGCCACGATGCAGCAGACCAATGTGGGGATCAGCTCTCATCACCGTCTGAAAGATACACACTCTTTTATATTACGAATTTTAAGACCCGAGGATAATATTCTATTCAAACCTCGCCATCAAGTTCCAGAACGAGACGTAACACACCGTGGGCTGCGGGGTGCTGTGGTCCAAAGTTCAGGGTTAAGTTGCGAACTGATTTCTCAACAGGTACTACCTTGTCTGTATTGAAGTTAAGTATATTGTAGTTCATTCAGGATATATATATGTATATCAAATAACTACGCACTGTTCCATGGTGGCACCTGCCAAAGCGATGTAACCTCATCGGGATACATCACCGGACCGCTAAACTGTTTCATGAATTCTGGGTCTGGATACCATTTAGCAGCACCGCGTTGTTGGAATGTGCTAAACAATCATATATTATAATCGACAAGTTGAAATAATTGTGATTATGTAAGTCGGCTGTGCTTCGTTTTCATTTGTTTACCTTGGATTGTTCCCAGCAGTAGCTAATATAATTGAGTGACCTTTAGAAAACTTCAGGCCAGCGCTCATTGAGCGCTTAACAATGTTCGTAAGCATTTTCGACCTTTAAATAATTGGGAAATAATAAATTTTCATCCAAACAATTCGGCTAACGCAAACCGATAACAGCAAACAGATGTTATGCAGAGGTGAAGAAACATCGATAGGCGTTTAGAAACATCGATAAGAATTTAGAAAGGTCGAATTCTCCGGTGTTGCGAATTTAGATATTACACATAAGTATCAATTTAGTGGCATTTTTGAAAATTGTTTTGTAATTATATAATAAAAAATTTTGATACAATGTTTATTCGACAAGTGAACAGCGACTGTCAGTTAACGGAGTGTGCGGCTTGTAAATCTTGATTTAAATAATAAATTACATATATGCAGATATCATATAGCCTAAGAAATATTCTACTTAAAATGTTATCGGTGTAACCAATATTACAGCGTCCTCATTAAAAGCCATTGTCAACTAATAAATAACCATGTAACTGTAAAGTATGTAGCAGTTATTTATTCTACACTTAAAGAATAAATAACTGCTACATACAAATATTTTTGCCATGCAGCCACACTGTCAGTTCTGAATTATTTTTTTTACGGACAGCACATTGCTCCTTTGATACCAAATAAATATTCTTATTTTTAGGCATTATTTAAAGAAGGAATAACTTAAAATTTGCTGGAAATGAATATTGTTATTTATTGAAAATTAAGTTATTGGAATAGAAAAAATGTGAACCGATTAAAAGTAAAACAAATGTTTAAAATGATCATATACATACATAAAAACTGGTATTATGATTGTGTGCGTGTAAAAGCCCCGTACTTGGAAATTTATTAAGAATTTAAGCGCAAAAATTATATGATGCATACAATTAAGGGAAATAACCGCATTGTTAAACTAATAAATAAAAAAAAAGAATAGTACTCTTAAGTTTTATGATAAATTCTCCTTAATTGAACTAGTAATAAGTGTGTGTGTGCGTGAAATGTGTGTATACAGAAAATCGTCACATTCGATGTTTTCGTAGTGCAGTCTGTTTTTTGGTATAGAAGAATAGAAGCACAGAAAGAGAAACAGAGAGAGAGAGTGAACAATTATATTGATATGAGAGAGTAAGAGAAGGAGAGTCAAAGCGCTCTCTCGATTTAAATGTGAACCTTCAATGTTATTCGTCCTGTCAAAACAAGCCATATAAGTCTTGTATCGAACTCAGATTGGGGTCCGTTAATCGTTTTTAAAATTATAAATATTTTTGCAATAACTATGTGTATATGCGAAATGAATGTACGATATTCCAATACATTTACATTAAAACATAACAATAAAATAATTAATGAAGCTTATAATAATAATATAATATATAAATAATATATAATAATACAATACATAAAAAATATATTTTAATATGTAATATAATTTTATAAATCTATAATGCAAATGTGTATCTTAACCTGATCCGGATTCTTTTGCAACAATAGTGAGTGTATGCTTTTGCGTTGAGTGTTATTATACGGACAACGATATATGTATATTAAAATACCTGTTTTATATATATTATTGTAACTGTCCGTACACTCAACAAAATTGCTACTAGTTTCAATTACTGAGCGGAGATTCAAGACTATACATGTACCTATGTATATGTGCTATCTGTTTCGTATATAATTATTTATCTATATATACATATGTCTCGTTATAATACACATGCATACATACATATCCTATTGAAATCCGCTCCTGGTATTGATTCTTACACACCCACTCTTTAGTCGGTTGCAACAACTTGTTATACTTAGAATTTACTTTATTATGTTCATATTATGTATAGTAATAATAATATTATATCATGATCATGCCTAAAATCAAATTTCATCTTTCTCCTTATTCAAATTAATTTCTTGGTTTGTTCTTTCCTACAGAGACGAGAATTGGAGGGATGTTGCTGGTCGACGTGCGATTAATTTTCTGTAGACCAAACAAAAGCAACAAATGGTTCGATCGGCAAGGCTTCGATTATAGTAAGGACAGTAAAACTAAACCGTCAAGGAAGAGGAGATCCTTGTATAGAAGTACCAATTTTGAGAACGTCTATTGGATTTTCTCAAGTAAACAGAAGAAGTTGCAGCAACGCAAAAGGAAAGGAAAAGAAAGGACCAGACAAGATATATGAACGAGCACTTAGACTAACAGCATGTTTGATCTGATTCTTGCTTCAAATACCGGAGTTATGTTGACTCGTACAGAGAAATTCGCTAAAGCTAGAGCTGCCACGGCGTCATCTACGTCATCGACCTCATGTTGCACAATGTGCCCAGGAGCAACTGTTGCTATTACTAAAAGATTTGCAAATAATTCTAGTAATTTTAAATGGAATGGAAATGGAAATCAACAGGGGCATGGGAAAATGTCTATCAATTTGCTTAGTCCAAACCAAGCAATGTTAGCGATGCATCGAAAGTGCAAGAGTAAAAGCAAGAGCAAGACCAAGATAACATCAGGTTCAGGGCTTCCTGTATCCGTTGTAAGCGCATCACCACCTTCTTCTTCTGCTCTTCAGCAGATTAAGCATCATCTCGGCACATTCCCAACGGCGAACACATTACAATCGAAGCCATCGTCCCACCAAAAATTAATTCATTCAACGTCCTCTTTAAAATCAACAGCAATATCAAGGGTAATGACGTCGTCGAACATATACGACAATATTACAATGAGTAACCAAGTCTTAGGCGGAAAAGCAAAGAAGAAAATAAGTAGTTCAAGACTATGCAGCATGTTAAGATGTCCGCTGCCCACGTTAGGTGCTACGTCCTTTATTACTCTATTGACAGTAATCTGTATTGAAACAGTTTTACTTTCTAATATGTCAAGCTGTGCTAAAACATTTTACATGCACTGGAATACTTCGAATAGCATGTGAGTTTTCGAAATGATAAGTAATTATTTATATGTCATATATGTTTACATACACTAGTGGTCAAAACATATATGTATCTCTATATTATATATATATCTTTAATTAATAATAAAAAATAAATCTGACAAAAAATCCCAAAGTCAAACAAAACTAGAACAAACAACTATCTTTGGCATACTCTCTCTATTTCATCAAATCCGACAACTAAATTAATGTTTTATGGGATTAGTCAGATAAAAATTAAAATTTTCTTAAAAGAATTTCAAGGGTATAAAACCTTCAACATGCTGAAGGAAGCCTTTCGTTATGGGAAATGTCAATACATGGCCAAAGTCCTTATTTGTTTATTTAAAGAAATGTTCTTAGTTAAATTACACGTTGTGGGAAAATTTTATAATATTTCAATTGTTTTTGTCATCAAATTTTATATAATTAATTTTATAATTTAATTTAATTTTTAATAAGGCATAGAATACAATCTACAATCTACAGAAAAGTGGAAAGTATCATTTAAAAGCGGGATAGGCTCCGCAACCTTTAAGTATTATACGGACCAATGGCGGTCATATTGCAAGTATGTGTTTTAAATTTCAACCCTCTTATTGATAGTTTATCTCTTTGTTGTAGAAGCTTAGGCTACTCTTATATTCATTCCATTCGCTAAGAGCTGGCTAATACGTTTTTTGTAACGCTAGTCTGCATTCTTGGCGAACAGAACTGTTTTTTATCCTACATAGATTCATTTGGAGACACATGCCATCTAGTAGTATGAGGTCTAAATCTAACTCAATGTTTAGAAGATTTGTACTATTATATATGTATTTATTAGTATATGAATAAGTGGTTGAATAGTATAAAACATTCCACAAGCATCTTGTTAAAATAATTATGAATGCGTTGTAATCGATGTTAATTTTATTTCAATCTTTCTTTTGTATTTTAGCTTTCGGATTGATAACACTGATCACATAATTGACGTGAATAAAGGCAATCTAGCTTTTGAGTTCGATCAGGTGCACATCATATGCCCTGTTTATGAACCTGGTGCATTCGACAATGAAACAGAGAAGTACATAATATATAATGTATCAAAGGTGGAATATGAAACATGTCGCATAACAAACGCAGATCCGCGAGTAATAGCTATATGTGATAAGCCTCAGAAATTAATGTTTTTTACAATAACTTTCCGGCCATTTACACCACAACCAGGTGGACTAGAGTTCCTGCCTGGAAACGACTACTATTTTATTTGTGAGTTAATGTCAAATTATGTTTTTTATATCCCCATTCATAAGACTATTTATTATTTCCTTGTAGCAACTTCATCGAAAGACGACTTGTACCGTCGCATAGGTGGTCGCTGTTCCACAAACAATATGAAAGTTGTGTTCAAGGTGTGTTGCGCGCTTGAAGAAAAGAATAGAACAACGCCGGAGAGTACACTCGTGGGCAGTGTGTCAGGGGAAAGAGATAACTCAGGATCAACTGGCAATAGAATGGAGAATTCAGGTGTCGATATAGATATAAATCGAAATGTAAATGCCAATATAAATGCGCATGGACATGGCCATAATTCAGTGAATACTATTGGGATAAGTGGTGTAAACACTGGCTTTATACCAGCTGGATCTGGTGGGGCATCATCTGGCAATAAAGCTGGACAGCTAATGCCGGTCAATGGAATGGGCACATCGATCAATACAAATATTGATCAATTCAACCGCATTCCCTTACAGCCGAACATAGTTGGCAATAATATCGGAGCAGCTGGAAGTGGTATTGGTAACGGAAATAGCCCAGGTAGTAGTGGAGGTATTATTTTGTCCCCTGGTCATGGAAGTATAAACATGCTGCCTCCTGGTCGTGGAAGTGTCGGGATCCATATGCCTTATCCAGGACATCATCACATTCAAACAGGAATACGTATTAACAATGTGCCAACGCAACAAAATAATAATCAGCATCCGCATTATAAAGGCAATGGTAATGCCAACAACAATAACAACAACGGTAAGGATATATTAAAAAATCAGTCAGAAGATAGTCAGTACTACTTACACGAAGTTGGAAAAGATAACGGCAATGCTATACTAACCAATATTGGTCGGTACCTGCCACCAGTGGTTGATACAAACCACAGCAATATTGTACAGAGCACCATTAACTGGCTTTTACCGGCGTGGGGTAGTGACTCAGGCTCAGGCGCAGATATAAGCACTTCATCTAGCAAGACTAACATAACCTTAAACAGTCTTAACAATTCAACTACACGTCTTAACAATAATTACACACCAACAACGTCCCACAGTCCGCCAGATCATGGTAATGAAATTAAAAAAAGTAAGTAGCATTCCCAGAACTTGACCTGATTCTCGATTTCCATAACCAATATTAACTGTCACCAGTCACCAAAATCCGATTTAATTGCACTCTTATAGCCAGATGTATGTAGATGTTGTTATCAGAGGAAAGTGGTTGTTGTCATAATATTTTGAATTAAACCATTTAGGTCAATATTGGTTAGATTTTTGCATTAGTCCTTGTCTAGCCGGCATTTTATAGAAGCAGTTATCAAAAGACAAGGATCGGGCTTGGATTTACAATGCTTCACGGAGAAACTATCTTGAATTACTCTGTGATCAAATACGGTTTCATCTCCACGCAGCTTGAACTCGTTCGTAATTCTAGTGGAGTCAAGATTGCACCGATCCAATAACTAAGCTCTTTTTGTGAGTTTATCATCGTTTTAATTCAGAACAGAATTAAATAATTATTCAGCTAAGAACAGTTGTTCGTACTTGTTGATCAAGATCGTAGTTAAACAAACCATGTGACCGTTTGCTTTATAAAGTCAATGCTGTGCCCAACCCGACCAATGTCAAACCGACTTCCTATGTCTGTAAGATTACTTTCTAAATAATAAAGGTTAATCCGTTATTTCAATGGTGACATATAATTCAATAGCTGATCCCACACTATGATTCCAGATGAACATCACAATTATGACAAACATCCCAATGAGGTGGTTAAAAACGAAGAGCTCACTTACAACAGTGGATCAGGCCAAGAAGCAAGAAACCACTTACTTGTCTACGTATGGATATTTATCTGGTTGGGGAGTATGTGTGGCATTGAACCGACAGTCTTGATTGCTTTAAGCGTTGTGAACATCATTCACAAGGCAATTGGAATATGCACTACAGGAACAAGTCACCATCGTAGTCTGGAGACCAGAGACACGCTGCTTAATGATATATAAATACTGACAACTGCCTTAGTAGCTGCAGAAGAATTTTGAGGGCCATTAAATCGCATCAGCATCAGTAACTACGTCTAGATAATAATTTTAAATGTGACGACATGATTATATATGCATTTTTTAGTGAATCGATTGATCGATTGGGCAGTGATGAAGTAATTGATGGTATAGAAAGGAGAAAGGTGAAATAGAATAAATAAGTAAAAAAAATGAATTCAAACAAATAAAAGCCTAGTTTATAGATATATAGATTTAACTTAACTTCTTAAGAAAACAAACAAAACTGAGCAACAACACGCCTGATAAGGCAGCAGTTTCAGAAAGTGATGAGAATCATGTTTAGCTCGACGAAATGCTTTAGCCCCGTTTCAAGACATAAGAATTTAGGAATACGATATATTTTAACATCTATAGCTGGAGTCTATATTAGTTATTCCGTTTATATAAAAAGTTTTGTTTCCAATTCGCAGATTGTTCCTACATAAAAGAGCTAGATCAAGTTTTGCAAAAAATAAAAATAAAATAAGGTGCAAGGGCGAGCGATTTTTATTAAATCAACAAAGAGCTTTGCATGTTTTGCAATGTGTACTAAAACTTATTGTCCATTTTTTATTACACAAAAAACAACAACAGATGCCTAAAGTCCGAATGAGATTTGAAAGATGAGTCGATGGTAACTACTATATTAAAAAGCTGTACAACTATTGATACAGTTGTCCCCAATTTGTTAACGTCGATATCTAATCAGCAGTCAACAATGAAAAAAAAGTAGTTCAGGCAAACCAAAGATAATTCATAAAAAAACACAAATTTGTTTTTATTTTTGGATTTTATTAAACTCATTGGAGTGCTCTTTCCCTCTTAAGTTATTTATCGGCTAAAGCAAATTCTAATTCGAACGTTACTATCTTGTTTACACCTGTAAAGGTAACGTTTTAAAAATCCTCTTATATTATTTAAAAAACACATACACAAGTATTTATTATATACTCCTGTACAACTGCCTTGTACGACGACATTTTGACTGAAAATTAATATATATATTTATTAAATTACGTTTATATGGAACATGTGTAGAAAATTAGTAACTAAGTGACTAAAAGGCAGCAACGATATTGTAAACGTAAACATATAAACCCATTAAATATGTATGTATGTTTCGTATGCATTTAAATTTAAATGAACATAGACATTTACATGTACACTTACGATAATTATTAAAATATTCGCAGTATAAGTATTTCGAATATGGGAAAGGTGAAATTCAAAGAACTCAACTGTAAGTTTTACGTTCTTTTTAAAGATTGATGATAATTTTGTTTTGTTATATTTTTATTTTATCATTTTGTAAATGAAACAAACCTTATAATATATAGAAAACTCTCTCAAATATAACATGACAAATTATACAAAAATATATATATTAACGTATGCTTACTACGTAAGAAATAACAAACAATTTAGGTGAAATGTTACATTGATTGTATATTTCTAAAAGAGGAAAGGAGTAAAATATTTATTGCTGCATTTAGTACATTCAATCAATTTTAAACAACCCGAACAAATTTGTATTTACATAACGTATAAGTCACAACTCTTATAAATGTATATTCATCTATATTTATACGAAAAGTTCGCACTTCAGCATCGATGGTCAAAGGAAGAACAAGAAAATATATTTGAAACAGTATGTTATTAATTGTTGAGGCTTTTGGCTTTGAGTTTACTGAGCATTATGTTAAAAGGAAGAATATTTTGAATAATTCTCGAATATTACTTTGTTTTTTTGTGAACACACACACACATACCTACTCTGACATGCATTCGAATCAATTATTTTTTGACACAACATTAGACCAGTTGCGGATAATGAATTTTTGAATATTTTGTCACTGCTAAGTAATACCATACGCCCCTCAGATGATCCTTTAGAGAACTAACCTAAATAACGACTAAACCGAATTTATATAACCCAAAAGCTTAACTCTTTCAAAATATAGTATACTGTCGGGCACAGTTTGAAAATAATTTACATCATCATGGTTCGCAAATCTATACACAATAGGATCTATACAGATTGATTATATTGAAACACCATACAATTACAATACATTACATAACAATACAATACAATACAATACAATACATTACAATACAATACAATACAATACAATACAATACAATACAATACAATACAATACAATACAATTCAATTCAATTCAATATTTTACAATACAAACCAATAATACATAAGTATATACTTAATCGTACTTATTTAAGTTCTTCATAAACAAGACAAAGAAATAACAAATCAGAAAATATGCACACACCATTCGTTTTTTATGTCCTTAAATTACTTAAGAAAGGAGTCCCATACCCCTTTACTTTAATGATTTGATGACTTTTACTTACCTGTCATTCGTTCTCTACTCGATATTACATCATTCGAATAGCATTCACAACAAACATCACACACAGATCTTTATTAATATGTTGCATACCCTACCCTACACATGTGCCTACCCATTTTTTCTAATGCGTAACTGTATAATCTGCATTAGGCCGTGTAATAAAATCTAAATGCGATGATTGAAATTTTTGTACGTGTTATGGGAACCGCCGATATAAATACCATGCATATTTAAACTTATTATAAGCTACATTAATACATATGTTTACATATTTAGCGGAAAGACAAGTATACACACAATCACAGACGGGCGATTATTGATATATGTCAAGTAAGCGTAATTAAAACTTGAAAAATGACATGAAAGAAATAAATGTAGGCTGGCGGAGAGTATTAAATTGTAGGTTTTAACTGTAGCACAGCATATTTATACCTACTTATAAACTAAGCTAACCCATTCTAAACTGATTTGAATCTGCGTATGAATGTATAATGACAAGACATAATGGATAGCAAAAAGTATTGGCGACAAAATGTATTAATGCAAATAAAACAAATTTAAATTAACAAACTATTATTTTACTCACCACTTCGGCAATTGAAATTACTCAACATTTCAACATTTTTTTAGGTACGGTCCAAATTCAGACGTAAAAGTCCGTTTTTACTTCGGATTCGGATTTAAATATTCAAAAGCATATATCGCAGTATTCGATCTTGACCCCCCATTATATTGTATTGATAAAAAACATATATCGCATGCGCAGATCAGGTTTCGTATCTTTTGGGGGATATTTTATGATTATTCTGTAAGGATATGTAAAAGTCCAGAAGAAATGACGAAATTCGGACTTCGGATTGGGATTCAGCGACCCAAAATACATATAACTGCAGATCATGAAACATCTTTTTGGGTCTGCGTAATGAATATTTTTATTGTAAAAGTCATAAAAAATTTAATTTGATTCACTTTTCTTTTAATTTTTTCATAAGTCTTTTCAACAATTTATATTTTAAAAGTATTGAATAGACTTTTACTGCAGAATTTAATTATAAAAGTCCCTCAAAGACTTTTAAATCAAAAATTTTTTAAGAAAGTCACAAAAAAGTTAAATTTATATAGTAAGTCTCTTTTTATTTAAATTGTTTCTGTCAGAATTACGACTGACTCTGTCTTCTGATGTGCTTAAAATATAATTGTTCATTAAAATCATTAAACTGTTAAAAAATTTTATATTTTGCTTTTATTTTCCAGTCTTTGACTGACTTTTTTTATTTATATTTTTAAGTCTCTTGATATTTCACCACATAGCCATGAGTGGCAATAGAGATACATAAAACAACAAAGTGACAGGACCCGAAGGCTTGCCTACGGAGTTGTTTAACGCATGCTAAAGAAGGGTGATCCAAGCATTTGATCAGTCACTTCGCCATATCATACAAGGTCCTTTTAGGCGTAATTTTCGAAAGACTAAAGCCATATGCTAATATATTGATCGGACCTCAACAGTGCAGCTTTAGACCTGGAAAGTCCACCACACCCCAGATCTTTGCATTATCCCATTCGAATGAACCAAGAACTGTATGAAATTTGCGGCGACATTGACATAGTCTGGCGCATAACAATACAACGTATACGCAGACTTGGATATGTCGTACGTTGGCCGAAGAAGCTCCAGCGAAAGCGGACGATCGACCTAACTTCACTTCGTAAACAAATTGGAGGATGCGCGCTTAAAGCAAAGGTTCATGGCGGGTTGTAATAGCCATCCAAGAAAGAGAACAAGAAATTCTCGTTTAATATAGCTCTTTCAGTAAAAACAATTTTAACAAAATCGGTAACGTAGGCAGCTACTCAGCCTTTACCCTTTTTGGCTTCGACATACACTTCCCTGGTTGAAGGAAATACCTCTCCTCGAAATTTCCGATGGGATAATACACGGTGTGTCCCAAAAATAACTGAACCTATTGGATATAAAATAAAATACACATTATATTATCTTGAATGTTATTATTTATTCAAAATAGCTTCCATTTGACTTAACACAACGTTTGGTACGATCAACCAGCCTAGATGCATAGATTTTTTATGTCATTTATAGCAATGTTCTTCAGTACCTCGGTTACCGCTGTCTGAATGGCTGGGATAACATAATAAAACGCTCCCTTCATCTTGGTTTTCAGTTTTGGAAATAAAAAATAACAATAAAGTTATTTAGTCACCTTAATACCAGAAACACGGTGAAGGGTATCTTGTTGTACTCCGACAGCCATAAGCATATCATCATATCAAGTATTTAAATACAGTTTTCGAATGGGGCGCAATTTAAAGGTAAGGCTATTTATTGGGTAGGTAAGGTAAGGCTATTTATTTTGTTATGTCAAGTTTTATATTTAATGAGTAAAATAGCTAAGAAGTTTAATATAAAATCTGGTGAAATCCCAGAAAGTTTATTCGAATCTTTAATAAAATGAATTAAATAAAGAGAAACGACTATAGTAACAAATGAACTAGATCAAATTTGGAAGCTTTGAGTCGTGTTGCCACTCCCGTGCGTTTTGAAAGCCCTCGTTATTCTCTGTAATATAGAGAGAGAACAACCCTCTCAGTTGTGCCTAAGAGTTACACTGTGCTCACATCGAACTCCAAGTAATAATATATTTTTTTTTAATTGAAGAATAATAATTTTATACAAAAATGTTAACCATTTATTAAAGTAGTGCAAGGAATTTTATTCAAGCTGTACCTACACTTGCGTGTCCGAGATATACGTACATGATACACCCTTAAGTACTGCATGAGAAATGCATTCAAAATCAAAGCTCCATTTCATTGGTACAAGGTCACATATCCGTACAATGTTCGAGCAGCTGGTTGTCTGCTCTGTTGGTTATATCCTTGAAATGCCTCAAAGTATCAAAAATGATTATACTTTGTTTATACTACACGTACATATGTTTATAGATTAATATCATGTCTCGTTTAATTATTCGATAAACCACTATTTTCCATAAAAAGTTTTTACGGTACTTTTAAATATTTGTGTATTAATATATAATGGGTATAAGAATTATATATTTCTCGAGACCTACAATTATGGTAAAAAGGCCATTCAATAATTTAAGTACTGACTATTCACTTATATACCTTCACTAGGCTTTTCCATGCTTGCTTATAATTATGATTAATATCATAATTATAAAGCAAATATGAGTCCTGTTGTTTAATATTTTGTGCTTAATTTAGTGGTCGCCAGCACCATGCAATAAACTCCGTAAAAATCTCCTTCTATGTTGTTAGTAACAATGAAATTCAATGAATGTCAAATTTTCGGAACTTTACCCATAGTGCACCGATAAAACCTATAAGATATAGTTTGCATTTTTCAATGAAATCAAAACAATACCAATCGTATGCTTATGTCGGGCAAGCCCGGTGGGTGTATCTACCTCTTATAATAACTGAGATCTATGTTTTCGATAGACATGGCCACACATTGCTCAATTGGCTCAGCCTGAGAAAGATATATACAATTTAAGGGGTCTGTAATTTCCCTTTTTAGGCAATTTTAATTGTCTGTCGTTAGAAATTGGAACCCTTAGCTTCAACAAACTTAATTCAAAACGAGAGCAAAAGTCGATTGAAGACTTCAAATTACAGCACAGTATTCACAGAATTCGACCGCAAAATTTATATTTGGTACAATCATTTCTGTTAAATAATATAGATCTTACCATATGAAGAGCTAGGGCTAACTAATTTCTGTTGAAGTGCTTTCTGATTTTTGAAATTTTGTTGCGACCGACATAAGTTATTAAGGTGGTAACCGTTAAGCACACTCGACTTTCTTATACTGTATGTTAAAAGTTATAATACGATAATGAAATTAAATAATATTTTATTTACGGTCCAGAAATAATAATCATGTCATGGGATAGCATTGCTTCTAAGGACTTGCTAAGGTATGTATAAAATTGGAGGTTTCATGAAGTGTACACAGTATAGTATAGCCATAATGTATATTTTATTGATTATTTGGTCTTTCGTTAGTATTCCACAAAGCCATAACTTGTCGGCCACACATCTTTTGGCGTCGCCCGATGGATCACGCTACCTACTAGACAATTCAAACGGTGGGACACGAAGATCGAATTCGGGAAACTCTTTAGAATATCGAAACATACTACAAACAGCTTGCTAACTGTAGATTTTGTTGTGTAGATCTGTGCCAGTTGGACGAAAGTTGCTCAAGGATTGCTGGATATGGGTCCAGCCCGGAGGAGGACTGTTCTCATTCCTTGTGGGTCCGTCATGGCATTTCAACACGTTCTAGGCAGGTCAGTTCTATAATTAGTTGTTTCTTGGCTTGCCAAAGAAGTCTACAGCAGTATATAGCCAGACGCAAGGTAAGCAAATCTAAGTAAATCAATTGAAGATTTATTGTTCTTAGCCATTTCTCCTTTAGATTGAGCGTGGTCTTCGGCTTTATGAGCAGCACAACCAAACGGCCGCAGTACGCACCTGGCGCAGCGCACTGAAAAGCACATGCCGACGCGAGGACTGCTTCCAACTTTTGGGCTATCTGTATCAGGCACATATGGACTGGGGAAAGTTTCGAGATGCCATTGACTTTGCCCACCAGCAACTGGGTATATCCGAGGAGCTTGATTCTTCAAACATGCGTGCGGAAACCTACTTAAATCTGAGCCGCGCCCATGCCAGCCTGGGTGGTCTGGAACGGGCTCTGGCCTATGCTCGTCATTCTCTTTATAACGAATCAGGGACAAAGTGCCGCAGCGGGCTTGTTCATTTAACCGTGGCCCGGGTTTATTTGGAAATGGGCGGGTTTTCGAGAGCTATAGAGGGCTTACAGGGTGCCCACAAAATAGCTAATGCTATTGGTGATCCCTCACTTGAGTTGCAGGTTTACGTGGCGCTCTCTGAACTTTTTGGTCGACTGCAGGACAACGACAAGAGTGCAACGTATGCGTCAAAAGCATACGACTTGTCACGGTCCTTACAGCTCGGTGATCTTAACTCGTGTCATCATCGAGCTGCACTTCTGCGAATGGCAGCTTCATTACGTAAGCAAGGCGACCTGGGAGATGCCCACGACTATTGCATGGTAAGCGAAAGATTCTCTTATGTGCCATTGGTTATCAGTCATTCTCTTCCCTTATAGGAGGCAACTCGGCTATCGCTGATTTCCGGGGATCAAGCAACGTATACACGTAGCATTCGCGTTATGGGCGACATTTACCGTAAAAAGATGGACATTGATGTATGTAGTCAGGGACATACTATACATACAAAAACCAAACGCTATGTCCCCACAATTGAAACCCAGAAAAAAGGGCACCCTTCGGCATGCCGAAGACTTAATACCCTTGCAGGTTTTTAACTACTCCGATTGTTCCTATTCTAGTTATGTAAAGTAGTGCAGAGCAGAAGTCATTCATTTGCAGATACTTATTTTTTATGAAAGTTATGCGATATAGTTGTATGATTGTAGTGAAATGCTAAAAATATGCGTCGATTGTTATTTAACTATTAATGGCACTGATCAATTAAGTTATTTCTAAAAAATTATAATTTCCAATTCCTATGGCATCTATATCTTAAAGTGATCCCATGAAAATTAAATGCAAATGTACTAATTTTCTATTAAAAAAGAGAAGTTTTGTAAATATGATGTAATATATGCCGATAGTTTACATGAAAGCTAAACGATATATGGGACAGACTGCCCAGTTTATGATAAATTAGAATACGTAAAATGTGCGCTGTAAACTTGTAGCCAAAATGAATGTACCATCTGCAAGAGTATAATTAGGCAATAGAATTCCAGACATTCTACAAAGTAGCAAATATACATAGATATGAATGTTTTTGCTCAGGATAAGAAACAGAGCCGACTGAGCCATATCTGCACGTTTGGATGTAGATATTTAATCTGTTTTACCGAAAATCGAAAATTACCGAAAATCGTTAATTACCGATTACTCAGAAAGCATTCTGCTTTATTTATATATACTGTATTGTAATACTTAAGTCCTTAAAAAGATAATGTACATTATTGAACTTTACACTTTCTGTAATCGTCAAATAGTTTAAAATCATTATATATATTATTATACCTGGTATTTTTAGAGGGCATTTCGCCAGTACGAACAGGCAATGGGCACGTCAGCAACTCTTGGGGATCGTATGGCTCAAATGGAGGCAATGGATGGAGCAGCTCGGTGTCTGGAAACCCTACGCTTGCAGAACAAAATCTGCAACTGCCGTCCTTTGGAGTTCAATACGCGTTTGCTAGAGGTAGCCAGCACAATTGGCGCCAAGGTACTGCCTACAGGAACTACATGTCATTCATTCCACACACATGGCACACTGTTGAACATTATACAATATACCTTTGCGTTCTTCTTGAATTTCAGCTGCTTGTCAGAAAAATTCGCAGTCGATTGGCTCTTATTTACCGTGCCCTGGGAGATGAGGATCAGTGCAATACTCATCTCCGATTGGCGGATCAGACAAACGCGGCCCTAGGTCTGACTTGCGGTGCATGTGGCAATGTATTCGGGTTGCAGCCTGCGAGTTTGGAAGCATTACCATGTGCCCATATACTTCACTCCAGGTAAGTAATTTATCCTCTAATTTATACTGAACTATTTGAGCCATCGGACTTACTGAGTAGTATAACATAATTATACCCTGCAGAGGGTATAATTATTTGACCAGAAGTGTGTAACGTACCTCAGGAGACAAAGTATAAAGTATATATATTCTGAATCAGCATCAATCGAGGAGTCGATCTAGCTGTGTCCCGTTTTAAATAAGTCGAAAAGTGCCGGATCGTCTAGCTACCATATAAATCGGCAGGTTTTCGAGAATTTTTCAACATTGGGTTTTGAAGTACCCTTTTTCCATTTGATTACAATCAGACAGCCACATCACCAACAATCAGTCAAAAATAAAGCCATCCTTAAGTTCTATGTCCAGCGACATTAGTTATTATACCTTTTAATGAATTCATTACACAGGCCCACAAAAAAAGGTGTATGATCTGGGTATGCAGCATATGCAGTTATATCTATTTTGGGTCGCTGATTCCGAATCCAGCGTCAGAAATTCTCCATCACGTCTGGACTTCGACATAACCTCAAAAAACTGAAAAACCTTTAAATATCCCCCAAAAGACTTTCGAAATTTTGAACTTTTATTTTAATACTAGATAAGGGTATATTTGAGTATGATATAAAAAAGTTTTCCTGTTGATATAAGTCCTTTCGACCGTTATTTTGTCCCATTTTTGAAAAGGTTCATATGAGTTATGATTTTTTACTTCAAAACTTCAATTAAGTAAATAAAAAACAAAAACTGAAAACGTGACTGTACATAATTGCCCAAATGCCATCATCCACGATATCCGAATTTCAAAATTTTGGAAGTTTTTCAAAAATTTTTTACTTTAGGTTAAAATTCTGACGTGATAAGCACGTTTTGACGTCAGATTCGGATTTGGAAGGTCAAATCGCACTACCCGATCATGACCACCCATTATTTTTTAGGGCTTCAAAAATTTTTCGAGTTTTTTGAAGTTAAATCGAAACTTAGACGTCTAGTTTAAATTTTGACTTCGGATTCGGACTTAGAAAGTCAAAATACATATTAAAGCATATATCGCATGCCTAGATCAGGATTCTTTGGGGGATATTTAAAGGTTTTTCAGTTTTTTGAGGTTATGTCGAACGGAGGTTATGTATGACGGAGTCGGAATCAGCGACCCAAAGTACATATAACTGCATATGCTGCATACCCAGATCATACAATTTTTTTTTTTTTGGGCCTGTGTTATCATTATCTATAACAAGTATCGCAAAAATCGAATGAAACTTTATCCTGGAACTGTATAAAATCTTCGGCATGCCGAAGGTAGCATATTTTTATATTTCCCTTAATGCAAAACTATATGGATTTCTTTTGAAAGATGCGCCCATGAAATCTTGCGGCGTCGGGATAAAAAGAACCCGGTCCGCTCGTGTCCAGCGTGCAACAAACTATTGAGCTCCCGTCTTCACCTTTGCGGCAGTGAAAGCGTTGTGGAGAACGATAACTTTGACGGCAGCAGCATAACGACAGTCACACTGAACGCCAACGGTCTTGCGCTCGACGGTGCTTTCCTGACGCCCAACAGCGAGTCTATGCTTCCTTCCTTGCCAGTAACTCTCCTCCCCTTGGCCACACGTACATCGAACGACGATAGGATCTTCTGCAATGGCTTTAAGAACAAGTCCATGCCTAGCATTGATAGCACCGCGCTCTTGTTGGCAGCCAATGCAACATCTAAGCCGGTTTACCGGAGCAACCTATCCCTTGCCTCGCTCAGCATGCGCGCATCTAGCCTGACAATCGACAGTGGGCGTAACGTAACGTCCTCTGTCTGAGCTGAGGTTGAGTGAATTGACTTAAACTGTATAGCACAACAACCTGAAGAAGCACCTTAATATTTTTTCGGGGACTATCCCGAATTTCATCTTAATATTCGCCAACTGTCAATTGCTTTAAGGAGTCCTGGAGTGCCAATTGTGATTAGTTATCGTTTTAATGACGTCGAACAATATATTAAACGGATTTTAAAGAGTTATAGAAGCCTATGGTTGATACCCACTACTATTGCGAGAAAAGCGGCCCAGAAAAGGGACTTGTACCTTACTAGTAAACGAGACGTTAAAATTATTAATTGCAAACTCTAAATGCAAAATACGTATAACCTATTGTTAATTAAGGACATCAACATAAATGTTATATAGATAATTCCGAGTACTTGTTGAACGCGTAATTATAAGTTCTCGATAAAATACGAGACTTTATAATAAGTATTTGTGGATAAACCGGCTACATTGAATTTGAACGAATTAGATCTCTGAAATGAATAAAAGCAAATGTTTATAATATACTGTTAAGCAACACGTAGATCGTACTGAACTTCAGTGAAAATACAATGAAACACTTATTATCTTCAGCTATGGCAACTGAACGATGGACAACTCAATCCTTGATCAAATCAATTCAATATTCTGTAAAATACCTAGTTGTTAATAAATTCTGTTGATCAACTCTAATTGCATTTGCTGAATCTGAACCTGAAAAAGTGTGAATGACTAATAAATAGCGCATGCGCGTTGGGGTCCATGAGAAACCTGGTTCAATTTGTGACAACACTTGAACACTTGTAAAAATAGGTATCAAAATCCATGTACTGTTGGCAGTGGGGTTGTCAATCAAAGTGTACATTATGTATATAAATATACATTATAAAATAACAAACAGAAAACATTAACTCTCTTTGAGGTAAAAGAGTGTCTGAAATAGTACGAGAAAGAGAGAGAGAGTGATGCAAAAAGCGTAAGGTGCAAAGTATAAAGTTGCCATACCAAGAGACAAAGTAGAGTTAGTAGTAGTAGCTACCTCATTACCTTATGTCCCAAAAATTTAACATTGGTTTGACTTTGCGTAATTGTGAAGAAAGGAAGGGGCTTCTCCTTAACATGGATTTATCTCAAAAATGCCTAAGAAAAGAATAATTTTAGGTGGCAACTCTGAAAAGTAGCGAAGGGGTGGTTGGTTTGTGGATGAGGTGAATATAAGGGTAGAGGAAGCGCTTGCAGGAGAACTGCGCTACTGGAGGTTGTTCAGCTTGAGCTGGTATGTACATGTGACTGGTTGTTCATTTTAATTTAGTTCAGTTCTCTTCGAATTGGGTATATTTTCGTGTGAGACCCCAAAACTTGGCTAAAAGTGCGGGCCCCACGGTCATATGGTCATATAACAGCCTTGCGCCTCGCCAGATACCATTTAACATTTTTGCTAAAGCAAGTATACTAACCAGTGTGCAGTGGAAAAAAATCAAGTGGAATTCAAATTAAGGAACATTAAACAATTTAAACTACTTTCCGCACTATGGCACTGTAGCTTCTTATTACATCTATGTAATAGAAGAGCGGAGGCAATTAAAGATGTAGACAAAAATTCGGAAATTTAGGGTAAGCTAAATTGAAGTGAAAATAATATTAAATGGTGAAGCAACCCCCACTAACACACAATCATACGAATGTGTGTAAAAAAATAAACATGGATACGATTGTGGGTTTGTCTATTATCGCAAATAACGCAAAGCTTCCTAAATCAAGAAAGAAAAAAAAATATGTTTTTTTTAATGTAGAAGTGATCTGAGAAACAATTTGAACTATAGTACATTGCTGTGCATGTACATGCATTACAAATGTGTGTGTATATACTATAAGGTGTTCTTTTACTACTACACTTCCATGCGTATAAGTATGTATATTTTTCAAAAACCAACCCTTAAGAGTTGGCGACGATGGCAACGGTCACGACAAAAACAAAACGGACAAAGTTGCGGCTGCTGACAACAAATAAGAAAGGCACATATATACATACAATACAACCTGCTACATAAATATATACATGTATGAAAAATACGATTTATAATGTGTATATTTGTATATCTCACAGTCCAGATAAGCAAGGTTATTACAATTTGGTGTTTTAGATATCGTATACAGTTTGTTTCTTCCTTCATATAAAAGGTTTTCCTTTTACTCTTGACTGGAAAGTATTCCCGACAGTTGAAAATAATTTGCAAAAATCTGCAGAGATATATAGTAGATATATAGTAAATAAACGATTCCCGAAGAGTTTAGGTAGAGCCGCGAACCTATGCTACTTATCTCTATAATTGTTATTTTAAATACAAAGGAGAATGTGTATTGTGACCTATAAGATTTATTCTACCCTGCTGAACTTAGAGCTCCAATATTGGTCCACTGCTCCTTATGAAATTTTAGATTTTACCTACCGACAAGGTTGTTATCTATATAATTGTCCAATTGTTTGCATGAGACTAACTTTTCTTCGTGATTCCTTCCCAAAAAAAAGGTAACGAGTAGGAGTTTGTAAGGACGGCAATATAATCTATAATATATTATTGTTATTGGCTGTGAGGACGAGCTAGTCTCCCAATCTAGTTATTTTAACGAATTCTATAATATAGATTAAATCAAATACTTTTTGATACTTTACATTTCTGTAAAACACATACTATATACTATATGCATAATATATTTCATATTGATTCACATGCAGAAATGCTTGGCCACTCGCCTTACTTCAGTTCACAGTTCAGCTAGTCGCTGATCTGGATCCTTGAACCTGGAATTCGAAGTGACTTGACGACGAGGCGTAGTGAGGAGGAATGGAATCAATCAGCGATAACATCGATCCACAAGTGACATTCGGTCAGCAACTTGTTGACGAGGCAGGTGAGATTATAGGACTCCGGAACAGGCACGAGATTGACCCGGACTGTGACGGCGACGAGACTGGAATTAGTTATGTGGATACGCGAACAGATGTTCAGGACAGCACATTGCAAACACTGATCACGGCAAGGGATGACAGTCGGATACACGACGACGAAGAGTCAGGGTCCGTCGTCATGGTAATCGACGGCATGGATCACGGTAACCAGACCATTCAAACAGCGTATCAGATAGTACCTCAACATTTGCAGCTACAGAGTGGCCGGAGTCTTCCGCTGTCACTACTGCCACTCCATCAGACACGGCACGAACGCCTGGCCGGAGAAAGCCCGGTCGATTTCGTTGGCTCTGACATTAGCTTAGACAGTCTGACAGTAAATACAGAGTCGCAGATTGTAGCGGTAAAACAAGAACAGAAGCTGCTTATAGTGCGCACAGATGATAGCAGCCTTGACAATCGTAACAGAAACATGAGCGTAAATAGAAACGAGAGAAATATCCGTAGAAGAGCTAGTCCCAATATTAATCTCAGCATGTCGAGTATCCACGTTAGCGCTTTAGATGAGCTATCTTCCGATGGCGGTGGAGTCGAAGAGGTTACTCTGAATCAACATCACCAACAGCTTCTGGAGGTACACCACCATCATCAGCAGCAGCAATATAGTCATCGCCTTGTCAGTGCATCCCACTTGATCAACCGTCAGCAGCATAATCAACGGCAACAACAGCAGCAAACTATCCAGTTAGGGATGAACAATCATAGGGACGAGCTATCAGTAATAGTTCAGCCAGAGGAGGAAGAAATTGATGAAGACGAGGATGATGAGCAAGAGCATGACCACGAACGGGATCATGACCATCATCATCATCATGATATTGGCGATCACGGAGGACACTTGCTGAGTCCGACCTTGGAACGGAGCACCTATCAGACGCTTACTTCAGTCAATAACCGTATATCTCCGGCAGGCTTTAGCCCAACATCGTATGCTACTTTAACTCCTATCCAACCACTTCCGCCCATATCGACAATGTCTGATAAGTTTGCATATGCGGGGGATCACATCTCTGGCAGCGTCAACGCGACCGTTAATGGCGAAAGGGTTACACCAACGGGAAGAATAATCAGCTGTGGCAATGGATCTAATACGGTCGATGGATCCAGCAATGATTGTGGATCTTTTAACAGCTTACCTAGTATTCCGCATCCGGGCTCTCTAAGCAGCCTAAGTTTAAGCGGACTAGGCAGTGGAGTTCAGTCACCGTATTCTTCCTACGACAAATTGCCTTCGATGATCTCATCTTCTCCGCCTCACAACTACGCCAGCTCGCCGACTCACGGTCTTTCCGGCATGGTTGGGTCATGCTCCTCGGTCCCTTCGCCCATACCTGGCCAGGTATCTCCCCATTCGCATTCGCCCCCATTGCAAGTTAATATAAATATCAATTTGCATAAATCAGTTGAACACGGAACTGGTAATGGTCATTCTCATAGCCATGAGCAAGATCATAGGCATATTGGCGAACAAGGACAAGGACATATACACGGGCATATACACGGTCATGGACTTGGACACATCCAAGAAAGTCAAGCCGAGCAGCAAGTACAAAAACAAGTCATAAGTCTTTCACAGCCGAGTGTTGTTAGCGATTACGATTCATCTTATGGAACTCATCAGCACGACCATGAGTTGATTATGTCCACATCCTCTTCGACAAACTCCACAGGCGGACGTAGCTCCCAGTTATGCATGCAACATAGCCCAACGCTTAGTCCACACTCGGCTGTATCAGCTGGTTCGGTGATTTCGTTATCGTTACATTCGCCAGCTTCAATTGTTACTCTGCCGAACATGAACGGATCTGGGGCAAATCTTTCAGTTGACCTACCCGTTGTTGTCCCACTCACACAGACCCCACCGCCTGGAAGTGATGGTACCATTGGCATTAGTGAGCAGGAGCAGCAGCAGCAGCCACTGCTTCAGGCAGGCAATAAATCTCAACGAGATGAACTAACTAGAAGCAGTCATAATGTATGTCAAAACAATGCGAATGGATTTCTCGGTGAACAGCAACATCAACAACCACAGCCCAAGCTGGCCACACATTCCCCAAAATCTATTCAGGGAACGACTTCCGTAACTCGCACCAGTTCTAGCAATGATATGGAGGAGATAAACACCAAAGAACTGGCGCAGCGTATTTCGGCAGAGCTTAAGCGTTATAGCATACCACAGGCAATCTTTGCACAACGTGTGCTCTGTCGATCGCAGGGCACACTCTCGGATCTGTTGCGTAACCCAAAGCCCTGGTCGAAACTTAAATCAGGACGCGAGACCTTCCGGCGTATGTTCAAGTGGCTACAAGAGCCAGAGTTCCAGCGAATGTCGGCACTGCGTATGGCTGCCGCACAAATACCCCAGAGACCGCTCAGTTCCGGAGTAACTGGTGTTGTTGCAGGCACAAGTGCGGCAGCAAGCGGCGCGTCAGGTGCAAGCGGACTTTCGACTAGAACGACACCAACATCGCCGCCATCAGATATTGTCTTAGTGGACTCTTTTACAGAGGACTCTCATACCTCTAGCTTAATGGGAAATGGTAATAAGTCAGCTTTCTTTCAGTTGCATAACTTTCTCTCTCATTGGTTAATCGGTAAATTATTTTTTCGCACAGACATGTTGAGTTCATCTGCATCGGGGAATTTGTCACGGATCGATCGAGCTCATGCGATCGGGAGTTGTCGGCGCAAGGAGGAGCCCCACATCGAACAAATGCCGCAGCCCAAAAAACCCCGTCTTGTGTTCACGGATCTGCAAAGACGAACACTACAAGCAATATTTAAGGTAAACGAGCCCTCGTACCTTAGGTTTCTTCGATAACCATTAACCTATTTACCTATTTAAACCAATTTAATGAATTATTAGGAAACAAAGAGGCCTTCAAAAGAGATGCAGGTGACCATTGCTCGACAATTGGGACTGGAGCCTACCACGGTGGGGAATTTCTTTATGAATGCGCGCCGCCGCTCAATGGATAAGTGGCGCGACGATGACACTAAAAATGTTCAGCACATAACCAGCCGCCAGCATTCCAATCATGGTATCATGCAGCAAGAAGAGTCTGAAGAAATGGAGCTAGAGTTGGAGGAGGGCAACATTGCAGACCATGCTCATTATAGTGGTCTCCACACGACGGCCATGTCGCCTTTGGGTAATTTCGACGATGGACCCGATATGGAACTGGCTTTGGAGCATCATAATTTCTTAGTCGACGATCACGAGAGTGCCGAGCACGACGACATGTTGTGACATAATGGCAATCTTAAATCTCTCAAGCATCAATCATTATCTCAGCATCACAATCCACACACTCGCACCCGCACGCATCTCCGTACTCGCACTCATACCTGCAACAGAGGTCGATGCAGAAGTAAAAACCGAACACGTTACCAAACGAACCCTAGCCATAGCAACAACAAACAGGCCGATTCTGTATGTGATGTGGGCATGGAGACAAGTGTTTGTAGGAGGATTCAGCAAAGATCCCGCATTCTTACGAGAACTGTAAGAAAAAACATTGTTCTCAATCACGAGGATATTGGCAGCGACAATGACCTGCGGCGATTACAACTGGAACTGAAAAAGGAAAAAGCAACAGATCAGCATCTTAAGTCAGTTAGATTTCATCCAGCACCGCTCGAATGGTCGCCGGATGTTGCTTTCCAACATTCGGACATATCCGAAGACGATTGCATTGAATATGTTAACGCACGGGTAGAGACCGAAAACAGGGACTTTCAAGACAGCTTAGATTCGATTAGGCAAACGTCTCTTAACTTTGGTTCAAAATACTTGCATGATGGGAACACAAAACTAAACGAATCGTGGGTTCACTAATTTTCGATTAGTCCGGTTTTTATGTTAGAATTGGTTGAGAACGCTGAAGCACATAGACGTGTTATTTTTTATGGTTTCGGTGTAACGATGTTTTACTAAGATATTTTAATATATTGGGTAATTGTCTAGAATCAAAGAAAACTCCATTGGTGGGGGTATAACGTTTTACGAGATTATTCGGAATGTGCCGTATAGGAATGATATCTTATAAAGTAAAATCTATCGATCGATTTAGTACATTTTTCGAGTTATCGATCTCTATTATGTACACTTTTCCCTTAAAGGAATAATTTATCACACCGGAAACAGTATATCAAACCTGACATAGGAACTGCATGCCATAATTGGAAGTTTGTTTTTCAACAGTTTAAAATGTACGTTGTTTACTAATATCAAAAGAATTGGAGAACAATCGGTTAAAAGCTTCTAACAAAGTAAAGTGACCTAATTGAATTAATCAAAACTGGATCCTTTTGACATACATAGAGTGCAACCTTTTTCATGTTGAAGGTAACCCTTATTCTCCATTTCCGACAATTACCTAGTATATACTTATATCAATGTGAAACTTAGAATTTTTTTTGCGAGTGTTAGAAAGCAAATAATTATCATTGTTATTTTGTATTTATTGTATACTTATAAGTTGTATTATTTGTTATTAATTGTACCTTTCTTTTTTAGTTGAATTTTTTTTCCAAATATTTTTATACTCAACCTAAAGCTTTCATTGCATAAACATAAGTAGGGAAAAACTGTTTTGGAGTGGCAATATACTTATTTAATAGAGTGTGACAAAAACTAAGTTATAAAAGCACGCATTCACACATTCATGTACATACATTTACATAACTGCGAGCGATGCACGAGGATCTCACAATAAGAAATTGTCAACATGTAACTATATCTAGTCAAATTGAAAAATAAATAAAAACTACTTTAATATAAATTAAATTCAATTGTGTGTCAGTTTTTTTTACCTACTTGCATATAATTCTAGACCTACCCTTTTGGGTTCATTGTATGTACATACACATGTACCTTTTTATGCTTTCGCGTACATTGTGCATATGTATGTATATACTTATGCTCATTAATTATTTGTATGTATATTTCGAATCAACATTTACAGGTAGTTGAATAAGCCATGTCCCTGTGTTTTTTTTAATATTACTCCTATCAAACAGACCATAATTTTAGTATCTCTTCAATTGAATCCGTCCCTCAATCCAAATTTAATTTTGTAAACAAAGAAATGGAGTGACCATACTAACATTTGCCGAGGCAACCCATAAGTATTTTTCGATGTTGATAGTTTTGTATATCGATATAAACGGTTGAAAAATGCATTATTCAAATAATTTGGTTTTGATTTGAAATGCATGTATATATCTTGAAATGTTGAAATGCTATAATTAAAATTAAAAATGAACCCATTATTATTGGTAAAGGTTAAATAGCTGCCTACATCACCGATTTTCTTTAAATTTTGTACATGATTTTAGGTGAAACAATAATTTTGCGGTCGCTCTAGTGATTTTTAAATTGAATTTTGAAATTAATTAAATTTACATGTATTTTGTTGTTGCCTTTTTGTGCAAGGCACCAGTATGCCTGCAACATTTGTGACGGTACAGTGTCCTACAAACCGATTCATTTGAAATGAAAACTAAGTGTTTAGAAAAAGTGCGCTGCAGACAAAAAATTTTTGAAATAAAATGAAATTGCGCTCGTGATTTTTTGCCTGCGACGCTCTTTTCCCAAGCTAAAAAAAAACTTTCTTTGCCTCACACGTGATAATGTGAAAGAAAATTCAGCTATTAAACACCTTTGTTAACGCCAGTCTTCCGACCAACGAGTGTTCGTTGCATGCTCCGAAATTCTCACACAATATGCAACTCAGAAAATAATATATTATTGTGTATAAACAACATTTCGTTTGTGCGCATAGTTGTGACGTTTTACTCACAGTTAGCCAACAACAAAATACATATAAATTTAATAATTTTTAAAATTAAATTAAAAAAATTAGAATCAATTATAGCCTTGTCAGTAAAATAATTTAAAGAAAATCGGTGATGAGGGCACCTATTTAACCTTTACCTTTATTTTATTACTCGTGTCGTTTCATTTTCCTAGAATTTTAAATTTCCATTATCAATAGTTTGACACCTCCCATCGTCATTATCAATATTACCGCCTTATGTTTTCGGTTTATTATGACCCCAGGGCCCAAAGGGTTTTACTAGTGAACGATCGGCCCTAATTGTAATCAACCCCGAAGTTGCGTACAGCGGCATCAACTAAAGGTGGAAATTAATTGATGTTCACTAAATCGACAATTTTAAATATTATATATAACAAGAGCAACAGTCGAGCGGCACGCGACAGTGGGATACCCTTCGACTTTTTTGAAACGTTAAGAGTCAATAATTGTACAATACTTATACTTAATAGAAATATTGTAACGTAAGCCTTTATATGCGTCTGTGTATGAATACGTGTATAAGCGTGTATCATTTCACTGGTCAAGCACAAATGTATGTATGTGTGTGTGTGCGTTTGAATGCAAAAAATGCGTGTGCATAGAAAAGAAGAGAAGAACAACAGATGGCGCTAAGCGCTCGCATTCTCTTTCCTTTTCTTTCCTACATGAGCATTGCAATGACGTCACAGCTTGCTGGTCTGTATACAAAATCAAAGCGAACAAGGGTATAAAAATGTATTATTTTCTAAACTGCATAAGGGTTGAGAATCTCGGCGCCTTTAAATATTTTTCGCATGCAGCGTGCTTATTAAAGTTTCGCCGATAAGATAACCATTTTTTCCCCACTGTGCTTCTGTCTATTGCCCAAGCATTTGCCTATTGCCAAACTTCACAAGCAACGCATACATTCATATGTAAGCTTGTTCATGAGTAAGCTCACATGGAAACGATCTCACAGCGTAAAGAAACACGCGCGCCCTCATCGTTTCGCTGTCTTTGTGCGAGTGAGTTGTTGCCGCTGTTCGCTGCTTCTGTGTTACTAACAAAGAGAGCCGACCGCTCTCACGTGAAGGCATTCACGTCCTGGGGTCCTAACAAATCGGAAGCATCCTGGCGAGTAATTTCCGCTCTTTGAGTACTTTACATGTTCGATGCTTAGTGCTGGTACTTTCTGCTGTTTGAGTATGTTCGATCACTAAGCACTAAACTGTTCAGTGGTTCGATGCTTAGTGGCAATGGTGCACGCGATATTATCGATGATAAAAAACGCCATAGAGGGTTAACGGTGGACGCTTCCCATTGATATTACAGATACTATCGTCGATGGTTTTACAGTTCATCTTTGCCTTAACAGTTAGTGTAGACAGTAGTGTCGAAGGCAGCAAACATGGTTCCATGATATTGGTATCGAATAAAAATAATGTCTGTTTTGCTTGTAACCCGTCCTTTTCCTCAGATGTTTTTTTTAATTGATATGACAACCAACAAATTTTTTGAAATATAACAAAATTGTATTAAATTGGCCGTGTCATTTATTTACTAAAATATTTTTGTAATAAATGACCCACGTGACTCGTTACAAATAGTGGCTACTGCAAAAAGTCGCGCAACGATATTTCATTCGACTATTATTTCGGTATTTACCAACACATACATCTATTCAGTAGAAGAGCATGCCAAGTGGCTATGCGATTTGTCTTAATAATTAATACATAAAAAGTAATAAGTTAGGTTTAAACCGTGTAACTAAAGTTGTGCAACATCAGTGTGAAGGCATTGCCGGCGCAGCTTTGTTAAAAGCAGGAATGCTAAAAGACTCTCTCAAGTTTTGACATCTATAAGTGTGTGTGTGTGGTTTTGTGTGTATACAGAAATTTTTTTGTTGTTTTGTTTGAGAAGTGTTAAGTGTTTATACACAAATGTATACATACAATGTACGTGTGCATGCGTTTGCAAGTGTGAGTGCATGAACAATTTGCTGCTGCTTAAACTGAATACCAGGACAATATCAAGGAATACAATTAAGTTAAAAATATATACAGACATAAAGACGTGTGCTTAAGGGAGCTTAAAGCTCCACCGAAATAGAATGGAATCAGCATAAAACGTCGTGTTCTATGTAGCCTAATTGAGAATGCTGTCCACAACAACAGGAGGCGCTAGCCAATCAACAAATTCTGAATCCGATACTGCAGAAGAAGTTAATGCATCAATAGCAGTAGACAGCACATCTGTTGAGAGTTCGAAGAAAGCTAAAGTACAGATAAACAGAGAGCCGTTTACCTCTCTGTCCCCAGGTAAGTTTAGGCACATGCATCTGTATTTTATGGAATATTATATTATATCATATTGAATCATTTAGATCAGTCCAAAACTATGTTAGATGAACCCACATCAAAACATGCAAAGAACACAACGTGCAGAAACAACAATAACAACAACATCAACCCCAATATCTCCAACGCAAACACTGGCAGTGGCTCATCTGCGGGAGTCGGAGTCGGGCCAACAGCAGGAGCAACATCGACATCTGGAGTGGCAGGAGGAGGACAGAACTTAACTAGCAGCATCAAATCACCAGCAAACAATGCACAGAATTCCAGTGATCACTCCAATACAAATAGCAACAGCAGCAGCGTGTCTGCTAGTGTCGGCGGGCAGATCATAGAGAGTGATCTAAGTGCGGAAGAGTTGGTAAAAAAGAAGCAATTAGGCAACAGGGAAGACGACAGCGGTAATAACGAACATATATATACACTTATAAACAAACATGTTTACATAGGACAAATGTTTCTAATACCTTTGAAGGTGGCATATTAATTTTGGCCAGGAGTTTGCAATGCACCTTATAAGACATCTCCGACCCCACAAATATATATACTCTGAATCAGAATCACCACGTCGATTTAGCCATGTGATTCCGTCCGTCCGATCGTCTGTTCCACTGCAAACTGGCCTTTCAGTTTTAGAGCTATCTTAATATAATATAATATGTAAAATAATAGAAAATAATATATCATATAATATAGAATATATTATAAAATTTTATCAAAATCGGACCACTCTAACATGTAGTTATCATTGAAACAATCGGCCGTAATGAAGTTTTTTGTATGAAGCTTTGATTTTAGAAATAACTTAACTTTGAGGCCATAATAGATAACAAGTATTGGAAGAATCGGATAAGTTAAAACCTGCAATGGTAAAAATTTTTGGTATGCCGAAGAGAGTCGTTCATTTTTTTCGAAATTAAATGATGCAATATATTGTATTGACCGAAAAGAAACCAGCGATCATATGATCCTGTATGGTTGATTATATGTATGTATGGTCTTTAAGTGAAAAACCTCCCAAACGGAATTTGACAAACCAGCTTTGATACTGTGCTTCTTTTAAGGCTTTGTCACCATACACATCACGTAACTTTTTAGCAATCTGACCTGCATTGAGCTAATAACTGAAAAAAGATAGGATGCAATAACGGAGTCATAAGCGGTTCAAAAAAATTTAGTACGAAATCACCGGTTTCTTTTCGGTCAACTCAAAATATCTAGTATGGGAAATATCGGAGGAAATAAGAACCTGCAAGGGTATTAAACCTTCGGAAAACCGAAAGTAGCATTTCTTTCTGGTTTAAAAAAATAATATTTTGCTTTATTTGAATGACCGTCATTATTCTATATAAATACATATAGCTATGTTAACTAAGAAGCAGACATCAGTTTCTGGAGAAAAAGAAAGTCAAAGCAACAATGTTAAAGGCAGCATGACAGGTGCAACATCAACCGCTATTATTAAGGAAGAACCCGCCGATCTTCTAGGGAGTCTTGTAAATATGAAAAAGGAGGAAAACTTTTCTCCAAGCATGTCTCCAGTTGGATTTGGGTCTCTTGGATCAATTGGTGTACCCGAGAGATCTGTGACGCCCGGTAAGCTTTATTAATTTCTTTGCCGTTATAGCTATATATATATATATATTACTATATAAATATGTATATATATATATATATATGTATATATATATATATATATATATATATATATATATAGATATATATAATCTTATATAAATATATCTAAAAAAATTTGTGTATTGCTCTAGTTAAAATGGAACCCAATGCAAATAGTACAAAGGCATCATCAATCAGCCTAAACAACGATGACATCGCTGGCTGTAACGTGCTGGTTAGTACATTGGATACCGATCGAATTAGCGAAGCATCATCCTCATCTAGTGGTAATGTGAGTGGTATTACTAATGGCCCTGGGCACGGTCATGGACACTGCCTTTCTTCATCACTTGGTGTTAACTCTGCACACAGCAGCGGATCTGGTAGCTTCAATAATAGCAACACCCTAGGAAGCTGTTTGGATTACATGCAGCAACAAAACCACATATTTGTCTTCTCCACACAACTGGCGAACAAAGGGGCCGAGTCGGTTTTAAGTGGACAGTTCCAGACAATTATCGCTTATCACTGCACACAGCCGGCGACAAAGAGTTTTCTTGATGATTTCTTTATGAAGAACCCTATGAAAATAAACAAGCTGCAGCGACAAAACTCCATGGGCTTAGGAATGCCGATTTCTAATGCGGGTGGCCAACAGACATGGCATGGCATGAATGCATCACAGGCGAACAATGCAAATCAGAAGATACTTCAACCGCAGCAGCTAAAACTGACTGCAACTGGGGCCAAGACGCACTTTAATCATCAGTCTGACAATGGTAATAAGCGAAACAGTTTTGCTGACACTTCTCCATCTGGCGGCTCACAAGGAAATGAGGGCGGCGGCGACCTGATGTGCTGGGAGACGGGCAGTCAGTCGTCGAACACCAGAAATCATATCGAGGGTGTTTCAGACGCGCAAGCTCTGAAGCTTATGGAAAGCGTTGACAGTGTAGTCGGTGGATTGGGCAAGTGTAATCCAGATACTGATAACAACATTATATCCCTGCAAGGGGTTAAGGTCCCAGACGAGAACCTCACGCCACAGCAACGACAGCATCGCGAAGAACAGTTGGCGAAAATAAAAAAAATGAACCAGTTTTTGTTTCCTGAAAACGATAAGATGACCAACTTAGATGGTGGTGCCATGAGCAATATAATGATAAACATGGCGAATGCAAACCAGATTCAGAGACAGATGCAGCTGCAAGTACAAGTCCAAGCTACACAAAAATCAGAACATTTGGGAGATGATGCACTAATGCCCATTCCGTTGCCGATTTCTGGCGATGTTATTGGCGACATGGGATCCATAATCTCGTGCAATAGCGGGGCGAAGGGCAATGCCTCATTGGTAGCATCGGCTGGCAGTTCCATACCTGGATGTGGATCTGGGCAAGGATCTACTGGACCTGGAACTGGAGTTGGAGCTGGAGCTGTATCTGTACCTGGAGCTTCAGCTGGATCTGGACCTGGACAGGGACATATACCTAGTCATGCGGCTGGACCTGGAAATGGGCTTAGTCCTGCACTAGGAGTCGTACCCGGACCTAGTTCTGGTCCTGGAACTGCGTCTGCGTCTGGACCTGGAACAGGGTCTGCAACTGGCCCAGCATCTGGCACTGCACCTGCTCCTCCAATTACAACGGGAACCGCACATGGACCTGGTCCTGGTCCTGGACCTGGACCTGGACCTGGACCTGGACCTGGACCTGGACCTGGACCTGGACCTGGACCTGGACCTGGACCTGGACCTGGACCTGGTCCTGGACCTGGACCTGGACCTGGACCTGGACCTGGACCTGGACCTGGACCTGGATCTGGATCTGGATCCGGACCTGGACCTGGACAGGGGCATGGTCCTTGTTCTGCATCAGGACCTGGACAGGGGCAAGGACCTAGTCCGGCAGCAGGACCTATTCAGGGACACGGACCTAGTCCTGCAACAGGACCTCGATCTGGATGTAGTCCTGGTCCTGGTCCTATTCCTCCAGGAATTCAGTGCTCTGGAGGGTCAAACACATCGATTTTGAATGCTAATTCTCCGGAAATCGGAGGGTCCTTGGGCGGTATGATGGCTGTTGGTACTGACAAAGGGACTGTAACTAACCAAGATGGCATACCCGTGTTCCAAAGCGGAATGACTCAAGCCGAGTGGAATAAAATACAGCAACAGTTTTTCGAAGAGCGATTAAAAAGTGGAAAAGGAGGGGGAGTAAACCGATCAGGATCAGGAATGTCGGGTCATATCCCCGGCCAAGCTACAGTTGGTCAGAATCCTGGTTCAATAATTCACCAACCGCCTGTTAGTGGTGTCGGCGGAGTTCCTATTGTTAACTCATCCAATCCACCAATTCGTAATAACGTTCAGGGCCCACCGCCCCCCTATCATCCAACTCAACGATCTGCCTCGGTACCAATAGCTACACAATCGCCAAATCCGTCAAGTCCAAACAACCTTTCTCTGCCTTCTCCTCGAACTGCTGGAGCGCTTGGATTGCCCTCAAATTCACCAAGCATGGAATTATCAGCGACAAGCACATCGGGCAACACCTCTACAACTTCGGCAATGAATGCAGGAGGATCGACTTCCAAGAATTGCTTTCAGATCGACAACGGATCGCCTTCAAGTCGCCATCGAGGCAACTCGACGAATGTCATGAATCATCAGCTGAACAGCAATCCCAGTACACCGTTATCTCATCTTTCACCTAAGGACCTAGAATCGTTCAACTCAACACCAAGTGCCGGTAACCTTTTATTTATTACTCTTATTATAATTTCTTATGTTGAAACCAAAAAAGTATATGCCAATCTGTCTGCCTTTCTGTCTGTCTCTCTGCCTGTCTGTTTTCCTATCTATCTGGCCTTATTAATTAATTTGATAACGTTTCGTTCAGGGTTATACCCCACGCGGGATCTTAAGATATAAGACCTTACCAATTACATATAAATTCATTAAGCTCCAGAGTAAGTATAATAGTAAACATTGTATAAACAAAATATACAGCATAGGTTAAGAGGTCAGAGAATTCTACACTCTTGGGCCTCTTTGGCTTTTATTGGTCTTTTATAAGGTACATTGATTGTATATTTTACGTGAAAACCGTTTACCGCTTTTAAGAGTTCTGCGTGTAAATCAGTTTCAAATAACTATAAGCTAGTCGTAGAAAGTCTAAGTGTCGTAAGTGTATTTATGATAAGGATTCCCATTGATTAATTGATAGTTCGTATCAATGACCAACAATCATTTGCTTCTTGGAAATACATTTTCTATATTTTATAAAGTCAATAGGATAATGCTTACTATATACAAACAATAGATTATCATAGCATTAAAAATTTACTTTTAAATAATCTCACAATGAAATTATAGATGAATTTCATGAAATTACAATCATTTCAGCTGAATTAAAGTCTACTCGACCAAGTCCGCAGCGTCTTCGTTCGCCGCCAAGCTCTGGAAATCATTTGAACGAGCCAAATAACATGGACTCAAGGTTTCCTGTTTCTAGTCCTGGTCTTAACCATAGTTACTTGCAAAATAATCCCAACACTGCCATGAATGCATACAAAGGACCCAGCGAAGGAAATGTAAATCATCATCATTATTTAGTTTTATTTATTATATTTTAATGATTATTTTTTATTTTATTTAGCGTCCAAATTGTGGAGGTGGCGGACCTGGCGGAGGACCTGGTGGACCCGGCCCGGTTCAATTTGTCCGCCGCTCCGATAATATGCCGCTCAATCCAAACAGCAACAATCGAGCAGCCCAAAATAAAATGACGCAAAACTTTGATCCCATATCGTCGCTGGCACAGATGTCACAGCAGCTGACAAGCTGTGTATCTAGTGTGGGTAGTCCCGCCGGCGGGATAAATATGATAGGCCAAGTGCCGGTTGATATGAATCTTGACGGGCATACGGGTATAGTGCCAGGCTTAGACCCAACTGGAATGACGGATCAAATGAATCATGGAAATTTGGGTAATGCGCCTGGAAATTGTCATACAATCAACCCGAATCTAATGAATACAATGGGTCAGCGCATGCTTAGTCCCAAGATTTGTGGTCTGGGCCCTGGACCCAACGGAGTGGTGCGTGATGGTCCTAGTTCTGTACCTGGTCCGGGATTTCATGGAATATTGCCGCCTGGAGCACGCATGATGGGCCGCATGCCCATTAATTTCGGTCAAAATTTCAGCCCGAATATCCAGGTCAAAGCCAGCACACCGAACACAATACAATATATGCCAGTGCGGTCTCAAAACAACAACAACAACAGTAGCAATAACAACGGTAGCAATATTCGGATGCCACCTAGCATAGAATTTCTACAGCGTTACGCCAATCCACAGTTGGCTGGTGGCGCTAGTGGTCCTCCACTTGGGCATGCGATAGCAAACGATGGATCCATAATGATTGGACCTGGACCGATGAATTTGAACTCTACAAGTGAACAGCAAATTCAAGGAAAAATGGGAAATAATTCAAATATCAATGCTAACGGAGGAATGGGCATGAATTTCTTTCAAAACTGTAATCAAATACCTGTTCTTGATGACGATAATACAATGGTTAGTGGAGGACTAACTGGCCATGAGATAGGCCTTACGCAAGGACCAATGATTCGTGGAATGCGACCACAAGGCATGCGACAGCATAGCGGATTAGGTTCGCGGATGCAGGCACCACCTGGAGGTGGCAACATCGGTAATCGCCAGCATGGACAGTTCAATGTGACGCCTGATGGCCTGGAATGTAATGATCCTTCAGCGATGTTTAACAACGTTGCAGGAGCTTGTAATAGTACTCCCGGCATGTTTTCTGGACCCCAACAAGGACAGGGAAAGCCGCCACATCACCACAAATCTATGGCATCCAATATGTGTCAAACTCAAGTAGCAATGCAAGGCCCAGTGCAAGTGCCAGTACAAGGGCAAGGTCACCCAGTCATGGGTGGTGGTGGTGGAGGACACAATAACAGTAACCTTCTTCCATCTGGTGGGAGTAGTGGGGCTCCAAGCGTCGGTGTTAATTTTGTTGGGCCCTCATCCAATGATCTTAAGTATGCTCAACAATACCACAGCTTTCAACAGCAGCTTTATGCAACTAATACCAGAAGCCAGCAGCACCAGCTTCAACAACAGAGCAGCTCTAACATGCTCGCCATGCCACCGAATCTTTCACCGAATCCCACATTCTTTGTGAATAAATAAACAACAACAGATAGCGATTCATTGAGGCATTGATGCACAACAGATCAGAACTGGATTATCCGCAATCTGTATGCAGTCTACTCTCGATGCCCGTATTGACGGGATAATACTTTTGGCATTCTCTATATAAGTGTAATTAGCTTATTATCTTAGATATTTTAGCAAAGGAGAATCCAGACGAGTATTCAGTGCAAATCAATGAATTAAACGTCATTCTAGTGACTGTATCAGTACTAAAAATGAAAAACGTTAAATGAAAACTATTAACCGAAATTAACACGATAGAAACGAGACGAATGCAAGGGAGACAAAAAACGAGGGATATTCAATTAATAATAGAATCGGCGATCGTGGGCTATGTATGTTTATTTAAATGAGATATACTGCAAATAATTAGGATTCGAATTCAATGTATTCTGTATTAAATGCAATTAAGCAAGTGTATGTAAAATAATAATACCTTTTAACGTACGACTTATATTTGATTATTATTAATCTTAAGTCAACTAAGTATACAAGCATGTAAATTCTTCCATAAAATATTTAAAAATTAATGCAAAATCGGCAAAGTTTTCATTTATTTATACAACGGTCTAAAAATTATGGATACTGTGTAGTATTAATTATTCTTGACAAGCAGATATATTTCCTTTATTCGACAGATTGCTCCCAAGTCAGCTATTTGTTATAATGTGGTTTGGTTGCAATATATTAACAAAATATAACAAGTTGCTAGTAAATCTACGATATATCGTTCCGATTCGGCTCATAAGAAAAGCTCGAGTGCACCTGATAGTCACCATCTGTCTTGATTTTTTTAATTTTTTAATGTGCGTAGTTTTAAATTGTAGAATACCTTAAAGCTGAATTCTTTAACGCCGTAGGAGTAAATCCCGGAGATCTAGGTGACCATTCAATGACGTCGCTTTTTGACATCAGACGTACAGGGCTTTGGGTTGTTGTCTTCACAGTGGTCATTGCAGCGAACAAACGATCCCCAACTGTCCTGACATCAAACGATATGCACGTTGAGTTAAGACAACTGTATTAAACCCTCGACCATTGAAAGTGTTCAAAAGAGGGTGTTATAACTTTGTGAAAATGTAACTTACAGACAGAAGGAGGCGAAGGAGACCCCACAAAGTATAATATTCTTGCTCAGGATCTATCTGTCCGTCTGACCAGATGCACACTCAGATCTCAGATGAACACTCAGATCTCAGCTAGTATTCATAGTAGGGACACTAAGTTTGGCATTAAGATTTTAATATCATGTGCAGATAAATTTTATTTCAAATGTTTAGTGGCCGTCCACCGCCTCCGCAAGTCGAAAAATTAAATAATGAAAGTCCATTTGTTAGCAACGTATAAAAGATAGTTAGTAGATACTTAACTCACTATTTTATCTATCTTTCCTGAAAATTTCAAATTGATAAAATCTTATATACGGGAGTGATTCATGAAAGTATGAGCATAACTTTAAGTATAGGCCCTCTTCTCTTTACACTTTTCATCCAAGATCTTTCGTTGGGCAAACGTAACTTACGTACTCTTATGTATACGGATAATGTTTAGCTTTGTTATTAGCCTAAAGACGACTTTTTTTTTTTTTTTTTTTTATATTTGGAAGCGAAGAATCCATACAATGCAAAAAGTATCATAACAGCGCAATTAACAGTAAATATTAAAACCAAACCTCGCACTAAGCATGAGAGGACTTACTAGTTTGTCTCATATTTCGAGTGGGCCTTTAAGTTTGTCCAATTGTTTTGGCGAAACCCTTCCTTTTTAATCTCCTTAGAGGCCTAGCAGGGAGTAAGCGTCTAGCAAGCATACTTTGGTGTCGTCTAAGTCTATCTCTATATCTGCTGGTGTGCCTGGAGATCTGCTCTTCCACTGTATGGAGATTCAGATCACGGTGCAGGGTAGTGCCACGCACATAGTACGGGCAGTCTGTAATTGCACGCATGGCACAATTTTGCAAAACCTGTATGCGCTTGTAATTGGATTTTGCAGAAATACCCCAGACCTGTATTCCGTACAGCCAGATCGGGGCTATGCAGTGGACGTAGACTGCTCTTTTGGCTCTCAGTGACATGGTACTTTTCCTGTTTATCAGCCAACGCAGTTGTTGCATCCTTTGATAGCATCTCCGAGCCGTAGCTTTCAGGTGCGGGCCGAAAGTCAGACGTTTATCAAGGGTAATCCCAAGGTACTTAGCCTGTAAAGGCTGATCTAGAATTACACCTTCCAATTCTATGGGTGCAGTAATTGGAATTAAGGTCTTCAAAGTGAAGCAGGGATTGGTGGTCTTTTGTGGATTAACCTTTAAATTCCATCTTTTGCACCATGCAGCCAGTGTGGTGAGGTACTCTTGTAGACCCCGTGCTGCCTCGTTGCGACAATTAGAGCTGTACAACAGTGCGATGTCATCAGCGTACGTAGCAAGTAGGGCCTTCCTGGGATCTACCATATGATAGGCATTTGGACAGGGAAGATCTGCAGTAAATACTGAGTAGAGCAGCGGTCCCAGTACACTGCCCTGCGGAACTCCAGCCCTCATAACGCAGGGAGTCGAATAGGTGTTTCTGACCCTGACCATGAATTTCCGATCTTCCAAGTATGATTTTAGAACTCCATAATATGGTGCTGGGAATAAGTTTTTAATTTTGCTTAGAAGTCCGTCATGCCAGACCCTATCGAATGCCTGTTGCGTGTCAATGAACACAGCATTACAGTATTCCAAATCATCAAAGGCCTGTAGGATGTGTTTTGTCAATCTGTGTACTTGCTCCACAGTGCTATGTCCCTTACGAAATCCAAACTGATGATCCGGCAGGATACGACGCTCGATAATAATGTCACCTAATCTGTTGGCAATCAGTCGTTCCCATACCTTAGATAGCGAAGATAAGAGACTTATGGGTCGGTACGATTCAGGGCTCTCTTCAGGTTTACCGGGCTTATGTATCATTAAGATTGCAGCCAATTTCCACTGCTTTGGGAAAAACTGCACCCTGAATATGGCATTGAAGACTCTAGCTCTTATAGTTTCTGAGATCCAGGTGTTCATACAGACAGACAGACGGACAGACAGACGGACAGACAGACGGACAGACAGACGGACAGACAGACGGACAGACAGACAGACGGACAGACAGACAGACGGACAGACGAACAGACAGACATAGCTCAATCGACTCGGCTGTTGGTACTGATTCAGAATATTTATAGTTTATGGGGTCGGAGATGCCTCCTTCTGCCTGTTACGCACATTTGCGTTCCGACAAACACAGTAGTCCATGAATTTTTTTAAAATCCATGGCCTAAAAATGAAGAAATGTGTTCTTTACTAAATTAAACTTTGTTCTTCAACTTAGTTCTTAGAGAGCGATGTACCAAATTTAGTGAGTATATCCATTTATGATACAAATAAAGAATATATTTGTGAGGTTTTCTGCGCCTTCTTCTGCCTGTTACATACAACTTTTATTAAAAAAAAGTAAAAAAATTAAAATTAAAGGTTCATATCTCTTCTCTTGGAGCTATCATTTCAAGTTTGGAAGCTGAAAAAAGGCATCTCCGACCATTTATAATCTAAATCAACTGAGTCGATAGAATCTCCATCCACACATAACACAAACTCTGTTGTTATGTAATTGTATGAATTAAAAGATTTCGATTCGCTAGACATCTTTTTAAACACGTTTTTCAGTTTTCTTTTTGTATATGTTTTTTTATATTGAGTTATTATGATCAGCATCCATATCTGACTGTGAATTTTACAGTTCCTAAACGAAGTATTTAAATCTTTACTTTATAGTTCGGCACACAATTTCTGAAACTGTATGATTTGGATAGACAAATAAAGGAATGATTAAGGGAAATTGCAACGAATATTGTGCTCCGATGCACAGTGTGTTGACAGACATTTCCTTCTGTCCGGATATCCGTCTGTCAGGATATTAATCTGTTCGTGCGAGTATTCAGATTCAAGCTAAAGAAACCAAATTTGGTATAAAGGTGTCACGTCCCCGATCTCTCAAATCAATCATTTAATTTTACAATTTATAAGCAAAGTTTAAGATATAAAACATTCTGACTTTCTCCTAATACTTTCGCTGTCTAAAATATCTACCTCACCTATAAATTTCATCATATCGGACAGTAAAAACAGAAATTATTTAGCTCACATGAGTTCGCAAAGTCTCAAGCACCGCGTACACCAGTGTGAGAGTGATATAGCAAAAGGCGGAGAAGGGTATCACACTGTCGGGCGTGTTCGACTGTACTGGTTTCTTTCTCGCGGAAAAATAGCCAATTCAACTTTACAATTGGTAGAAACGCGCTGCGAAGGACCGAAAATCGATGCAGTTAGAGCAAGTATTCCGAACGATATATTTTTTATCATTCATTTCATTGTTTATCTCGTTTTCTTAACAGAAATTCATCAGTTAATAGGTGAAAAAAGAATTATTTGAATTTTAAATGACCTCGCCACTATATATATACATATGTACATATATAGTCGGCAAAAAACAAAACTTTTACTTCTCTTTCTGCCACTAACGATCTACTATACGTCAATTATCCGCACTCTAGTACATATTTCTTGGTTTCAAATTTGAATAGCTTAGGTCTTAGCTACCCACCTTTCCTAGACCTCTTTTTTCACACAGGGCTTTTTGACAGCGGAGATCATGCTTTTTAGCTGTTGTTTTTACTGTTATCTGTTTTAGGGCAAAACGTTTTTCTATTTCGTGAAAAATCAATTTCCACGTTTCCTTTTAATGTTTTGAACATTTTTCATGCGCCATGTTCACCTGGGTTTGATCGTTTTTTCTGCGTCCGTCTGTGACTGGATGTGTCCTTTAGTTATACTATTATCCATTTTATACTTTACGCATACCCTTTCTAAGGGCTTGTAGACTTTAGAGTCACTGAGATCCATGTCAATCCTCTTGGCTCTAATTAGGAATAACGATTCCAATTACCAATAATCCATACAAGCGTCTGTCCACATGTGCTCCATCTGAGTGTCGAACATGGAATGAACGTGGCTACTCTACGAACACTGTTACACAACTCTTGAGAGTGTGTCCCTCACACTCATTCACAAACACACACATGCACGCACACATACACATAATGCTTACTCTGTTGATGCAGGTGACTAGACCAAATTATAATTGACAATACATGTGTGTGTGTGTGCTCACATATGTGATGAGTATATGTGCGATAGGATGAGCCCAACCCGCCTGGTTTGACTGGTTTCAATTCGGCTTGTCTCGGCTGGCCTCGGTACTCGCTAGCTCGGCAGCTCGGTAATGGCCCTGATCTCTGTTGGTGTGAAGGGCGATGTTATGCAAATGCATGTGCGTGCCCGCAACTGACCTATAGAAGTGGAAAGCGGGACAGCTTCGCACACAACCCCCATTGCAGGCCAACTGTCCGCTGGGCTCTAGCCTTAAGTAAAGGGGCAAACAAATTTAAATACTTGCCTGGGCAGCTTTTATGCTAGTGTCCTGTTCCTGTTCGGGCATCGACAGCCAGCAAAGGGATGCGTGAGAAAACCAGTTTTCCAGCTGCACTTCTTTTGCGTGTGGCCGCCCAGTAGGTCGGAAATGTCCGGTTTGGTGACCAGCTGCTGCTTTTAAGCAGAGATCCGCTCCCTTAATTGGAATGCAATCTCGGCTTGGCAAAAGGGTTTAGATGTGAACGTCTTAGGCGACCCGTGGCCCGCGACCCGACTGCCTCTCCTATCTTGGGCAGAGATAGTGGAGGGTCTATCGGATGTGCTCCTAATTTCCATATTTCAACGCAGACCCAATGATGGACTCTTCAACTGTAGATGTACACATGGGCAGAGATCTTCTAAAGGTAAGGCAATCTCATAAAAGAACCGATTTATTTTTTGCTTCTCAACTAAATCAAGTCTCTTGGACAGGTCCTCTTCGGGACCTGTTCGACTGTGTATTCCTTATTTTCGGTCAATTTTCACAAAATCGATAAATCTCTTTTATATTTCTGTTTTTATAAGTGAAACTTAGTTTTTTTCAGCGCGACTGTACCCTGTCACATCACCACACTCGTTAGATTCGTGAGCGCCAATGTCCCACTCCTACTCCCAGAGCTCCCCACCTACCATCGTCTTGCTCAGTCCACAGTAACCACCCGTGTCCGTCTCCCGCAGCATCGCCATCATCATCATCGTCGTCATCGTCATCACCATCGCCACCGTCCCGCACTCGCCTACGCCTTTTTCGTCGCCTTCCAAGTGCAGAGCAAGCGGGTGATTTAAAAATTTAATGCCCCGCGGCTATTAATGGTGGAAAATGCTTGCTTGTATAATAAAACAAAACGGCAGAGCCTTGTGGGCGGTGGTAGAAAGTGGTGGACGATATGCGCAGGACGACCGTCCGTCCGTTCGCCCGTCCACCCGCCCAAAACTGGAACGTATAGTAAGCGTGAACAGGGGAGGCGAGAAGACCCAAAAGAAGAAATAAATATGGCGCGTGTTTTGCAAAATAAGAAATTTTAAATTCAAATATTGACGACGACGACGAAGAGGAGGATTGGGGACAAAGAGGAGGACGGTAGACGAAGACTACAAGCCGTAGCTCCCCTTCAGGCAGCGAAACACTTCTCTGGCGTTCGGCATTCGGCCGTTAGATAGAGAAAGCCCAATTTTTCTTTGGCTTCGTTGCTTACTGGCCTGTCATCCTTATTTCTTTTTTTTTTTTGCTGGCGACGCCAGGACATGAATTCGACCCTTCGTAGTGGGTGTAGAGCTGAGCCGGCCGAGGGCGGGTACGGTGGCGGGGGCTTTGAGAACCATGCCTTGAATCTTCAACCTGGTAATGAAACTCGACGCTGGTGGTTGCTTTTGTTTCAAATTTTATTTCTCTCTACTATACTAAAATTTGAATTAAATTGGCTGTTAATACTTCGTAAATATGTATTGTTCAAGTATATATGCTAAGATTTCTGCGTAATGCTTCCTTAGTTAATCTGTATACGAGAACGTACCAACAAAGCAATAAACCTAAAATAAGGGATTTCTGATTAATAATAATAACAATAATAATAGTTATATTAATGTAAGATTACTACATACAATGTGTGGTTCTCTTGTGCAAAGTATACAATCTATTCAAGATTCCATTTCTAACTTAAACCAATATATTTTGAGATTCTAATATTAAAACGAAACGTAAATTTTGTGTAGAACTATACATACTAGTAGTGTAAATTGAAGTTCACACGTTTTTTTTTTAAATAAAAAATATTTTTTCCATTATTAACCATTTGATTCTGTACGTTTTTCGTATCTTCTGTACTCTTTTTGAATACCATCCCGGGCATACCTTTTCTATCTTCATGCACTACTTTCGAATTGTGCGTTTGATTAATAAGAAGAACGAAGGTGAGACTGGGCACAGTGGCCCAAACTGTCTGTTAGCGGAATTTAGATAATAACTTGGATAAATAAAAACATATCTAAATGAATTTTTAAACATCAATTTAAAACACTCATTGCATGTTTCTTGAATTTCAATTTTACGACTAATTCAATGATCAATATATTTAATTCAATACCATATACAAAATATTAATCGGTATTCGACGATCCGTATCTTTTGAATCATAATTTGTATCAGTCATTACCAAAACCATGACGTTATCCAATTTGCAGTTGTCTTGCTTCCACTTCGAGTTGACTTCGCGCTTAGGAACGAATACTTCACCTAAAAAGCGCAATAAATTCAAAAAACGCAGATGGATGAAATTTTCGATGCTTAAGAATCAAAACTATTTCGGATATGTGACTTTAAAAGCCTATATAATAAAATGGGAAATTAAATATTTTTACATATTAAGTTTTGACTTTTATTCCGCTAGATCAGTCGTTTGGGTTATTGGGCAGCATGACAAGAAACTATGCCCTAATGGAATTCTTCAAATGTAAATGTAATGTAAGGTAAATCATTTGAAATCAGCATCTATTCGTATTCATGAAATTGGTTTGGTTTTCATTTTGTATGGGCCGCGCAATAATAATAATATTTTAAAGTTTGAAATGAGATGCGGCAGCAACAATATATTTAACTTCTGTGCTAAGCGTGTTATTTTTTCAAAATTTCTCTAAAGCTTAATCGGAATATAAACACCTTAAGCTAAAATTCGCAGTTTGTTCAGATATTGGTTGATTTTCTCTGCAACATATATTGCTCAGGCTTTTTCTTTCACTTTGTTTTCACTGTTAAATTTTTTATTTATCCAATGAAACTTACGTTGGCCGATAACGCGTCCGTCCGACCGTATATGTATATGTACATATTCAGCAACTCATCAATTATGTGTAACAATATCTGTAGAATAGATAGATAAATATTTATGGTATGGATACGTAAAATTGGAAAAGCTGAGTTGAAGTACCTTCTCGTACTCGATTTTCATTGATATAAGGGGCCGAGAGGGGCGTTCCAAATTTCTAATAAATTATAGAGAATGGAGCCGAAAACGCTTTTGAAAACTTATTTTATTATAATATATATTATTTTTATCAACACTTTTTGTCAAAAAGAATTCAAATTAGAAGCCAAAGATATTTCGATTAGGTAACTGTATGTCAAAGTCGGACAGTTATATATCTTATACGAGTACGTCGCTTTTAAATCGAATTAAAGCATTCAATTATTGATTTTCCGTGGTGAAATAAACTTAGATTTTATAATTGCTGAGATCTGTGTGTTTATACACACAGACAGATGTTTCAATCGACTCGGCTTGTGAGCCTGAGAAAGAATATGTGTGTATACTTTAGGGTTCTCCTGCCTTTGATAATCTTCAATGGTAAGTTGCCTCCTATTTATATTGAAGTGAAATCGATTGCATATTTACATTCGTTCATAAAGATTGCAACCTTAAGTAGTTCAGGATCTAAATATCTAACAAAGGTCTGACTTTCTACATAATTCCAAATTTAATTATAGATTGAAAATCATTATTTTTGTTATGTATTGTAACCCAATTTGGTTCATAGTTGACTCTATATATTTAAATGCTTTAATTAAGGAATATATGCACACACGTGTATGGGGTCCCAGATGTGCGTTAAACCTCTGGTCAACATTAATATAGCGTTTGCAAGGGTATAAAAGTAGAATTTGCACAATATTCTGTCGCTAAAGGTAAATGGAAATGAGTTAAGCTTTCGAATTCTCAATTCAAAATGGATGTGGGGAAGTGAGAAAATTCCCTTTTCAAACAGCCAATGAGAACGGCGAATGTGCGTTTCGAATGGCTCAAGAGAGTGTTTGTAATAAGAGAAATCTACCCTTAAAATAGCAAAAGAGTAATGTGCCCAAAAAGGGACGAGACGAATATTGTGAAACAATTTACCAACAGATGGCGCTAAAAGCCGTTAAGTAACTTTCAACCATAGCGGTCCCTAGCGGCTAACATCTGAACTACGACCGAGGATTTTTTATATTATTTTCTTGGTCATCGGAGTGTGGCATACCCCGGCCCGCCGCCCCCTGGCGCTAAATTTGGGTTTAAAAAGGGTTTTCATCTAAAACAAACGAGAGAAACTTAAACTCAACTCAGCCTACGAGCTATACACTTTTCGAACCCGCTTCCAAAAGCGGTGGGTACTGATCAATGAAGAAAACAAGAACGAAATCGAAACAGCCCCAAGTCGCTATCTGCTCTAATTTCGTTGCAATTTCCAATTGAAAAACGAAAAAAGCTTTTTTGACGCTAACAGAAAATAAGCGCTGCTCGGTATGCAATACAATAACACATTCTTATCTGTGATTTATTCTGTTAAAAGAGGAAGACAGGCAGCGATTAATCTTCATGTAAACTAATTAGTTTTGGCTGCTAAACAACTAAAAGGCTCTGTTTTAAGTCATATTAGGTGCAAAGCTGACCAAGTGATCCAAGTGTGGGGTACTTTCTCTAAGACGCAGCTCAATAGGCTTAGAGCCATACAATCCGAGCTGTACAACATGCATCTGGGCTACCCTGGTACGTAAGCAACCGAGTCATCGAAAGGGACTTAAAAGTTGTCCCATCGGGAGATCAATTAAACTTCACAGCAGCCGATATGCCGACAGACTTACCGCCCACCCGAACACGTTGGCGAATGATCTCGTCGACCCCATTTCCCTCCGACGTCTGAAAAGAATCCATCCGCATGAACTTAGTCGTAAGATAGCTTAATCCCTCTAGTGTTCATTTGTATATATTATAATTAAGAAATTTTACCCATAACATATTTTAAGCTACACATTATGTTAAGTTTAGAAGGCACTGAACGATTCCTAGTGATTTAAGATTAATAAATAATATTAGAATTTCGCTCATAAAAAAATAATAATAATTGATAAATTTGCATTCTTTTCAAAATATTGATGTATACGCAATTTTGTTTTGCGATTTTAAGCTTTTTCTGTGAAATTAAGGTGCCCAAAATTGGACCACCTAGAGGGCTCTGCCCTCTGCTTGCTCGTTCATGAGCGATAACTAAAATGATATCGATAAATCACACAGATTAATATAATAATGAAAGATCATTCTGGTCGCAGTGCCTCGCGCCTTCTCTGTTGGGAGACTCCCTCTGTCAAAATAATAAAATAATAATATAATAATGAAAGTGAATATTTAAATAAGTGTGATTGGCAAATTAAAAGGGTTGCATTCAGTGCCTCTTGTTCCGTTGGGCACATAAACTATTACTAACTTATCCCAGTTCAGATTCAATTTTAACACAAAACTGTCACTTAATTAACTTAATTTAAATTTACTTTATCCTTGCAGAGGGTATATTCATTTTTCCTAAGACCTTACAACGCGCCTTAAGGAACATCTCTGACCCGGGGAGTTAATCTAGCCATGTCTGTCTGCCCTTCCGTACGTGTGCCTTTTGCAAAGCAAACTATTCTTCAGTTGCTACCTGCGAGTAAAAACATTCGGCATGCCGAATGTAGCCTTTCAAAACTTCAAATTAAATAAAGTTAGATTATTTCCAGGGTTAATAATATTTTTTTACATAAAATAAAAAAGAAATGATAATAAAAAGTTTTGGAAAGTACTACTGGGGACAGAGTAGTGCAATCGGCTTATAAAGGCTTTACTATCTATGCGTCTAAAATTAGTAAATTGCGAATATTTGTTACCTATTTTATTCTAATTTCGTTTTTGATTCACACATTTTATACTTGTCTTAGAAATTTCAGTTTCCATTGTAGTTGGTGCGAAGTCAACTAATCTCTCCTTCTTCCCGCCATTGCACACTATCGAATTATGTTGTTCTAAGCCCTTGCACGCTGTTATTTCCTCCGATCGATAAAATGATAGTTATGTACAATATAATGCTGCAGAATTTAATAATGTTATGTAATTCAATTTTATGTCTTACTTGGTTTGGCAATGATAAATTAACTTACTAGTTTTCATACAAAAACCTCATTGCGGCCGATTGTTCCTATGGGAGGTATATGTCAAAGTGGTCAGTTATTGATGGTATTATATGCATATTATAGAATAAGTCCGATGTGGTAAATTGGATTAGAATATCTTGACGATCTGGCTTGTTTCGACTTATGTGTACCAAGTTTCATCAAGATAGCTCTAAAACTGAGAGACTATTTTGCGTTGCAGATAGGCACACGGACATTTGGACCCTCCGACACACAGATATATTTATGTACATATAAACAAGAGTACCAAGCGCAATGTACAATAAGATGGGATGCGCAATTTACAAGCAGAGTGAGATGGACTCACCGACTGGTGCTAAATATAGAAGCATAATTCAAATTGAGCCCCGTACAAGGTGGCTACTATATGACCTAGCTTCTCACAGGATAAACTTGTTTTTGCTCTAACTTGGCAAGTAAGCTCATAATCCTGCAGTTCAATCCTATATTTGCAATGAAGAAGATGAGATGATGAGCCCCAGATAACTAGGAATGTGTGTGTGAAATATGTGCTTGCATAGTTTTGAAAGACTAGCAGCAGTCAACAAGTATGTAGATCGGCTGAGCTCGATGTCTTGCGAAGATTTATACTTAAGGAGAGGTTGCGCAAGGGGTATTACAAACGAGCCGCAGGGAGACTGTTCCTTAGCGGGTATTTTGGTTGGTGCAGGGCCCACACTGTCCGTCAAGATACACGGACAGACGGACAAATTTATGATGCAGATTCGGAATATATCTGAGATGTTCTCTAAAGTGCGTTGCAATTTGCTGACCAAAACTAAAGTACCCTTTGCAAAGGCATAAGAAAGGCTGTTCTTCAATTACATTAGGTTGTTTGAAATGACTTATTACCATTTAAGTATAAACGAATGGTAGAGTTGGAGTAGAAGTTCCTTTAAAATTAAAATTTACATTTTATGCTGCAAAGGCTTCTCCCGAGCAGATACAATTAGCTTCTCTGTCGCCTTGTTGGCTGTGCCACCACAAACAAGCGAAACAGTAGCTGCAGGCAGAAGGTGGGAAGAAGAAAAAGACTTCTTCTGCCCTTATGTGGCATCTTCACCTTAAATGGTTTTGTTTTTCCCAGATTCCTTAGGCGCAACGCGAAGGCAGCGCGAAGGCAGCGCGAATTCAAGCAGCCAATCATAGTGCGCTATCGACAATGTAGGCTGTCCCGCTGCTAGTGTTGTATAGGGGTGTTTGCGTCTCATATGTCGTGAATGTGTATGTGCATGTGCGTGTGTTCTCTATATACATTTAAAGTATATAAAAGCGTGTAGGTATACAACCTTCAATAGAATTAGCGAAAACTCGCGACTGACGCTGCCACCAAGACGTCAAGGAAAGAGAAAAGAAAATAAAAAGAAAGAAAAGACACGAGCTGCTGGAACGGCGACATGAACAAGGGTGAACTTTTGGCAATATTTTTCGGGCACGAGCCAAGCTTTAGAGCTAGTACGTGCACGCCTAAAATTACTTTTCAAGGCGCAACTGTACCACGGAACATTATGTATGTATAAGTAAACGTCTGCACAGACACATATGTATGTGTTTGTACATATGTGCCAGTATGCGTGAGACTTCGACTCTTGCAGAATTCTTAGATGAGGGATAAACGTTGAATATGATAATTTATTTAATTAAAGGTAGTTGGGTAAGGGAAGGATTTCTATTTAACCAACGCCTAGTAATGAAGGGCTATGATCTTGGGTTGCCAGATAGGTCTCGTATGAGATCGGTAGGTTGTGAATCATGTCTCGCATATTTTAAGAAGGCGGTTTTGAAATCAGTACCTCTTTAAACTATGCATTAAATACTTTCAATATAATTTGTTCATCTCAACCAAATCGTCAGAAATCAATCAAACACAAAGTGTCCTGCATTTAAAACTATGCTTGGAATTCGATTTGTGTCGATTTACGTGGCGATACAGTCCACTGAGCCGCTGTATGACTATTGCCACATCGGCAAAGTTGACCGTTTACCGTGAGGGTTTGATATCGCGGCTACTTCCTGTACTGGAAATGATTTCTTGAATATCTTCCATATTTACATATATTTTCCAATCTAAATCGGCAATATGGGTGTTATTCAAGAAAGTGATCTAGTGATATAAATGCGTTTACATTCATGGTTCAACTGATTTTAAGAGTCGGAAATGGATATAATTAAATTCTGAAACTAACTTGATCTGCGTGAAAAATTAGACATAGGAGGTGTGTTCAAAAACTAAGGTGACTGACTCGAATTTCGCGGACAATGTACTTTTGGTTATCGATTTAAAAATACCCTTCGACCATTGAAAATCAGTCCGGATGTCCAACTGTCCAGATGAACACACAGATTAAAGTTGTTATAAAAGCTAGAGACACCAAACTTTCAGATCAAGTTTATTTCAAATATTGGGTCCCACGTCCACCAAATCAATAATATAATCTTTTAAGTTGATTTATGAGCGACTTATAAAAGATATAACATTCCGAGTTACACCAATACTCGTATTAAGCTAATTCTAATACGAATATAACGTCAAAATTTTAAACCAAAACCTTGTTCGCTATGATTTTGTATTCAGACCAGCAAGCTGTGACGTCATTGCAATGTTCATGTAGGAAAGAAAAGGAAAGCGAATGCTTGGCCAATGAAATGCTACGATGCACGTATTCATATACAGCCGTTTGTTTAAGAATGCTTACGTTACAATATTTCTATTAGAGAGTACTATCGTACAATTATGGACTCTTAACGTTTAAAAAAATTTCGAAGGGTATCACACTGTCGCGTGCCGCTCGACTGTTGCTCTCGTTTTAATCATCGATTTGCAAGGGCGGTAGGCATGGCATACAACATTTGATGTAAACTTAATTTGCGCATAGTATTTGTACATATATGTCAAATTATGGGGGCCGAACGGGGTGTGGCCAAAATCTAAAATAAACTTGACCTGCGTGCAATTATTAGATATATTGACACATTGACAAATTTGTTTTTATAGTTTCTGAGATCTAGGTTTTCATACGGACGGACGGACAGACGAATATAGTTTGACATACATTTTCGGTTCCAAAAAGTTATTATACCCTATGGTTAGCGAGTTGGTCAGTTATTTGTTTTTTTTACAATACATTACTTTTTACATCTCTATATACAAATAGGTTTTGTGTCGGACGCAATAAAATACAATAATTATTTAAATATTATAGGGGTTTGACGACATTTGTTTTTTAAACTCATTGAAGTTGGCTCGAAGTCAAGCTGCAAAAAAAAAAAGTGTGTTTTTAATTTTATTTGATTTTTTCGATATATTTCGCTTACACGTCGGTAACCGTCGTCAGGGCTAAAAAACACAAAATTAATTTGTTTTACACCTCTGCTCTTGTTTTTATTTTGTACCTTGACCTCGAGCCAGCTACAATGAGTTTAATTATTTAAATAAAAATAGCGAAGATAACACCAGTAATAATACTCAAGGATAAAACTATGTTAAAACATTTTGTACTGTAACTGAATGACCATATGTCGAGGAGATTGAGCCACATCTGTCTGTCTGTTCCGATATCCGGATATACAGTGTAAACACACAGATATCAGCTAGAGATACTAAATCTGGCAAGACTTTTCATGTAAACAATGCGCAGACAAAGACTATTAAAAATATTGGGCGCCACCCCCACCTCCCCTGTAAATGAACAATTTAAATTGTATTTTCAACTCGTTTTGTAATCGTCGTATAAAGATACAACTTGCCGGCTTTAATATATACTTATCGGATTGAAATATCTAGCATACTAATCCTCTATCAGACAATAAGAACAGAAATTACTCAGGAAGGTATGAGCATAACATATAAGGGCTCTTTTGTTGTATATAGACTGTAGCTCTCGTTACTTTAAACTTTAAATGTCCTTCATTATTAATTATAACATTCATCAAAATTATTTACAGCGTGAACAAACGGACAGACATGACAAGATCGATCTCCCTAGTAATACTTATTCAGAATGTACTTTATGAGGTCGTAGATGTATCCTAAGGTGCGTTGCAAACTCCTGGCCAAAAACAATATGCCCTCTGCATGGGTATTAATACTCCTACATGAGAAAAGCTAAGAACCGGGTAGGTCCTACAACTTTACACGAGTGTGCGCGTAGGAAGTGCTAAGATAGTGAGTAGTATTAGTGTCTTGTAAATCGCAAATAAGAAAAAAAAACTTGTACGAAAATAATTTTCACCAATGGCGAGAACTCGCAGCGCGTGGTGCAGCGTGCCTATTGGCGCGGCACTCTGCAGTCATCGGTGCGTACAACGCGCGCGAGCCCGCCTCCGTGGCATATCCGCGTTAGACTTTAGGCATTCTCCATCAGCCCCCAGCCCCACTAATGCAACCTCCATTTCTTTTTGTCTTTATCACTGGAAAAAGGGGTTGCTGAGGTTTGGCTGCTGTTGCCTCAATAAGCATTTCTTGTTTGCTTTTTTACCGACAAATGGAATATTTATACTATTTATTAACATCTTCTTCTGCCTACGACTTGTGAGAAACTCATTATACTATTACCCTTGTCTAACGGTTTATTTTTATTAAAAACTGTGAGAAAATAAGCCTGTTTTAATTTCCATTCACAGATCACAGCCAAACCAGTCTGTCCACTTAGTTTTCTCACAATTCTTGTCTATTTTCTTGGGCGAAAAATTATAATAAAGTCGGGAATTTGACTGACCATTGTCGTTGACTCGCTGCCGTGCAAGTGACGCTTGACCAACCCTTGCACGTCTTCTTACACGTCCTGTCCATCCAGTTGGTCCCATGTCTTTTTTGAGAAATAGTTTCTTTGTATTTTCATGAGATAATAATGAATATTGAAAACAAGTTACGAGTAAGTTGGAGTCCATTCGACCATAAGATACACTCTTCTTAAATGGGGATAACTATTCTGAACAATTCTTTACTAAAAAAGCAGTCGAACGCTACGGTCAGGCTCTGACTGTACAAGGCCAAGGCCTACTATATATGTATGTATATATGTAATTCATTTTCGAATCAAAAAAAAAATTAACTTTTTAATAATCGAATGTAAAAAGCGAGATATAAAAAAAAACCAAGAAAGAAGGCTACATTCGGAAGTCTTATTCCCCTTCATACATAAAACTGTCTTTCGGCCGATAGTTCCTATGGTAGCTACATGTTATTGTTATCCAATTTGTATGGAAATTATATATGGATATTATATATGGTTTCAATATCTTGAAAACCGCCGGTAGATAAGTTGGTGCTCATTCGACAGTAAGATACACTCCTCAAAAAAGGGGATAACCATTCTGAACAATTCCAGGAAAGTATCCCTCCTTACTTTAAAACGCCGAAAGACAGTTTTTTGTAGCTTTCTTTCTTGGTTTTTATTATTAAATCTCGATTTTAACATGCAAAAGAATGTCTGCTAAGTTTCGTTAAGCTCGCCTTTAAGGCCTGAGGGACTAGGTTGTGTTGCAACAGACGGACGGACAGAGGAATGGATGGACGGAGAGACGAGCATCAAATCCTAGACCTTAGAGGCTATTAGAGTCTGTTAAATATTATTCAACTGCACAATGACGGCAAGACCTTTTTGAAAAATTGTAATTATCAAGAATAAATATACTTTTTTTCGGGTATGTTTCTTTTTATATATATATGTATGTTAAGCACGATATAGGCCATAGGGATAACCGGCTTAACTGTCGCTTTTATGAGTCTTTCCAGCTTGTCTTGCTACAGCACGTAACCGTCAAGAATAGTATGTAAGTAAACTTATATTATGTAAGAGGCAAAAACTGTAAGTAAACATTTATTATGTAAGAGGCAAAACTGGTGATAATAAGGGACAATCAATTGACTCTTCATTGGCGTAGAGCATGCGCACTTAGGGATGCCGACCAGTGATATACCTGGCATATGTCTTTACTCGGATAATCTCTTTTGTTGAAAAAAAGCTTGCCACAGCAAGGTGTACGGTCTAGAAACAAATATACGAGTATAAACTTAATTTCTCTGCAAAGTTGTCTGAAATTTAATCTGAGCTAGCTGCAATAATGCCAGCTGTTGAATTTCAAAACTAACTAAACATTTAAAGCCATCAAACATTCTCAGTTCTTTGCAAAATCGAAAAGTTTTTCGTGGAAGGCGAATACTATTTTACTTGCATATAGCTCTTAATAAGTAAAATTATCGGATATTACCGATTTATCTTACGGCTTCCGTATTATCGCAATCAAACTAACTAGATCTTATTTAATACACTGCAAGTATTGTTACCACTCCAGAGCTCTTTTTCTTTTTGGCAAGAAACTGTCAACGCACTTTAAGACATTTTTTAACTAATAAACTATATTCTAAATCAGCATCAACAAGAGAATCGAACTGACCAGTGCAACAAGACTAGTTTTCAATAACCAGTGTTTTTTGCAAAATTATTGATCTAACAAGAGCAACAGTCGAGCGGTACGCAACAGTGGGATACCCTTCGATCTTTTTTTAAACGTTAAGAGTCCATTATTGTTCGAGTCTACTAAGTAGTAATAGTAATAGAAATATCGTAACGTAAGCCTTTATATGGGTCTGTGTATGAATACGTGTATATGTATCAAGCATTTCAGTGTTCAAACACAAATGTTTGTATGTGTGTGTGTGCGTTTGAATGCAAAAAATGCATGTGCATTGAAAAGAAGAGAAGAACAACAGATGGAGCTACGCGCTCGCATTCTCTTTCCTTTTTTTCCTACATGAGCGTTGCAATGACGTCACAGCTTGCTGGTCTGTATAAAAAATCAAAGCGAACAAGGTTTTTGTTTAATAACGTGTGTGTTTGTTGTCCGATCGGATTATGTTGGTATTATAATTAGCTAAGTATTGGTCAAACTCAGAATGTTGTATCTTTTATATGTCGCTCACAAATCAGCTTAAAAGATAAAATTATTGATTTGTGGGGGCGATGGGCGTGGCATCAAACATTTGAAATAAACTTGATCTGCGCCGGGTAAACAGAAACCTTCATGCCAAGTTTGGTGGCATCCGGACATCCGGACGGACAGACAGACATGGCTTAATCGACTCGGCTAGTGATGCTTAAAAGAATATATATACTTTGTGGGGTCTCCCACGCCTCCTTCTGCCTGTTACATACATTTGCACAAAGTTAGTATATGCTTTTTTGACCATTTTCAATGGCCGAAGGGTATAAAAAAGCCAATCAAAGTAATATTATAATTGATGTTCACTCTTTCTATAGCTTTAATTGAATATGTATATAATATATGTCCAGCAATTGGAGTTATTGTATCTTAAGTTTGGTCTATTATTTAACCATTAATCGTCGTAAAAACGAACAACGCTTCCAAATGATTGAATTCTATTATCAAAATGTGTGCTCTGTTAAGAAAGTTAATTGCGGGCCTTTATAACTTATATAACTTTTGAGATAGCAATCGATGTACTGGTGAACCTGTAACTAGGTCATGAAGCTTTCGACATACCAAAAGTAGTCATAGTTTTTACGTAGGAAACTTCATTGCAATATCTAGAAAAAGAACAAATCCGCCGATAGATGGACAACTACAGAATTCCGCTGCGATCCGACTCGTTTAAACCGAGCATCAGGAGTGAAACAGAAACAGATTTCACGATCTCTTCTCTGTTCTATTACAAATATAACGCGTTGAACATTAAAGAGCTGGTCATTCGATTTAAGTATTTTGAATGGAACCAAACAAATATTTACAATATCCGCATTCTTATTTCGTTGGATACCCCTTGAAAATTAAATTTAATAATGAACAGATGTTTGCAATACGTCTGCTACATTATACGAATAAAATGACATATGTCCTTGATAATTATAATATATCCCTGATATTAAAAATCTTAGAAATATCCATCTTTTTAAGGCTATGATTTTAATAGAACATTTCTATTTTCGTCCAATTCAAAACCTCATTGCTAAAACTTAACAAGAAAAAAACAATCGGAGGAAAGTTTTTGGAAACTGAAATACATTGTTTTTCGGTGTGTGATAGAAAACCATTCTAAATAGAAATACTATATAGATCTTGTTAAATATAAATACAAAAACTGTTTGGTCGTGGTAAATATACATATGTAAGTTTCCGATGGTTAATAAGTATAGGTTGAGTGTTACTATAGCAGATATATGTTGTGTAGGTCCGGTTTAGATTAAATGTTGACAGCGTATTATAGACATAGCAATGTCTTCATAAACAAAAAAAATCGTAAAATAGTCCTTTACACTATTTTGACTTTTGTGTTAAGATGTCTTCTTCTGTGCGTTACAAACATCGGGACATAAACAAAAAAAATTAATTTAGCTAAAAAATATTTAATTAATTCGTAATTCATACAATATAATTACAAAATAAATTAATATATAAATCAACATACGAATTAATATATATAAATGTATATATCCTGCTCTAATTGAAATTTAAGTTGTAAATGTACAGAAAATAAAAAGAATCTTAAGCAATTTGTGGCTCAAAGAATTCCACTAAAGTTTTCAATATTAAAATCTTAAATTTGTGAATCGGAACACATTCCATCCCACTCTAGAACTTTTAGCTCATACAAATATGAACTTTCTAAGAAGGGGCGTTTCAGTATTTTATAATTTTTTCACCAACGAAAACGCGCTAACGGAAACCTCGTGCGTTCAGAGGGCGTGGCTGTCGCGAACAGACTTTATAAAAACCTCACGCAAACTTGAGCATACTCACACACACACACGCACACATAACCACTTGAAGGGAAGGAACGTGTGACTGGTCTTTGAACAAGGGCGGGATCGGGGATGTTAGATAGTAGGGTGAGTCGGTTTCCTTGCACTGCAAAAAATGGAAACGGGTGTTATTATATATACACATTATATTATATATATTATATACATATATTATATTATATATGTGTATATACATATATTATATTATATATGTGTATATATTATTATATATTATATATATGTATAATAGAAACTTAGCTTGGAGTAATATTACTTAGATTCATGCAGATTATCCGGTTCAAACGACCAATTTGTCGATGTGTTAATAGCAAAATACAGCTCCACCTCCTAATAAAAGTAAAATTAGCTTCAATTAGTTTTTCGCACAAGCCGTCGCTGAGAGATTGACATTCGATAAAATAGAGTTTAAGTCGATATAAATTAAAGGCAACTCACCAATTCCTTTTAACGATATCAAATTTTTTGCTCTTTTATTACTTTGAAGTGGGATCACAGGGATAAACTGATTCGTTTTTTTTTAAGTGTATCGTTCAATACGACATACACATGTACAATATATATATATATATGTATATACATCTGCGTGTGCGCGTGCTAAGTATACCAGACAACACCCCAATGGTGCCGCACGTTGGCTCATTATGCTAAGCAGCGACGACTTGGGGTGAACTTCAAGAAAAAGACAAGGCGCGAGGATAATGGCAACTGGCAACAGCGCATGTACATATGTATATATATGTACATATGTATATATATATATATATATTCATATATACATGCATGTATATATCACAGACGGTAGGGATAACGGAAACGTTAAGGAGCCTTTGGGGAGGTGGAATAACACCACGTAGCCACCCTCGCACATATAGTTAGTGGTGGGTTCACGCCAAGGTCTAAATATTGTAAGACAACGTCTTATACTAACCCATACGCACGTGCATGTGCACGCATATGGACAGCCTGTGTGTTGGGTGTATACAATTAATATATGTACATACACACATGCATTACTACTTAGATGCATATTTAATGGCCTCGTTATACAAATGGGTGCCTTATATACTCAACAATTTAATAATATTCAAAGTGAACGTATACATGCATACATATGTATCTTATTACTGAGTAGAGACCATATATACATGTGTTTGTGTAGGCCTAATCAATTACAGACACACTAAGTAAGTAGTATTTACATAAGTACATACGTTTGAAGACCTGTGAATTTCTTATTTATTTTTACTTTCGACTCTACTTAGTCGCCCACTTACTGAACTCGCTACTTATCAATTAAAATGAGTAATCTATAAAATTAATATAATTTAAGGTATACAAATTCATTATATGCATTTGAAAGTTCTTTTGCTCTTATACAAACACTTATACTCATCTAGAACTGGATTCAGAGCAACGAAATTATTATGGCAAAGAATGCTACGCATAGCAAGCTCATTGATTTGGAGGGAAATTTCGTAAATGTCCCAAATAGAAATCGAAAAATACCACTGCGTTGCGAAGCAGCAAGCTTCTGTGCCTATACAAAATAAAGCATACTTTTAGGAGCAATGGATTTTACGTTTACAGTGAAATGTTAAATTTTTTTTATATTTTTTTTCCCCGCCCCGCCGCCCATTGCCGATAAAAGTCGGGTTTCAAAATGGTTTTCATCTAAAAGAAACGAGAGAAACTCAAAAGTCAACCTACAAAAGGTTTTCCTTTTCCTGGGCGAGCTATACACTTTTCGGTGGGTACTGATCAATGAAGAAAAGAAGAACGAAATCGAAACAGCCCCAAGTCGCTATCTGCTCTAATTTCGTTGCAATTTCCAATTGAAAAACGAAAAAAGCTTTTTTGACGCTAACAGAAAAACGTTGGCGAATGATCTCGTCGACCCCATTTCCCTCCGACGTCTGAAAAGAATCCATCCGCATGAACTCCTTAGTCGTAAGATAGATTAATCCCTCTAGTGTACATTTGTATATATTATATTTAAGGAATTTTACCCATAACATTACATTTTTAGCTACACATTAGGTTAAGTTCAGAAGGAACTGAACGATTCCTAGTGATTTTAGATTTATAAATAATAATAATATACTCAAAAAAGGAAAATATAAAATAAAATTACTGATAACCAATTAAGAATACAATTTATGCAATGTCTATAGATTATTGACAACACTTAAGACGTTTTAAATTTACAAGTTAAGACTTAAATACAAATTAATAAATGAATAAATATAAGTAAATTTTTATCTGTATACATCATTAAGGCTTCTTCGGGTGTGTTTGTTAATTAATGTTGTTGGGGTGGTGGTCTTGTGATATAGGGAAAGCCAGCGAACAGTGGTACAAAACTAAAAATGGAATAGGAAATTTTTAATGGAAATGGAAAGTTTTACAGTTCTTCTTTTGGTTTTGGGAATATAAAAAGTGGGCGCGGAACGAATGCTAAGCACGACCCTTATGCCTTGCTACGATTTGACTGGGATTGGCTTGGCGCGATGTTCAGGCCGGGAAAGTCACGTGGCTCCGCCCAACAGTCTCTGCCTCTGCCGTTGCCTCCGCCCCTGCCGTTGCCTCCGCCTCTGCCCTGCACCAGACTTTCTTTATTAGTTCCAACCTTTCCTGCCCCAAACACACATACATTTTTTTGCCTCGCGTTGTCTTTGCACACACCACAAGTTCCTCTTTGGCTTCCTTTGCACTTACGATTCTCTCTGTTCCTTTTCAATGCGTTACTATTTTTCCACTTTTTCGCAGCGCACTTTTGAGCGTACGAATGTCTCTGCGTGTGTGGGTGTGTCTGGAGATACTTCCACATACACATACCCATTTATACCCGTGCCTATGCATGTATATACATGCAAACATACACATGCATGTGTATATACACAGACATTGGAGAGTGTTTGTGAGTTTTGTCAGTTGCGTGACACACACACATACACACTCACACACCCACAACACATTACCTATAAACACGCGTACAAATGTATGTGTATGTGCCCATACACACAGACATACACGTACGTATCCAGAAACTAAAGAACCTTTTTGAAAGAAAATGCTTAGCTTCCCCCTTCTGTGTGCGGTGAAGGTGTGGGATAGGAGGGTTGGGGAGGGGAGGGCCCGGGTGGTTGGGTGCACTACCACGGTGAGGAGTAGGCCGACAAAGAGGTAAAAACTCGGGGCGGCAAGGGAGGTGGGAGGTGGGAGGTGGTGTGGGAGCCAAGTGGCTACACCCCTCGAGAAAAGTACAGTCGCGCAGACATAGACAATTTCAATTTGACGGCGCATTAGGGGAGGGGGATGGAATGTGATAAATGTAAAATTACACTTTTAAAATAGGGTTCCAAGAAAAGTGCAGTCTGATCTAGTAGAGCATCGACTTACCCAATCTGAATAATGGGGCTATATCCTAGACTCATATTCATGATTTCCTTTTATGGAAATATACAAACGTATCGTATATGTATATTATACATACGCATCTAATATAGTCTTTGAAGTTATCGCTCCAATTAACTGAACGAACTGCCCTTTATTGATATTGATTCAACTCGGTTTTATCTTTTGTCCATCTCCGATTTCGGATTATTGTATGAATGACGGCTGGAGCCTTTAACACATCGAAAAATACATACATGCAGTGTTGACCGGGACTTGACATGAAATCCAGTGGGGGAACTATAGTAATGGGGGCCCAAGTCGGACGGACTTTGAAATATAATATATACAACAGCAAGGATTGTTCACGAAAGTTTGTTTCTGTGGTTTCTGTTCGATATAAATGTGTCACTCGGAATTCAGTGTGACCGAAAAAATAAATTGGAAAGAATGAAACATGTTCATCTAAAATACCGCGAAAATTTGAAAAATAAATAACACAATAGAAATATAATGTCAATCAGGAAACGAATATTTATTACAACAAAAAATCTAAACTGTTTATTTTTTAACATTCAACATTTTTTTTAATTAGATTTTCTTATTTTTTATTATTTTTTTCGATAAAGAAATTTTTTTCTTTCCACATTTGGGGGCCCCCTGATGCTCGGGGCCGCGGTCTCTGAGACCGGTAGAACCGGTGGTACTTCCACCACTGATAAAATCTCATAAACAAATAGTAAAATTCCACTTCATATAACACCCATACTTAGAATCATATAACACTCATACTATATAATCTTTTTTTGTCACAATTTTTCCGAATTTTTCGACTTCTTTACTCTGAGGGACTCGAATATTTGATTTATTCTCATCATTATATGACGGTGGGGCAAGCGCCCTCCCCTGCACCCCCCTGCGTATGCCCTTGAATGTTGCACAAATCTGGCAGTTATGTTGCATATGTGTGCCGAATACGGCAATTGATGTGTGTTAGAGCGGGACGCCTATACATATGTACATGTATGTATCGACTTCCCACTCCCACATTCATAACTTACTGATTGATGGAATCAAGTTTTTGGAAACTATTTTTTATTGACATTTAATTAAATAATTTTAAGTAATAAAATAATTTATGTAAGTATCGGGTGTTGTGGCATTCGTAGCCAATTCTCTTACCATTTTGTGCAAATAAAAAGTTTAAGAAAAATGCATTGTGTCCGATGCTAGATTTGAACTTCGTTATGCCTGCGTAAATTAGGGCTGCTTAAGTAGTATATACGTTCAAAATAATGTTTAATTCGTTTTCAGAAAACACCCGATGCAAGGTGTTTGTCATGTGGATGTTGGGTGTATATTGTGGCTTTAAAATAGTTATTACTGATTTACAGGACGGGAACCAGCATCTATATAATAATTTGTTCAAATAAATGACTTCGACAAGAGAATTAGTTATAAGGAAACTATGCAATAGGTTAAGCTTTTAAGCCCACGCAAACTCAGGCAAACCTCTTTATATATCCCATGGTGACGATATCTCCTCATATCCAACGTGTCTCTCCTTGCTCATTGCTGTTGTTTTGCAAGATGTCGCAATTCAACTTACTACGTCTTTCTATAACTAAGTCATCTTCATTTGTAGAAACAATTTGATCGAAAACAGACGGAGGAAGTATATAATTTCAGAACTAAGGCCGTCTGAGACCTTCAAGGAACAATGTAATTTTTAGGAAACGAAAAACTACGGCTGGAAGGGAGGCCCTTTTGCATTTTAAACTTGTGCGAAGGGTTCTTTTCTTGGTTGTATTATGATGGAAGTAATTTGTGCGTGTGTCTGTAAGATTGGTGCATGTATGAATAGTATATATATATATATAGACATATATATGTACGTTCTCTATCCGTTGTCTCAACCCCTTGGCTTGTGTTCATTTTTCAAGAAGTTCCTTTCCGTTGCCTTTTCTGTGGCTGCGCTGCCTTAATCGTCATTCTTTAAGCTGGTCTCCCTCGCACGTTCTCAGTCACTGCAATGACAGACCTACCAGATCCAGTGCCGAAACATGGGTACGCCTTCGCTGCTTTATCCCATTCCTCTTCATCGCAACCCACTTGAACAACCATCGTCTCCGCCGCCGTCGACGCCGACGTCGACACCAACGCTGCTGCCGCTGCTACTGCCGCTGCCGTCGCCCATTTTCCTTTTAGTATTTTGAAACTTAAGCCACCACTTGTGTGTTTCATTAAAAAACAACACATGCAGCTACAGTATACACACAGAACATATATATATATCTGTATGTGTATGTGTGTGTGAGAGTAGATAGCGCCAGGCAAAACAGGAAGGAAGGAAAAAACTCAAACTAGCGCTAAAATTGAAGAAAAGTTGCTCAAAAATACTCAACAAAAAATTCGGCTATGGCATTTGTGGTAAGGCAGATCGGGTGGGCAAGGTGCCCAAAGAGGGTAAAGGGGTAAGGGGCAAGGGGGAAGGGTCCTGCAAGTCTGTGTGTATGGGCGGCGTGTGCGCAACGTGCGTGCCTCACTGCCAGCAGCGACACCATCTCTGTTTTTGCGCGAAAATGTGGTTGCTGAGACACCGACATCCGAATGGATGCAGCAGACCGGCTAGGAAATTGGATACAACATTATGCGAATTACTTTTCCTTTTCTGTATTACGAATATTAACTTAAATTTTAAATTAAATTTAAATTAAAATTAAAATTTTTACTTGTAAGTGTTTTAAATTTTAATTGTTATCATAAGCAGTGGACTGCCTATAACCAACATTACAAAAATAAATTACATCCTTCGATTCGGATTTGATTTTATTTGTATTTGCGTAAAATGTCATCCACTCGCACCATATTAACATGGATGAATTGCACCGTATAAGGTCGGTGGAAGTATTAAAACTTATACTTCCCCCAAAAAAGAACATGCAGTAGATAGAAATATGCGTAATGGATCGAACAAGCCTCCTTATCAGCAATTATTGGCCGGTGTGCTTGAATCTGTGAGGTAAGAAGAAGCTTAAAACTCTTAAAGAAGCTAACGACATACAATATAGAATGGAGATTCCTGTACCATAATATACGTTGTCGGACGCCTTCGTTACCTGCTTTTATCTCCGGACATAGCATGAAGAAGGAACAACTGCTCAAGATAAACTTCTATATCGCTTTTTTCCTCTTCATAATTTCTACCAGGCATTCAACTTGAAGCTTGTCTGTATGTATGTGATTCCTGTTTCTGGCTTGGCTTGCTTGGGAGGAGTGAGTACAGTGAGTATCTGTACATTATATATGGTTCCCGGTGGTTTTTATTTCTCTACAGGTTTTATGTGAGCACAAAAATGAGATGGCAGAGCATGTAGAGAAAATATCGGTAACGGGTGTGGGGCAGGGACACAAGACAGCACATAAGTCTTTAGCTCTTCTTTCAGGCAGAGTGCCCTCGTTGTCTTGACATAACGAAATCCAGATACTGCTCTTAAAGTTAACATTTTATCACTGAATAACACGTTAACCCAGTTTACCATGCACAATTTTAAACAATCTTTACTGAACACTTCCCACTGCCCAATACTGAAGGATACCGTCTGAGTAGTTCAACACCCAATAATTATTTGCATCCAGTTATATCGGCGATCCACGTCTGGTTATCTAGATTCCTAGATTCGAAATAAGTGACAACAAAGTTTAGATTTTTAGAAATCAGGTAAAACCCTCTTAAGTACACCTGATGATTATAGAAAGTGCAGCGTTTGCTGTTGGGAATTACAAATGTGACAACAATAATAACGTAACGTAAACTAGTCTAGCATCATTATAATTGTTGGGAAGACATGTATGATCATTTTATCTACATAAATACTCAACTTTTTTTTGTCACAGCAAAATGATGCAAAAACTTTCCAGCACTATATCAGAAATATGGAGGGCCCTTTGTAGTCATTCTGCCTATAGTTTGTTGATTTTCCGTCTACTCGATTTAATATAATAAACTATAACAAGAGCAACAGTCGAGCGGCACGCGACTGTGGGATACCCTCCGACCTTTTTTTAAACGTATAGAGTTGTACGATACTACTCCTAATAGAAATACCGTAACGTAAGCCTTTATAAGCAAACGGCTGTATATGAAGCACAAATGTATGCATGTATGTGTGTGCTTTTGAGTGCAAAGATGCGTGTTCATAGGAAAGAAGAGAAGAGCAACAGATGCCGCTACGCGCTCGCATTCGCTTTCCTTTTCTTTCCTATATGAGCATTGCAATGACGTCACAGCTTGCTGATCTGTATACAAAATCATAGCGAACAAGGTTTTTGTTTAATAACGTCTGTGTTTGTTGTCCGATTAAAATGGCTATGTTGGTATTACAATTAGCTAAGTATGGTCTAACTCAGAATGTTGTATCTTTAATATGTCGCTCACAAATTAACTTGAAAGATTAAATTATTGATTTGCGAGGGTGGTGGTCGTGGCACCCAAATAAACTTCATCTGCGCCTGGTAAACTCTGTCTCTAGCTTTTATAATAGCTAAGATCTGTGTGTTCATCCAGAAATCTGGATATCCGGACAACCGGATAGACAGACAGACATTGCTTAATCGACTCGGCTATTGATCCTGAGCAAGAATATATATACTTTGTGGAGTCTCCCACGGCTCCTTCTGCCTGTTTCATACATTTGCACAAAGTTAGTATACCCTTTTTTGAACATTTTCAATGGTCGAAAGGTATGAAAATGGCACCTAGCACCTCAATTAAAAAGCGAGAACTGGTGATAAAACACTTCAAAGATGTTTCGCAAAGCGGAATAGCTAAAATCGTTTATTTAAGTTCTGCAAAAGTGCAGCATATAATTGAGCGTTTTGTTCTTGAAAATCGCATCGAAAACAAGGGTAGGAGTGCACCCAACAAAATTATCACTGCACATGACGAACTTGCAATTGTCTGAAAAAATTAAGAAAAACCCGAGATTTTCAGCTCAAATCTGATTGAGATTGATCATGAAAAGCCTCGTTGCACTGAAACTGTTCGCTGGGGGCTACGTGAACACGATTTGAATGATTTTGCCCTTTATAAGCAAGAAAAACCAAGTCAGCCGACTAAATTTCGCCAAGGAGCGTATTTCAAAGTCAGCTGACTTTTGGACCAGTGTCGTATTCGCCGATTCACCGACTTTCACTGGAAGTGTTAGGGTTTGGGCCTGTATGTCAGCTGCCGGCGTAGTGTATAGAGTTTATCGAGGGTATCATGAACAAAACGTTATACCTTGATATTTTAAAAAACAATTGGCCCCAAAGTGCCTAAAAGCTGAGAATTAGCAAAGGCTTTCGGTACAAAGGCTTTCGGCAGTTCTCATCCAAAAAAAGAGACGCCATCAAATAAGCTGTGGCCCAAATATTTGAAATAATTTTCCACGCTAAAGCACTAAATACATTGAAATTACTCTTGTATCAAATAAGGTGTGAGCCACTCTATGTGTATGGTAGATCAAAGTTATAGTACAGATCGAAAGATTAAGTTAATCATAAACTAATTGCTAATCAAAATAAAAGTTCTTGAAACATGAAAAATCTGTGAGTATAGCACTCCAAGTCAAAATGAGAACTTTACTTTAAGCCCAAGACTTTTACTTTATAAGACTTAAGGGTGGGTTGTACTCGTAGAAGTGGTGGAAGTGAAACTGAACAAAATGGCTTCCCCATCCTGTATATATCTTGGGTGGTGAGTTGAGGGTGGGCAGGGTGTACGAGCCATGCGACATTTTATGAGCACGCCTTATGAAATAATCGTTGGAGATAAAACACCAAAGTTTGTGAACTACCAAGTTTACAATGCGTAAAAGATCTCGTTCTTGGTCAGCATCAACAGAAATAATCGAGCTATCGTCGTCTTGAGCTGCAGAAAACACTCGTCGGGATCGACCACTAGACTCTGATCCATCAGCTTGGACCTTAGCGACGAAGGGGCACTTAAGCCCGCACACCTGCTGCCCTGTAGCAACCGTGGCAGCCAGCACGACGGCGATCCTAGGATAAGTGACTCCGCTAGCAATCGTTTGAGGCCCCAGTGAATTTGAATTGGAAACAACGTTTCCAGTTTTTTATTATTTGACTGAACAGTATTATACCATTTAGTTGTAGTAAAGAAAAGAATCTAACAGTGTTAAAAAATATAGATAAGTTGAGACAAGCACTAATGGCGCTAATATTTAAACCATAACAGTAAGTTATGTGTAACATGCGTGTACATATAAGAGTCGAGCATCCTCGCTTGCATAAATCTTACTTGTCAACCAGAAGGAAAGGCTATCTTTGGCATGCCCTGCTTTTGTCTTGCATGTTCTTCGTTTTTCCAATACTCTAAGTAAAGGTACAGAAGCTTATGATATAAAACGAGAGCAACAGTCGAGCGGCACGCGATAGTGGGACACCCTTCGATCTTTTTTTTAAACGTAAAGAATTCAAATTGTACGATACTACTCTCTAAAATATCGTAAATAAGGCTTCATAAGCAACGGCTGTATATGAATACGTGCATTATAGCATTTCATTGGCCAAGCACAAATGTTTGTATGCAAAAAATACGTGTGCATAGAAAATAAGAGATGAGCAACAGCATTGCAATAACGTCACAGCTTGCTTGTCTGTATACAAAATCATTGCGAAAGAGGTTTCTGTTTAATAACGTCTGTGTCCGATCGGATTGATTTGCGGGGACGGTGGGCGTGGTACCTAATATTTAAAATAAACTTGATCTCCGCCTGGTAAACAGAAAACGTCATGCCAAATATGGTGTCTCTAGCTTTTATAAAAGCTAGGATCTGTGTGTTCATCTGGTCATCCGGACAGATAGACAGACATGTCTTAATCGACTCGGCTAGTGATCCTGAGCAAATATATATTTACTTTGATTGGTCTCCCACGGCTCCTTCTGCCTGTTACAAACATTTGCACAAAGTTGGTACACCCTTTTTTGAGCATTTTTAAAGGTCAAAGGGTATAAAAAAGTCATACAAACACTCTAGCAATCCCCAACAACAAAATCTTTCCAAGTTTGGTATCTTTTAAGAAAAACAATTGACGAATATGGCCAAATCGGCTGTTGGTACTGACCACGGTATATATATGTTCCATAGGTACTATAAAGAAATATACGCACTTCCTTACACTATGTGACGATCTCCCTGACACTTAATAGTTTTATGTGACAGTTAGAATGCAGTGCCGTGCGGTAAAAAGTGCAGTGCTGCAACATGTTCATGCATGTGCCTACCGTACAAACCACAAAATACAAAGATACAATCAGCGTCAACAGTCAAGTCATTTTAGCCATGTTCGCCTGTCTCTTTGTCTGTCCGAACGATAATATACGTGTATGTATATTTTGGGACTAACGAAAAATGTTCTATGCACACGCATATTTTGACTTCAGATTCGGATTGGAAAGGTCTAAAAACATATACAAACATATATCGCACTAACTGATCATGACTACCCATTATTTTAAGGGGCTCCATAAATTTTTTAAGGTTTTTGAGGTTAAATCGAAAATTAGACGTCTGTAAATTTTGACTTCGGATTCGGACTTAGAAGGTCAAAATACATATTAAAGCATATACCGCTTGTCCAGATCAGGATTGTATATCTTTTGGGAGATATTTAAAGGTTATTCAGTTTTTTGAGGTTATGTCAAAATCCAGACGTGATGGAGAAATTTCTGACGCCGGATTCGAAATCAGCGACCCAAAATACATATAACTACATATGCCGCATACCCAGTTCATGACACTTTTTTTTTGTGGGCCTGTGTAATTTTAATACCAACAAAACGTCAATTTTTAGATTTTGTATACGTACCAGCAAGCTGTGACGTCATTGCAATGCTCATGTAAGAAAGAAAAGGAAAGAGAATGCGAGCGCGTAACGCCATCTGTTGTTCTTCTCTTCTTTTCAAACGCACACACACACATACAATGAAATGCTACGTGCATATACACGTGAGACGGATATTAAGGCTTACGTTACAATATTTCTATTAAGTAGTAGCATCGTACAATTATCGACTCTTAACGTTTAAGAAGAGATCGAAGGGTATCCCACTGTCGCGTGCCGTTCGACTGTTGCTCCTGTTTTCTTTTTTCTGTTAATAAAAGGAATAGTTTTAAGCAGGTACTAATCTCAGAGTTGTTCTCTGTAAAGTACGCAGCAGAAAAATAAGTTGACCATAGAAATCATAAGGTTATTTTTAATAAGTTTATTACTATAACATCGTTTTAGTCGGGGATAGTGGGGTTATGACAGTTGCGCATACTAACTAGGCAAGTCTTACCAGCACGTCCGTTCAAACTAATCCCCAGCCGGCAGAGCTAACTTGTACCCTATGGACACAGATATAGGGAATTGCTGTTCTGAAATGTTTGCATGTATGTATGCACGGACAAGGCAGATGTTCAACCGGAGGGTGCTGTACAGCTAATCCTTGACCAGTGTCGCGTTACACATACAAAATTATGTAAATCACAAAAGTTTCAAATAGAAATCCATTGAAAATTGTATAAAAACGTTCTGACAAAATATAGAAAAAATCCAAGGGTTGCTCCTCAAATTTTATTTCTCGACATCGAGTCGAGGACAGGAAGTTGGAAAAATAACCGAGCACAAGCGAATGCGCCTGATTTTTGATTGTTTCCAGTGTCCGAAAACGGGTTTCTATTCCCAGCGACTTAGTTCGCACAGAACCAGTTGGTCTTGATCGTGTCCAGGTTGCAGAAGTGTCCGAAGCAGCACGTCCGCGCCGAACATGCGCCCAGCAGGAGCGAGCTCTGGACAAACAAAGAATAACAACGTAATTTTGACCGATGGTCAGCTAGAGAATAACAATCACCAAGACATAACCCTCCCCAATTATTTTTCTCGGTGATTCCTAATAGCGCATTTCTTGTGTTGTGCTCTGTCCAATTTCTTCGACCAAGAGATTTAAGATAGACGTCTACAGCCGGTTTAAATCCAGTTAACCCAGCAGCACCTTGATAGTTCTACACTTTCTGTCGCTTTCAATAAACTTCAAATGAGCCAATGCCTGTGCATCATAATAGACCCATAGAAGAACATCCGGACAACTCGGCTGGCAGTGCCAATTACTTGGATATACGAGGGTCGTTTGATAAGTCCGTGACTTTTTGTATTTGCCGCGCACCTGCTCTAAATACAACACTGCTCCTGTCAGCAGTTATCGATTAACAGCTGACTGTAAAACGCAAACCAAAAAACGCAGCTTTCTCAAAATTTTACAGTCAGCTGTTAATCGATAACTGCTGACAGGAGCAGTGTTGTATTTAGAGCAGGTGCCGGCAAATACAAAAAGTCACGGACTTATCAAACGACCCTCGTATTTATTTTTTATTTTATTTTATATAATTAAAAGTCGAGTAAATGCAGTCGGCTGAATTAGTTTAAGGCCTCTTGTTCGAAACGTTCAATGATTTTGGCGACATGTCGATTTTGGTCTTGATCGGGCTTTAGCATGTCGAAGGTGTATTTTTTTGACTGGCAAGGCAGCTGAGAATCTGGAAATATTTCTTCGTATATTGATAGTTTAAGTCTTACAACCAAAAGATTATAACAAATTATTATAAGAAAACAAATTAAATTTTTCACGCATTTCTTTAAATATCTCTTTTTCGTTAACTTTTAATTTGTTTGTTATGACTTCATAAAGCATTAAAAGCAAACCAAAGTATTTTCGGCAAAAAGTATTGCTCACTTGTTCGTAATCACTTCATTAGCCCGGCCTCCCATTACAGGACGCAGAGGTAGTTTACCGAATCACGTTCCGAGGTTTTGGTGTATCAATCAGTCTCTCAGTACTTTACTGACTTAGCAATAATCCGTCAAAAACTATTGTTTAGTAATAGGAATCTGTAGCTCATAATTGTTGACAATATGTGCTGGAGAATCAACTGCCGCACACCTTCTGCTTTTTCAAAAAAGGCAATAAAAGCCAGACGGGAGGATATCCCTTTCCCGATTATGAATAATTGAAAATTATGAAAATAGGATATACTGACTTTGACCCTGTAAAGGTATCAAAAAAAAAGACCAAGTGCGCCAAATTAATGTTTAAACGAGAGCAAAATATAACTTAGGTATACCGAATATTTTATACCCTTACAGTTTCTTAACTCTTCCGATTGTTCCAATGAATGAATGGCATTTTTTACATGCAACATCATGTTTCATTATGATTTCTATTTATAAGTTAAGTTCTTTCTAAAATCAATCTTGTTCCTAGGGAGCTATAAGTTTTAGAAGCGCACTTTTTCTGAAATTGTAAATGCGTATTACAAGTATATATATAGAAAAATTATTAAGTAAGTTTGGTTGCAATTTCTTGACAAATAACATAAATCGGCCGATAGGTTGTGTGGTAGCTATACTATACTTTTGCTCGTACCGACTATAATTCAGTGTGCAAAAGTAAAAAACATGTGTACCAAGATTTATCGATATAATTATAAAACTGAGTGACTAGTTTGCGTTGCAACAGACGGACGGACGAACAGGTGGACTAGTTGGACTCCTGTTGATGCTGATTCAGAATATATATATTTTATGGAATCGGAGATGTCTCCTAAGGAGCGTTGCAACCTTCTAGCCAAAATACCCTCTGCAATATATTCAAACAATAATAATACTCATAAGGGCCTTATCAACAGACATCCCCATCACAAAGGGATTTTACGGCTATCCTTAATAAGAAAAATTAATGCAAAAGAAGATTGATCTACTCATACCCATATACTCTTGTTTATACCCTTCGGTCATTGAAAATAGTCGAAAATAGTACTGGGTGCAATTGTATGTAATAGCGGAAGGAGGCGTGGCTCCGCAAATCGTATATCTTCTTGCAAAGGATCACTAGCCGGGTCGAATGAACCATGTCCGGCTGGCCAGGTGACAACGCAGACTTCGGCTATTGGAAATAAATTAAGGTTCGTGTATATTCTGCAAATCAAGTCATATAGCCAAATCACTTTTTTACCTGCACCATGTGGATATTGGGTTCTTTCAAATGAACTTAAAAAAGGTTTCAATTTGGCAGGAATTCTGTAAAAATCTGTCAAGTTAATAGACCATTTGAACCAAACACTGCTCAATGAACAGGACCTCGAAACTCACTAGCTAAGGTCTTGTTCTCTCAAGCTTTCGCAAGAAGTAAGAGAGTTTCGTTCCGCGTATGTTACACATGAAGAGCGAGTCGTGCCAAGGGTAATTGACTCTCTCTTGCGTCTCACATGTGAAAAGAAAAAGGGGGGAGACGCGCTCATCATATGTGATGGAAGAGCGGGAATATAACGGTTTTTTTAGCAAGGGTACAATCATGCCGTATGTAAGAGTAAAACAAACCTATTTATGCGAAAAGAAATTATACTTAAGTGTGCAAAACACGCGTGCATGGATATCTTTAAACAAGTGTGTTTATGCGCATGGACATATACAATACATACATATACATACAAATATAAAAAGTACGACAGCGACTTTTTGAATGGCGACAGCCAGCACCAACAGAAGTGGAGCTGCACCTTTGACTCAACGTTCTAGGACACTGGAGCAAACACAAGTATTACATTTATAATAAATATAATAATAATATAAAATTGGGGAATGGAAAAATAAAATTAACGAGGGTAAGCAATAAAAACTAACCTTTGGTCAAACATATGGCAGACTGAAGTCAATTTTGTGTTTCGCCGTCGAGAGCGAAACGACTGAGGCACAGGGCCGTAGCAATGGTTTTTTCGAGCTCTTGTGTAAAACTTCTCGGGCCGCTGGTTTAGTTACTTTACTTAATGAATTTATTTGTGTTTACTAAGGGAATTATCCAAATATATGAACATTTAAAACCTATCTATGTTTGCTAGCTGACATCACTGCCTGCTGCCAGCGCACCGGCCGAAACATTGGCCTGTTGTCAAACTTCACAAGCTACGCATACATTCATATGCGAGCTTGTGTATGCACGCACGCACACATTGAAACGATCGCACAGCACAGAGAAGTACGCGCATGCTTATCGTTCCGCTGTCGTTGTGCTACTGAAGAAGTTTTGATCCTATGCGCTGTTTGTACTGAGAGCCGAACATCGAAGTACCCCAGCCGAACATCGAAGTTCCCAGCCGAGTGTGCAGCCGAAGTCTCTTACTCTCAATGCTCGGGCTCTGGGGTACTTCGATTGAAAAACTAGCAATAACAGATTTACCCCCTGTTTGAGGTCTCTATGTGTTCAGTGCTTAGAGAAAGGATAAATTTTACAGTGCAATGTTAATAAACAGAGTTTGTAAGAAGAGAAAATAACTGCTTGGACTGCTTGCTATTCAGAGCGATCCCACTGCACGATCCCGTGTGAAACGAACTGCGGCCAGATGGAGCCACAAGCGGTTGTCATGTTTGGGGAAAACAGCTAGATTTGATAGGAATAAAGTCAACGCCTGGATAAGTGAATAAACGATATGAGGTAACTTATATATAAAACTTTATAATTGAATATGATTTAAGCTCCTTACAGGATAGAAAAGTATCTCGAAAGCCAACCAAATTACCTCTCAGTTTATTTTCATATTTAATTATTAATTGCAAGCACAGTTAATTGTAATGGAAAAAGAGTAAACTTTTGCATGACTTCCTGCTTTTCAGCCATCTTCTTCCGTTGCCAGGACAGTACAGAGTTTCCATACCCGCATCGGAGTTGCCTTTAGTTTAGTGTTTTTGCAAGATGCGGTAGAGTTTTCTTTAAGTCACAACTTTCATTAATATTGTATATACTTGTATGTATATATCTGACATATGTATATGGCTATAAGATGTCGTGATTGGGTAGGGTTTATGTGTAATATTTTATTCATCCCCGGCAATTGTTTAATTTAATGAAGTCGAGAGTTAAATTGCAAGGTAAGCATGCCAATTCATCAATGAGCAAAACATTAAAAACACGACCTAATCTCCCGCGGTTGACCAACTCTCGCTCATGGTTCCTCTCCTTCTGCTTCTCCAAAGCGACGGACAGTACGACGATGGACCTAATTCACTTCATGTTTTTTCCCCCCCAATTTTTTACGATTTCCGAGTGAAAATGCAAATTGACGAAAGTTGAAAAAAAATCAAAGTGAAGAGAAACATTCGTATAGCCGGTTATTCTCTGGGATATTGATACTCTTGCAGAGGGTATATTCATTTTTTCAAGAAGCTTCCAACGCACCTTTTGAGACATTACCTTTTATCAGACACTTTTTATTGTTCAATATTATTTATTCAATACGATCGGATAAGATCAAATGAGAACCAATTAACCCTTTAACATTGGTTATTCGTCATACAACATGTAGTGGAAAAGTTAGCTGGACATATGTGAAACCGTATTCTACATATTAGACCTGTTTATGAAGGCATTTCACAACGTGAGTAAGCAGGCATATGCTAAATGATTATCGAACTGCTGGAGAACCCCAAACAGTGTGCCTAGAGTATGCGAAGTTCGGGGCAATGATCCAACATTGGGCTCTTGTGTCTGTTGCCTTCATTTTTGGTGCGGATGCGCGAGTATTTTTTGTATTGGAGAACTGCTCTGTCGCACTTACGAGCTTCCATCGGAAGCAACAGGCATGAACAGGCTCGAAACGGCGAAGAGGTATTCGCAATTTACCGTTGCCTTCTGCAAAAAAAAGACAGAGTCCCAATTGAAGGCAGGGGTAGACCAGGACCGCATGTTAATTAACATGACTTTGTGGTCAAGTGCTGGAGATGTGGATGTGGACGTGGTCATGGTTGAGTTGTACCCGTTCCCGTCGCCTTAGTCCTCAACGGCAACGCACAATATTTGTCCAACAACATAATGTGTTTGTTTAAATGCCAAAGTGGCCAGAAGAGAGTCCATCCCGCTGTAGCCAGCAGCTGTGAAATGTGAGAATAAAAACAATTTAAAAGGCGGCAAATCGCGGCAATTATGTGCCCTGATCCCCCGGGACATTAGCGCATTTTTTATGCCTCTGCCTTTGTCTTTGTTTTTATTTTTGAGTTTTTTGCTGCACACATTCGCTTTTTTTGCACTCCCTTTTGGGTTTTTTCGTCACAGAAATTTAAATCGGATTTCATTGGCGCCGTGAGCGGCGTTTCTGTGTTAATTAATTGCTTTGCGGCTTTGCGACTTTTTAAATCAATTTTCTGGAAGGTGAATATCAATGGACACTCGGACAAGAAAGCAGTACTAGTGGTGTGGTACGACAGCATGTGATGAGGTGAGGTGCCTTGTGCCAATAAAGAGAGGTGGTGGTTACTAGTGGACTAAGTGGATGTAGAGGACCGAGGATAAAACCAATTGGAGTCCAATTGAACCCTGTTTTGCGCGCAGTCGCAGTGTCCCTGCCCGCCGCTAGATGTCGCTGTTTAAAAGTACCGGGGATATTTCCGCATGCTCTCTTACTTTTACTCTTTCAACACAGAAAATCACACACGAAAATGGTTCTGAAGTGGGTTTCTTTTTTTCAACACAAGAAGAAAGTGAAAAAGCTGGTAAAGACTTCCCGTTGGCGAGTTGTACACTGCGAATTGAATTTCAGTGAAAACCCACAACTCGATGCTAAGCCAAGTTATAGTAATATATTTTCCACAAGACTAAAATACTATATATAATCGCTTCATTATCGGACCACTTGTTTTCTCTAATTTAAATATTTTTCCTGGCACGAGAGAATGTCCATAAGGCTATGTGGAGAGTTTTGCTTACTTATGGTATATGAAATTTGTCGCCCAACACCGCGAAACACCTTTATTTGCTTCGTATCGCTTTCAATGATATTGTATCGATTATCGCCCCGGCTTTTCCCCCATTTTCACATACTTTGTTAATGTGTAATGTACTTGGAAACTTAAGAAGGAACAAGTAATATTTATCACTACCTTCACACTTTTCATCAATGACCTTCCGGTTGTCATACGATCTGCTTGCACTCTTAGATGATGTAAAGCTGTGTTTTCAGTTCAAAGATGCCTTCTTTAATTCTTTCTTACAAGCTGACCTAAAAAGCTTTCATTCATGGTACCGAGCAAATTTTTTAATTCTGAATAGTTTTAGTTTTATCCTATACACTCTGTGGTTGTGCCTTAGAAAGAATTGCCTTAGTTGACGATCTCGGTGTCCGTATAGATAGGAGACTTTAGTTTGCGGAACACATTTCTACTATGGTCAAAAAGCCATGCGAATACTTGGCTTTATTAAGGGGTGGTCTAAAGAGTTTGACGGATTTTGATTATTTATTTGCAAATCATTATGATTGGCCTGAATCAATTTAATGATTAAGTGTAACAATCAAGCCAGTAGCCAGACCTTACTGGTAGTCCGGGCACAAAGTAATAAAAGACAGGGGAGGATTATAAATTCACAATAAATTAATTGAAGAATGATACGTGAAAAACGTTGGTGCTATGCATTCTTGAAATTATGTTATTCAAAAAGATACAGAAAATAGAAGAAAAAATTTTAAAAAAGTTCAGTGCTTGATATTTTAATAAATATCAATTATTTCCAGTTTTTTCTTAGACTGGCTGTACGGGCAAACAAGTCCACAGTCCGGGCATTGTCCGGGCATGCCCGTACGTGGCTACGGGCCTGGTTACAATGCTATTACATGCTATGCCAGAAATATTTTCTAAAAGTTTCCCAATTTGATGCTTTCTACTCGAACGATTCGATGCATTAGCAAACATCTAAAACGAGCTGTAACTCGCTCGTAGCAACCTTTATTGGAACTTTATAATGATAAAAGTTTGAGTACTTTTATAAAAAAAATTTTATTTTGTTAATTTTAACACCTCAGAGTGGTTTCTGAATCAGGTAAGGTCAATGTTGTAGACGAATAATGATGCTTCGAGCGCCTTAAACCAAGCTAACCCAACCAAATCAAAATGAGGAAGAAAGGCTACCTTTGGCATGGCGAAAGTTTTATACTCTTGCTTGTACTTATTTTGTCTGATTGTTCCAATACTAGTTATATATAATGGCGCTAAATATATTAAATTTGACTTTAATTGACTGATTAAATCAGAGCTGGTCTTCATATAAAAACCTTCATTTCGGCCGACTGTTTCTATGGCATCTATATGTTAGAATGCTCCGATTTTTATTATATTATGTATATTATGTATGTATATTATATATCCTTTCTAGATAATAGACGATAGCTTGTACGGCACCTATACGAACAGACACGACTAGTTCGACTTCACTATTGATACTGATTATGAATAGGGATGTCTCCTGAGGTGCGTTGTAAATTTCTAGCTAAAATTGGTATATGCCCCCGGCAAAGGTATACAAAATTTCAATCCGATTGGACAATAAAAACAGACGTTTTTAATAATAAACGTCAATCGCTTGGATTTCCTATAAAACCCAGCATTTTGTGACGTCTTTGCAATGCTCATGTAGGTAAGAAAGGGAAAGAGAATGCGAGCGCGTGCTGTCGCTCTTGGCTTCTTTTCTATGCAAACACATACATACATATGTGCTTGACCAATGAAATTCTGCATGCATATACATTCATAAACAGACGTTTGCATGTGAAGGCTTACCTTACATCATTTTTTTAGGGAGTAGTATCGTACATTGATGCGCTTTTGACTTTAAACAACGGTCGCGTGCCGCGCGAATGTTTCTCTTGTTTTATGTTTCATTGATTGTTTTTAAGAAAGTAAGTAGAATTCTTCTTCTCTTTGATTGTCAGACGCACAGCGTGGTGTAAAAGCCGCACAGAATAGAAAACCTATGATATGTATAAAAGGATTATACTTCTTACAATAGTAGATTGGTGTCTCTGCTTCGTACTGACAAACTTTGATATTTTGAAGGACAATACTGGTCTTTTATTATATATCTGTCGATTGTTCCTTTTATATAGCTCTGGGGAGAGACTAGTTCATCTTTTAATTGTTATCGGCTAGCATCTATCTGAAACTGCGTTTCGATGAGAACGGGGAAACGTGTTTTCCCTTTTCAGGCTTTTGCCTTCTTAGTAACGCATTTTTTCGAGAGGGAACTGCAAACAGCAGGAAGAGAACTGGCTGCGGTTGAGTTATGTATGTGCTGGGAAGACAGTTATGCAACGGCTCGCAGTAAGGAGCAGGAGCACGCATCGGTTACCGTTACCTGACACACAGAAGGGGTTCTACTTTGCGCCGCGGAAGGGACAGAGACAATCAGCAGAAGCAACAGCAGCCGACGCGACGCAGTTCAAGTTAACGGTCAGTACCACAATGTTTTAACGGTAGAATGCTCGAAGCGACCGCGTAAACGTTTTAAACTCTGTAATTAACTATATATCAGGAATGCGTATGTGTGTGCGTGTGCGTGTGCTCGCGTGTGCAGGGGAAAAGTGCGTAGAAGGGTTAAAGAGAGCGGCCCTTCACTGGCACTGCAATCCATTTAGTGGTAAGAAGGGTTTCGCATTTGTAATTCATATTATTATTTCGAGTAAGCAACCAAAAAAATTGAAATGAAGTAAAAAACTGATAGTTAAGTGGATTCGGTTTTTGTTTTCGTTACAACAGTGTGCTCGCACACTCTCTGGCACACACTCAGGCACAGGACACACGTATGGACAGAATATACGTCTTCTTTTCCACAAGTGCCTCACGGCTTTGCGTCGGGCGTTCCGCCCCCCTACCCCTTCCCCTTCCTGCTTGTGTTCGTTTTGACCTTGCTGCTGTTTTGTGATTTTAAAACTCAGTACAAACTATGTGCCGATGTTTGTATAAATGTGTGTGCTGCCAACTACCAATGTGTGTGTGAGTGCACGCACATGTATGTGCACTTTTGGGGGGAAGTTCCCTCTTTCTCTTTTGCCTGCTTTGCACAGAATGCTATCAGCTTAAAGCTAACCTAAACCTATCGATAAATCGGTTGTTTTGAATGCCACATCCACCACTGACCAAACTGGTGTTATGTATGTGATTATTGGGCGAAAATGAAGTCGCAACATTGCCAATAAACTAAAACATGACCTATCTATATTTCTTTATTCTCCATTTAAATTGGATAACAAACACACAGATTATTCAGAGTACAAGTATTTAATATTACTTATGATTTAGTTATATCCTATACTTGTGCAGGCCTTGGATATGTCAACCTTGAGTCAAAGGTATGCGGATTTCGCCTTGTTTCCACACTTTCGCGCGGTCTCTATTCTGTTTCTTTTTCCTTTTTTTTTGCTACCAAGCAAGCAACACCCAACCACACCAAACAATTCGGCTCTGCGCCACTTTCGGACAATTAAACAAGCCAGCAAAGATAAAATTAAGAAATACAGAAAAGTAAAACAACATGAAGGGATCAACAAAGGGAATGAAACTAAATCGATGGCAAGTAAAAAAGCAACAGCAAAAATATGAGGCGCTAGGAGGAGTAAAGAGCCAGACAAAAAAGGTGGAATTGGCCGACAGCTCTGTAAAGTGAAATGAAGAGACACATCCACAAATACATATCCGTACGTTGGTCGGGCTTAGCATGGAATTCGAAAATGGGTACAGAGTATGTAACAGTCGAATAAAGAATATAAGCTGAACTGCTGTTGGTTCTCAACTACATCAATTTCTTGTTTATACCCTGCGACCTTTGAGAATGGTCAATAAAGGATATACTAGCTTTGTTCAAATGTTGGCAACGGGCAGAAAAAGGCGCGGGAAACCCTCCAAAGTATATATATTCTTGCTGAGGAGCACAAGTCAAGTCATTTAAGCTATGTCAGTAAACACAGAACTCAGCTATTATAAAAACTGAAGTCAACATGACGTGATACCTACTGCATAATGTACGCTGATTAATTTATTTCAAATGTTGGGTGGCCCATCTAATAACTATCTCTCGTAAAACTTAAATTCGATCAGATAACGAACACAGAAACTATTCAGGTCACTCAGACCTAAAGCTCCTGGACATGTGTATGAGAGTGACAAGATTGTGTACTGGTTTTTCACCACTGGGTGAAGGGTATCTTAGCATCGGGCATGTTTGATTACTTCATTAGAATCGTTGTTGTTGATTTTTCAAGAAAATTAAATTTTAAATTGCTGTCTGTTACCCAAATGTAAGTAAGAAACCCCCTTCGCCTCTGCCTGCTGATTCAAACCCATCCCCGGGTCAAGCCATCGTTCTTCTAGCGTACTTCCAGCACATCTGTAAACATGGACCTGGACTGGTCAAATTCGGTTCTTCCTTCAATTAAATTGTATTTGCGCAAGATTTTTTTGTTTTAAGCTTGCGTTTGCTCAGGTCCCCGAGCAACCACTTTTCACCTTCCACATCAAAACACAGCCCACTGCACAGCACCTCCCTAGCTCCCTCCCAACACGGCCCTTTCGCCCGCCCCCTCACTCTCCTTCCATCGAACCCACGAAGCGCTATGCCACCACTGCTGTCTCGGATAGAAATGCGTCATGGCAGAATCTTAAGACGAAAACCTAAGGGTCTGACAAAAAAAGTACAACTCAAACTGATGATAGCGTTGGTGGCCTTATGGGTTGGCACTGGGTCACACTGGGCTACAAGGAAACTTCTCCAAAGGGAAGCAGCTTCCTCCATCTGCCCACACCCTCTAATAAAACGCAATTTTCATTTCTGCTTCGCACTTCCCTTCAGTGTTGTTTCTTTTTTTTTTTTATTTCTTTTTATTTCCATTTTATTTTTCGCTCCTCATGTTGTTCCAGGCACTTTGCCACACCCGAACCCAAACTGCGTATCTGACCGAGCAGGGCAGCAACCCCCGCACCAGATGATTGATTACTTTCCACAAAACAAAAAGAATTGTAAGAATGGGGCTACGAGGCGTAGGATTGTCAAGTATTGCTCATTTGAATGGTTCTTGGGATGAAACAGCACCATTGAAGTAAGCGAGTCATATTCCAAGAGCTCTGGAGATCGGTCTTTTTGGAGCTGTACTTTATAGTTGCTTTCTCTTGATGAGAGATTGCCCGTATATTACTTGTAAATGAAGTAGGTTTGATATTGATGTCTTGAAAAATAATCGTCTTATAAGTTCTGTGGCAACTAATTCGACTTGGTCTTGGATGCATGTTTCATCAATGCTCTTAAGTTGAGAACCTTACTCTAATTAAAGTCGAAGCTGTCTGCTTTGGCACGTCCCAAAGCTGATATAGCCCAAAAGGGACGCTTGATATTTCCATGGGGTACCTTGTCACATATGTAGGGAATATAAACAAACACATGTATATCACACATACAGTTGGACTGGGCAGACGTTATGCAAATGAGCCGGCAAGCGGATCATTCCGGCGTCCGGGTCATTTTTCAGGGGATGGACAGGGGTATATGGCAAGCGGCAGCTGTCGGCGATCCAGTTCCAATCCTAGCGCATCCGAAGAATTGAATCAGTGTCCAACCCTTTCGTCCTGTCGCCAGTCGCCAGTCGCCTGTCCATCTGTCCGTGTCCGTGTGTGATTTCGGTTTGAATGCTATCACAGTTATTTACGCATAAATTAGCCTGCGCCCCTTTCGCTTCGTGGTATAACGGATCGCACCGGTCACGTCGGCTTTGGTTCCGCTTGCACTGTACTGTTGTGAACTGTCCCTCACTTGCAACATCTGCTGGAGTCAAGCTCAAACACACACACATGTGAACTGGTGAAGTTCAGGTTTGTTTCGGGAACAAGATGCTGGGATAAACGCGCAGATGATTAGAGAAAGAAAACGGGGCTTCTGAAGCGCAAACTTAAAGAAACTACGAGTATGTATGCGGAAGATTGCAGAATTTTATGTATTGTCTTTAATGTGAAAGGCTGTCAAACTATTCATGGAAATAAAAATTACTTAACTCTGGGACTCAAATTGCATATTGCTGTGTGGCCTCCCATATCGCTACTAGTAGATCGAGAATGTAAAACGCATTCCCACACATGTAAAACCTGTACGCTGTATATCTGTTGTGCGCATAATTATACACTTTGGATTACGCTTCAGATTGGCAAGTTAGTGATGATGGTGAAGTTGTATCAGTTTTTTTTTACTCGACCCTCGTTCGCAAAAAAGTTAAAGCAGTCTAGCAGAGAAACCACCCCGACACCGTCGTAGCGTTACACCCTCGCAGCACACAAGATGGCCGCAGAACACTCCCTGCACTGCAAATAGTTGAAGTTGGTTAGGCATCACAATACCAATTAGTGTATCCCTAGGTCTAGGCCCTTAGTTATCACGATGTGCGCCCGTTACCTACTAACTACAAATGTGTATGTACAAAACGAATATATTTGGTCAGCATCAATCAATCGACTTGGAACCAATCATTGGAACTATGAAAGCTGGCGACTGTAGCCTTTGTAACCTTCCATGACTTCGTTGTGGCTCGGCTCTGTTCCTGCCCTCGTTCAACTTTGAAACGGGTCAACTGCACTCGGCTCAATGAAGTTCCCCAGCTCACAGAAACACAGCTAACCCTCTGCCTCCCCTGCATAGCCTTGACGAACACGAGGAGCAAAGACTCATATGTATATGTGTGTAGTTATACAAATAAGCCGGAGCTGAAGTTAAAACCAAAGCTCGTGCGGATAGCTCTGCGTGCTCAGCAGACCAGGCTAGGCCAGTTGGTGTATCGACACAACAATCCAGCAGACAACCTTGACATAAGTTTGGCCTTGGTAGTCACCTCACTGTCTGCTCCAGCCTCATCCACAACCCACATGTTACCATGTCTGCTTCTTGTTGGAATAATACAAAATACTTGAACACTTGTTTAAAATACGAATGAAGAAGTGAAGTCGCTGAAGTCGTACATATAGTCGACATAATATAATTATGAATGGTATTTATTAAGAATATATGCTGTGTTCACGATGAAGTTCGATGCCATATAACTTAATTATTTATCGTACATTACACAATTATATACTCGTACATGTACTCAAATATAGTAATTATTTATATAAATAAGTTACGTAGTATACATTTATATTATTTTAACTTTACTCTCATTTATTTTTCAAGGCAGTAGCACTCATAAATAATATATATAATCAATTACCCTTATTTATATACTGTGCATTTTTATATAGTATATACTTAAATACGGTAATTATGTATAAACTATGAAGTATGGATTTATATTGTGTTGACTGCATTTTATTTAATTTTTCAAGACTCCTTGTGACAGTGTAAACTCATAAATATTGTATATAATTAATTATAGTTATTACAGTTATATACAGTTATATACAAATATAGTATATACTTAAATATAGTATTTATAAAAATGTATTCGATACGTAGTATATTATATTATGTTGACTGCATTCTAATTTATTTTTCAGGACTCATTTAGCCAGTTGGGGGTTGGGTTATGCCTGCCTATTCCAACATCCGTTTTAGCAAATTTTAGGTACACAAAGTCGAGGCACTAATTTAATGTACCGTATAATCTATATTATGCACATTATGTAGACGTACTACGTACGCGTTCGCACACATGTCTACCCTTATTTATATACAAATTAATATTAATATTCGAGCATATATAGTCACATATGTACACACACAGACATGTTATGTACGAGTGGATCCGCAAATTAACGCAGACATGTACTCGGACACATATGTGGAGGCACAAAAGGCCCGTGGCCAACGAACTTCCCGATTCCCCTATTCCGCCTAGAACAAATCAAGACAATGTGCATTTTGCCAATGCAATTTAAATGTACATAACAATCGTCCCAAGCTCATAGGGGTTTAGAGGCTAAATCAATGGTGTAAATTGCATGTTATGTAATGTAAATACATACATTTACATCTACTTCATATATATGAAGTACATATATGTTTGTCGTATGTACTGCATAAAATAGTAATACTTATGTGCATTAGAGTTTATTCCGATTGAAGAGACGTTTTCGAGAATAATAAAAATAAAAATCTATTAAAGTTAAACATCAATTTGTACACCCTGAGTTACCATAACCTTTCCCGTTCTCGTTCTTAGTTTAGAACCTTTCATTCCTTGTCTGATTGCGTTAACTTAACTATAACTTTGATTGATAATAATTAGCTGAGTTAGTCCGAAAAACAATAGAGTTCTTAAAAAAAGGATAATTTTCCCGAATGTTCCTATGGCAGCCATGCATATGTAATAATTGTATTATTTAAATAGAAAATGACTATGGCCACATGGAGTAGTCTGAATTATGTTTTGTTAAGGCAGCTCTTGAGCCGAGAGCGTAACCCCGATCAAGGTCGGAGATCCCATAAGATATACCATAGACGGTACCTTAGAAGTAATACCTTAGTGCACTTTAATGGAACATTTTTATGTCTTCCGATTTGGTACGTTACAAGGTTGTTATAGCAAAGAAGGTACCTTCTATGAGTGATATGTATCTTGGATGCAGTATGACATACCTAAGAAGGTACCCGAGAACCAACTGCCCATTTATGAAACATTTTTATACCCTGGTAGAGGGCATTTTTATTTTGAGCAGGACTTTGCAAAACCCCTTAAGAGACATTTCTGATCATATAAGGTGTATATACATATATATATTCTAAACAGCGTAGGAGTTAAACTAGCCTAGATGAAACTTGGTACTTATGCTTCTTATTGATGTAGGTTGTATATATGTAACTCGGAGCGACCCGGCACGAAACGATATATCGAATGCCGAAGGTAGCCATGCAAAACTATCGGCTAACTAAATCGGAACACTTTATCATACAGCTGGCTTAGGAACAACCGGCCAAAATACAAGTTTTTGTATTGAAGACCGTTCTGATTTTTGAAATAACTGAACTTATCAGTGCCAATGTCAATAAATCTATTGACATAAACTTGAATATATACAATATCATTCAATTCTGCATCATGATATATAACTAGTATTGGAATAATCAGAGGAAATAAGAACTTGCAAGAACTTGGCATACAACCTCCGGCATGCCGAAGGTTGCTTTCGCTTACGTTATGTCTTCTGATATCCGAGGCGAAATTGGTTAAATCTATAAATTTGGATGTCCATTCAGTTAGACAAAAATCGATTCGCCCCACCATAGCTTTAAGTATGGCGGCGATCTACAGGCAAATGAGTACATATATACGATGTATGTACATGCATTTGTGTGTGCATTTGTACATAAATGTAATATGTATGCATACGAGTGTTTGTATGTGCGTGTGTGTGTATTCATCAATGCAATCATGTCGTATATAAGCAGCCTGCACAGGCATGCACACTCGCATGCGTAGGCCGATGCAGGCACACGCACACTTATAGTAAGTGCGTACGATGCAAACACGTATGTGTGCAAGTGTTGGTGTGAAACTGCATATAAATGAACCACCGGGACGACAAACGAAAATGCATCCTGCAATACACACACACACGCACACAGGCACAAATGCACGTAGCCATACTTACGCTACACAGACACACACACGCATATACAGATAATCACACACACAGGCACACGCACATGAATGTGCATGTGCTTGCACAAAGTCAATGCATTGCAATAGCATAAACAGCCAGACAGAAAGAGAGTGGGCTATAAGAAGAGGGAAAGAGAGAGAGAAGGAGAGAGGCAGGCAATGAGAGGAACGAAGACAAAAAATGTTTGTGATTGAATGCTGGCCAGTGAGAGCGGGACAGCGAGATCTTGACAGCATACATTAAATCGTGCTCAAATTTGTAAGGTAGACGAATCAGGGGGGAGGGCGGCAAAGGGCATGTGCGGCTGATGATGGTGGTGGTTGTTGTTGGCGTTGGTGCATTACAGTTGTCGAGGCGCTTAGGTGAGTGGCATGTTGCCTACGAATAAGGGATGTTACTGCACAAAGTGCAGCAAATGCAACGCCACATCGTTGCAACAGCGCCCGCGTCGACGCTGCCGTCGACGCAGACGCAGACGCCGACGCGGACTGATGTCGACGTGCATGAAAACTGCACTTGACACTGCAGTGAGTGTGTGTGTTTGTGTGTGTGTGTGTGTGTGTGTGTGTGTGTGTGTGTGTGTGTGTGTGTGTGTGTGTGTGTGTGTGTGTGTGTGTGTGTGTGTGTGTGTGTGTGTGTGTGTGTGTGTGTGTGTGTGTGTGTGTGTGTGTGTGTGTGTGTGTGTGTGTGTGTGTGTGTGTGTGTGTGTGTGTACGTGTGTTGTTGGCCAGACGAATGTTGTTGCCTCTTTTCGCAGCAACAAAAACAGCCTGAAGGAAAAACATTTGCTTGCCAAATATGTGAACGCCGACTGCAACAACTGCGACTTCAACGACAGCGAATGCTGCAGCAGTTGGCGTCGAAGCCAGCTACGCCGTATACGCTGACGCAGTCGGGAGGGACAAGGCACAGTGGACCGAGAACTGCTGCTTTGTGCACGAATACAGACAAGACCAACCAAGTGGGATACATATCATTTTTGGTGTACCCAGTACCCCATAATAAGTGTAACCAGTAAATTGAATTAACTTATGTCAACTAGTTTTTGAATTTTTATCTCTATTTATTTATTACTACTATTAAGTACTTATTAAAGTAAAGTTAAATTTGATTTATTAAGATCAATAATATTTCCAGTTGAAGGCTGGTTTGTTGCTCATGTTTTATACTTTTACACTTTTTGCAAAGTTTAAACTAATATTTGAAATATAACTAATATTTGAAACATCGCAATAAGGTCCCGTAGTATCCGTTCAAACTGTATGCAGAAGGAAAAATTAACTTATTAATTTACTTTCTGTAAGCATTTGAATTCATTTAACGCAAATATTAATAATTCTTCTACTCGAGTCTAAAACGATAAGATAAGACTTTGAACTTTAGAAAACATTTACAATTTTAATTGTGATTGAGTATAAAATCTTATAATATAAAATTATAATTATAATTAATATAAAACCAAATCACTTGATATAAACAATTACCTAACCTCAATCAAGTCAAATATATTGGCGTAGTCATATATTTTTGCGGGCCAAAGTCTCCATGATGGCTAAGTTTTGGTCGATGATATGATGTTCTTGCTCCAGCATGCGTAATGCTGCTGAACTCGGAACCAGAATGACCGTGCACGTGAGCGCTGTAGTTGCAATTGCAGTTGGAGTTGCAGCCGCCGCTGGTGGAACATCCCGATGCAGTATACATTACCTGGTTCGCATCCCCAACGCTGCGCTGCTGACGCCGTCGCCGACGTTTTTGTTTATCACGGAGAATTTTTATCTCATAATAAGCCTACCAGCCGCTGCTTTAGTTCCCCCACCCTCCACAGACAACATCCCCAGCATCCACATTCACATTGACATCGACATCGACGCTGCTTTTTCTGGCTACTGCGGCGAGTTTTTACTCTCCATTATTTGGTCAACGTATTCAGGAACGCAATAGTCTATCGAACAGAACAGTCGACTGCGGATCGTCCAGCCCTCGCGGAGCATTTTTATTTCTCAAATGTGAATACAATGTGCCAGTGCAAAGCAAAATAAAAAACAGAAATTAACCGAAAACAAACTAAACTAAAGCCTGATCCAATCGTACTCTTCCTCCCCTTGCAATCCCCAATCCAAATCTAATATATTTACTAGTGTTAACCTCAGTGTTACTATTCCCCTTCTTATCTTAAACTTAATTGAACACAGGAATAAAACCTAAGCCAAACTTATGCTTTGTCCAATCCTAGTTACATGTTCTCCTTCCTATCCCCAATGCTCAATCAATAACCGATCCCAAATCGAATATACTAACTACTGTGGAACACAGTTATTTCATTAGTTGTCTTCTTGTCTGCTCTGCTTTCAGATCATCATAATTTAAAAAACAATAGACCGAAAAAGTTTTCAAATCCAAACCAAACAAGCAACAATAAAACTCTTTTTGTCAACCAACCATAATTAAGTTCAAAAAGCAATAGAACGGATACACACGAAACTACAAATTATAATTTCACAAATCATACGTAACTTATCACAACAACACGTTTTGACCATCAATGAATTAATAATACAGAACCAGTAACCAATAACAACTTCAGAAACCAAAAAAAAAAAATATATAAGAAAACAAAGCCACAAATAATTGCAAAATTGAAATCAAAAGTACAAAGTTACAAGTACATACAAAACGAAACTAAACGAAGCGAAACGACTCACATTGGCCTAAATATTTAAAAAATAATTAGAAACTACTTAAAGAAAAAACTACGAAATCAAGCAAACACATCCGTTTTCCATCTCAGTTTACCACTGTATTCGGTTTGAACAGGAAGCTGTGGCGCTCTCTATCGTGTATCTCTGGAGAAGAAACAATTAAAGAAAGTCCATCAGAAAACAGGATAATAAACGAGAAACAACCTACAACCTTCGTTTAATCAATTTGAGAGACAGTCGACGAATAATTTCCCCGCGGAGACCCACGATCGGCATCAAAATACTTTCACTGAATGATATTCAGAAACACACTGACACCGGAACAAACAGTTTAAAATACCACTTACCATATAGCTAGCATAGATATCATAACAGTACTAACATACACACACACAAACACATTGACGAAGGAGCGCAGAGGTAAGGTTTTAATCAAAAAGTAGTTTTTGATAGAAATAGAATATCTATTGATCATACTAAATGTTTTAGACAATCCAATTTCAGTAGGGTTGCAACCTTATATATAGTTACAGAATCCACATCGAATATGTATCTAGTAGATAATACGGAATATATGAAGGCATTAATCAGTTATATTTCAACGGGAATCGTTAGGAGCGGAACACAATTTTCAATCTCTACTCACTTCTGAGTGACTAAATCTAATGACCACGTCGAAAAATTTAACTTGAATCGCTGACTTACGGCTGGAAGTCTACCAAAGTGTCCACATAGTATTTATAAGTAAGGCAGACCGTCGACAAAACAAGAATATAAAAAATTAAATCATTTGGGTGATATTTTTGGTGCAAACGTAAGAAATAATATAATAAATAGTGATGCAAAACTTGTAATATTGAATGAAGAAGCAAAATATTCCCTCAAAAAGACGAATACGACAAAGAAACACTGAATTTCTCCATCAATGCATTTGCTAAGACTCTTTACCAAAAACCACAATATCAAAAATTGCCATTTCAAATTGCCTCGCGAATGCGCAACATGTGCCTTATTCCGGCCTTAAGTTCAAATTAGTTTAAATAATGCAAAGTAATATATCGTCTCAAACAATGATCAATTGACGCGGGAGCCCTTACTCAAGGTAGTCCCAGTCCCAGCGAATCCAATGAAAGTTCCGCGTCGCTTCGCACCATCACCAGACTCAGGCCCGCATACACCTTTATGGTAGGTTAACTCTCATAATCTTATGCATGATTTATTTCGAATAAGTTTGAATTCAACTCCATTTTCTTGTAAATTGATTTACCTCTTAAAATATACCCATATACCAAGCTGAAGCCCTCGTATTACCCGCATCTTCTGCATTAAAATAATCGCAAGACTTATTTGTTTGAATTGGACTAAAACCAAGCTAAAATCAAGAATCATAGTATTTTGAACCCTCGTATCACCCGAATCTTACCATTAATAACTTTTTAAAATAATTGCTAGATTATTTCGGATGAGTTGGGATAAAATCAAGATTGCAACGAATCGAGTGCGAAGTCCATGTACATGTAGAATACTCGTACCACGCGAGTCCAGCAAATGTACTTGTTTTTAGAATTTTGCACTTAAACTAAAACTGCAACCGAAAGTAAGGCCACGATGAAGACCAGAGCCACTACTACCACTGAAAACTGCCTGTCAGAAGAGCAAGGCAAATTGAAATTAAGAGAGAACCAAAGTAGGCAAGACTTCGGCGCCGGCGTTGGCACGAAGACGCTTCGCCATTAGCCGAAGATGCTAAGAGCTGGGGACGAAGACATTTGACTTACTTTGCGCTGGCGCTGCCAACGTCGCCTAACGTCTTCCTTTTGGCCAAGTTCTATTTCTAAGCAAGGCTCGCGAGATGTGCCGCCTGAACCCTCGCGACAGTCATATTTATACTTGTTCGGCCCAGCGACAAAATTAGTTTTTCAATGACTCGCGTGCCGCCAGGTTATCACCATCCGAGAACAGGCGGCAACTGCCTACAGAACTAAACTAATACGAGTTCGACGGGTTTGTTTCGATTGTGTCGGACTTGCTTGTGACTTTGTGACAGTGCGCGGCCTGGAAACATCTCAGATCCAAATATTACCGATAGTTCCTGCAGAGCTCCCGGTCTCCAACTGCAAATAATATCTAATCGAGTACGTAAGAGGACCTTTGCAGATATAAGGTTTAACGAAAATAGATGAGCTTTTTAATACAAGTGCAACTAATTGCAATTTACCAGATCTTGGCAGAACGGCTATAAGTAAAGAAATGAAACCCCATTTCAAAAATAAATTGTTTCAGAAAACTGCTCAGCACTTAAAAACAATAACCTTATAATGAGACGTCGAAGAAGTGATACCATTCATTCCATTGTGGCTACTGTCATGAGTATTTTTGATTTGCAAGTTTGTAAATTAAGAGTACCCATCTGGCGGTACAGAACCTCGAATAATTGGCTACAGTTGTTAGATTCTTTTGAATTTCAAATATTAACTTATACAAGAGGCATATGAACCTATTGCAGTTATAGAATCAGTGTGTTGTTAATATTACTACTGTACTCAGTACACAATTGAAAGTGTTTCGAGTAGGAACTCTCCTCAATTCGGAGATTGCTTCTGCGATATGTTACAAAAGTCATCGCATATGCATCTGCAAATATTTCCTTCTGTGCGTTGCAACATTTTCACCGAAGAAATATACCCTCCTTTATGCACGCGAAACATCATTTAATAAGTATACGCAAGGTATGTTACATTTCGAAGTGTCCCTTGTACCATAAAAAGCTCCTTTAATTGAATTTTAGGCAAACCATAAAAGATTAATTAGATAACAGGCTATATTTTTATGGTTCACGTTGCAAACCCCAGACTGACGGGCAAAGCACGCTCATAGTTAGTAGTAGTGGGACCCTGTCTACGGTATCGATCAAGACTCCATCTTTGTAGGATGTGAAATGTGTTATGTTGCATCCTCCTATCTTCTGTTTTGATATTTATTTTTGATTTTGACTTGTTTTCAATCTGAAATAGAATGGGATCAAACACCCGTCCCCGCATGAATTTCCCACTTAGTCTGATGAACCCAAAGCATTGTGGGAACCAATAAACCTATACAAGAGCTCCCTAAGAACTCTGTAGAAAACCAGAATACATACTTACATTTTTAAGTTTAAAAATATACTAGACTACCCTTAGGGATGAGTAAATAATATTGTGCTCAATTTCAAAATGCATTTTTGTTCATAACTTTGCAGTCTATTTTAAAACTACTGGACGCGACTCCTCCTGTAGTTTCCCCATCAGTTCTGTCGCCCTGGGTCCTGAAGAATTGTTGCTGCGATCGCAAGCGAAGGTCGATCAGACCAGCGAGCACTTGGTGCAACAGCAGCGCTGCCAGCAAAGGGAGCCGAGCTCCGCACCAGCACTGGAACCTCATCTACCGAGCCAGGCGCTGCACCTATCCCGATCGCAGATCCCTTTTCAGATGCATAATATGGATGCAGCTGACTTTTGGCAGCAAGCACGCGCCCCCTTCGCGCACACAGCTGTATCAACGCTGCAACAACAGCAACAGCAGCAACAACAGTCGCAACAGCCACAGCTGCAGCAGCAACTTCACTTGCACCCGCACAATGTGTCCAATCAGGAGCAGCACGTGAGTCCCAGCAACAACAACCACCTGCCACTACAAAACAAGTTGGATCCGCACCAGATGCAGCAGCAACAATCGCATCAGCAACAGCAGCAGCAGCAACCACAACAACAGCAACTGCTTCAGCAACACGTTGAACACTGCTATGGAAACGAGGTATTCGGATCACAGCAGACACTTGCGAGCGCAGCAACCTCCACGCAGCTGAGCAGTCACCACTTGCTGTTCAATGCGGCTGCAGCAGCAGCCGCTGCCGCTCACCTCAAGTCGACAGCGCACAGCAACATCAGCATCGAGCCTAATGCGCCAAGTGCAACCAAGCAACAGCAGCAATCACAGATTGCTAAAGATTCCCAACAACAGCCCGATCAAGCCTACAGCAGCGAGTACTTTGGGAACACTGCCAATCCGGAGCATTTGCAGAATCAACAACACCACAAACAACAGCAGCAGGAACCACTCCAGGCGACTCACCCACCGCAAAGCCCGACGCTGGTCGGTCAGGGGCAAGGTCAACTGCCCAGCAGACCATTGTCACAGGGTCAGCAGTCACCACAGCACTCCATAACGCCCTCCGGCGGATGCTCGACTCCCGACATTAAGTACAACAACGAGAAATTAGCCAGCGAAATTCAGGTACGATCTATTCAATGACTGCAAAGAAAGGGTGGCTTCCCCACCCTGTCTCCTAAGGTGTGAGGAAGCCTTCCAGTAATCCAATAATGATCCTTCGATAAAACACAGCAAAGTGAAGAAATTATAACTAACTATATAAAAGGTATGGCCACTAACTGGATGAGGAGCTCTGGGCTTAGCAAGGTACCTCTTTAGCGTCGCAGTACATGTCCTGCCACTAAAAAATACTATGTTCTTCATAGAGTCGTAATAGTTTTCTAACCACACCACTTACACCTAATCTTACAACTATATGAAGAAAAGAATCATATAAAGTGGTCAGAACATGGACATGCATACTTTAGAAAACTTTATGAAAGCTATGACCTGAATCAGGAGCTTTGATCAATAGATCTTTAACGTTGCCATACACCTTCTCCCCACCAAGTAATAATTTGTTTCTTATAGGGTTGGAACAGTCTCTTAAGGTGCGAGGTAGTCTTCTTTCGATATTTCCCTAACTCTGTAAGTCTCTTTTTAGAGATCGTTGTATTCTCGATCTTAGTTCGTTACACAAATACTGACAGGGGATTACATAACAGTCGCGTGCTCTGCTTGAGGAACTTGAGGGACGAATGCGAGCGCTAGGATATTTCTACCGATGTTTTAATGAAAACAAGTTAAATAATTCTGTTAAGAGAGCTCACTAAGAGACTCAAATAAAACATAGCGAAGAGAAAGAGTCGGGCAGGTACCCAAGAGAGTGAAATTGGGAGAGAGTGAGCGAGTGAGGGGCGACGCTAAAAAATTTCCCAGTAAAATATTCCCACTACGTTCTGCTCATTTGCAAAAGCTAAAAAAGCTCAATGAGTCCAAGGAGTAAAGACAAGGAGTAAAAACGTCGCAGCGATGCGAATAATACGACAGCCAAGGAAAATGGAAACTCAACTTTTTACTGTTTACCTCTGCCCCGAACTGTTTCTATATGAAGAAGGTCCTAGTAATGGTGGTAGGTGCAGACTCTTATGTACGACCAAGATGAATTTGGTCTTGAATTTTTATTGTGCCCTCTGCCATTCCCCTCCTTGAATATCTGAATCTCAATGTGTTTGCCTACACACACATTCACCCCTCGGAGGTTAGATGATGTGCTAAGAGAAGCCCAGCTGGTACGGGAGAACGGAAAAGAGGGGAATGGGAGAGTCTCATTATTCTTATCTTTTACTTCACTTTTTCGCTAGTGCGTTTTTTTGGTAGTCAGTTACCCCCGTTCTGGCCAGCGCTATTTCTCCTCTTCGGTATGTGGCATGCGGCATGTGCAAGTGTGTTTGAGAGAGTTAGATAAGTGAGTGAGAGCGTTTGTGGCTGGGGGTGGAATTCAATCTGTGGGCTATTCTTATAGGGAATGAGTGTAAGTTTAGTTTTATACACACACACACACATCTGTGTTTATATGTATAGCGAAACACAGACGCGCTTTGCTCCGTTCCAGTGTCGGACGCTCTCACATACTTTCGGGGAGAGACAGAGACCGCTTTTAATTTCTTCCTTGCTTAGGGTTTTTTTATGAATTGTATTCGCGCACAATTCCTTGAAGAAAATAATAATAGTACGGGCACACTTTTAAAGACCCTCGTACATAGACATGCACACACATAAATAAATATGTACACGTAGTTGTACGTTTATTTGTATATAAACACAGACAAAATAGAATGAGAAGGACAGCGCGACGCTAATAAAGAAGCAGCGAACAGCGCCGTTGGCGTCGACGATGGCTGAATAAGAAGTTGCAAGTGCTGTCCCGTTTATGGATAAGGCGCAAAGCGTCTACCGGCAGAAGTTCAAAGGACACCGAGCTGCAAAGTTGTCTGTTTCCGCCGCGTCTCACTGAGAATTTCACGTGTGTCCAGTGTTCAGTGCTCGCATCCGCGTTCAAGTGCGTTCTATACATGTATATCTTAAAAAATATCAAGACAATGAATCCGAAACTAAATCGTTTTTGAACATTAAACTTAGTTAAGACATGTTAATATGTTGTGACTATATCATATAGCAGCAAGTGTGAACCCGACATAAAGTGAACACGAAGGAGAATGTAAACAAAGGACATACTTGTCAGATACTAACTATATAGTTGCGTTCTCCCATATGACCGCATGACACGCCTCAGAACCAAGCAAATCGCGCGCGAAGCAACACCATAATAATCTCGTAAATTATTTATGTTATTTCTGTTTTTTAGAAATGACTCTTGACTGTGAAAAGGAGAACGATGTAATTTTGATTATTATTTACTAAATCTGACAAAATTTCAATTCGCGTTAAAGTTTTCATTTTCCTGATTTTGCCTTGCATTGAAAATACATGTATATATATTTGCCGAATACGACAATCCCATTTTCATTAGGATGCGACCTTACCGTAGTATTGTATGAACGACAATATTGTTTTATTTTACATTTGCTTTAACAGTTCTACAAGGACCGCTGTGCTTCAGTCCTCATTTAGTATTGTTTATATTGGAATAAAATAACAATGTAGTATGAAGAACCAAACTATAAACCGCAAAACGAACTTCCTTTCTGTGGGAGTATATAATTACATTCTTTACACAATTATCCACAAATATTATTTATAGATTCTCCACTTCAAATTGAATTATATATTTGAAAATTGTTTAGAAATATTTCCACACTCTGCAACGTTTTATTTCACGTACATCTTCAGCATTTCATTTTTGATCGCTTAGGCACTACTAAATGCACTAAGAAATATATAATAACTTAATACTAACGCAATATGGACATTTCCACTGACCTTGGCATAGGGTACAGAAATGCTTATCGTTATTCATTAAGATGTTATTCCATAATGAACTATATTTACGTCCAACTTACAAAAGAGTCAAAAGAGTTCTTGAACTTTGAGTAAATGTTTAATTATTTATTATTAATTGATAATTTTGGGGTTATTCATAAGCCTCAACTAACACCTTTGATATTTTTAAGGATATTTCTAGCTTTACTAATACAGAAAAAACAATGTCTCTGTAATAGAATATAAGTATCTGAACTGTTTTTTAAAAAACCCAGATTACTTTTGTCCTTTTCTCTATACGCTGTGACCTCTTTCCGTTATTATCTCTCTACTTGCAGCTCCAACTCTCCAGGTCGAGCAGCGCGGCGGCAATCAGTGAACGAACCCTTGAAGAATGTTGGTCGACCCTGCAACGAGTGAGTTGGCATCTATTTCGTTGTGTATAGTACTCTTCCACGCTGAAGACATAAAACTTGCACAGTCAATGTACATAAACATATACAATATATCGACATCCACCCACACAAACACATTTACAAAACAGCATGCCGCAATCACACGCTCACCTGAAGAGAAACACAGATACAGGAACCCTTGTATTCCTATAAGATCATAGTTATATATTGTACATCATTTCATGGTTCTTAACTTTTCCTGTACGTTACGCACTTAAGTATTAATTGATTCAAAAGAGATTTACACGTATTATTTACATTATCTATATTTTATAAATTACATTATAAAGTTATAGAATGGGATTTCAACCTCTGAAAACTGTAATAAACATTGTGTTATTTGTGTTATTTTGTGTTTTTTTCTCGTCTTGATTTATTCATTGTCTTCTTTGTACCCTTTGTTGATACGTAGAGATGCAACGTACTGGCAAACAAGGATACATCATGTAAACATCATACACGTATGTATGTGCATTGTATGTAGTAGTATTTTTCTTGCATGAATGCGTTGATGCACTCTGTCGCAATGAAAGTGAACGATTTTCTTTGTCTTACTATTACTATTGTAGGGGTGTCGATGTCTTATCTTCGTTCAATAATATTTAGACCATTTTATTTCAATAGTTTTTTGTTAAAACAAGATTAACCCAAAAGTTTTGCGTCTAATCCGTCGTTATACTTTTCATACAAGCCCGCGATGAACTAAACCAAAAATTTATTCGACACCAACTAGAGGCAATTGAAATAATTTTAATAATTTTTTTAAACGTTAGTTGTACTCATTTAATATTATTTTGAACGACAGAACTATTCTATGAGTGACATCTTATTTTTTTCATAGTTCAATAACCTTTGCAAATGAACGGCTGTACATCCTTAAATTTTGTTATTTGCCCTTGAGTGCGTCAATTGTCAAAATTTTTAGGAATTTCGAGGTTACAAGGTATGAGTAAAGCTCAGTACTGTACGAGTACCATAACTTTTGCTCTGAAAAGGACTCATTAATGCAGATGCCTAGTATGTTTGTATGTACAGCATACGTATGTGTGTACATATGCATAGTGTGCACCATCATGCATTGTTGCTAAGGTGTACCCACACACACACAGTCACTCTCACGTATTAATTCGACATACTTCAAGATTAAACAGCATGCATAACATTCTTTCTCAGACATCAACATCATCTACGTATGTATGGGTGTGTACTGCCCTTTCAGACATCCATACATGGTGATGTTGTCACTTGCACATACATGTGGCTGTAAGTCTCTTACCCCAACACTGCCCATCTTCGCCTTGTCCTCGTCTTACCCACAAACATCAGCAGACTAGCGCAGCGCAGTTGCAACGCAGCACTCTCAGATTTTTTATCGACTACCCCCACATTTTTTTATAAACTTCCTTTTCTCCTCCCACTTTGGCCACCCTAGTTTTTTTCTCAGACAGCATATACATAGCATACGGTCACCCTAAACGACTCTCCTCGCCGTCCTACCCTAAATCAAAGGACAAAGCAAAGAAATATGCAGAACGTTGGTCGAGGCCTGTGTGCCCAAGTGGCAATGTAGTGTACCCAATGGCGACCACTGTAGTGCTTTGTATGTATGTATGTACCTATTACCCCTCACAACCCTCGTGTTGTGTATGCGTGTTTGTGTTTCAAAATATTAAAAAAAGAAGCAAATACAAAAAAGAAAATAGTATTAGGCGAAGACAGCAAAAAATGGGTTGAAAGACAAAAGAGGGCACACGCAGTTGTTATATACATATATATATATATATAATATATATGTGTGTGTGTAGAATATGGAAGTGATACCTAACAAACTAACACACGATGTGATGGTCAAGAGTAGGTTGACAAGCATGTTTTAATGGTAATACCATTCTAAAGAGTGTATTTAGAATACACTGGCAGAAATAGGCGTGGCAGCCACTACAAAAGGGGAACTTAAGATCCCACCTAGACTAAGATGGTGTTAAATGAGTTGAGAAATTATTTCATTAATTTATTATTTTGTATAATATACATAATTTGATAATATACTATATATTATATTATTAGTATGTTTTATATATTGGTTGAGGAGACATATGTATGTATATTTTTATTCATATAGAGGAATTTTATAACTTCTCGAAAACTTTTTGAAAGGCAGATATATATAGGCAGAGAAGGTATACATATTCAATATTTTAACTCACGTCGAGTCCTTTTTTTAAATAAATGTGTATAATCAATTTAATGGATATCCCCATGAATCGATGAATGGTCAGAAAATAGTTAGATTTGTATACCCTGAGGATTTTTATGAGGCGTGGCAAATCCCACAAAGTATGTATATTCTCGATCAGGATCTCTAGCCGTGTTGATTTATCCATGTCCATCTGTTCAGTAAGTACACATACATATGTATGTATGTAGCTCCCAGATTTTATAAAAGCTTGAGACACAAAAATTAATATGAAGGTTCCTGTATTCAATACGCGGACCGAGTTTATTTCAAAACTTAGGTGGCACGCCCACCACCCCTGCATATCAATAGTTTAATTTTTCAATCGATTTGTAAACAACTTTCTTACTGTGATATATGTATATATATGGTAGTTAGCTGACTACATATCTACACATACACACACACATTAACCAAAACCGCCCCATTATTGCAATCTCATTTGCTAGAGATTCGCAGAAATGCCGTTGGCTGGCTGGACTGGACAGTCTGTCGTGCACGCCATTTTTATGCGCTGTAAGGAGGAGAAGGGGGGAGCAGAGGAGCCTCTCGTGGCAAATAAAAACTGCACTGCGCTAGCATCGAATTGGCGGGAGTGTAAGCTAACTCTGTGCGAGCAGCCAACCAGAGAGCGCCGCACGCCGGTTGCCTGACTGCCTGGTGGCCTGCACGACTGTCCCTCCACCGTTCTCACCTACCTCGCCTACAAGCACCATCTTTTTCATTCTCTCAGTTGTCCGCACATCGCCTCGCCTACTTCTAATACTGTTTTGCGGATAACACTGTTCTTCTTTAAATGTGTGTGATTGTGTCTGTGTGTGTGCGTTTTCCTTGTGCGTTCTTTTACACGGGAGACGGGTCACGGTATATCCTTGATAAGGCCTTCTGCAGCGAGTCATGTAGAGAAAACCCTGAGAACAAGGTTATACATATAACATAGACATGGACATCACTCAAATAGTAGATCATAAGCAAATAGGGGCTGAAGGAATTATACACTTACAGCTTTTGTCACCATCGTAGATTAGTGTTTGTTATACATTACGACGTCACATTGTTGCCAGAATATATATGTTCTTATATCAATTAAGAATAAGGGTGCCTAAATATTGATTTCTTTGCGTGAAAGACTGAAAGTGGTGGATTCCCCAAACCGCACATTTTAACGAAGAATATGTAATACATAGTCCATACCATACATACCTAGTTCTATTATATATATAATAATGAATAATGGTTTTGTAGAACACAAATGGCTAACGGCACATACCAGAGGGAAAACAGAAGATCATGGAAATTTGTTGTTAATATAATTGTTGTAGGCCATACAAAGATCTGCAGGGTAGCTGACAGTTCTGTTCAGAATAAAGTAATTGCCCAGACACGCGACCTTCGGCTACAAGGCACCGTGAAGGTTTGTCGTCTTTCTCCAACTAACCGATATTTTTTCATTTGTGTACCCTAACAGAAGTCATATTAGTTTTGGCATGAATATTACAGCACAACCCCATTAACCAACGCTAATTATATTTTGTGAATGGGACATCTTTAATTCTTATACGGCGGCTATAAATAAAGGGTATATACATATATGGATTCTTATCAGACCTCGGGCAGACATATCCGACCCCATTAAATATACTTTTACAACCTTTAAGTACTTAACTCTGTAAGAGTATTCAGACTTTGCGTATAGAGTGTAAGCTCTTCTTCTCTTTCTTCACTTTATTTAATCCACAATTTTATAAAAATCAGCAAGTTTTACGGCCCCCAGTTTGCTATCGGATTGAACCAAAATTACAATTTAATGTCTATTTTTTGTTAATATAGTTTTTTCTCTGTACTGCATACATACTTAAGTACCTACTGCGACTGTAATGTGTTAACAGAGCTCGATAAAAAAGGGGAAAAAATCCAAATTTGTTTTGCTGACTTGTTTCGGCTTGTTCGACATGCAGCGGTACACATTTTATAAAAATATTAGTGAAAAAATAACTAAACAGAACGAAAAAGAAAACTAAAAGAGAAAAGAAAATAAATCAGAAAATTGGCTCTAGTCTATAAATGGGCCCAGTTGCCCAGACTCTGCAGTAGTTAGTGCGTGAAGGTGGGTTCCGAAAGTCTTGTCCAATATACATGAATAATATATATGCATGCGCTCACACAGACACACGCACAAACAGAAGCAGCACACATGCAAAGAGATCTGAGCGAGTCAGTTGCATTGATATTCGAGCGACATTACTATATATTGTACTTGAAGATGATGTTTCAAAGAGAAACTTCTCCTGCAAAACGTTTCACCACACTGCTATCTTTCTCTTGCAGCTGTTCATGCACAAGAGCGCCATGCAACAGATTCAACAGCAGATTCCCCGAGTCGGCTTGGGAGTGCATGGGGTGGCCAGCGGCGCTAGCATGGGAGGCGGGACGACGCCCGGGGCAGAGACAAAGCCCCACCAATGCCAACAGTGCATGAAGAGTTTCTCCAGCAACCATCAACTCGTGCAGCACATACGCGTCCACACCGGCGAGAAGCCCTACAAGTGCTCCTACTGTGATCGTAGATTTAAGCAGCTTTCCCACGTCCAACAGCACACGCGGCTACACACTGGTAAGTCTTTCCGTTTATTTTAATTCCTACTACTACTATTTTTATACCCTGCAAAAAACAAGTTTACTTACATTGTGCAAAATGTCTGTCTGCCTGTGTGAATACATACGTGTAGATCTCAGCTATTATAAAAGATAGAGATGCTAAATTTGGCAGGGAGACTCCTGTGTACTATGCGCAGATCAATTATATTTTAAATTTCGGTTGCCACGCTCACCGCCCCCGAAAACCATGATTTTAATTTTTCAAGTCGATTTGTGAGCGACATTGAAAAGAGAGAATTTTCTTTCCTAATATAAAGGAAAGTATGGTCGTAATAACTAGTCCTTGTATCTGTCGGAATGAATTTGAAAGCATGTACAATACATACACTGTCGCGTGATGCTCGACTGTTGCCCTCGTAATTATTATTTAATATTTTTTTTTATTTTATAAGGGTATCAGAGTATTAGATCCATTTACCTCCTTTTCTATCTATCTAATACCGAGCATAGTGCTCCAAATGCATCTAAATTTAATGATAGTTCACTGCGTTGACCACTGAATAAGCGCAGCTTGAATCTACGTGTATTTTAATTGTGGGGTGCCACGCGCATGTGAGCGACATATAAAAGACACAAAATTTGGAGTTAGGCCAATACTTAGCTAATTACAATAAGATAATATAATAAAATAATATAATAACATAATGCAACATTTTAATCCGATCGGACAACAAACACAGACGTTATTTAACTAAAACAGACCAGCAAGTGACGTTATTGCATATGCTCATGTAGGAAAGAAAAGGAAAGAGAATGCGAGCGCGTAGCACCAGCTGTTGCTCTTCTCTTCTTTTCTATGCACACACATTATTTGCATTCAAACGCACACAGATACATACATTTGTGCTTGGCCAATGAAATGCTACATGCACGTATTCATATTATGAAGGCTAACGTTACGATATTTCTATTAGGGACTTATGTACTTTACTTTACTTTACTTTACGTTCCTTATGTTTAAAATAAGGTTGAAGGGTATCCCAATGTCACGTGCCGCTCGACTGTGGCTCTAGTTTTTTAATTCGATTTGTAAGCGACGTATAAAACATACTCGTATAACTCCCTGACTTCGGAATATAAAATACTAAGCTGCCTAGAATATCTACCAGAGCTGCAAATTTCAATCGGACAATAAAAAAAAGTAATTCTAGCCAGTAAGTAAGTAGTCACCGAAGTGTAGAGCAGCATGCTGAGCGAAGGGTATCTTACTGCCGTGCTCGTGTTTTCAAACACACGTTGAAATATGAAGAGAATACTTGTTAATACCCATGAAATATATGCTCATTTCATCAAAATAAATGAATTGAATTTTCTAGGGAACAATATAAACAATAAAAATTCTGTGTTTCGGCTCATGATTCCAAAACTGATTGAACTCTACAGGGCTCGACGCAGATTATAACTACCTTCGATTTCAATTGCAGAAGAAGACCCAGACCCTGTCGATGTCTCAGTGGACCACTTCACTTAGAGGCAGACGGCAACGTTTAAATAATATTTTTCTTGCGAATAAAGCTCGCTATGGTCGATATCTAGCGGAAATGCCGTACCAGCGCACAGCCGAAGGGCCGAACTGGCGAAATGACAATGATAATTAAATAAAGTTTGAGTACTTTTCGTCGCGACACGCCCGGTCTTCACGGCGCCAGCTGCGACCGCCTTCTGGCTCTTCGAATACCCATGGAAACGGAGTCGGGCCACGGAGAATGCTCAACGGAAATTATTCAACGTCATTAGCTGCATTCAAAGGCATTTTTTATCTGTTCGCTGCGGCTGAGTCTTCCGTCTGGTAGGGTCGAATTATATTCACACCTGATTGGAACGCAGTTGGGTTTTCACTGCTTTGTCCGGGGCCTACTTGCACGATTTTGCAGCACGCCGTTTCTTGCTTCTTTCTTGCCATGTTTCAATTGCGCGAGAAGAAATCAAATACACTTTAATTAAAAACCAGTTTACAACCCGCCAAACGACGGACAACCCGAGAGCGACCTTCAACCGGGATAAGACCCTGTACTTCAAGTACCACATGCCGGGTAGCGAATAGCTGTACATCTCAACGGCTTAGCTGGCTCTTTTTCACTGGTGTAAATGGGCAGATGCAGCGCTGGTAATTAGACAATGCATCGCTAATGCTATCCCACTCCCAGGCCTCATATCGGAGCGATTACAAAGAAGCTAAACAGGCGACAGCCGACAGCGACAAACAACGGCCGAGATAATGGAGAGGCCATAAACCAACGAGCAACGAGAATTCGACCAATCGCCCAGTCACGGTCCATGCGGGAGCAGCGCATTCCCCAAGAGGCACGCAGACTGTAAAGACCTTGCATACTTTAATGCGCTTTAAGTGCCAGGCCCAGCGCCGTTTAAGACTTCTAAGGTGTGAAAGGGTGACGCTTCCGCCATAGAGATAGAGACGTGCGCTCCAAGGGATCTCACGGCATGCCCGGCAAACTTGAAACAACCGCTGGCGACCGCAACGTCGACTTCACGACTGCACTTTGTCACTATTTATTTGCGTTTACTGTAAGTAGCTTAAACACCAGAGGGTCAATGAGCCGGGGAAGAACGAAGAAGGCTGCCAGGCTGGGGTGTCTAGGGTCGTGCAAATTTTAAGTGTCTTGCGTCAATGACCTTCCTCACTTTTTCATTTAATTGCGCGTTCAAATGAAATTAATTTCCCTGCAAATCTGAAACACGTAATTGCAGCGCTTAGGAACTGAGACTGCAACGCAAACTCTTGTGGCCGACAGACCTTCTAGGCACTATCCAAGGGCCAGTATAATTTTCCCGCATTTACTTTTTAATCTCGTTAAAATAAAGTCAATCAGTCAATTACAGCTACGTGCCACAGCCTCGCGATGCAATATTAAAGTATTTCAGTGCTGGGCTGTCCATAGAAAAAAATTATAACCTTGTGCCAACCGAAAACAAATGTTTTAAGCAGCAGGAGGTATGCACAAACTATATATATTCTTAATCTAGTAAATGGCTGAACGACTGCTCTATATGATATGAGTATATTTCTTTTTTCTTGTAGTAGGACTTTGAATTGCATTGATTATCTCATCGAGAAATCTTCGAATTGCAATGTTGTACATAGCTAAAGCTTTACTTAATATAGAGTGGTCCGCTGGCTTTGCGACCCATTTTATGATATGATACGACTTCATACTGTAAGCAAATCTAGATTTCAGAGACGATAAAAGCTGGTGCTACCAAATTTGGTGCAAAATATCTGAATTTATTGCACACAGATGGAAACGCCCCGTAAATAGAAGTAATTAATAAATTAGTTTGTAATAGGCTAGAGGTTAGATACTTAATATTTATGAATAAGGTATATAAACATTATACTTAAGTTGGTGCTCGCTTTTGAGTGGCTTTTCAATGTTTCTCTGTCTTAACAAGAAGAGATGCAGATAACGAAAATCAATTGGTCAGGTGGCTAGCACACTCAACTGTAGCTTTGTGCTTGTTGCTTTTGTTTGTAATACTGGGGTACAGTATCATTAATATCATTTAAATTGGAAGAATATACTGCGACTCTGTGAATCTATTGTACTCCCCGCTGAGCTCTCTGACCAGTGAATTTTTCCATAAATTTGATTAGACTCATCGACCTTATCTCTCAGGAGGGAGCTTGCCTAGCGACACACTTCTTACAGAGCCAATCCCGGACATGCTTTAAGTACGTGTTACGTTATGTGGGCCTCCAACCCACAAAATCTGCAGAGCTCATTACGCAAAAAATACCGTTCCGTGATTTATTTTATGCAGAGGGTACCTTCATAAATGCCACAAGTTTACAATGCAGAACAGGTGTATGAGTAATGTAACTTTCGCTACTTTTAGCCAATTCATAGTAGTGGTAGTGACAATGAGAGTAACTATCGTCACGAAACATGTTCTCTTTACAGGTGAGCGACCATACAAATGCCACTTGCCGGACTGCGGTCGAGCTTTCATCCAGCTATCCAACTTACAACAGCATCTGCGTAATCATGACGCGCAGGTGGAACGTGCCAAGAACCGACCCTTCCATTGCAATATTTGTGGCAAGGGATTTGCCACAGAATCGAGCCTGCGCACACACACATCCAAGGTGAGTAGCACACCCAACAAGCCCAAGACAAGCAAGTTACCAACTCTTTTGGCTTTGTTTCCCTTTCTGTTTCTGAAACGCCCGCTGCACCCGTTGCTTACTCACTGTCAATCACTATAACGCACCCGACACACATCACACAGGAGCTACAGCTGCATCTCGGTGTCTTACAGCAACACGCCGCACTCATCGGCGGTCCCAATGCAACGTCATGCCCCGTGTGCCACAAGCTCTTTCTGGGTACCGAGGCGCTAATGGACCACATGAAAAACGTACATAAGGAAAAGACTCCACCACCGTCAGCCTCCTCGGCACTTCCAGCCGAGCCGCGTAAGTCACCCTCTTCGCGTCCAGTCCAGTGACTGTTGCCTAAACTCTTTGCTTTTTTGCAGTTCCCTCTGCATTTAGCGACGCCATCCGTACCAGCAGCGGCAGTGCGCCATGCAGCTCTGAATTGAACTGCGCCAACCAGCCATCCACAACCACGAGTGGCTCTAGCGTGAACGAGAGCTTCCTTGGAAAGCGGCGGACTGCCAACCATCCGTGTCCCGTCTGCGGCAAGCACTACGTCAACGAGGGCTCGCTTCGCAAGCACTTAGCCTGCCACGCCGAAACCTCCCAGCTGACGAGCAGTCTGCGCATGTGGCCCTGCTCTGTCTGCCAAGCGGTCTTTACTCACGAGAACGGTAAGTTCCGATCCCTATAGAAGTATCTTCAACAAGCTTAATGACTGGCCCAAATGACAAAATTAAGTTGAAACTTGTATCCCCACCACTAGTACCGTGGTGATATACAAGCCAATGCAAAAACAGACTATAAAGTAGCAGGACCAGAGCCGTTTTGTGGTAGGAGGTAGACCGGAACTCTATCAAAGAGAACATATGTTAAGATAAGAAAATAAAATCCCTGTATTAAACTGGGAGAACACAAAGTTCGCGGAAATCGAAGTGACTTTTAGGCAGCTACAACCTAAAGAGTTTTTAGCAGGCAATGAAACAAAATACAAGTCACTCTAGGCTCAAAGAGGTGTGGCGCAAGCCAAACACCTTTTCGGGGTTAACGATATAAGATCGACTACGATAAATTATGGACTTTATTAGACTTAGACTAAACTGAACTGGATGGGGAGCTTTAGACTTAGCAGGGGCACAAAAGATCTACAAGGTCCAAGTACATCTTACCATACCAAATAATAATAATACTCTCTAACTATTTTCATTCAGGCCTCCTCACCCACATGGACCATATGCGGATGGACCCCAAACACCAGTTCGCGGCACAGTATGTGCTGGTAAGTTGGTCGCGAGCAGTTGTTCTTAATCAGGATGAATTGAATCCCTCGTCTCAATTTTGTCATTTAGTCTCGCGCGGCGGCTGAACAACGCGAACGTGAATCTCTTTTGGCAGCGACACTGGTCGCTACATCCGCGGGAAACGGGGTGAGGGACTCGACGTGCATGCTTCCGCTGGGCGTGGGAAGCGTTCTGACTACCGGCGGTGGCTCCAACTCGTTGTGTCCATCGCCGTCAGCGAACTCAGAGTGTTCCTCCAATGGCCGTCTGTCATCATCTTCCACTTCCGACCAGGAGCCGGACCAAGATCAGGAACAGGATGCGGATCAGGGCTTGAGCGAGAATGAGAACAGTAGCCACAACAATAACAACAACAACAACAGAATGAATATTAACAACAACAACTGCTCGGACAAACTGCACCTGAGCGAGCTACGGTTGCCCAGTTCAGTTACCAATCAATATAGTATAGACGCGGAGCTTCACGCCAATCGCATGTCCCTTATGGCTGCCGCGTCGGCAGCTGCAGCCGCTGTGGCGGCCTCCGCAGGCTCTCGCTCCCAAGATGGTTCCCTCACAGACGCTGTCTCTAGCGGTGCCGGCAATGCCGCCGTCCAGGCGGCGGTGGTAAACAGTCTGGCAGCCGCAATGCGCTTGAACAATCCCAACAACCCGCATCAGCAGCAGGTGAATATTTCTCAGACATTAAAGAACTTTCTTTGAAGCGGTTTTTAAAAACTAGGTGAAGGGTATTTTCCTGTCGGACGGCCCCGACTGTTGCGTTGGTATGTTTTTATTTTATTAACGTAAATGCATAATCAAGTCCATGCAATACCAAGCCCTACCGAAATGTAACACTGTCCCATAACGTTTGACTAGCAGACGTAAAACGACACAATTACGCAGATGAATAAAAGAATTGGAAAGAGGTTTCGAGGATAGTTTGTCTAGCTTATAGTTCTAAAGCTTTGAAGAGAGTTGAGTGCCAATACAAAATCGTGAATGGATCATACAAGGTATTGTTTGATTTATTGTTAGAAAGGATTAATGTTGAAAGGTTACAAGTAAATCTACAAGGGAAAGGGAAGTGTAACCAGCTAACCAGGTAAAGCCAGTCAAAATTTCGCCTTTCATGAGGTTATTGAAAGGAAAAAAGTCTGAAATACACATCACAAAAATAAGATAGTTCTTTGTTCATATTCAATACGCTCTTGATACTGTGTACTAAGACACCAATGGCGTAATCCGTAACAATTATAGTGTAGAGGGTCTTCCTAAAGATAGGTATCGTAGTAGCACATAGAGCATCTAAAAAGCCGAAAGGATTTGCAGTAATATTCTTGTTTGCTTTCAGTTGGTTACCCAACCTTTGCACCATCAGCCACAGATTCACCATCATCACCAGCACCAACACCAGCATCAACAGCAGGCGCAGCAGCAACAAGCACAGAACACAGCCCAGCATCAGCAGTTACCGCATCTGCCTCTTCCGGCGCATCACTGCAACACAGGGACCACACGGCGATCGCCCAACCTTAATGTGCCCACCCTGCAGTTGCCTTCAGACACATCGTCCGTCATGATGAGCATGATGCGCGGAACATTGGACCGCAGCCTGGACTCGAGTCTGGTGGGAGGCATTCATCAAATTGACGCATTGCATCACCAGCACCAACATGTCCACCAAGCATCGAGCTACTCTCAAAACGCAATCGTACCCAGCTCGCAACAGAACCCATCGCATCCATCGCAGCATGGCCATCATCCGGACACTGCACTACGCATGCATCAACAGGCTGAAGCTATACTACGCACTCACAAAGAGGCCGCGTTTCGGCTGGCCGCCTCGGTGGCAGCCACGAACGGAGCCAACGCGGTGTCTACTGCGGTCAAAATAGAAATGACAGCTCCAAAGCTCAATGGGGATATACACCAGGCTCCACAGATGGCACAGTCCCAGCAGGAACAACAGACAGGAGGCGGGCACAACTCATGAAGTTTGGATTGGATAGAAACACAGAATGAGAATCAGGAGCGAAATCAAGGGCAGAACCACCAGGTGCACCAAGAGTGCAACCAGAGTCAGACTAACACCTGAACTCAGGCCCATTCGTAGGGAAAATCATCTGTAGCACCTAGTACAACTCGTTCAGTATTTGTCAAATTTGTAAATATCAGATCAGGAATTTCACTAGGCTGGTGGTTGATAAAGGAGCATCTACTTTGGAGTATCTCCAAGTCCTGCATTTCATATTCATTGTGGCTAACAACTAGAAAATGCTTAAAAATGTATTTCTTAACACTTTTTTAAAAAATTCATAAAAATTAGTTGTGTTCACTTCAACTCCCGCTGTGTTCAGCTTCAGTCCCAGTTAAAATTCACCTCTCATCCAAATATACATCTTTCCTCCATGGACTTGCTAAGAGTCTTTTCAAGTCACGAACTGACAAACGAATCATCTTCAAATACGATGAAATTTATGTGTATATCAAACAGTTCATGGCTCTATTCCCAATGTACGCTTGTGAATCATTTCCGAAATCCCTTCTGTTAACTCACCTACGTTTTTAAAGCGGACGTTTATCTCCGTTTAATTGATGGATGCAATGAGATAATGTGCAATAAAATAAAGGCTTGCACCAAAAAGTTGAGAACAACAAAAGGAGCAAAGGCAAAAGATAAACTAGCAAACATTCTCGACATGTAGACCTTAATTTCAAATTGGATGCATAAAACATTGTAGATTGATAAGAATTAAACTGTGTGTATATAAACTTGTACGTATACAACGTAATTTGAAACAAATATAAACCATCTTGTTTTATTAAACATTTTTAAGTTACCTGGTTGACTCGAACCTAAACTCAATTCGCTCAGGTTTTTTAAAGTCCGAGTTCAGCGTTTTTTTATTCTTGGCCAAGTCCATTTGATCTACCATTTACACGATGTATACAGCCAAGCATAAAATCATTGATTTTATGAAGGCTTACCTAGTTTGTTAACATTTCAAATTATATAACATACTTATGATATATAGTTTATATGAAGAGGATCTACCTTTTTTAAATGAATACACATTTTTTAAACGAAATAAGTTTACTTATCTTAACCATTTCTAATATACGTTTTTTATTCGAGTTTCTTTTATTTCATAATAATTTTCATGTTTATCTATTAAATTGTCCTTTGTTCTTAATAACTTTATAATAAGAGTCTAGTTCACTCGAGCATAAGAACTTCTCGAAATTTGTGAGCACTCCAAATCTTGTGGGTTTCTGGGAGCTCCATTTATAGGTATCCTTCAATATTCTATAGCTTCCTGGTGTACTTATTGCTTTTTTAAATGATCTCAAATCAAAGCAAGTCTGGAGGGGTCAAGTCTATAACTGCATCAATTGTGGCATAAGTTTTACTAGGGAACTGGTGAAGAACTGTAGCGCAGGGGAAATACGTCTGGACTGTCGCAGTGTCTTTGTTGCAGAGGTAGCTCTCTGGATTAACCGAAGGAACCAAAGATGTCACCATCGCATATGGTAGGGGAGGCGCCACTGAATACACCACTGATGATACGGAGCCGCAACTCGCAGGGCTCCTTCGACTGCAATTAGTCTGTGGAAGGCAGCACTTATACAGATCGTGAATTACAGTTCCGTGCTAATGAGAGTGATGTGGACATTATATCAAATCTCAGTCACTCATGCATGTAATGGATCCGAATGTTGTACAAAGAGACAGTCTTAAACTTCCGAGGAACGTCACATCTCGCAAATACCAAATCTGCAGACAATTGATGATTATTTTAGTCAAACTCAAAGCTTCATTGAATACGAGTTCTAGCAACTGTTGACCAAGCAACCAAGTAAAACAACGACAACTACATTGCCAACTGTTGAGGAACCTAAGGCAAAAGCCTAGGCTCAGGAACAACTGACCGAGAGTAGTTAATCGGGCTCGGTTACGGAAACCATCTGCACCACCTACGAGGCGCAAGCGGGCAAACAGACGCAGGAGGACAAGCCGGAGAAGCCACGATAACAAAAGCCCAGGACAGTGACTAGTTTTAATGTAAATGGACACCTTAGGCAAGCTGAGGATGCAGGCATATTTACTGTTATATCTGAAAGAAAATCCACTACCGCCAGAGTTTAAGCTCATAGAGAAGCCATTGGATGTGGTTGAACAACGTCTCAATACCCTCCTCGATGAACCGTTAAAAATGTGTTTTTTTATTGAGTGGTTGCCAATGCATCTGTGGTCAGGATAAACATAGCTTCGATCAATGTACACTATTCGCTACCGATCCGCATTTACATATTTCCGTTAATGATAAATTCAACTGGCTGACAAACAAACAAGAACATGAGCAACTTGAAGTCACGTTGACACTGCAAACGAGGAATCTCGTCGAGGTGGAACGCATTGCTGACTGTGAGTACTATGTGAACTTCCTGGATGAGACAGAAAATCAATATGAGCTATGGCATTTGCAGTTCAGCGAATGCTGAGAGCTGCCTGCAAGTCAAAGTAAAGTCATCTCTTTGGCGTGCCATAAAGTTATTTCGGCTCGTAGTTTTCATATTTGTACTTGGGGACCAACAATCATTAATGAATTAATGAATAATGAATGAATTCTTTGAATTTACATATACATATATATATATATATATATATATTATATACACATAATGTATAAATATTTACTATATACTGTTTTGATGCTAAGCTTTAAAATCATTACTATATTTATATTTTACTAAAAATACATGTTCAGGTAAGATTACTGAGGACCTCTCAAGATATTCAATGTTACAATAGTGACACAAGAAATGGCGCGGCCTGTACTACAGCGCAATGCGATTTCATTTATTGTTAATAATATTTCATACGCTCACCTAAAATATTTAGACACATTCACATAAATCGAAAAATTGCATTGTTTAATTGGTAAAAATAGTATAGATCTATTCACTTTCGTCTTTGCGACTTTAAACTTAAGATTATGCCTGGATCTGTTAATTTTCTCTCCTAAATTTTATGTATATATGTATATATATATATATATATATATTCTTAAGCCAGAGTTCTTTTTAATCACTGCCTTGTAAGCCCGCACTACGGGCACGCTTTTGGGGAGAGCTGTAGCTCGATGTGCTGGTCTTTTCTTGGGAACGCTTTAAATTTGTTGCGTTTGTGGAGCCTTGTAGCTTGGCTGTGGTCGGATCTGTGCATATAGAAAGTAAATTTAATTGTGTTTATCATATACTTGGTATTTTATACTCTTGCAGAGTGTACATTTATTTGGCAGGAGACATCTCCGACCCAATTAAATAAATATATTTAATTAATCATAATCTTAATCATTCTAAATAAGCATTGACTAAGGACTATAACTAGCCATGCTTGTATCTTCGTTCCTCTATCTGTGGTAACCCAAACTAGTCTCTCGAGTTTGGAGCTTAAAGAAACTTGGCCATGTTGTAAAACGATCGGATCAGCCGTATCGGATGGATATATCTTAAACCTATCGGTTAAATTTTGTTACTTTTTAATTTATTGAAACCAAATTGAGTGTGTCTATCTGCTTTTTACTACAATGTAAAAAAATAATATAAACAGTACTTGCATCTGGACACGATGTCATTCCCTATATAGCAAGATTTACAAGGTATCAAATGTCAAATCGACCTAAACGAGGCGCATATTAAAGTACAGTTATCAGGGTTCTATGTGATGTCAATTTCATGCTGTCAATTTTCCAACACTGTATTAAACCAATATATGCTAATAGAGGTTATAAGTTATAAGATCTGCAAGAGTATGAAACCTTCGGCATGCCGAAGGTCTCCTTTTTAGTTATGTCACGAACCTTGGAGCCACCTAACTTGCGTGGCTGGTCCATAACCCTTCTGATTACGTGCGGCTATACGGAAAATAATCGCAGGTTTGTTCGAGCAATCAACATGGGCATTAGAGAGCGACGCGTTAGGCACTGTACATTGGTTTGCCGCTCCAACATACACACGAACAAAAGCCAATTGTGGAGAAGTAACCTTGTCCTTTGCAGTGGGCTTAACGGCCAGATAAACCGAGTATTCGACTATCTCTTTGGTCTTTTGGGCTGGCGGTGCCTCCCATGTTAAGTGGGCACCCTCTTTAATGTCTTTTGATATCTTAATGGCTGAGGGGGCACCAGGAAAACCAGGGAGACATGTTTTAAAACTAGATATCTGTAAAATCATAAAACTATTGTAATGTAGATCGCAGATACATTAAATTAATAACTATAAAAATCAACAAACCTCCCCCCATTCGCCACGGCCGCAAGTATTAAGGGCAGCAAGTCGAAAGCGATAAGCTGTCCCCGGGTCTAGGCTAATGCGAGGATATTGAGTGAGTTCGGGTAAATTATCAGCGTCAATATTCTCCATCTGTGCTTCGTTTAAGTATTTGTGATCGATATAACTGGTGACAGTGTGGGACAATTCTTTAAATATCCCCACCGTGTGCCATTTATTGTTGTCATCGTTTGGATTCTCAATGGGAACAGAAACCTTTATAAATAAACCGTTAAATCAAGTCATGTTTAAGTGTTAAAATAGTGTGTACATACAATATTATCAGCAGTTAAGGTTGAGGCGGATGCTCCAGCATCCAACAGAGTTTTTGCTATTTGACTTGAATCCGCGGCCGTTGCCTGCATCACAGCTGCCGACGCCAAGGCCTCCAAATGTGAACTTTCAACTGTAATGCGAAAACAATAGAAACATGACAAGGCTATTAGATGAAGCCTTAAATTAACAAAAGTTTTTTGTATGTCCTCGTAGAGGTTATACTAATTTTTGCCACAAGTGGCAATTTGGGAGACATGAATCCTATAAAGCTCATACAGTTCCATTTTTAAATTGCGATTGTGTGGCTTGCCACGAAGTGTGTTACGTTGTTGTTTTTCAGTGATCGAAAAGAACCGCTAACGAGTACAGAATGATCGAAGAAGATAAGTACATGTAAGGGTCTTAAATCTTCGATATGTTGAAGGTACACTCTTTTATGGTCATATTAGTACTTGCCAACATCCACAGCTAACGAAAATTGAATCAAAGAAAATGGCTAAGCCGATACAAACCATTCGAGCGCTGAAGCGTTGTTGACAAGGAACTCATCTCGGGACATGTTTCGCTACTATATGTTGTGGATATGGCCGACTCCTTTAAGTTGCCAACGCCGGAAGCAGAAGACAAAGCTTCACCAGACTTAATGCAAGTCAATATATTGGCGGCTTCAGTCTCTGATGCAGTGGGCTGATTATTCTCTGGCGCTGTTGTTGTCACGGCGGCAGAAACTTCCTGTTAACATAATATAATTACTTTCGGTTGTTGGTAATAAAGAACTATATATATATTACATTTAGGTCAATGCTTTGCTTTTCGTACGCCACGGAACTACCGGAACTGTCCATTTTCGGAGTATCCGTTGTACTGCTTACACTGGATATCTCTTCGGAAGCCGCGGCAGCCGAATCAGTCTTTGCAGCAGAAGCACCAGGTGCGACTATTGATGTGGAAGTGGCGGCAATATCTTCGTCGTTATCCTCAATATCTTCATTTTGGGAATCGTTATTCCTGTGACTCGGCTTTATCAGATCCCCGGCACCATCAAGTTGTTCAATAATATCATCTATAGGATCGGCATCCATATAGTCCCCGTCTGCCATTGTGGTAATGGCAACCGTTGCCTCTACGGCACTGTTATCCTTTTCTTTTAACTGCATTGCAGCCGGCCGCGTTGGCGTGCTTTTGGTGGCCGTAGTCAAGGTTAAAGTGCGTTGGCTACCGGCTGCAGCAGCACTGCTAGATACTCCTGTATTGAATATATTGACAAATCCCTTTCGAGCTGTTGCTGCCGCTCCACTTGGCAACATAACCAGCTTATTGGTGCCAGAGGAAACGCCTCCAGGTGCTGGGGAACCACTCATTACTGTTATTGGCTTTCCCCCAATGTAGACAGCCGTCTTTTGCGAATGAAGCGATGTGACTGCCAAGGGCTTCTGTGAAGACGATGATGACGATGTGGGCAAAGTAAGCGTGATTGGTCGCCCAGTTACGCCGCCAGTTGCGGTTCCAGCAAGAGATCCACCAGTTGGTATATTGCGGACCATTTTTACATTGCCTTGGCTAGATATTACTGTACGTGACCCGCCAATAGTTAAAGGCGTGGCCGTTGTGCCCGTCGAGCTGACAATGCTAACAATGCCTGCTGCCGAACTGCCAGCGTTACTCATCACGGTGGCAGCTGAGACTGAGCGCAGATTGGATGCAGTTGTGACAATAATTATTTGCTGATTGCCAATCTGGGCTCCCTGTTTGTTGGTTATGACAAATGCTGGCTTTCCACTCATCACATTGGGCGTTACTTTGCCCATCTGAAGAATGTTTGAGTTCTTCATGATCAGCTTGCCGCCAGCTACGGTGTGGGGTGATACCAGCTTTAGTACATTTCCGGATACAATTGGCTTCTGTTGTAACGTTGCAGAGGAAGTTGTTGCAGTTACTCCTCCAGAGTTCATAAGACCTTTGCTGCCGGTGGAAATCTATGAGAAAATAAGATGATTTTCGCATTTAGAGTTTTGATGTGGATAAAGCCATCTCTCCCCACTTGTCTCACCTGTATTTGAGTAGAGCCTTGAGACAGCTGCTGATTGCTAACAGATATGGCTTGACCCGTACCAGAGCCTTTGGCTAGATTAAAGTTGACCTTTGGCAGCGTCTGCACGGCCATTCCCCCACTGGTTGTCTTGACAAACTGCAATTGGACATTTGGTGCCAAGGTGAGAGGCTTCTGTATAAAGTATTGCTTGCCGCCCAATGTTGATGTCGTGCCGGTTGCTCCTCCTGCTGCCGCAGTTGTTGATCCGGACTTTTGCACCGTGGTACTTGACTGGGCAGTCTTCAGTATAGTTGTTGTTGTAGACGTGCTGCCTGAGCTGCTAGCATTGCTAGGACTGTTGCTGTATGTGGCTGCTAAACGTAAAGTTTGTCCCGCTCCGTGCCCCGTTGTCCCGGACGTTATGCTGGGAACAATGCGCAGGGATGATGTTGGTGTTGAACTTGCAGTGGTCTGCGGGTTGAGGACAATGGATCCACTTGGCGCCACAGAAGTGGCAACTCGGACTGCAAGAGTCGGCTCTGTTCCAGCGGCGGCGGATAAGACAGTCGATCCTGTTGCAATTTTGTTGCTGCTCGCACTGCCACGAAGCTTTTGTAACAATCCGCCCGTGGCTCCTGTTGCGGTACTACTGATTATAGATATTTGCGGTTGAACTTGAACTGTCGATGCTGTCGACGTTGCCAAAGCAGAGACAGTATGAGAAACAACTGTCTTAACGGGATTGGGCAACTGAACTGATTGAACTGTTGTTTGTTCAATTGCGGCTTTGGTCACACCTGAAACAGACTGAACGCCCGTTTGCGCACCTAAATGTATTACTGAAATTTGACTCTTTGCACTCTCTGTGTCATTTGAATCAGTGGCGACAGATTGCTGCGCCGGAATCTGACTGAGTTTGGTGGCTGTAACCTGGGCTGTCTCGATTTTCTGAATCTGTAGCACGTAAGCAGCGGCAAACGTCGTTGCCGTCCAAGACAATTCTAGCGCATGCGTAGATGCACGGACTAGAGCCACTTTTACAGCATACAAGGGCTTTGTAACCTCGAGATACCATAGATCTTTACAACACACCTGTAAAATAAATAATTATAATATACATATATCCCAATATATACATATGTGTCTGTCTGTCTGCATTTGTGATTGTTTGTCTGTCGGCTTCTCTCTCTGTTTATCAATCTGTCTGTCTTTCTGTGTGTATGCCTGTCTGGCTGTACGTGCAATTTTGTTTTCTGGCTGAACAACCTATTTGCTAGCAAAGAACAGGATACCAGGGCAGTTGATTCATTGACCTACACTTGGGACTTAAGAAATTGGCATAATCAAAATCATAAAGATCTTGTACTAATTAGAAAAGTTGAAAATAAATATGCAAGATCACCATATTTCTTTGCTAGCAGCTGTGTGTATTGATGGATGTATATGTATGAATGAATATGTACGTAAAATTGTTTATTTGTATTTCAATGTATATATATTTAAATACGTTGGAGAACATCTCACCCTAACCTGGTTGTTCCATGCTTTTCGGTAACCGTCCCGTCCCGACCATACATACAAGCGACTTTGAATGCCGACAGCACAGTGTCCTGCTCGAGCTCGTGGAACGTTTTCCTCGACGGTGTCTAACGTGACGTTTTCCCATGTCATTGTGTCTGCATAGATGCAAGCATTAAGCAATATATTGATTAGTTCTTTGTATTTAGCTCATTGAGATAAAATAATTTTTTTAAAACCAAAATACGTCTCTGCTTTTCCCATAGTGTATAAATTCTTGATAAGTCCCAATAGCCCTGTCTAATTAATTTCCCTGGGTGTGTCTTACTTTTATAATGTCAGATTTCTGTGTTTAACAGAGATATTGATAAGGACTTTGATATCTGCCACGCCTTTTAGTTGGATAACTTCTTTTTGACAATCACTTGACAAAACAGACATTAAATATATTGGCATTAAGGGATTAGATTAAGATCATTTTTATTTACTGAAATGTATGTAAAGGTCCGCGCATCCTGTACATAGTGTAATGTCGTTCAAAATAAGCTAGTACGCATTTCTGTTCGTCGTTCTGAATGTCTATGTAAGATCTTTGCTGTTTTTCAAGCAAGAGAACAAATTTGGCGGGTTGGTTACTGTTTACTATACGCTCACTTGCCCTTTAAAACAAATAATTTAATTTTAATGTCGATTAATGATAGACGTATAAAACATCCAACTCTCCTCCAAATTTCTGTCTTGTATGAATCAATAGGCGTTTTAATATTTGTTTAGTATACTTGAAACGGCTATTTAAAATTGGCTGAAGGGTATCTTTCGGTGATACCCATCCGTAGAGTTTCTCTGGGTTTAACAAAAAGATATTGATACTTAAGATATGGCCTTTGACTTATTAAGGATATTAAGCAGCAGTTTTGACATATATTCATAATTCAAAGTCAAATTTCTCCTTCTCCTTTGTACACACAAAGTTTGTTGTACTTTATAATAATATTCTGGTTATAATAAAGTGGAATAACTTTTATGCATAAATCAAATTTCTCTATACGCACCTAAATCGAGAACAGCCAGAGTATTTGTACATTTCCATTCACGCTCAGTAGTCGCCTTAGAATCATTGATGACCAGAGGCACCCAACCTCCGAATACGTACATCTTGTTTGCAATCATAGTTGAACTATGCAGGGAACGTGGCAATGGGGCTTGCCCACGAGTCCGTGGCTTTTCCCAGGTCATTGAGTCTGCAGAGTATCAGTTAGGGTGTAAACAAATTATTGGAGTGGAAGTGTGCTACATACCAGTGTCTAGCAACCACAAGTCACCTAGCCGACAACCGCTCATCCCGCCATAGATAAGCAGGCTTAGCTTATCAGTGTGTTTCGATGCAAACGATATTCCCGTGTGGGACTCGCGAGGCGGCGGAGAGTCGCCAAAGGTTTTTGGTATGATCCATTTTCCATTGTGACTATGAACCCCACGTGTATCCAGTATGTATAGATCATTAAGATATCTATCAAGGATAAACAGTTATTAAATAGAGTGAAAACGTCAAAACGCCACCAAGTGCTTCTTACTTTGGAATATTATTTTTTGGGTCCTCCGATTCATTTGCCAAGCCACCAAAGAGAAATATCTTTTCACCGACCATTGTAAAACTGTGACCCAGTCGTGGACAAGGGGACAAGCCGTTATCCGGCGATTCCGGATACATTTTCCTCCATTCCCACTTAGTTGCCTGCAGCTCATAGAGCTCGTTTGAGTATTTTCCGTATTCAATCATTCCCCCAAAAATAAACATGCGTGTTCCCTCGACTACAAAACCATAGGCAGCACATCCATTTGGAACATCGCCCTTCAGTACCGGTACATACCACTGGTTAGTGACTGCAAATAACGGATTATACAGATTAAATACACGCCATATGCCAATGAGAGAAAAAGTTGTTGTTAAAAGTGGTTTACCTGTGTTATAGACATGCAGTTCGTCGACGATTCCTTCGTTGCCCCCACCAAAAACTACCATTAGTTCCTTTATATTGATTGCACGATGTCCATGCCTAGGTCGTGGCTGAGGACCGGTTGGGTTTAGAACCCGCTTCCATCTGAAGCCAGACTGATTATTATCTGAGGTTTGATACGCGTCTACATCCATATCGACGACTCGTGCTAGAGAGCTAGACTTTTGGGAATGCAACTTTTTTTCCGAGTTCAGTTCAGTCACTATTCCAGCAGAGCTAGTTGACCCAGAAAACTCTGAATTTTCCATATTGCGAATCAATCAGTAATCAATCTTTTTTTTTTTTCAAAGTATATGTTTATCTTTTTGCAAACTTGATGTTTTTCCTTCAATTAACTTTTTTACACCCGGAATTCATTTTTTTATACAATTTCTGAAAGTTATTTTTAACATTTTACTTTTTATTATAGTTTCAAAATACTTCCATTAATCAATTCATTTTTGGAACTCACTGTATATGTATATACAGAAATGCCTACAAATTTATGTGCATCTGGCAATGCTGCTTACAGATGGACGCTCCAAAAATATATTAAATTTAGTCCAATTTATGTCGAAGAAAGAGTAATTTGTACAAACTGTATGATTTCTTAATGTAACTATGCAGACTTACCGTTGTTTATAATAGAACTTAAGTCAACAAATATAATTCCAAATGTCCAATAAATACACAATGTGCGAAAAAAGCCGAAGAAAATGACAACGACGCAGAGATAGGAAACTGGTTAAGAAGAAGGAACTGAGCTGGATCAAAAAATATTGAATTGTGTATGTGAATGAACGAATATCTTTTGAAAAAAGAACGAAGGAGTTCCGTCATTGGAATGGTTCATTAACATCAAATATTTTACAATTTTTTGTTAACAGAAATGCACAATGTCCTTACGACTACACATAAATAATTTACTTGTATATAACAAGGATTACTACCTTATAGAAATTTATTTTATCTCTAAGTTAATTTAATACCAAAAAAATATCTCCGATGACCACAACTACAACTTCATTTAATTATTATTTGCTAGGGTCACGTTCACAGTCATTAAATTACACTTACCCAATAAATCGGTAAATCGATTTTTATAGCATTTTATAAAAATTATCTAAATCGTTAAGTGAGTGAATCGTTGGGTGAGCGCATTTTCGTTTAATCAGTCAGATGTACAATTGATTTTCCATGCAGACAAGTATCCAACTAATGTCTTATAATAAGTATTCAATAAATTAATTAATGTAAAAAATATAATATTCAATCGTAAGAGAAGATATCCAAGGATATTTACAAAATAAAGCAAGGAAAATTGTACAGCTCCACTGGACCTTGCGCTGTAGCGGACTTTTGTCCTATGAGTTTGTAAAAATCATAACTAAAATTTTAAATTTGAAATAATTGAGATAATCGAATGGTTTACGTTGCAAAGTAGAGATAATTGTCAGCATTTTGCTCCTTCCTATCTTTAGTTCGTTAGATATGTTATCGAAATTGTACAATTTTTCCAATTTCCGCAACGGTTTGTAATTGCCGCTTTTATCGATTTACCGGGTAGGAAGTGGACGTAACCACAATCTAAACTTCATCTGCGTGCAATAAATACACATATTGATTATTAGTCCTAGCTAATATAGTCTCTAAGATCTATCTTTTTATACGGACTGACAAACGGACATAGCCATATCTAATCGGCAGTTGATGCTAATTTAGAATAGAGGTGGAAATAAATAAATGTTCGCTAAAAACCTACAGTTTTGTACCATCATTGGACTTGTTTAGTGATTTAGTAGTATTAATTTAGTACTAGATTCAAATTTTCGATTAAATCGATTTTCACAAACTAAATCGATTCATCATATAAAATGAAAAACATTGATTAATCGATTTGAGAATCGATGTAACTTCCAGCTCTAATTTAGAATATATGTATATATATATATATAAATATATATATAAAAACCGCTTTTTAAAATAATGAAGACATTTGTAAACATGCACGGAGAATGGAAAATTCAATGATCGATACGATTTTCACGAACGAACTTAAGACTCGAACGAATAAAGTACTTGAGAACCAAAAGAACAATAGCTCAAACAAACAAAAGAACAATGAACTAAAATTAGGGACTTAATTCCCTAGTTTAGTTTGCGGATTAGCTAAACGAACTAAGTATGAACTAAACGGTACTACTACTACTTCAGACTTTGGGTTGTCTGAACATGATAAAGCAGTTGCAACACTGTTTATTGTCCCAGATGTTCGAAAGTATGCTACAAAAAAACGAACTGATTGAAAAAGCCGCATGTCGCTATCTCCTGTGGATTTTCCGTAACTCCGAACTGAATATGTAAAAAAAATTCAATTATCTATAAGTGCAAAACTATCATGGAGCTGGTTTTGCAAACGCCCATTGTGTCCGCAATGCGATGATCCACCAAGCAGTGAACTGCAGTTAACTACTTAGTCGTCTGATTAAAGAATGAAATGAAAAACAAGAGGAACAGTTGAACGGCACGCGACAGTGGGATACCCTTCGACCTTTTTTAAAGGTTAAGAGTCCATAATTGTACGATGCAACTCCTTATTAGAAATATCGAAACGTAAGCCTTCCTAAGCAAACGGCTAAATATGAATACGTGTATATGGATGCAGAATTTCTTTGGCCAAGCAGAAATGTATGTATGTGTGTGCGTTTGAATGCAAAAAATGTGTGTGAATAGAAAATAATAGAAAAACAACAGATGACGCTACCAGCTCGCATTCTCTTTCCTTTTCTTTCCTACATGAGCATTGCAATGACGTCACAGCTCGCTGGTGTGTATACAAAATCATAGTGAACAAGGTTTTTCTTTAATAACGTCTGTGTTTGTTGTCCGATCGGATTGAAATTTTGACATTATGTTGGTATTATAATTAACTAAGAATGTCGTATCTTTTATATGTCGCTCAAAAATCAGTTTAAAAATTAAATTATTATATTTGCTGGGGCGGTCGGCGTGGCACCCAACATTTGAAAGAAACTTCATCTGCCAAATTTTTCTCTAGCTTTTCTAATAGCTGAGATCTGTGTGTTGATCTGGTCATCCGGACATCCAGACAAACAGACAGACATGGCTTAATCGACACGGCTAGTGATCCTGAGCAAGAATATATAAACTTTGAGGGGTCTCCCACGCCTCCTTCTGCCTGTTACATACATTTGCACAGAGTTAGTATACCCTTTTTTGATCATTTTCTATGGTCGAAGGGTATAATAATAATGCGAACAGTCCGATAAGTTGGATGTGCATCAGTACGATATATTGGTCCGGCTTTTTTACGGTATGCAGCAAAATAAGAAGCATATATGTATGTTAAATCTTCTCAAGATGGCTTTGTAACTAAGAGACAAGTTGGACGGGCAGATAGGGCTAAATTGACTCTTTGGTTGATGCTGATTTACAATATATGCATTACTGGGGTCGAAGTTGTCTCCTAAGGTGTAATACAAGCTTCTGGCCAAATAAGTAAACACATTACAAGGGTATACAAATGGAAACTTGGGATATTGTACTCGATATTAAGGTGCCAAAAATTGTCGATTGAATAACACAGGAAATAGCGAACTACTATACAACGGAAAAATTATTCTAATGTCTAATGTCTACTAAAACGAGAAGAAGACTGTCACCTGCCACAGATCTGCTCGACCGGGCCTCGACATAAATTATTCTAAATAAAATAATGTATTAATTCTTAAACATACCTTATACCTTAAAATTACTTAATTCATAACCTATCTAAATAATAAAGGTGTTAAAAATAAATTCAATTAATTCTGATTAGATTAACTAGCCTTAAATTTGTAGGGCGCTAATTACATTGTAAAATTACGTTTAAGAAAAAGTAAACACCTTTTTTGTAACAAGTGGCCACATTTAAAAGGAGTAAATAAAAACAAATTATTAATTTGCCTAGACTGATTGCAAAGTCGGAAGTCACATCCGACCTATTAAAAATATTCTAATATCCAGTTGTTTTCTGTTTTGATCGATTATGGTTATTCGAAAGATGTTCAAATTGTATTCGATTTTGCCAGATATCATTAATCTGTAGATATGAATAATTTGATATGCATTTTTGGAATATCTCTAGAAACGGGCAACTGTCAGTCCAGTGAGCTCCTCAGTTCATTTGTCTAACCAGCTTATCACTCATGTACAAGTAACGCCGCAGTACTAACGTAATCAAGTCAAACAAACGAGTGATAGCTTCGTTTTGCGATAACTGAGGCAAATAACTTAACTACCCGTTCTGTCACTTGGGATTTGCGAGTAAAAGCTTTAAATGGGCAGCTTTTACAAACAAGTGCCCAGTTTAAATCAGTTCATCGAGTATTGCTACAGTTGTTCGGCTCCCGGAGCATATAATATAATTTTCGTATTAACATAAGTGTTTTTAATAATGTGAGTGAACAACATCTATTTTTGGATCAGTAACACTGTGGCACTAACATTTCTCAATAAATCTATCATGTTATGTATAAAAAGTTAAGGATAGTATTAATATTTATAAAAATACATGTACACACAGCTCTTATAATAAGAAGACACATAGGTAACCTTTGCTTTGGGCACACTTTGATTGTTAAGAGTATGTAAATGAATAATGAATGAAAATACTGTTTAGCCCGATCGAATAAACAATTCTAATTTAATTGATCTAATATCAAATTTATTAATATTTTAAAATAACGTTATTGTGATTATTAGTTTATTTGAAATTTGTGACAAGAACAAACTAATCGCGATTCGAATCCAGTATTTGGATGGTTCGCAGTTCTGGTCACACTTTGTCAATTTGTGTATACCATCCCAGTTGTCCATTTGGCTGGTTAAAAAAAGATTGAAAATATTTCTGGTAACAAGTGCGTTAACAAAATTATCAGAAAAAAATCATAATCCATACAATATTTAAGTTTCATTAATTATTTATTTAATATAAACTGAAAAATATTAATGTAATCTGTGATTTATTCTTCATCATCCAATATTTCAAAGCCTGACAACACCCAACAGTTCTTCATATAGTTAGTCAAGTAACTCTTTATACATACGTATGTACACATGCATTATGTATATCTATTCTGTGACAATGATTTAAATATAACATTTGAAACTCAAATGTCCTCAGTTATCCAATAGAGTGTGCATCAAGCACACATGTGAGTGTGTTCATGTGTATTATTAATGATATCATCCGGTTCCCTTGGGCATGGTTCCCTTGTTCGCCATCCAGCAGCTGGTCTTGCAACATGGATTGAATGTTAAGCAGTCCAATCGATAATAGGCCAAAATACATATGTATATTATTCATTGAGACATATCTAAATATTCACGCGCGAATTTATTTTCGTATGTGTATACATAGATATACATAATTATATCCACACATTTATCCTAATGCGCTTTGCTTGTCTAATTAAAAGCCGAAGCCGATAGCCAAGAATTCCAATGGCAATGCATACATACAAGTTTATGCACTTTCTGGGAACAATAAATCTTTTTTATGTATTTCAATTTAAAATGTAAGTGTTTATATTGTTAAATTATGCCATAAAGAATTGCGTAATTCTTGCGCCTTGCCCTGGGTCAGAGATGCGTTCAATTTAGCATATAAATGTACCTATTGGGAATGTACACAACTTCCAAAAAGTTCCCTAATATGTTTTCGGATGGTCTACATTGATATATTCACTGCGCATGCCTTTGGTCATATCTATACACTATTCACATATGTGTATAATCATGTGTGAGTTTGTATAAGTTTACGCGAATTAACTCTACTACTCGCACATATTCACATATCCCGATTGCTACATATAGAAATCCAATATCACAAAACTGAATAGCCAACTGTATTATACGTACATATGTATATCTAAGCTCCCTACAACATTGACGACCCCTTATTTAAAACAAATTAAGGTTGTTGCAGTTGTTCAACTTAATTTGGTAAAGGTTAAATAGCTGCCTACATCTTCGATTTTGTTTAAATTTTTTTTACTGATAGGGTTATAATTATCAAGATTTTAGGTGAAAAAATTATTTGGCGGTCGCTTCTAGTTTTTTTTAATTGAATTTTGAAAATAATTAAATTTACATGTATTTTGTTGTTGGCTAATTCTCTGTAAAACGTCAGAGCGATGCGCACTGTGTCCCAACAAAATCGGAGATGTACGCAGCTATTTAACCTTTACCCTTAACTTTTACACTTATTTAAAATAGGAACAGCATCAAATGCCTAACAGGATTTTTAGCTGACATATTTGTTAAGAGTTCTGATCTTAGCAAGTGAAGTGCAACCTTTCAGTCAAAATCATGACGCAATCAATATTGATTTCTGTTTTATTATTTTATGAGTGGGAGCTTAGCTTATGATGTCATCTCTTATACGTATAATGAGAGAATATTCATCATATTCTTAAAGACCTTCATGTCGTTATACTTATCATTGAGATAGCAAAAGTACACATGTTAACTTTTGTCCGCAGAGAAACCCGCGTCATAAACGTACTTGACTACGTCATTACTTGCTTTGTCAGAAGTGAAGAGAACTTATCTTACTGACGTAAGCCCGCATGTCCCTAGCACTATTTATAAATAAATATAGTATAAGTGCGTTTATTTCGAAGTAACTTCTGTGGAACTCTAGTCTATATATTTTGTAATTTTTGAAAGATTATTTTTAATAACATTTTACAAGATTACAAATGCACTTGGCTAAAATGCAGACTTATGTAGACCTTTTAATTAATGATCTTTAATGGAATAGTCTCTTATTGATATTTTTAAACCGCTTTGCTAAAAAGCATAATATTCATTGCTTTTATTCAGGCTATAGTAAATAAGAATACGAATACGTTCTATAGAACCAGGTAAAACATAACATTTCAGGCAGAAGCATTCTAATTATATACAATTGATCAAGGATACATACACACGCCATAGTGATTCGGGCATTATAATCACCGTCAAGACCACGTTACATGCCAAAAATAAAAATTATTTCGTTTCTTCCCAAAATATATAACGGAAAGTATATAACATACAGAAAGTTTATTCGTTTTAACATTTAAGGTCCAAATTAAAATGTACCTTGAGTTTTGTAAACATACTTTTGTAACGTTTGTTTTTTAGGCCGTGCGTCACAGGAAAATTATTAAAAATGTTTAGTATATGTAAAATGTTTTAGTCTTAACATTGCTAGCTCACTATCATAGAGAATTTTATGTTTTTGATCTTTCTATACCATATTGTTATCGTTCAAATTATCTGCTATGGTAACCTGGCGTGGCTTTAATTCCGAAACACATCATAAGATAATGCCGATTTTATCATTGAATTTTGATTATAAATCATGTCATTAACGGCACCGATCCTTAAGCACCCTAATAAACATTTGAAATCCACAGATATTATAACAAATGGCCACAATCGATGGAAGACCGGCGCAATATGGAATTTCACTTAAGCAGTTACGGGAGCTTATGGAGCACCGTGGAAGAGAAGGTGTAGGCAAAATAAGTGAATTTGGTGGCATTCACGAGCTATGCAAAAAGCTGTATACCTCTCCAAATGAAGGTAGTGATATGTATACTTAAACCATTACCTATCCTAAATAAGCATGAAACATAGGTTTGAAACATAACGAGTCATTCATATATAATTATAAAATATACTCGTGCGCTAACAATGAAGTCATTTGAAGTCACTGTTATGTTCTCTGCCCGATAAAACTCTCATATATTTAAAAAATATTCACTTGTCTTTTGTAGGCCTCAGCGGGTCAAAAGTTGACGAAGAGCACAGGCGTGAAACTTTCGGCTCGAATGTAATACCACCGAAACCCCCCAAAACATTTTTAACTCTCGTCTGGGAGGCGCTTCAAGATGTTACACTAATTATTTTAGAAGTAGCTGCATTAGTATCTCTTGGTCTATCATTTTACAAGCCCGCCGATGAAGATGAACCGCGTAAGTGAACTTATTACTGGATGTCATGTCACGGAATCATCTCAATTTTCTCATTCTGTAAACATCTTTTGTAGCTTTACTTCAAGAGGAAGATGAACATCATGGTTGGATTGAGGGATTAGCTATTCTTATATCGGTTATTGTCGTCGTTATCGTTACTGCCTTTAATGACTACTCAAAGGAACGACAATTTCGAGGCTTACAGAGTCGCATCGAAGGCGAGCACAAATTTTCCGTGATTAGGGGCGGAGAAGTTTGCCAAATATCAGTTGGCGACATTCTTGTTGGTGATATTGCACAGATTAAGTATGGTGACTTACTGCCAGCCGATGGCTGCCTTATACAAAGCAACGATCTTAAGGTAAACTTTATTTGTTAAAGTCCCCTAGAATCCCCTTTTAAAGAATAATTCCTTCGATTCTATTTGATTAGGTCGACGAATCTTCATTAACTGGCGAATCGGATCATGTAAAAAAGGGAACAGATGTCGACCCAATGGTTCTTTCTGGCACGCACGTAATGGAAGGCAGTGGCAAAATGGTTGTTACAGCTGTTGGCGTTAATTCCCAGGCTGGAATTATTTTCACTCTTCTTGGTGCGGCGGTAGACGAACAAGAAGCTGAGATTAAAAAGATGAAAAAAGGTACGTGGCTATGTTCATTTAAAAAAAAGACAAATATTTTGTTCTATATTTGGAGCATATCAGTTTTTGCTTACGTTAATCTCGTTTATCTGATGTATATTAACTTTTTCTATTAAAACTTGCATTGAAGTACTAAATTAAAGTGCTCTTTACTGCCTTAATGACTATAACTTTACACTTCCTTCTGACTTAAATTAAACTGAACTGTCACAGGCATATATATATTTAAATTGATAAATATTATATATCTAATAAATACTATAATTATTAAACATACTTACTACCTATAATCTATAATTATATCGTTTATGTTTTATTTTTATTTTTCCATATTCGAATTGTCATCCGTGAATTGCATGATGTCAATTGATTGAACCATCTTTAATCTCCTTCATCTACCTTTAAAAATCAACCAATCTATCAACCAACCAAAAAACCAATCAAACCAACCAACCAAACGAAAAAACAAACCAATCAACCGAACAACCAATCAAACTGCCATCAAACACGAAAATGTAACAATAACGTTATAAAAAATGGAACGACGAATATTATTTCAATAATTCAGAAGCTAAAAAGGCGAGCAAGCAAAAGAGCAAAAGTTTGACAGGTGAAATATTTTTATATCTAGAGTTATTTTGTAAAAACATTAACGAAATCGGCCAAACGACGCAAGAATTTGTATGAAAAACCGGAGACTATGATCAAATAATTTCTTATCATAAATATATTAACAGTTTTTACACTGTTCAATTAGTGTATGACATTGAAGACGGAGATTCGATATAAACTGTTTAAGTCGTTGGCAAAGGACGTATTTTAAAATAAGCATATATTTACATAAATACATAAATAGGGCTACTTTCGTCACTTGATTGTTTGTTTATATTTACCAGATAGCATGATAGTCTATAACAAGAGTGAAAATATATTTATTGTTGATTTGTGTAAAATACAGGTGATAACGATGGCCGCACACCTATAAAAGCAACAATAAACGCCCCACAGGTGCGTGGACCTGCTAGTGAGCCTATAAAATCGGAATCCGACGGCAACCACGTGCAACAATCAACATCAGCTGCCGAAACTGGTCACAAAAAGGAGAAGTCTGTGTTGCAGGCTAAGCTTACAAAACTAGCCATTCAGATTGGATACGCTGGCTCTACCATTGCCGTGCTTACCGTTATCATTTTAATCATTCAGTTCTGCGTCAAGACATTCGTGATCGATAACAAGCCCTGGAAGAACACCTACGCAAATAACCTAGTCAAGCATTTGATTATTGGTGTCACAGTATTAGTGGTGGCAGTTCCTGAGGGCCTGCCTCTGGCTGTAACATTATCGTTGGCCTACTCAGTAAAGGTAGGTGGACAATATTGGCTTTTATATATTTATATTTACAGTACACTTATGACATGCCGACTTAAACTAGTGAAATATCGCAATATTATATTTGAATTTTATTTACCTTTCACAGAAAATGATGAAAGATAATAATTTGGTCCGTCATTTGGATGCGTGTGAGACAATGGGCAATGCAACGGCAATCTGCTCAGATAAGACTGGTACTCTCACCACTAATCGTATGACTGTGGTCCAGTCCTATATATGTGAAAAGCTTTGTAAGGTGCTGCCAACATTAAATGATATACCACAGCAAGTCGGAAACTTAATTACCATGGGTATCTCAGTTAACTCGGCTTATACCTCTAACATTATGGTAAGAAAAAACTGAGACCCTATGAAATATAAAAGCACTTATATTTAAACATTTGAAGAGTACATTTTGTTTTTGAATTTATCTCAGAATATATTCTGTTTATTATTATTTACAGCCTGGGCATAATCCTGGCGATCTACCAATTCAAGTAGGAAATAAAACGGAGTGCGCTCTTTTGGGATTTGTACAAGGTTTGGGAGTTAAATATCAATCAATACGAGATGAGATTCCAGAGGATAAATTCACACGTGTATACACGTTTAACTCGGTGCGAAAGAGTATGGGAACGGTTATACCTCGACCCAACGGTGGATATCGGCTGTACACCAAAGGAGCTTCAGAAATAATTATGAAAAAGTATATCAAAAAAATTTAAAGTAATGACATTTACTCACTCATTATTCTTTTAGATGTTCATTTATATATGGTCACGAGGGGGTTTTGGAAAAGTTTACACGCGATATGCAGGAGCGTCTTATCCGGGAAGTTATCGAGCCAATGGCATGCGACGGTCTGCGTACTATTTCAGTTGCCTACCGTGACTTTGTTCCAGGCAAAGCGGCAATCAACGAGGTGCACATAGATAGTGAACCTAACTGGGATGATGAAGAGAACATAATGACAAATTTGACCTGTCTATGCGTTGTTGGTATAGAAGATCCAGTGCGCCCAGAAGTGCCCGACGCTATAAGAAAGTGCCAACGTGCTGGTATTACCGTTCGCATGGTGACTGGCGACAACATAAACACTGCTCGATCCATAGCGAGCAAATGTGGAATCCTGAAACCAAATGATGATTTTCTCATTCTGGAAGGTAAAGAGTTCAACAGACGGATTCGCGACACCAATGGTGATGTAAGATTTGTTGTAAAAATGGTAATTTGTCGGAAAATAGTTGGTAACTGCGTAAATTCTTAATCCTCACCAGATTCAACAGCATCTCCTCGATAAGGTGTGGCCGAAATTGCGTGTACTTGCCCGCTCTTCCCCCACTGACAAATATACACTAGTTAAAGGTCTGTATTGATTTAAACGATAACCTAACCTTGAAAATAAAATCAATCAAACAAATTATTTTTGTGGTATGCTAGGCATGATCGACAGCACAGTAACTGATAACAGAGAAGTAGTTGCAGTCACAGGTGATGGCACCAACGATGGTCCAGCTTTGAAAAAAGCTGATGTTGGATTCGCCATGGGCATTGCCGGCACTGATGTCGCCAAGGAGGCGTCCGACATTATTCTTACGGATGATAATTTCAGCAGCATTGTGAAGGCCGTTATGTGGGGTAGAAATGTCTATGATTCAATAGCGAAATTCCTGCAGTTTCAGTTGACAGTAAATGTAGTTGCTGTCATTGTGGCATTTATTGGAGCTTGTGCAGTTCAGGACTCGCCTCTTAAAGTAAGTTGATGTTTGGAATGATGTACTAGATACGTGTTACTAAGTATGGTAAAAACTTTATTTTAAATTAATAGGCCGTTCAAATGCTTTGGGTTAATCTTATTATGGACACTTTAGCATCGTTGGCTTTAGCAACAGAAGTACCAACTCCAGATTTATTGTTACGTAAACCGTATGGTCGCACAAAACCACTTATATCGCGAACAATGATGAAGAACATTTTGGGCCAGGCTCTTTACCAATTGGTCATCATTTTTGGGTTACTTTTTGTTGGTAAGTTCCGAAAAGGTTGTCTGAACCTACAGAGTAAGAAAAATGGTGCACAATAAATATATTTATGTATGAGTAGAGCGCCCTCGGTTGGAGTTGTATCATATTTTTTTTAAATTTAAATGTTCATTTATTGAATAGGCGACCTAATACTGGATATCGAATCTGGTCGAGGACAGGATCTTACTGCAGGACCAACCCAACACTTTACAATAATTTTCAATACCTTTGTAATGATGACCCTCTTTAATGAGATTAATGCGCGAAAAATTCATGGACAGCGAAATGTAGTTGAGGGACTATTCACCAACCCGATATTTTACACCATCTGGATTTTCACAATGATCTCCCAAGTATGTGTAAAGCGATTTATCACACTCAGCTCAGTTGTAAAGTAAAACACAATATTTAACAGGTTGTCATAATTCAGTATGGAAAAATGGCTTTCTCAACAAAGGCTCTATCACTTGACCAATGGCTGTGGTGCATATTCTTTGGCATTGGTACCCTAGTGTGGGGACAATTGATAACCTCAGTGCCTACTAGAAAATTGCCTAAAATTTTATCGTGAGTAAAATTTAATATATTTACCAGCTCCAGTATTTCCATTTGTATACTCCTTACAAATAGTAATGCTTTTTTATAAGTTTAATGTTATTAGAAACACTTAATAATGCATTTATACACAGATTGCCAACAGATTACCGATAAGCTATTATTCTATATAAATATGGTTTTTTAAGTTCAATATTTCCCAATTAGCTAGCGTTAATTCACAGTTGTTCGTTCTTTCTTTTTATTATGGAATGAGTGTTCACAGAACGTATGTTATTTTATAATTTAAATGCTATGTTAAACAGTTTATATAACCAATATATGAAAACTATAGATATAAACCTAAATTGCATCTTATACTAGATTGTAAACTATGCCCCTACTAACTGTTTAAGTGCAGATAGATTTTCAAATACAAATAAACTTTTCAATTAAAAAATAATGTAGTATTTTCGGCATTAAAAAACCTTTTCCCAAAAAAATAAAGTGGTCCCTTCGAACATGTAAGTAAAAACGTTGAAAAATAGTTTTAGTGCAATTATTATATATATTAGATTAATTTTCTAACATAAAAATTAAATAGTATTAAATTATAATATTATTGGTTGTGGGCTAATGAATTAAAAGCTAATCTGTTTATTTAATTTTTTTATGACGTTAATTTAAAAATTGAAAGAATGTGAAAAGTTGTTCAACTTTAAGCATTTAATAATAATTGTTAATTTGATGTAAGATGTTAATTAAAATACGTCAGTTTATAAACATTTATTCTTAAATTTCGACCTGTACGTACACATACATGCATAAGATATTGGTACGTCCCGTCCGTAAACCAACATTGAAGTGACTTTTTAAATGTCTTTCCATTTTTCAGATGGGGACGTGGGCATCCTGAGGAATACACAGACGCCATGCATTTGGGTGAAGAACGCTTTGACTCTATTGACTCTGATAAAAAACCTAGAGCTGGACAAATTCTCTGGATACGCGGCCTCACGCGCTTGCAAACTCAGGTAAGTCCTTTCAGTTTCGTATTTAACTCCAAAAAATATATATATGTGTAGCTATATTTGTATCATATATATCAAAATATATTATACTACTATAAATACATTTGATATATGTTCGAAATATACAATATATTAATTATAATGTACACATAAAGTATTTCGAAATTTTAATTTAAGATTATTTTGAATCAACCTTAAATTTTATTTATACATCAATGGGTCGGATTTCGAATTGAATTTATGTATATGTGAGATGAAAAATAATAATAGACACTGCATATACGTTTTCATTTTAAAGTCTATTATTAAGTAACAGAGAATTCAAAAAGATAATACAAATTAAGAAAGAATTATTGCCTTGGGCAAACTGAAGAGTTTATAGCTTTGCAGTTTATGATACATATTGTTGCAAATGGGATTTTATTATCTATTATATAAGATTCTATAAACCAATTGCTCAACGTTACAAGAAAAAAATACTTTTTAGTCGAAAAGTAGATTTGAAAATAAACTGCAGGGGTATACTATCTTCAACGTGTCAATGATAGCTTTTCATTCTTGTTTCTGTCTTAAATATATATGTATGTACATATGTATATATGCGCAGATGTACACATATATTTTAATTCATATAGAAAGTACATTCATAAATATTTGAAGAAGAACGTTTTTTGAAATTTAACTTTCATTAATAATAAAGTTCAGACAAATATATTATATACTAACTTAACGTATTGCTGTATCATCTGACCATGATTACTTAGAAAAACTGAATTAATAAATTATACACTGGCCTGCACCAATTTAAGAACAAATACATATGCATCAACATATACTTTATATATTTAAAATTATATTTTATTTGTAGAAGTATTTTTTTATTTTATTATTATTAAAAGAATATTTTTTTTTTTTGATTTATTTGTCCGATTTACACACAACTTTTTCAATTCTATGTATACAATATTTTTTTTGCGAATACCAATTTTCTGTTTATTGTTTTTCAATTCACCGATGATCTTTTAATATGTACATCCAAAGTACCCAACTTGCAGTTCAACTTCCTACGCCCTCTGTACTTTGTCGCTGTTTATTGGACGTGGCATTCAAACATTTCTTAGACACTTTGGACGGCTTTTACGTTCAAATTGCAGTGAAGCTAACTTTAATAAATTATTCTTAACTTCCATTAAATAGAAATATATTTTGTTTTAGTTGTTAACAATTCGAAAAAGGTATAAGTTTAACAGCTAGATCAACATGTTTCCACTCCCAACTGTCTCTTTTTCCACTCTCTTCTTACTTCTCTATCTCTATGCCTTTATCCAATTATCAAATAATTCGGAGTCTGCATTTCGTTAATCAATTTTTTTTCCGCTGAATAGCTTAGACAACATTTATTTAAAGTTTCCAAACCCTTTTTTAATCATAATGCTAAAGTTTACAAGTTACTTCTAGATTCGTATATATTTGCTAATCTTTTTTCAATTTTGTGAGTTAGAGCTGTGTCAGATGTTACTATATCTGTAGCATACCAACTTTTGACTCTTCCTTATAAATATCTTATTTTTTAAGTTCAGAATAAATACATTAACGATTACCACGTTATAATATAAATGAAATAGGTTACATCAGAAACTTCAGGCCCTAAAAGTTAAAATTGTTTAATATGGTTCTGTACTTGATTATGCGTCTATATACATATGTATTTGGGTCTATTCGATAGTCAGTAATTTCATTTCATCGGCGTTTTTTGTGCAAATAAAATTGGTACAATAAAACAGCTTTCATATTACCACTTTGAATTTTAATAAAAATTTGCTTTTATTTTGAATCCGTTTTGTTTTATTTTATACCTTTCTGTGATAATGCATGAAAATCGTAAACACATAATGCTTAAAAGCTCTATCACACTTACCAATTCAATACATACCACACATATGTTTAAGACTACTTACAACTATCCCAAAAGAAAAATATCTATAAAAGTATATTATAAAATTTGTAATACTCATTTCATATTTTTCGCCCTCCTTTTGAAATGCTGTAAACCAATCCCAAACGATTGATTGAATGATTATGTAAAACGCCAAAATAATATAAAAATCTACCAAATAAAAATCATTGATAATTCGAATTATACCAATATATATATATATATTTTATATATATGATTATATATTTATATATATATGTGTGTATGTATATATATAACGCACCTCCAGATATCAGTACCGGTAAGAAAAATGTAAATCCGTTTAGATTAATTGGCAACTAGACGATGTTTTGTTACGCCTTCAACTTACACTGCAGTTTCAAATTCCCTCAAATACAAACCCCAAGTCCAACTAATCCTAACCTTTTTCACAACAAAAATTCTGCTTCTAATTTTGAATTATTGTAATTTTGTGACCTGATTGTTATTTTTCTGATGTTTTCCATTAGTTCGCCCCTCTTCTTATTTTATGAGTATAACTTTTCGTATTGTATCGTACTGTGGATTACACGTATACGCACATACATGCATAAGTGAACATCTTATTGATATTGAGGAGACTAAAGTCATTTATTTCAGTGTAAAAGCCTTTGACAAAGAAAAGGGATGAAAGGGATGAGATGAAGCATTAAAAATCATCCCAAATATGTAGCTTTAATAAATGTGTTTATCTATGCTTACGAATTTGTGTGTTGTAGGAAATTTGTTAATCTTGATATCAATTTTAAAAAACACAATCAACCATATACTTTTCTTTATGTAACATAATGTTATCGTTTTGTGGCACATGCTATTAAACAATTAAACTTGAGCTCGACGGCTTCCTCTTTTGTTGCAAACAACGTACAACTTATAATGGGCTAATTGCACTAACCGTAAATGAGAGTAAAAGTTTGCAAAAATTTCTCGCTTTTCTATTTCTATCTGGTCTAACTAAAGTTTAGTCTTTCTTAAGAAAACGTTCTTATTTTTGTCTACCAAATCAAAGTTGTATCATTAAGTCAAATCAATACGTCTGCAAAAAATATTTCGTTCCGATGCAAAGTTTTCCAATGTTTTGAACGCATTTATCTCGGAACCATGTTTACCGATAAAATTAATTATGGTGATATCAGTTTGTATGCTTAACTCTTGTAAGAATAAAGGGTACAGCTTTAAATTTAACTGTCCCGCTAAACAGATTTGATAAAGTTTTCCCGACTTTAAATTTTAAAAATTGCGTATCAAGCTCACCTATCACATACCTCAAGTAAAGCTCCTTTGAAAACACAGTTATGTTTTTAATCGCAGTTCAAAGAAACGAATACTGATATACTTATGATCTAAATCATAACTAACAATGTATATTTTATAATGAATTTGACAATTTTTATTGCTATTCTTGGAAGTCGCGCTTTTTATGCATACGATATACCTTACATTTACACAGTTTAATAATTTGTTCTTTACTAATTTATCACTTATTCAATATATCAATTTTAATCATTTGTTATTTTAAAAATTTCTCAAAAATATTTGTTTTCATGTGAAGGCTCTTTTCATTTATTGAAACCGATATTATACCCTTTCAGAGGGTATGATATTTATACACTTTCAGAGGGTATGTTACCTTAAAAGATATACAGTGCCTCTTAAAAGAATACATTTTTTAGGTTTGAAAGGTTGTTTCTCAGTAGAATTCCGTGTTAAGCGAAATAAATTTTATTGTACGAGGGTCGTTTGATAAGTCCGTGACTTTTTGTATTTGCCGCGCACCTGCTCTAAATACAACACTGCTCCTGTCAGCAGTTATCGATTAACAGCTGACTGTGCGTTTTATAGGCGTTGAAAGCAGACGATCTCGATCTCCATTTTCGTTAAAATTCACGAGATCATCTGCTTTCAATGCCTATAAAACGCAGTCAGCTGTTAATCGATAACTGCTGACAGGAGCAGTGTTGTATTTAGAGCAGGTGCGCGGCAAATACAAAAAGTCACGGACTTATCAAACGACCCTCGTATAAAGTCATCATTAATTTCAGAAAAAGTTAACTTTCTGTTCAATTGGAAGTTTCATATCACTTTTTGAAAAATAACGAAACATACCTCTTTTTGTCTCAATTTCATCACTGACTGAAAAACTGTTAAAAAGATATAAAACTAAAAGTATTTCGAGACACTGTTTCAAACACACAGTTTTGTTAGAAATCTTAATAGTTTTTAGTTTTATGAAATGAAGTTGACCAGGCTTTTGAAATGCTTTAACTAAGGTTCCAGTGTCACGAAATTGTCTTCCTGCTTCGTATAATATAAAACCTGTAAAACCTTTTTAGATGAGCAAAAAAAAAACATTGAGTGAATTTCACGATGAAAGCAAATTTTCGAATTATAACGATTTTGCAAATCTATTCAGTTGAGCGACACTGTATATTCTGAATCAGCATCACCAGGGGAGTCGTTCTGTTGCAACGCAAACTGCATATGAACATCCAAATACGTACATATATTGACTATAAAAATTTTTGATTTCGATGTTTATATGTGATATGATATCCATATATATATATACCGATTACCGGCGTTTATAAAACTTGCAGTTCAGATTTTTATTTCCGAAATTGTCAAATGTTTTTAAAATCATCTTCTCCCTAAATACATATACTTTAAACGCAGGCACCAACCTTATTTAAAAATACTTATCGTTGTTACAAAAATTTGAGTTAGTTTCAGTTTTTCGCATTATTTTAAGTATAGTGGCATACAAAATATACTATAAATTTAACTTTCAAGTTGACTTGATTTGATTACATAAGTAATTATCGGATGTTTGTTGTTAATTTTTGTAATTTTAAAGCCGGCGGAACCAATACGAGAGACTGAAGTGTAATTAACAATTGCGATTATCAGCAATAAGTACTTACATATATAACAATAAACTATCAACCAGTCGTTGAAACACACACTACATATTTTTTCTTTTAAAATACTAAAACTTACTAATGCATTGAATATAATTTGGACATGGGGTAACTATCATTGTTGTAGACACACAGTTAACAATATGTATGTACATACATGTCTTTAATTAAAGTAAATATGTTAGTAATTCTGAAGTGGTTAGAAAAATAAACAGCTTTTAAGAAAGTAGTTAGAAACAAGGCATTATTCAGATATTTTCTATAATTACACTGAAATTATAAATATCAAAAAAAAAAAATTAATTGAAAACAAAAGTTATGATATACTATTGTTTTAAACTAAATACAGTATTCAAATATAAGGAAGAATCTATATAAAATAATCATAGGTTAAACACACGAACAATAATAGATATAGGCATTATTAAAATTGACATTAGGTTTTTCAGAACAGGCTCATGCAAATACGTAACAAAAAACAAAGCGTAACACATAAAGGTAACAATTTATAAATATTCAATACAACACCAGGAAATACAAAATATCGGTTAGTGTCTTCTGGGTTTATGAATAACATATTTTTCTGTTGATAAAAAAAAACGTAACTACCTAATAAGCTATAGTAATTGGAAAAATCGAGAAAATTAACCAAAGCAACGACAAAGTTAACAGTCGATTACAACCAGAACAACAAATACTACAATGAACAGCATCAACAAGGTCTACTCTCTACTACTATCTGCCATGACTACTACTACTACTACTACTACTTATGTATCTTCTACAAACTCTTCTACTACTATCTACAACACTTCTAATGAGCATTAAAACGTATGTAAATTTAAATTTTGATTTTTTTTACAAATTAAAAAGGATAAAACATCATTTAACGTAAAGTAACGTGCACGTGAAAGTAAATTCCATTTTAAGCATATCTGTTAAAAGTTGATCGGAACAGTAGACTCTCTTATTTGTAGTAAAACCCGATCGGAAATGTGGTGTATGCACTTTTGTGATAATCCCAACTACTACTTAACATGTAGCTTTCATTATAGTAAGCATTATCTTTCTGGACGAACATTTTGAAACTAACGACAACCCAAATAAAACTTTGCCTTTTTTACCTTTTGCTTTCAAAATAGGAAAAGATAATTTGTGTGTAATAGGTTATGGTACGAGGGTCGTTTGATAAGTCCGTGACTTTTTGTATTTGCCGCGCACCTGCTCTAAATAATCTTCATTTTCGTTAAAATTCACGAGATCGTCTGCTTTCAATGCCTATAAAACGCAAACCAAAAAACGCAGCTTTCTCAAAATTTTACAGTCAGCTGTTAATCGATAACTGCTGACAGGAGCAGTGTTGTATTTAGAGCAGGTGCGCGGCAAATACAAAAAGTCACGGACTTATCAAACGACCCTCGTAAAAATAATAATGATTATTTCATTGTTGCAGTTCTCAAACTAAGTGGGTTCTGCGAATCTAAGAACCCTTCGTTTAGCAAGTTTCTGCCTCTGGATTCAAATAATATATAACAATAGTTCTTGATCTGTGGACAATCTGTGTGGCAATGTGTCATGAGATAAATGAGATTTAGATTGGACCAACTTAACCATTGTTAGACAAGTTAATTGTTTCCGAAGTACAGATGAGATAATTAGCTTCATTGTTAATTTTGTTAGTTCGACAAGACTGGGGTTTTTGCTTTTATAAGCGTCTGTTTTATAAATTTTTGTTAATTTTTTTTTAAATTTTTGCAAACCACGAACAGATTATAACATTGCTGTTTTCTTTTGTTTAGTAAAGTATTACTCTTTCGCTCGCTTCCTAAATATACCTATAAATATACTATGTATGCATATCTCTTATGCGCTCTGCTTATGTTTAAGGGTGTGTCACACTATATAAGCCAGAGTTATGTATGTATGTACATTCCTCGTACATTTATCCTTTCCCAATGCTGGGGGTGTGAAAATATGTTTTTAATGTCATATCGACGATCAATTATTTTGTTTAAATACATATCTAAATGATAATTTTCAACAAGAGAATTCAGACATTTTCACAATTAAAATACAAAAAGGATATAAAAGCGATACTTTCGGCATGCTTAAAATGTTATACCCTTGGGGGTTGCATTCTACACCGCCGTTTCAATATATATGAAATGGTGCAGAATTGAATCGTATTTTACATCCCATGTTATGTCGCCCTTTGATTGTCACCGATAAGATAAGTAATTCATAAAATCAAAACTAATCTTCATAGAAACCGGCTTTTCGGTCGATTTTACCTCTGCCACCTATATGTTATAGTTGTCCGATTTTGATGAAATTTTGTATGTATAATGTATATATGAAAATCTAAACTTAAATTGACAGGCTTGTTTGCGTTGCAACAGACATGGCTAGATCGACTTCCTGGTGATGCTGATTCAGAATTTTCATATACCCCTAATGTGTTTTGTATATTAATGTCTCCTAAAGCGCATCGCATGTTAAAATAAAATATCTAAAGACGTCTTGAACTTATCAAACCTGACATATATCACAAGCAAGGTTGCTAACACGAACAATAAAAACACATAATGGAAAAGGTTAAATATGTGCGCTCATCACAGATTGTTAAAAAAAAATTTTCTGGTAGGGCTGTATTTGTGATGAATCTATGTGAAATAATTATTTTTCGGAAGCTCTAGTTTTTATACCCTCCGACCATTGTCCAAATATGTAACTAAGAAGGGTGCCGTGGGAGACCCCATAAGCCATTTATATTCTTGCTCAGGATCACTAGCCAACTCGATTGAGCCATGTCTGTCAGTCTGTCTGTGTTAACGCACAGGTCTTAGCTATTATAAAAGCTAGAGATACAAAATTTGGCAGGTAGATTGCCGTATACGATAAGTTGATCAGGTTTATTTTAAAGAGTAATCGTATAATAATGTAATTATTACGTTTTAACAAAGGTCGAAGGGTATCGTACTACCGTGTGCCGCTCGACTGTTGGTCTTGTTTTTAATTCAATTTTGAAAATGATTTAATATCACCCCACATATTTAACCTATACCCATATAAAAAACGATAAAAATAAACACTTCCTTTACTAAAATATTTATATTTTGTTATTATTGAATACACATATATTTATTACAACCCTACGTCGCAGAAACACAATTAAGTAGTGTTTCTTCCAGCCTAACTGCATGTCATGTTGGCCTGACCTAAAAATGTTTTCTACTCAACGAGCTTTTTTGTTGCTTTTAATATATTTATTTGTATTACATACATTTTTCAAATTTAAATTGAACTTTTGATAAAAACATTGTTTGGTTACCTACCAAAGTTTACAGCTGTTGTATACACACGGCTTTGCGCACACAAGCACATACAAAGGCGTTTAGATTTGGTTGTGTGTCGCATACAATACAAATTATCGTTATCGGTGTTTTAATTGCTATTTATTATGTATTATGCTTATTGTTATCGTTATCGTTATTGTTTTTATCCGATTATCGGTTTCTGTTCGTTTGTTGTCTAATTTCGTTTGTTTCAGTTGCGCGTGATTCGTGCGTTCCGCTCGACCCTGGAAGACCTTAACGACCGCCGCTCGATGCACAGTTTGCACAGCTTGCGCAGCCCTCGGACAGGGATTCCACCTGCCAGTGGCAGTGGTATCCACCACCCACTCTACAATTTAAACCTGCTAAATCCTAACTACAGCAGCAGCAAACAGTCACAGCCGCAGCCGCATGCCCCAAATGCATCCCTGCCTTCAGACATATCTTACATTGACGAAGATCCGCAGCAGCAGCAGCAGCGCAATCTGCAAAACGGCCGTACTAATTCTGCATCCAATCCCGCCTCCCCGCCAATCTCCTCCTCATCTTCCAGCACAGCTGGCGGCTTCACTGACGTCGTGCACAGCCTGCAGCAGAAGAACGGACAAAGCGAAACAAGAATTTAGTAGGAGACTGCACACACTTACACTTGTTAATGTTTACAAACATACATACATACATGTATATGTACGCATATATGTACATAACAGGCACACAACCCTCACACACGTGTACGTGTAGACGGAACGTGAACGAACGTAATTTAAACAGAACAGAAAAGAGATACAGTTAGTTAAGCGCAATGACAAAAGCAGTACAGATATAACATACTCACATTGCATTTACATACATATGTACACGTAAACACACACACACGCAAACATCAGTGTCCTCCGCACGCGCATTCTTCCGCTTTCACACCTTTGAAACTCGACAAACTGCGGAGCGAGAAAGATAGACAGTCATCCTGTTGCCGATTCACGATAATTATGTACTGTAATAATATATACCTAATGTTTAACGCTTAGAAAATGTAATTTAACGCATGATTTTTATATTTTTAATCATTTATTTTTGTATACAAATAATATTAATATAATTACGGTACTTGTATTACGTAAAATTCTATGCAAAGTCAAGTTTGTTCCTTCATTGTTCACTACGTATTTGGTCCGAAGAGGGTCGTATACTTACGCGTACACACCAACATGCATAGGATTAAACATGCATAGGATTGCCAAATAGGATCGAGTGAAATGTGAAGATTTACTGTTAAGTCGGTAGACACAGCAACCCTATCGTGGATCATTCCGTCAAAAAGAATCCACCTACTCGCCTATGCATATAATTAGGTCAACGTACGCATACATATGTATGTATATGAACATATGTATATAAGAATCGCGTATATTATGGCCAACAGAAAACATTATATGTACATAGATAATATTAATAATATGTATGTATTTGTGTGAATGTGAGTGTATAACCGTTTCGATAAAAACTAAATCGGGATTGATATAGCACACACGCAAATCAGATGTAAGGGGAATACCAAAGGTGCATCCATATGTTTATCTTATTTTACAAAGATTCATACATGTATATGTGTGATTATTTATGTTATATTATTTTCATTTGAAATTACACTACCAAGCATACACGTAAGTTTATAATAATAAGCTAGCAACCGTTAGACCTGGAGATATTTGCAATTGAAGACTGGTGACTATATACATACGTGTGTTTGTATGTGTGTAGAGTTCGACTGAACGAACACCACAACCACAACTACTCAACCTTTCAGACACACCAACTAACACACCCAACACACTACTACGAGATGTATTCGTTATGTATGTATGTACATACATGAATCAATATTCATCTCTCTGGCTTCCATGGATGTATGTGTGTAGTTTTTATGCAATTTAATATACACACTCAATTAGCACAATCTACAATTCATCGAAATGTATAATTTTCTATAAACACATACATACATAGATATGTTTCATTGTCATCCACTCATATACATAAGCATATGAAAGTACCGTTCTCATTGGAATTGAAATTATTTTCATTTTATTTGTATTTCTTATTTTTACCTTTACGTTTGCTCTTTCCCCACACTTTCCTCCTACCCCAACTAACACACACATGAAATAATGGTTAAATGTTGTGGTGTCGTTCTGTTCACGAGTTGAGTTTACAGTATGCACGTATGTATGTTTGTATGTAGAAACATACATATGTGTGCAAATGTACGCATACACAGAACACACCACAACGCATAATTATATTTCCACTGTATATTGGTATATATGTTTATATATATTCCCATATACACAGTAATTTACATACCTACTTTACTATTCGACACATTTTTATTATGTATTTTAAAGTCAGTCACGTGTCACGTTAGTCACGTGCTGTGAGTTTCACGTGTCACGTTTAGCATTATGTATATTTATCTCGAATCTATGTAGAATCTTAAATCGCTGCCTTACACACTGTAACTTACTCCAACCTATATTTCTCTTCCCACTTATTGTTTTCAATTTTACTTTCTCTCTTCAATTTTAAAGGTAATAGGCGGCGAGTTGCAAGAACGCTTGATACCGGTTCCCTATAGCAAGAGCAACACTGATCAAGCTGTAAGCGTTTCTTACTTTACCTTACCTATTACTGAACTACTCACACAATGCCAAAACTAAACTAAAACTCGACTTTGATTCGACGAATTCAGCGCTCTCCTTTGGAGTTAGCTTATGTAAAATTTTAGTTATTTAAATTATTTGTTCTCATTTGTATAATAAAATTATTCGCTGCTTGCTTTGTCCGCTTAAACCCGAATAAGAAATATCGCTGTTGCCTGCCAAAAAGAGGACACGAAAATATTAATTAAAATCCGTTAACCTTACAACTAATTTAAAAACCCCAAACCAAGTACTTCTAATGCATAACCAATCACCCCCCCAACAGGACTCCAGATGCTGACTATCGTCTTCTATTTGCATGACTATTTTAGTTATTGATAGTTATCGTTGTTCTAATACTGGTTTAGGCTCCCTTGTATTTTGTTTTGTAGTTACGCTTGTGTTTCACTAAGTTTAAGTCTGACATCTATTGGTAATGCATGTTTGTACTATTTCAAATCCCCACTTGACCTCTACGCAAGGTCCTTCAATCAGCTTGTCTTCAGCTATTTGCACAATATACGCTTACGACGTACCTTCACTAGATTATTTATTTAAATCTATCATTTCGATACAACGTACAAATACGAAAAATGAGAAGGCACGCGTGTTTTTTTATCAGTGGCAACTTGCGAAATGGGTGGCAAGATTGACTATACGTGTATATACGCACACACGAATTTATGTACATCCCTACATACCTATCCCTATCGTGATGAATTCATCGCTGTGAATTTGTTTAATTTTGCTTTGATTTTTGGGTTTCCCGTTTCCCTTTTCGTGTATATACACACACACACACATGATATTCATATGTATTTGTTAGTGTTTGCATTTGATTTATGAGTTCTATAGTTTGAACTAACACATAACTGTATTAAACTGTATTTCCTTATACTACTGTTGTTTTTGTCTATCTTGTCACTGTTCTCGGTGTTGTTCTTCTCTTTCTACTTACGTTACACATAGATTCGTGTGGTGAACGCCTTCCGTCAAGGTCTCGACGCCCGCTATGGTGAGCACACAAACACTTCGCTGGCCGAGGTCCTGCGCAAGCAGACTTCGCTGAGCAAACGCCTCTCGGAGACATCTTCCATTGAGTATGCCGACAATATACCCGACGAGCTGACTATTCCTGAAATCGATGTTGAGCGGTTGTCCTCCCACAGTCACACCGAAACTGCAGTCTAAATATTAGTCATACGTTACATACACACTTGCCTACATACAACATGCGTATATACACACACATATACTACATATACATATATTATCTTTTTCTAAAAGAATACATTCAAAACGTGCTTTAATACTGTTTATAAAATCTGCGAAATAAAGATTTCATCACAAATAGATATGCATCTGTGTGTGGCATGTACCCATAGATACATAATGTAATGATAATATGTACATACATACATAGAGTGCATAAATAGACATGTTAGACATCAGTGATGATGACACATCGTGTTTGTGGACATGTCGGTAATTGAACAGCTTTGACCGAATAAAATAAAACATCCCATAATCACAAATCTTTCCGTTTTTTCTATTAATTCGAAATTAAGATTTTAACTGTTAAGTTAAACCCATAAGTCGATTCCGGGAACGATTGAATGTTGATACTGTGGGAAAATAAAATATTAATAAATTACACAAACCCACAAAAAAAAGTTGTCTTGATCTGGAGATACATATGTATGCAACATATGCAGGTTTATGTATTTTGGATTGCTGAATCCGATTCCTGAGTCGAATTTTTTAACGTATGGACTTCGGCTTAACCTAAAACTCAGAAAAACTATCGAAATGGAATGAATCATGATCTGCACATACGATTCATGTGTTAATACACATAATGACATTTTAAGTCTAAGTTTCGACTTAACTTTAAAAAACTTAACAAAACTTAAAGCCCATGATCAGGTCATGCTTTGTCTTTCTCCATATGGAATCTGAAGTTAATTTTCCGATTCCGGAACTGGAATTAAGGACCCAAAATACAAAGAAATGCATATCCATATCTATTCTAGGATTATGTTTTATAAATAAGTAAATTGTTTATAAGTTAGTTAAATAAAAAGTGTGTCTGAAGCACAAGGGCGTAAGCAGGGGGTTATAAGAAATAAGTGCTAAGAATAAATCAAATATTCGAGTCCCTCAGAGGAAAGAAGTCGAAAAATTCGGAAAAATTGTGCCAAAAAAATCCTTGCACCCCCCACCCCCGCCTTATAAAATCAAATATTCGAGTCCCTTAGAGGAAATAAGTCGAAAAATTCAGAAAAATTGTGACAAAAACATCCTTAAAACCCATAAAAAAATTCTGCGTACGCCCTTGCTGAAGCAGGATTCGAAATAAGGTCCAGTTTATTTTTGCATATGTCTTTTACTGATTTTTTGACGCACAAAGTGGCGTGAGTAACTTCTAAAATAAACTTGATCAGCGAGCAATGGTAAGAAATATTTTTATGTTTTGTTTTGTCGGTAGTCATAGATATTAAGTTCAAATGGATACACAAGATATATTTTGCGGGGTCCTTCCTTGTGCCTGTTAAATACAATACCATTCTACCCTATGCGTGGCGGGTATCGTTTTTTGCGGTTTCGTTCTAGAACTTTGGTAAAGATGAATTATATATGTTCGGCATTTACATTTGTGTGCGTGTGTCTCGTTGTACTTTGAACACATAAATAAATCACATAGTACACTCAATAAATCTCACTGTCAAAAAAAAAATAGTATAGTAGTATATAAATAAGTACACTAGGTAAAAATACAGCATCCACTCAACAAAGCGTACTTATTTTTAACAGTGAATGATTCATTTAGCCATTCTGAATGCATTCATGCAGTACTATATTACAGTTACCACATATTTCACTTACATACAAACACATAATAATACACAGTCAAATATCAAGATTCATTAATATATAATTAAAGGAATAAATGGTCAATTACAAACTTAAAGCGCTTGTATTAATAATTGCTGATAATCGGGTCATGCTGCGGGAAAGCCTGTTGCAGTAAATGTAAGTATATTTATAGCTAGTTGAGATACACCTAGATGTGTCGGATACACCTATCCCACATAAATAACCATAAATCTTATTTACAAAGTAAGGGAATGTTGTTTGCTAATGATGATGTCCGAATGTGATTACTAGCGGGAGTAGGGCCCCACATATCATGATAATCAGTTCGCTGTAGCGCAGGCCGTGTTTGCTGTAAGATTGCGTGTGGGCTGACCCGTTAATAGGTGCCTCATTCGCGTCAGCATCTCGAGCTTCCTCTACTATGTGATAGTCATATTGACCCGATCCGCCCTTACGATGGTGTCCCTCATGGTGTCCGCTCTGGGTTAGTTCCGGCAAAACATGTACTGTGGCAACGTACAAGAATGTGCCGGCAGAGAAGAGCATTGCTATACCGGTTGCATTTACCGAGTTGAGGGTCTCCTTTTGTTTCTGCCCAATCCCGAAGTAGGTGAGGAGGGTAAGCAACGGCGCAGACAAGGAGAATATGCCAAGATGACGTCGTATTTGTTGACGTTCCACCTTTTCGTGGAGAAGGAAGCTAACTAGACCAAAGGCAGCTGGCGCCTTGTGGAGCATTATGGCCAAAAATACTATTATTTCCACATCCTGATGACTAGTAGTCGCCGCAGCACCCAAGGCGACCCCGTCCGCTAGAATTACAAGATTCGGGTCAGGCAAGGAATATTTGTTTTGATACCTGTGTGTGGTTACCTGCAGCATGCACCACTAGTCCCAAAGTAGCCGTGATATTTTTTTCACTTTCATTGCCATTGGTTTTCTTTTGAGAGACCTGATCCACAAGCATCATAAATACGAAACCCAACACAAGAGACAATCCAATTGTGCGGGAGTAATCCTGCGCGTCCAAGCTACTAGTGTGTTCCTTCTGTGTCGTATCGCCTGCTTCAATTGGTGGACGCTTGTTGCCCATATATAGTGCCCGTATGCCTTCGGGGATGATTACTGTAAGTGCTGTGCCCACTAACAGACCAGCCCCCAGCACGGTCACGAATTTAAGTTTCTCCTAGAGGGTTACAAAACTCAATACTTAATACTTTGGTTTAGGGTTCGTACTATACACACTTCACTTAGTTTCATTACTAATGGAATGCTTCCCGCTAAATAGGATCCAACTAGCATTACGACTACTAGTAATATTAAAATTATTGTCTCCTCGGTCATCTTAGACTTTTTGTTTGTTTATATTGTGCCAACTCAACCACTTTCCTCCTATTTCCTAGTTTCTTTTAGCATGAATTATTCTAGCTGGTATTTAAAAAAGTGCAGGTATTGGTATTTTTTGTTTAAAAACCTGCGTTCACACTGTTTAATTCCAAATCCAAATATGCGCATCTACCGTATTTGTATTATCGATATAGACATATCGATAAATTGAGATTTGTTGTGCAGAATATACCAACAATTAAGTCAATACGAAATAATTTTTTCATTTACGCGAAAACAAATAGTCTCGTACTATAGATCACCTTTTTTTTATGTGATAACGACATCAAAACACCTATTGGTCGCCTTGGGAATAAAACACAGAATAAGTTCATGTATGTGTGTATATTGTATGCGTTAACGTGCATACAAATACATATTGTATATTGACCATACATACATACTCATTTAAGTGAACTATTCTATTTGTTGCAGCGAGAGTTGGGACATAGTATGTATTTATACATACATCTATATACATATGTGCATTATTGCATGTATACTCACATGCATACGAATGAACATTTAAATGCGAATTTTGAGTGTCAATAGATAATCATTAATGTACATATATGTGCCTTCATATTTATAAATTTGAATCTTAGGTCCTAAGTCTTAATTTTTTTCTTTTCAAAGGGTAAACAATGGGAAACTGTTTGAAGATCAACAGTCCCGACGACATTTCGTTGTTGCGGGGTAGCGATAGTCATAACGCACAGGACAGTGGCCCGTTGCCGATATACCAGGCAAGTACTAATAATATAATATGATTACAGTCTCAAATGTAACATTTCGTATAGCGTGAGCCGCATTATTATCCGAATTCAACAGTAAATACCGTTAATACGTCTACTACTAATCGAATGTCAGAGGAAAGCCAGATTCGAATAGCCAAGCGCATTGGACTAGTGCAACACTTGCCCATCGGAACCTACGACGGTAATTTGAAAAAGGCACGCGAGTGCGTCATTTGCATGATCGAGTTTTGCGTCGACGAGGCAGTACGGTACCTGCCGTGCATGCACATCTACCACGTTAACTGTATAGACGACTGGCTGATGCGCAGCCTCACTTGTCCAAGTTGCCTGGAGCCTGTCGACTCCGCGTTATTAACTAGCTATGAAACCACATAGCAATTACGAATCATTACATAGCCATTGTATTATCTCTTATGATTTTGATCTTTAAATTGACAATTATTGGTACGTTGTTCTACACAGTTTGCTGGAAAACATAAATGGAAGCAAGAATATGATAAATTGGTGTACATATAAATCAGCAATAGCATTAGAAATTTATTTAAAACGTCTTTGATAAGATTAATCCTACAATTAAACAATAATATACCCAATACATTACCGTCCTTGCAATTTTCAATTTCCAGTGATACAAAGTCTTTAATATTGTATAATATAATATTTAAATAACCAAATAAGAAATGCTTACAGCTCAATGCTTGGTTTCCGCTGATTTTTTCGATACAATGCTAAGTTTCTCGAATTTCGAGTACCTTCAAAGGTTGATAGCTCTAAAAAAGACGGACATGGCTTGGTGGTCTCGCTTGTTGGTGGTCTTATAGACTACATAATCTCAATAGTGTTAGATATATAATATCTTTTTTAAATTTGCCAAAACAGTTATTATACCCTTTTTATTCGATGATTGAATAATATACCCTCTGCAAAGGTATTATAATGAAAATTTAATTTTTGGAGAATTTTTTTATTTTGAGTAATTGTTGACCAATTTAGTTTTAGTTATTAGTTCAAACAAAGAAAAAAACAAATTTAACAAAATCCCTTTATAAGAAATGGCGATATCAAATTTTAAAATATTTAAAATTCTATCTTTGTGGTGCTATTTTGTGAACGGAGAAATTAAATAAGCAAAAACATCGATGCATGGATCCTTTTTAAATTTTCGTAGTTATCGATTCTTAATTTCGGCTATTACTCAACGAGAAAACGCGCATAATTTAAAGCTTCATTTGTATTCACGGACGGCCGATTGGTGGTGTTGGCAACGACAGTACACTAAGGGTAATCGACATAATTTTTAAACACAACAGCTGCGTAGTACATTTAAGGATAAATGTAATATGATTTTCCAGCATTCAACTATAATTTTGATTTAAATGATTAAGCCATTGAACTTTAATTCTTGTACGTTTTAAAATATAACATTTTAATAGACTGCTTTTTGTCGATAGTGTAGTGCCTCATCAGCAAAAGAAGCAAATACTGCATTTTGGCCAGCTAGTCAAATCTGCTGCGCCAACACCCCCAGTCTAGTCCTGCGCAGATCCTTTCTGCTGGCATAGGCACATCTTCGCCTGCAGGCCTGTCAGGCGGGCATCACCATAATTCCGGCCGCTGTCTGACCAAAAAAATATAGGTTAAATATGTGCTTGATCACCGAATTTTTACATGTATTTTGTGTTGGCTAATTCTTAGTAAAACTTCACACTTATGCGCACAGTGTGCCATGCGTCACATATTTTAAATGAATTGTACTACATTTCAATTAATTTGGACGTTGAATACAATGAATGTATTAGCAAATGGTCCAACGACACCAAGCCGATGCTTTTGCGCGCGGAACCCAAACGAAGTCCACGAGGTCCACAAAATTGTATTATTTTATGATATGCATATTCATTGAGAACTTCGGCACCAACTACGCGATCTCGTTGATCGGCAGACTGGCGCCAACTCTGTTATTCAACAGCCATAAATTTGGAAAACAGTAATTTCATGAAGAAAAAATTTTTCACCGGCAGCGCCATTTTAAATTTGAAATAAATCAGTTTTTAGGACACCGCACCGTCACAAAATGTTGCTGGCGTCTTACGCATCAGCAAAATACATGTAAACTTAAATTTTTTTAAAATCCAAATAAAATGATTGGTAAAGATTGAACAGCTGCCTACATCACTGATTTTGTTTTGTTTTTTACTGATAGCTCTGTCATCCATCATGAAGTTAGGTGAAAGAAGTATTTGACAGTCACTTCTAGTTTTTTTCAATTGTATTTTGAAAATTAAATAAACATTTATTTTGTTGTTGTCTTTTGTGCAAGGCGCCAGTCTGTCTGCAACATTTTGTGGTGGTACAGTGTCCTACAAACCGATTCATTTGAAATGAAAACTGAAAAAACAAGGAAGATTTTTTGAGTTCAGAAAAAGTGCAATAAACAATTTTTTCCTGCTGCGCTCTATTCCCAAACTCAACAAAAACCGTTTTTACCCTACACATGAGGCGTTAAGTGGGTAGGGAATACTATAAAGGAGATCAGGAAATATTTAAAATGTATATTATATAAAATGAGGTGCTAATTACATTCTTAGTTAACCAGGCACGGGCTCGCCGACTTGGCTGATGCTCCGAAACACATGAGCAGGATCATACATGGTTGGGTCGGCGCACGATGAATTGGTAGTCCCCATTGGCTCTTGATGTGTCACTTGTAGAGTAGTTAACAGATTTAATTGCGTTTAAATATGAATTTTTGTGTTTATTTTAGTTTGTTTACCTTTTGTCAGTGATGCGTCTTTTGGGTAAATATCGATAGCTATCGATATGTTGTGCAGACTCAAGGCACTAAGCACTGAACACATAGAGACCTCAAACAGGGGGTAAATATGTTATCGCTGGTTTTTCAATCCTAGTACCCCACACACTTCGGCTGCACGCTCGGCTGGGAATTTCGATGTTCGGCTCTCAGTACAAACAGCGCATAGGATCAAAACTGCTTCAGTCGCACAACGACAGCGGAACGATAAGCACGCGCGTACTTCTTTGCGCTGTGCGATCGTTTCAATGTGTGCGTGTATGTATGCATATGCTGGCATGTGAATGTATGCGTTGCTTGTGAAGTTTGACAACAGGCAAATGCTTCGGCCGGCGCGCTGGCAGCCTGAAGTCAATTTTGTGTTTCGACGTCTAGAGCAGAGACAAAGAACAGTGGGCAAAGGTGGTTATCTTGCGGAGAAAATCTAACACTTTCGAAAACATATGGCATGCTACATGGGAATAATTTTTTTTAGTAAATGCATAAATATGCATTGTGTATTCACATTTTGTTTTGATTCGCAGATTTTGTCAATATTAGTAAACACATGAACCAAAAAAAGTAGTCACGTAACTTTTTTTTCGATATTATAAATGCATTACAAAATATTATATAATTATATATAATAATATAATATTAATTCAATCTACTCAATATATTATAAATACACATGTTTCCAAATTTTAAAAGTTATTGCCACCAAATATCCATTTTGGCTCACTGCAATTCGGTCTCATGGCTTTCGATGGCAAAACAAAAACGAAACACAGATCATTTCACGCTGGTCAGGCCCTTAACTAAGTGTGTACAGGGCCTGTAGTGCATTAGGGCTCCAGCTGACAGGGATGTCATCTAGCAAACAAAGATAGGGTTTAAATGTTTATATATTTGTAAAATTCAATTCCCTTAGTAAACACAAATAAATTCATTAAGTACTTTACTTAACTAAACCAGCGGCCCCGAGAAGTTTTACACAAGGGCTCGAAAAAAAGCCTTGCTACGGCCCTGTGCCTCAATCGTTTCGCTCTCGACGGCGAAACACAAAATTGACTTCAGGCTGCCAGCGCGCCGGTCGAAGCATTTGCCTGTTGACAAACTTCTTAAGCAACGCATACATTCACATGCCAGCATGTGCATACATACACGCACAAATTGAAACGATCGCACAGCGCAAAGAAGTACGCGCGTGCTTATCGTTCCGCTGTCGTTGTGCGACTGAAGCAGTTTTGATCCTATGCGCTGTTTGTACTGAGAGCCGAACATCGAAATTCCCAGCCGAGCGTGCAGCCGAAGTGTGTGGGGTACTAGGATTGAAAAACCAGCGATAACATATTTACCCCCTGTTTGAGGTCTCTGTGTGTTCAGTGCTTAGTGCTCTAGGGCCGTGTGTTCGTTTCCATAGGTGCATGTATTCATGCACAAGCTTCCATATGAATGTATGCCTTACTTCTGAAGTTTTACAACCGGCAAATTATGCGGCCAGCGCGCTGGAAGCTTGCAGTCAATTTTGTATCGCCGCGTCGAAGTACGCCCGTGCTCATCGTTTCGCTGTAGTTCATGCCGCTGTAAGCTGCTTCTGAGTTGCTAACAGAGAGTGCCGAACTCGTATAATACTTCGGGTCCTGGAGTCGTAATAAACCGAAAGCATCAGGTGAAGACTTTCCGCTGTTTGAGTACTCTTTGTTTTCGTTGCTTAGTGCTGTAAGTAAACATGGTGAAACAAGAGTCATGCATAGAAATAATGAATTTTCTTTTTCACACTTTTACATTGGTCATTTCAGCTGAAAATTTGTATAAAAAATCGAGAGTTTTTGACGGCTGTATCTCCTAAACTTAGCCAAAAATAGAAAAATCTTACATAGTATGGTATTGTCTTGTCCAGTTCTTGGCGTCCCGGAAACAGCAATCCCCAGTAGAGGTGCAAAACATCGATGTTTTGCATCAAAAACATTGATGATACATCGAGTTGAATCAATCGGTCAGATATTGACGCCCCGGAGAATGCACTGGTGTTACTTTTTGAAGCCTGGTCACACTAGTTGTTTTGGCTGAGAGTTGTATGGGGAATCGGGACTTATCTGTTATACTAAGCCGAATCGAAAAATTGTTATTAAATATTTTCGTCTAACCTCTTCCAGATCTATAAGGATCAATCGTCAGATCTTAGTGCCCCGAAAAGTGCAATCACCACAAAATAACGAAATAAATGAACGATTTTCATTCGATAAACTCGTTCGATTAAAAACTTGCAAACTATTCGATAGCAAACATTGTTTAATGAAATTGTGATAAAGATGAAACATTACATTTTATAATACTGTTTTCACAAAATATATTTTCGCAAGGTTAAAGCATTCATGAAATAAACATAATTAAGTCTAAAGGAGGCATTGAAATAAATAAAGTAAATAGTGATTCAATTGAACAGGCTTAAATACAACTCTGCATAGAAGTGAATATATATCACGAACAAGTTAATTCTAATGTTAGCAACGTAAAATATATAAAGAAAATAGTTTAGTCATATTTATATAAACATAAATTATCTCTATTAGCAATCAAAAGACGTTAAATATTTTGAACAGTTAGACCTACAGACAGATTTTTTGTTTAACATATGTATATAAATATATTTGGTACACCCAAGTATATTTACATATCTGTATACATACAAATTCATAGGTACGCATAAGGCAAGAACAACCATTCTACACTTATTCAAATATTAAAATTATTTATTGCAGAAGTCACAGTTAATTATAAAATTGTATTTACATTAAAAACGAGCTATATTTTTTTATAATGTATATAACATTTTTAGTATATAAATGAACATAAAACAAACATGCCTCCATTAACATAGATATATACAAACATGTTTAAGTTTGTTTCTTTCAGCCTTTGCCGATTCATGAAGCTATAACATGGATATTGTAAATGTTAAATCAAGGTAAGATCTTATTTTGTGAAAGGTATCAAAACTTAACTCAGTTTATTATGTGGTGGTGTTCCTCTCATTTTATCTACTTTATTGTACTATCTAAAGATAAAAAAGTATCTTAGTATATTAAGTAGGTAAAGGCAAGTATAGATAGGTTTTAGTGATACAGATGTATTAATCATTAGTTATTGAAAATAACAAGGCAAGGCAAATTTAACAAATGTATTTTAGAGGTGCAATATTTTTGGCCAAAGGTTTGCAACGCACCTTAGCATACATCTCTGACCATATAGAGTATATAAATTCCGATTCAGCATCAACAACCGAGACGAGCTACCTATGCCGTCCCTCTGCTGTAATGCAATCTAGTCCCTCAGTTTTTGGATCATGTTGTGATTTGCAAGATACCGTAACCAATTTTACTACAATGGACTGTTGCCATATTGATAATAAGCATATAAATTTTCATCAAAAAATCCGCCATAGTTATATGGCTTATCGATTGGAGTCTGTTCATAAAATTGGGTTACCATAACATAAAAGCAATATACATTTATGTTTCTAAATATAAATGGAAACTTAATAAACAATTTATTTTTATAGGTATACACGGTCCGATCTTCTCGCTCTGCGATACGACGAAAGCGCAAGACAACGTCCTAATTGTGCAAATCGCATTGATCTTCAGACATTAAACTTCTGGAAAATCGGCGGATATGTACATAATTCGGGCAGTAATAATGTGAGCTATGGCGGTAAAGCTAGCACATCACCGGATAGGGAAAAGGACAGAGATCGAGACAATTCAAGTTTGAGTAGTTCGAATAGTCTGATCAGCTCTCGGCGGGCCATGCGGAATCGGGAGAGAGCTCACAATTACTATCAACGCTTCAGTTCAAGCGATCAAGTCGGCGCAGAAGAACCGGGATCCTCTTCACCAGCGAATACACCGTTGAAGACTTCGAACCTCATTGATCATCGTAGTATTTCCTCGTCACACTTAATGCCTGCGTTTGCCAAACGTCGCTTTGTAATTGCATCTGGAGATGGATCAAGTGAATTGACTGACCCAGAAAAACCCATAGAAAATGATCGATCTGAGAATCGAAAAGATAACTTCCATTCTATACGATCTTCAAGAAATTCATTAAGTTCGCCAATGCGCATTGGTGAACCAATTGTATCTAATGAATGGGAGCGAAGCGATAAGCATAATAATTTAAAGGACATGGAACAATCATCGGTTTCTTCACCGACTTATGTGTCCGGACGACAGAGCGGCGAGCGACGTATCGGAAGTGGGCGACTACTGCCCCGCAATGATAATTGGGAATATAATAAAAATCAAGATACAAACAGACTGGATATAGATAAAGTTCAAAACGAAAGCATAATTAATCAACAACGGCAACGCACGTATAACGGTAAACAAGCCGAAAGACTCGGCATTAACATTAATAATGACCATGTTCGTGAACCAATTGATGTCAAGAGGAACAATGTTCAAAGCGGAGGACGTCGAACGGTAAATAAAGATAAGTTTAACTTTTCTGATACGTCGAATCAGAGTCGTGGACGACGAGGTCCGAATAGTTATCAAATGCACGAAAGACATGAACCGGAATGGTTTAGTGCCGGACCAACATCACAACTTGAAACTATCGATTTACATGGCTTTGACGACTCGGAAGAGGAGACTGTCTCTCCGCCAGAAGCGGATGAGGCTACAATAGAAACATCAACTGGGGGTCAATCGAGAAGTAACAGTGTCGAAAGCCTTACTAAAGTCAAGTTGCATGTTGACAAGAAGAATTTCAATGAACAGACTAACAATCAAGGCCAACAAGTAAACGGCGATTCAGATTCTAAATCAGAAGCTGAGTTTAATTTTGAAGTTTATCTCAATATGGATCCAATGGAGCACTCCTTAATGGTGAGTGCACTTTAAATTGTTATGGACTAACGAGTTGTCCACATGGCAGGGTGGGTAAAAAGTGTGGCCATTAACATTTAGGTACTCCAAAAAGGGGTATATGTCTCGTAGTCTATTCTCACACCATTTAAGTATAGAGGAATGTTTGTTTCCATAAATTAATATGGATGCAGGACACGGTATACCTGTGCTTTACCCTAAAATATTCACTTTTAAAATATTTCAAAACATTACTTTCTTCTTGCAGGGCAACGACAGTAAAGCACAAAGTGATAATTCAGGGACATCGCGGTTCAGTCAATGGTTTGAAAAAAAAGAACCTACTAACAACAAGCCCTCGACGCAAGATTCCCAAGGTAACAGACGAGTAATACTGCAATATATGCAATAAAATATGTTAAAACGGGTTATTCCACCTCAGTAACAGGATGTCAAGTTAAAATATATTTATTGTCAACGTGTACATTCAAATTTATTTACAAAGATTTTACTCTTGTTTTTTACCTACTTGGTTTTCAAATAAGACAAGATCCTAGATATACTTTTAAAGATTCGAGATCGTTTAAATTTCAGTCAATCCTAGTTTCTTAATTATAGAGCTATGTACCTTGATTAAACAGATGTACATAGTATGTAATAAAAAACCGTCTAGATAGGAAAAATCGGAGGAGATTGATGCTAAAACTTGCAAGAAACCTATACTTTCTTGTGTATATTAATTTTAACCACATCAAAATTTATATTTTTAAATAAATATTCTGGATGTGCAACAGTGTTTTCTACATATACGTATTTAAACTTGATACACAAAACAATACACTCCATTATTTTAATAATAGTTTTACTGTGTTATTATTATTATTGTTTATTCATGAATTACAGAAATTCCCAGTGTTAAAGATCTTGAAGCACAAATGACGAAGGTAAATTTGCGCGTTGAATACGGAGGAAAGCCATGCAACAGCACTAAAGAGAATGTTGAACAGAAAATTGAGAAAATGGTCACCAGTGATACAGAAGCTTTTAAAAAACTTTTAGAACAGTTGGGCTCCCAAAACTGCCAGTCAGTTGACGACTCGTACAATCAGTCAATGACGAACTCTTCAAATACATCCACTGCTCGAGTTGCACATCGACCACCCAATGTTCTGCCACAACATATAGGTCGAGTGTTTCAGGAATCACAACCTAAAGAGGACGATCTACAACAATTCATTAACCATCAGCAGCGTAACAAAAAGCATGATGTTCAAATTAACCTGCACCAACCTCATCTACAAAATCAATTACATTCTGCTTATGTCCAGGATCCTAACCTCTCTGGACATTTGGCTTTGCATGACCGAAAACGCATGGAGGTTCAACATTTACTTCAGAGTAAGTTTCAAATTTTATTATAACTTAGTTTGTAGAGTACTGCTATGATATAATGAATGTAGTCTATGTTATAGCCGAAGATACGATGATGCAATATATATAATAATACAAAATGGGGCTTCAAAGAATGTTTGCCTTATTTCCAAATAAGTGAAACAGGATATCAAGTTTTAAAGAGGCTTTTTATCAGTTTATTTAAAAAAAAAACTAACACCAATGCTAAGGCTGCTAAGGAAGTCGTGACTTTATATCCCAGCAACGGCATCGCGAGGCAAAAATTAGAAACCTCTTTGGTACAGACTCAATTGCGGTCCTTGTGAATTGAATACTGTACTTATTAAACATGTGAATCTCTAACATTAATGTGTTTTCATATTTTAACATTTTAGGTGTTCTTCATGGAGATGTTTCTTTGGAAACTTTAGAAAAAGAGCTAAATAATCCCAACGTTGCAACTCAGTCGAGGGAAATCATTGCAAATGTCCTATATGAATATTCAAATAATGGTCGAAATATGATACAACAAAAACTGAATTATTCGAACGGAATACACAATGCCATGAAAATACATCCACTGTATAACAAAAACACAGTTGATGGTATGTCCCAATATTTTAAACAGTTTTCTGAATTATGAAATTTATGTGTTTTATAGAAATGTTTACTCAGCATACTACGCCAATTCAAGGCATATGTCAGCAGACACCTATACAACTTAGGCACACAATATCGCCCACGCCTTTGGCTTTTACTCCTACATCCGTGTTGAGAAAAATGACAGCAGATAAAGATACCACTTCTAGTAATACGAACTTTAATACACAGAATGCACAAAAGAAACCGGTTTCGGCTTCGCACAATAATATGTTGAATGATCCTGCGATAGTGTCTACTAATTCAGGAATTAACCTGCATCCTCGCATGATACTGGGTGGAAACTATGCCATGCAGCAGCAACAACAGCATCATTTGAATACAAATAATCCACAAGGAGCAACAAAATTACAACATCCACAATTATCCCAAATCCGTTGTCAGCCACAAGTAAAATGGTCTCCAGGGGGTAATGTGACCCAAACAAAATCGTTTGGTAAGTTTATTTTCAACATCAGATTTAAACAGTCTATTATTTTCTGTAAAATCTACTACACGTGCCGAAAAGTCTCGAAGTTTTTCAATGTCAATTAGGTATTAATTAAAATAATCATGACTTAAATGTTTAATCTATTACCAGTTGATATTCAAAGTGTCGTGCCATTTTGATCATTCGTTTGAAAAAAATAGTCACTTATATGACCCTACTTTTCCTTCCATAAAGAAACATGAACATCACGTTCTTTCAAAACATTGTTTTTAAATCAGAATAAAAAATATTTTATTTGGTTACACAAATTGTTACCCCTCATCTGCTCTTTCAAGAACAAGTCCTTTAGATGAACAAAAACAGCAGTGTATTGATGATGCCCAAATAAGACCAATTAGGTTACAGTTGGTTCCTCACCCAGCATATTCTTATGACTTGCGAAGCGCCAAATGATTATTTTCAATTTCCAAACCTGAAAAGGTGACTCCAAAAAAAGAGATTTTGAGGAAAGCGTCGCGGAAACTAAGATGCATTTTGAAGACTTAACGTTTTATACAATAAAAACGGTTTCAAATGTTAGAAACTCGCTATGTCAGATATACCGCTCTTGAAGAGAGCTCCTCGGGACTTTTCAGCTCATGTGTACTTATGGGTCCCATGGAACTTAAATTTGTCATTAGATTTGTGCCCATAATAATTCAGAAAGAAATGTTTATTTTTTAAACTTAGGTCGTCCCATTCTAAAGGGAACTCTTAACTCTGCTGGCAGCCAGCCACAGGTGGCTACTGTAATGGCGTTTCCTTCAAGTAATGAGATCCAACAAATGCATCATCAACAAAGAATTAAGTCAGTACAAGCTATTGAAGCAGTTGACCCCATCATCCACAATGCCCCATACAACGATGGAATCTCTCAAATGCAACATCATCACTACTTACATCACCAACAGCAACAACAACAACAGCATCAACAGCACCAACAACAGCAGCAGCGACCTCAACCCAGATATCGGTTGGTACATGGACAGAATGACACTATGGTGAATGCAGGTAATGATAAATTCATTTATTTCATGAATTTTATCTATCCTTTGGTATATTTTATGTAATGTTCCACTCTTCTATCGAGCCCTTCCTTTAAGGTACTGCAATTTTTTAAGTATAGTTGCATTATGCAATATCTTATTCTATTTAATTTAAAAACGTTCAAAATTTTGAATGATTCGGTTTCAGCAACCCAAAATACATATGCCGTATATCCAGATTATGACACTTTTTTTTGAGGGAATGTGTTATTTCTTGATCGTTTTTTCGATTAGAAATATAACCATTATATAATATTTATATTATATATTCTTGATTTATAGAAAAAAGAGCTAAAACCAGGTTAGAGAGGCATGATAACAATCGAAAAAATAAAATGTAATGGGATTGGCTTTTAAAGCCACGCAAAAAATACAGATACTATGTGGTTTATAATATTATATATAAAAGACTTTTTAAAGATCTGATTAGAGCTCAAAATTATATTGTCGGGTAAATTTGACTTAGCATTATAAACTATAAAATATTGTTTCTAAGTAAAATCCAATAGTCAAAAAGGTTAAAAAGAATGAAATAATTACCCCTGGTGCACTTTTTTTATCCTACATCAACATTTTTTAAATACGGGTAGTAATAAATAGAAAAAATTTTTATATTTTAATCGAAATCAAACACTATAGCTAAAGTCGAGTGACTATAATTTACCAGCTACATACCTGACTAAAACTATTTCTTCAATATATACTTTTTATGTTTTTCGTATTTTGTGTCTGTCCGGATGTCTGGATGTCCGATGAACACACAGATCTCAGATATTATAAAAGCTAGAGACACCAAATTTGGCATGAAGGTTTCTGTGTACCCGGCGCAGTTGAAGTTTATTTCAAATGTCGGCTGCCACGCCCAGCGCCCCCGCAAATCAATAATTTAACCTTTTAAGCTGATTTGTGAGCGACATATTAAAGATAAGATATAATACTAACATAACGTAAAAATTTCAATCCGATCGCACAACAAACACAGACTTTATTAAAAAAAAACCTTGTTCGCTTTGATATTGTATGCAGACCAGCAAACTGTGACGTCATTGCAATGCTCATGTAGGAAAGAAAAAGAAAGAGAATGCGAGCGCGTAGAGCCATCTGTTGTTCTTCTCTTTTTCTCTTTCTCTTTTCTATGCACACGCATTTTTTGCATTCAAACGAACACACATACATACATTTGCGTTGGACCAATGAAATGCTACATGCATATACACGTATTCATATAAAGAGGCATTTTAAAACTTACGTTACAATATTTCTATAAAGTAGTAGTATCGTACAATTATGGACTCTTAACGTTTAAAAAAAGGTCGAAGGGTATCTCACTGTCGCGTGCCGCTCAACTGTTGCTCTTGTTTAAATTACATCTATCTTAATTAGCCGACTGCAATCAAATTTTCAAAAACTATTTGCCTATTCATTGTTATTGTGTTTACCAAAAATAAAGTGAACTGCTTCAAAATTACGCTTGACTTACAGGGCGGGAAAAAATCTAAAGTAAACTTGATCTGTGTGGAATAATAACACATATTATTTTAACACCAAATAGCCCTAGAACTTTTAGTCTCTGATATGTAGGTTTTCATACGTTCGGACAGACAGACAGACGAACATGGCTCTATTTAAGGGGGTCAACCTGTGTAAAAGCGGTATTTCGAACGCTTTTTTTTGGGAATTTTTATTAGGATAAATAATTTCAATACAAGAATAAGTTTAATGTTATTTTAAAGGTTAATGATTTTATTATAACTGTAAATTTTTTCAAAAGTGTAAACCGAAGGATAATATTTATTGATGCCATTTAAAGTGACGTCCTCAAAAAAAAAATACCGAAATTGCGTGCAAGATTCCGCACGAACCACTCATCTGAAACACAAAAAGTATAAAGATTTTTATTTGTGTTTATGTTGTCAAGGTACTGACGTAGGATTTTGTTGAAATTCAAAAAATTGAATAAATGGCAGTAGATTTCATAAAAAATTATCATTTTTGTGCTTTTTTTCGATAAAAAAAAGGCTGTAAAAATAAAAAAAAAAGATATCGGAAAACCCCTACGTGAGTACCTTCATTTATCTCTGTTTATGGTTCTGTCAAAATTTCAAGTTGATCTGATGAGTAGATAATCTTTAATCCTGCACGCAAATTGCAAAAACATGGTTTCGAGAAAAACGCGTTTAAAGTTTTGAGGCAACAGAACTTTGTAGTCTAGACTGTCGCATTCAGCGCCCTGTCACGTTTGAAATAAGTCGAATTCGGGAAAAATATTTTAGGACATCATTTTTCACATCTTGAAGATGCAAGAAAAGTCAAAAAAAAAAAATCGATTTTTCGAAAATTTTACACAGGTTGACCCCCTTAACCGGCTGTTAATACTGATTACGAATATAATAGGGGCCACCTTTGTTGTTTAAACGCATGATTACTGGCTCGAGGTCAAAGTTGGTAAAAAATAAAAATAACAACAATTGTATTTTCCGATATATTTCGGTTACTCTCCGGTAACCGTCTTCAGGGCGAAAAAAAACAATATTAACAAACAAGGAAATAATAATAATAATATCAATAAAACTAAAAAGCTACACTGAACAATACTAAGTTACATACATTTGTTTTTCGCGTTTGCTCTTGCGGGCGCGGAGTTTCTAACTGACTTAGGAAGTAAATGTTTATGTATGTGAGCGCAATTTTGTGTGACCGTTTTTTAGTTTAATCTGTCTTATGTTGGTGTTGTTATTATGTGTATCATTTCGAGAGTGTAACGTTTAGCATTGTTGTTGCCTCAAAATTCGGAGAGTAATGCTTGTTTGCACAGTGGGTCATAAGAGCAGTTTTTTGTGTTGACATTGGTGTCGTAATTTAAAATCAGATTTGTGTTGTGTTAATCTTGTTTTCAATTTTAATTTTAGCGTTCCTACGTAAACACTATCGCATATTTCCGTATTATTGCCACTGCAGGGAATTTTATAAATCACATTATTATTGTCAAGTGCATCTACTTTTGACTTAGTATTAATATAAAAATATTTTAATGTGTGAATCGACTTAAGTGCTTTTTGTACTTCTGTATTTTTGTAACAGTCGGATCTCATTAGTCTTTCTGATAATGTTGGCGCATAGATTAGTGATTTATATGACTTCAGTTCTCTATCTTTATTTCTTCCTGGTGTTTCGTGATGTTTTTTAATGAGCTTTTTGATTAAAATTTTTGGAAAGTCGTTGTCAGTAATCATTTCTGTTATTTCCTTCTTAATCTCTTTATGGTACATTTCTGTATTGATTATCATTGTCCTGGGATGTTTTGAATTATGGTTGATGAGACTTCCACATGCCATCGGTTTCCTATACCATTTCAGTTTTTATTTTCCTCCCACTCTATTAATAGTTGAGTCCAAATATGGTAGTTTATGGTTTTGTTCTCTCTCGATCGTTCAGTGTAGCTTTTTAGTTTTATAAATATTTGTTATTAATTTCTTATTTGTATATATTGTGTTTTTAGCCCTGAAGACGGTTACCGGAAGGTAACCGAAATATATCGGAAAAGAAAAATAAATAAAACAATTGTTTTTATTTTTTACCAACTTTGACCTCGACCCAGCAATCATGCGATTAGGAATTCATTTAGTTTTTTAGGTCTGCCACAAAGTAATTATACCCTTCGACTCTATTGGTTGCAGGTGGAGGTGGAAATGAATTATTGATTGACTCAAAAATTTGAAATATAAGAAAAAAAACGTCATTGGGATGAAACTTTTGAAATAAAACACTTATTGATTGAAATTACAGTAATTTAGACAATTAATTTAAGACCTCTTTTTGTTTTTAAACAATTATTAAACTTCTGCTCTTCAAAAACAAATTATGAACCACCACTAGACAATTGAATAATTCAGTAGTTGAAATTTAGTACTTGTTTCACTTATTCGATTAGATCGATTCTCAAAAATTAAATTTCTAAAAAGTGGATCTTACTTTTGTTTTCATATTATGCTTCATTATGTTAAGTGTAATATTCGTTATATATTAAATCTCCTGTTCAATTCCTTCTTTCTTTGCTTTTAGTTTCCACAGAAGGTATTGAGAAGAATTGCCTCAACTCAATGAATTACCACAGGGGGGGAGGAGATACCATAGATCGTATTTCGCCTACAACAAATCAATTGGCCCAATGGTTCTCACCTGAGTTACTTGCCCGAGCATCGGCCGGTAAATTACCACTCCTTAATATGGATCAAGCTCTTAGTCTGGAAGAATTTGAGCGCAGTATGCAACATTCCTCGGCCAAAGTCCTAAATTAAACATTGTAGCATTGAAAAAATAACAACAAATAAAAGTTGTCTCAGTGTTTCATTGAAGTTTTTTCACAATTGTTTCACAACAAAAATGTAATTATTTTTTTCTGTAATTCAGTGAAAATATTTAAACTCAAACGATTTAAACTTATAATTAATAGTAGTTGATTTTATTGAAAAAAAAACATATTTATGTACATAATAAAAAAGTAATGAAGGTTTAATAAACATGTATTGATTTTATTTAAAACCTCGTAGGGATACTTAAATACCAGGCATACTTAATTGGGAATTGCTATTATTAAAGTAACGATTCATTATAACAATTGGAAATAGTTATAAATTTAATAATTTCTTATTACTCTTTAAGCACAACATAGTACATACTCTAAATGTTAAATTACTGGTGGGATAATCTATAAATTTAACGTGTAATCTTCTTGAAGTGGGTAGGGATTTAACGACATGGTTTCCCATAAACTATTATATATTTTTGGGACTCTTGGATATGTATTTATGTACAAACTACTTAAATGTTTTAGTATACTATTATTACTTCAATTTTTTATTAATTTATATTTAAAGTCACATTATTATTTTACTGAATTAGCTTTAGTCGGATTGGACCAGCTTTAGAAAAAGCTGCCATAGAACATATTGGCAGATTTTTGTTTTTTGATTTTTGGCCTGATTTTACTGGGGCCTGAGAGAAAAACAAGAGAGTTTAAATGCATGAGGTCAAAGTCCCAGTCCGCAGTAACCTACTCACAAACGTACTCGTATGCGAATAGAATGTAATTAAATATAATGTAACAGGAGAAATCGGCCGAAATAAGAGCTTTCCATTGATTGTATTTTGGTTTTTTACACCTTTACTGGATTTTACGATTGGTCTGATTGAATGCTCCGATAACTTTGGAATCTAGTTGTTTTATACATATCCATAAAGAACTTAATATACCAACTGTTTATGCACGTGCTCATGATTAGTTTATGGTTTAATATACATTTATTTGCAAATGCTATTTTGTTTTGCTTCTTGATATAGGTGATTATTCCGCAGGAGAAACACACATGTGCTCGGCATTCGATGGGTCAGTTGTGCATTCACATTGGGGCACACGATAACACTCATCGGTCTTAATTTGAGTGGCGGATGTTTGATTTTGATCCTGATCGGCACTTGGGCTATTTTGGCTTCCGTTTTGCTGTAACGCACGGTCAGATGATGCAAACGTAGTAGCACATGCAGCAACTTGCGTGCGACTTATTGCAGAACTTGGAGGTCCACCCTGTCCAGTTGTTGCTGATCGGCGGTAGACAGTGCTATTCATTGTCAGCTTACGCACGTTCTTATCCGGATGGAAGACTAATATGTACACTTTGGGAGAGTACAGGCATATCAATGCCACCGATGCACTTAGACTAATTGAGACGCATAGAGTGGTTATTTGTATCTGTAATGATGTATCAATTAAAATAATAATTATTGAAAGGGGGATCTGTGCGGATACCTATAAGATATATTCTACTTCTACTGAACTTATAGATCCACTATAATTCTAACAACTTTCCTGCACTCATATTTTTAGTTTCGAAATTAGTTAATAAGTTTTTTCATGTCGTTATGGCGCTATAGATTAACACCAGTTCTGATGTTAGATCCTTGTCCGTTTCCCTTATCTTCGTCTTTTTAATTCTAAGGAATTCTTTGCCTATACCAGAAATAAAATCCTTTCCTCCCATTTTTCCGTATATCTTTATGTCCCAGTATCCACCTTAGTCTAAGGGTGTTAGGTCTAGCATGTTATACTTATTTTGACTAAGTCTTGCAAATTATAAAATAAAAAGAACGCTTTACCTCATAAGAGTTTCCGGTTCCAAAATAAATCGGGACAAATGCTAACCAGATAATGCAGGTGGTGTACATAGTGAATCCAATAAACTTTGACTCATTGAAGTTTTCGGGTATTTTGCGTGTCTTGATAGCATAAACCGTGCAAATTGTTATTAGAATCATGTTGTATAACTGCGAAAAGAGAAATGACATATCTTGAATTTTGCACTTCAGTATAACTTCTGTTCGGTCAGGGTAATAAAAGCGAGTTCCTGGAGGCTCCACTATCATCCAAATCATTGTGATTAAAACCTGAATGGCTAAAGAAATAGGTTAATAAATAAATTGTAGCTTTTCTTTCTGGTTCATTATAATTACATACTTACCAATCAGGGACGTTGTAATAACAACCTGTGACTGTGGACTGATGTACTTAAGGCGCTGTGCCGACTTTGATGCCGAGTGGAAAATGCGGGATATCCGATTTGTTTTGGTTAACAAGGCGCTGTATATGATGGAGAAGCCGACCCCAATGCCGAAGCGCTGCAGAACACATGAGCCAATTGTCGGTTTGGCAATAAGAGCAAACGTATTGCTGTAACAAACAAGAATCCCGAACAGAAGCATATAGCTTAGCTCACGTCCCGATGCGCGTACAAGCGGCGTGTCGTGATTTTTGGCAAAAAGCACAATCACAATTAGCGTCATTATTATGCCTATAGCGGCTATTGCCAATGGAATAAATGCAAAAAGGGAATTCCATCGCATGTACTGGATGCTGAGAGGGAAACAAGAAAGCTTATCTGGGTAAGGCCAAAGTCCCGGTCCGCAGTCTCTGCAGGTAAACTCGTCATAAACGTACTCGTACGCCTCACAGCTATCGCAGATCCAGCAGCAAGTATCACCCTTAAAACCATTACATTAATATATATATTAAAAACCTTTAAATAACCATGTATGTACGTTAGCACTTTGATTACCTGTTGTTTCTTTATCATGCCCACTTCGCAAGGCAACGAACATGCCGATGTTGGCATTTCCTGTTCCCTATTCCACACAACCGTCTCCAAGTTGAGCTCTAGACCATTAAACCATTTTCCGACAACCTATATTTTTTGTTAAATATAGTTAATCGCTCTGTCTTAAAGGTCATGAAATAATCTTATTGGATTAAACTATATATGTTCGTAATCAGCATCAACAGTAGCTATACCATTGCCTCTTATCGGTACCATATAACCTCTAGCTGCTGAAGAAGCTATCGGACTATCTTCCATTGGCTAATGGGGCAGGTATTAGTATTAGAACAAAATAAAAAAAGTTGTTTTTGTCAGTTTATCGTATCATATTTTAAGAAATTATTCACATATTTGCAACTTTTTTGTATATTCAACGTAGATAAATGATTTGAAGACATGTTAAATGCATTCTACTGAAATTTACACTAGAATTCATAAGAAAACAGCCTATAGCCGAAAATCGTGAAAAGTGTCCACAACTGCCGTATTTGCTTTTCAGTTGTTTTTCGCACATAAATCGATTTGGCTGCTGTTTAAAAGGTTACATGTCAATCTCTAAACAGAAAAAGATATTAATATCGTGTCTGGTGCATCAAAGTGTCATAAAAAAACGGTAAGTGTGTTAATTTGATAGTCGTTGCGTCTATGCAGAATTCTGCCAGGTTATTTGTTGAAATAGCCTGAGAATTGTATTTTTACAGATTGAAAATGGCCAACAAAAAGGAACTATCTATCGACATCCGAGCCCAAATAATTATTTTACAGAAAACCGGAAAAAGCTATCGAGACATAGCCAAAATATTGAAAATTTCTCTGTGTTCCATTCATACGGCATTGAAAAGAGATCGAGAAACTGGACAAAATATGAACAGAAAACGATCTGGTCGACCGAGAAAGACAAATCAAAGAATCGACAACAAAATATACGCAATAAGTAAGGCAAATCGACAAAAATCTGCATCAGAAATTCGTGCTGAAATCAATGAAGACTTGGATTCACCAATGTCGCTGACGACAGTCAAAGGTCGGTTGAAAGAAGAAGGTATGATTGGACGGGTTGCTGTCAGAAAGCCTCTTCTATGACCAGTAAATAAACAAAAAAGACTGAAGTTTGCTCAAGAACATGTTGACTGGACGATAGATCAGTGGAAATCAATTTTATAGTCAGACGAATCAAAATTCGAACTTTTCGGTAGCCATCGGCGTCAAGTCAATGAAAGATACAAACCAGAGTGTATTGTGCCAACTGTAAAACATGGTGGTGGCTCAGTGATGGTTTGGGGCTGTTTTAGCCACGCTGGCGTTGGTCAACTAAAAAAAGTTGAAGGAATTATGAAAAAAGAACAGTATCACAGTATACTTCAACGCCACGCAATACCATCTGGCATCAATTTAATTGGTCGTGGATTCATTTTCCAACAAGAAAACGATCCGAAACATACATCAAAACTTTGTGCTTCTTATTTGGAACGAAAAAAAGTCGCAGGTGACCTTGATGTAATGGAGTGGCCACCACAATCCCCCGATTTAAATCCTATCGAGCTATTGTGGGAAGAATTGGACCGACGTGTGAGAGATCTAAAGCCAACAAGCCTTCCTGATCTCTGGGATTGTTTGAACGAAGCGTGGAATAATATTCCACATCAAACACTATAAAAACTCATCGAAAGAATGCCGAAGTTGTGCGCTGCAGTCATTAAAGCGAAAGGTGGCCATTTTCAAGAAAATCGCTTAGAGTAACATAGTCACTGTTTGCTGATAAATTTTAATTTAAGTTTCGGTTAAATACTTTGAAAATGTTTTCAAACCATAAAGCTACCTTAAATGTACAAAACTACTGCGATTATGTTAATATATTTTGAAAAATTATACGACAAACTGACAAAAACAACTTTTATTATCTTGCTCTAATACTTTCCGACTGTACTGTATGTGCATCGGTTTGTACAAACGGGATATTATCCCGTATTTGTTTGCAATTCTACCTTGTACTGGTATCCGGAGGAGTTGTAGAGTCGTTGATAATTTAAAATATCATATCTAGCCAGACCGTCCCCTTGTCGATCGAACTTGACCTCGCTTCCAGCCAAATCTTGAAGAATAATCACAAATATGAATTGAATGAAATTATATTTCATCTACATTTACAACGAATTATGTACATTACCTACAAAGGAGACGTTAAGCAAGTAATTATTGTAAAAGTCCTTGCCGTCATAGCTAGTCATATCTGGACATGCTGCTGACTGGCTATCTACGGGATGGCGATACCATACAGATTCAGTGTGCAGATGATGTTTCTCCTTACGGACATCATTCTGGTTGCATAGATCCTGATGCAGATTATGAAGGGCATGGGCAAAAGCGTATACTGCATCCACTACAAATTGTGTTTTTGATTCCTGTTCGTAACTGGAAGATATATATAGAAGGACATCTATAATTTCTTACTATAAAAATATTCATAAGTCAAGTGGTCCAGCCCCCTACCCAAACGAGAAAAGTTTGTCTAATTTAAAAACTGGTAAGACAGAATAAATTGTCATAAAGAGTCTGTAGAGTTAGAGTTAGAAGCAAGAACCTAGAGTTTATTGTAGTCCGAACACAACATCCAGAGGAATTGACCTACAATACGAATGACTTGGTGGTCAAAAATTACAACTCATTCTGCGGAGGACAGAGAATAATTTATAAATACTATACTACAAATTTTTCTACAATTGACTAAGGAAAGTAAATATGGTGACTTAGGGCGAGCAGTTTAAGTAGGAAATCTTGAGTTTACATATTCCATATGGTATATATAGATTTCAATGACTACTTACCCAACCTTCTCTGAGAGGCGCAAGTTTTCGTCACATAGGTTTCTTTTATTATCCGTAGCATTTTGAGATTTAACACCGCCTTTTAGGATGCAATTGAAAGTGTCTTCCCAGTATTCGGCGAACCATGGGTTTCTCTGATTTGATGCTGGTGTCAATTGCATCATGTAGCTATCAAAATCATCGATTATTTCCGACTGCAGTTCAACAGTTATGGCACCTTCGGCAATCTCTTCAAGTCCTTCAAGAAGTTTCTGCTGCTTACCCCAGCCATCGCTGGCGATCCAATTAAATTGCTGCGTGAGATTTGCACGCTTTGCAGCTTGCAGGATGCGCCTGGCGTCTTCGGCACGGGTGAACAGCACAACACCCCGGGCACTAGACTTTTTCTGCAGTTTGCCGATAATGGCGTCAAAGATCTTATCGTCCGCTGCGCTGGGAACCTTTTCAGCAGCAGCAATGCACACATGTCGCTCGGTCGCCTCCTTATGAAAGGCTTCAATTCCGTATTCACCGTAGGAGCCCTCCGAGTGTATGGTCGAGACGTATGACCAATTAAGGTTCTTAATAATATCCACTAGGGCAACGGATTGAAACGTATCTGGCGGTACAGTACGTGCAAATAGGTCAAAGCGCGATTTGTCAGACAGTGTTTTGGCCGTGGATGCCGGCGATATTTGTGGTATATGAAAAAGGCGTAACAAATTAGCCACCTGCAGAGATACTGAACTGTACGATCCACCAATGACCCCGAACACAGGTCCTGATGATGCATTTTTGCGCAGCTGTGGGCTCGACGTGTCCAAGCATTCAAAGGCTGAAGTATCAAGATTATTTAGCGAGGCTCGTACAAATTGCAGAGACTGATTCAAAGCATATGTGTCTCGGGAGCACGTGTCCAATATATGCACGCCCAATGTAATACCCGGCAGTAGATTTGAATCATTGTTGACTCGATCAATTGCATATAACATCGCCTCCAGACGTTGCACTCCCCGATTATAGACTTTAGGACCGCACGGTAAAGCACCTTCGCCCTTTTCATGCACTGGGAATAGACCACCGAGTATTATGTCTCCCGGTAAAGACACGGACACCGAGTCTTGTGACTGCGATCGAGCAAAAACTGATCCATACTGTTGCCAAGTACAGCAGAATGCTATCAAAAAGACGAGTAACTGACTCCGGGCACTCTCACTGTAGTTCACAAATATTCGCATCATATTGATGAGCTGGGACCCGTATGACGACATTTTCAACAGCTCACCTAGCTTAGTCCAATATCTTTGGCAAAGACCATGCTCAAGAAGAGAGACTCCTATAAATATGAAGCAAGCTATTAAACATTAACATTATTTATTATTATATTAGAACTATTATTATATTCTTGCACAGTGTATTGTTGGCCATCGCCGGAATTAATTAGTTCACAAAACAAACAAGTCAACTTTAGTCAAACAAGTCAACGTTAGTCAAACAAGTCAACGTAAGTCAAAATTATGTCGAAAAGTTTTAGGGCTGTCACGGGCACATATGCTTGAGATTGCTTCCTGTAAATTAGCCAGAGCGATCCGGATTGGACCTATGTAGGTATCGTATAGCTGCCATACTACTTATCGACCGAATTCTGCAACTTATCTATATTATGCAACCAAATTTACTACCTATATACAATTTTATAGAAATCTGAAATCTCATCAACAGATAAGGGTTTATCTATAAGCCCCAGTTTTCAGCATCACGATTTATTATAGCCATGAGACGCACATGGCTGTTTGCCTGTATAAATATCTAGATCTCAGAGACTATCTGAACTAGGACTAAAAAAAAAAAAATGAAAAAATCTCTAAATTCTACAAGTATCTAAATTTATTTTGGAAATGACCACGGCTCTTCCGCCTCTGTAAATCGATATAACCGAAACCCAAACGCAATTTTAGTGCAAGGCAAGTTCATTTCGAATGATTTATAAAAATTTGGATGCGAACGGATAACATTATGGAAATTATAATATTTGAAATTAAATGCCCTCCCTGAAAGTATGCAACACAAAATACTTTAAAATATACGTAACATATTTAAGAATTTCTTTTCGTCAGGTGTGTAGCGGTATATATCAGTCGAGCTTGTCCATTTTAAGTTGATTGATAATGATAATTTTTCCCTCAATCTGAAAATTTAAAGAATACTAGTGAGACTGTTCTTAAATTTTTGATTTTATTAATATGCAAAAGTTGGTGAATTGAAAACATTCTCTTGCATAATGATGGTGGCCCTCCCACATTTGAAAATAGCGATGTGCTTACGGAAGCAATGTCAGGAAAAAGAGAAATGTAGTAGAAATCATGGGTATCATAATCTACTTTTAATGGTTTACTTCGTTTCATATAAATTGTGGTTCGATAACATAATACAAACCTGTGGCATTTAACCTTTGTAAAATCAAAGAATGCATGGATTTCAGATAGTTTCAGAAGCACTCCATTTAATAGACGTGTAAATGGCTGGATAACTTTTATTGGGAATACTATACAATAATGCCTCATAAACTAAAAGCAAAATGCAGATTTATTCCAATACTCGCAATAAAATACTGGCAATCAGACGAGCGACTGGCATTTAAACTAGAAAATGATGGAGAAGTTGTGGCAGAGTACACGATCGTTTAAATCAACTGTACAACACCGCGAAGCCCGGCTGCCGAATAATAATAACAAGCAACGCTCAACCACTGATCAATACATGGCACGTTGATTTGAATCTAGGTGGCTCCGATTATGAAAGTAATTAGAATTGCCGGATCAAATTTACAGATATTATAGCGCCCACAAATTTAAAAACGAAACGCCAGCAATGTGCTAGTAGTAAAAAGGTAAAGTGACCAGTAACATCCATTAACTGAACCACTAACAAAGTTGATATCAGGTGTTACACGTGAGTCCATGAATTTTACGGAAAATTAATTAAATTAAAATTCAGAATGAAGTACCCGCAAAACGTATCATACTTCAATTCATTTATTGTGAATTTATAATTCGGCCCGGGCACAAGCCCGGACTACCAGTAAGGTCTGGCTACGGGCCTGATTTCATGCCATAATTTATAAAAAAAAACTCATTTAATTATATAGACCATTTCCTGTAAAAATTATATTCAAGCAATTTTCTTAAACATCGGACCACTATAACTTAAGACTGTCATATGAACAATGGGGCGAAAAAGGATTTTGTAAGCAGATAATTTTATTAAAGTTTTGGGACGTTACAGATTTTTGAGTTGCTTGTGTATTCTAACATGGGACTTTTGTTTTTCTAAGGCTATTCAGGGGTTTTTTCTTGTGTATTAAATAAAACACTAAAACATAATTAGAATTGTCTGTTTAACATTTTTTTCGATTTAACGGAGTTATATACAAAAAAACATGTTTATCACTTTTGCATGAATGGGATTAGTGTATATATTCTTAATCAAAATCACAAGGCTAATGAACCAATTATATGCTTACGATAAGGTTTTTTTCCTGTTTGATAAAATCATAGAGCAGTTGTCTTGAAATATATAAATATTTGTTTAAAAATATATATTTAGATTTACACCACAGAGACACCGAAAAAGATATGTGTATCAAAATGTTATCAACATTTATGTGGTTCAAAAGTAGTATAACTTTCGTAGTCCGTTCTCTAACAGTATGTTACGGTTGTCTCTGTCTAAGTATTTATTTTTTGTAGCTCGTCTGTTTTCAATAACACAATTCCCACACCCTCTATTGCTCTCGGAAAGTCTGACAAATGAGGTAGACAGAGAGTGGTATTGTGGCAGCGCTGGCATTGATTGAAAATAAATAAATTCATTGCAAAGTGTCATATATTTTACAACATTTGGTCTGTTTTCCTAATGACGCTGAGCAGATCTTTCGTCGAGTCGAACTTACGATCACCCCAGTGTTCATTGGGTAGTGTTAAATAATATATATAGTCAGTTTTCTTGGGTACAATAAGAGGATCAGGCATTTTCTTAGGATTTGTTACATCACTCATTAATATTATGTAGGCCATCTGGAAGGCAATCCGGCAACAGAGCTTCACGACATCGGAATACATACCTGTACCTATACCCTTTTATCAATAAATCTAACCCTTACCTGTACACCTAAGACTCAACACCTATACTTCCATGCCTATATCTGTATACCACACCTCTATAAATGTACCTTTATGCCTATACCTCTACCAATTCCTCTATACTTTTACCTCTGTATCATATACTCCTAAAACTTGTATACATACATATGTATACCTTTAGCCCTAAACCTATACTTCTACCAATACCTCTTTAGTTATGCCTATACCTCTACACATACATATACCTACGCATGTATGTATACCGACTTACAAAAGACTTGTTCAATTCACACACAGTGCATGCTTATATAGCTTGTTTAGATACATATATTTGCATGTTGTATATAACTATAAACATATCTATTTTATGAACATACACATAACATTTTTTATTTCCCAATACGTTTGCATAAGGAAACTCACATTTACATACAAAGAAGTTAAGTACATGTATACACATGTACATATAAATAAGTGTGTGAATTTGCACATTCATACACAAATATATAAACACATGTGGAATGTAAAAGTTTTATTAAATATAGCCCAATAATAGTTTATATTTGGGACCTACTTTATTGGGAGAGTCCTTGTACTCCGCTCAGTTAACCAATCTTTCAATAAGGAGCAAGATACACGCACATCTGCCCATAGCATTAACTGTAGATAAACTGATTCACTCATGATAAGCCCAAACAGTTCTTGTACCAACAGCAGCAGCAGCAGCAGCAGCAGCAGCAGCAGCAGCAGCAGCAGCAGCAGCAGCAGCAGCAGCAGCAGCAGCAGCAGCAGCAGCAGCAGCAGCAGCAGCAGCAGCAGCAGCAGCAGCAGCAGCAGCAGCAGCAGCAGCAGCAGCAGCAGCAGCAGCAGCAGCAGCAGCAGCAGCAGCAGCAGCAGCAGCAGCAGCACCAGCAGCAGCAGCACCAGCAGCAGCACCAGCACCAGCAGCAGCAGCAGCATCAGCAGCAAAAGCAGCAGCACAACAACAACAATAGAGGTAAAGAAGTACAGCAGTGGGTGGCACAATGGAAAAGAACAACAGCAAAAGCAGAGGACAGAGAATAACAACAACATAACCCCCATCAGCCATCTAACGGTCCATCTCTCCGAGAATGGTCTTTTTAGGGCTGCAGCGGCAGCAATGGTTCTCTAAGAGAAAAACTACCAGGGAGCAGAAAAAATACACTGTACTATTACCATAGAGACGCTCTCTTTCTTTGGCCAAGGTTAGTCCTGCAGAATTTGTTAAGAGAGTAAGAGAAAGAAAAGTTTTCTGCCAAGCTTTCCGGAAAAGCTTAATGTATTTCTCTTTTGAGGGTGTGCGTTATTCATTGTTTATCCTGGTAATATTAACAATATATTTATATATTATAAAATTAAATCTGAAGCAATATATTCTATTAGATAAAATGCAAAAAGCGGATCATCTCGATTAGAGTCTTATTTCATCGCTGAAAAAACGGAACGGAAATAATAAGAAGACTCTTTATTTTTAAATTGAAAACCTTCCTCCAGAAAACCTAATAATTTCGGTACTTATTTATGCAAAATCAAAGTCGCCTGTCTCATGGTTAGGCAGGAAAAATATAATTACAATATCTATTATTAAAAATCAGGCACGATTAAATTTTCGATGTCGCCAAGATCTGACGGTTGATTTTTATAGAACTCTCTCTTTTTGTTTTCGGCTTAGTTAAGGAGGTATAGTCTTCTGTAAGTTTCAATTTCCCACACAAATGCTTATCTGAAATGACCAGTGTGACCAGATTTTTTAATGAAAAATCACTCATATTTTGAGACATGACAATGGTCACTATTTTTTGGTAAAGGTTAAATAGCTGCCTGCATCTCCGATTTTTTTACATGTATTTTGTTGTCGGCTTATTCTCAGTTAAACTTCACAACGATGCGCATTGTGTCCCACAACCGATTTATTTCAAACCAAATGTTATTTTATTATACTTTATTTTATGAGTTGCCGATTGGGAGAGTATTTTGGAGCATGCAATAGTGCCTTCGATGAACATTTTATTTTTTTATTTAATTAATTTAAAGTCAACTAAATGCAGTCGATGTTTATATTTCGATAGTGTCCATTACTTATCACGTTACGTTAATTAACTATTTTAAAAGCGAATCTATCTAATAAATGAAATTTGGATGATCCCAAGTGTGGGAATTCTTCAAAAAGATGTCCGGGAGTGAAGCCACATGCATTATTTGTGGAAACATTCATAAGACAAGTGGAAATACACACACTAGAGCTGGAAGTTAAATCGATTCTCGAATCGATTCATCGATTTTTTCATTTTTTGCGATGCATCGATTTTATTTTAAAAAATCGATTAAATCGAAAATTTTGTGGCGCCACAAAATTGTCAGCACTACTGAAAGAGCGTCGCAAAAGGGTTAGTCATTTGTTTCGCATTTTAAGCATTTTAATAAATTTAATTTATTCTTTAGGATTTCCAAATTTGGTGTTGGTGCAACTAGGTGTAAAATGGATAAAATCTGCGGTAAGTAGTAAAAGGCTAAAACAATAGTTTTTAGTACGAGTACTTGTGAAAAATGCATGTATACACGTGTTTGCTACACTCACTTGAACACATGCAGGATAGTTATGTACAAGGATAGTTGTGTACATGTACACATTAATACACATTTAATTTTGCAGGTTTAAAAAACATACCAAAATGATAAAAACAAGAGCGGCGAGGACGAAGAAATCAATTCTCCAAAATCTAAAAAGTCGGTGGTGTGGAAATGTTTTCGATAACTAAGCGGTGCGGCAGTACCTAGAGAAACCTCACGCTCCTAAAAGCCTATGTCCACTTGAATACTGTAAACCTATGTCCACTTGAATACTGTATCTTACTTCAAAAACATTTGAATAACAACTTTTTTTTAGGCTCACGAAAGTGAGATGGCAGCATGCGCAAAACACTATTTTTGCATTCCTACGTGCTCCACAGATTCTGGACGGATGTTCATGTTCAGCAAGGCAGGTGCGTTAATTTCAGACCGAAGAGCCTCCCTTAAACCTGCAATGTCGACATGATTTTGTTTGCGAACAAAAATCAGTTGCTGTTGACAAAGAAAATTAACTAATTTTAATACAAGTATCTTTTAAGTAATACACATGTATCTCAGGCACGAAGCCAAACGACTGACAGGTGTTGAACACCTTAAAAATTGTATTTTATTTTTAATAAATAGTTATTTTTTTGTTTGACTGTTATAATCGCCATTTTGTTTGATTTAAAAATTTGTATTCGTGATTACTGGGATAGTTTAGTGGCACAAAACGTTTACTTTTCATACATAAAATTTTCGATTTAAATCGATTTTTTGCTTAACAATTAAAAATAAAATCGATTCGGTGAACATCGATTTATTTCCAGCTCTACTTCACACTTGTCAGATCATTTGAAACGAGTTCACCCAAACTTCGATGTATCGATATAATCGAGGTTTATAGCAAGACCATCGAAATCATCGATGTACGCAAACATCGAGGTTTTCCCAACACTAGCATGCATCGAGAACTCTTTGGTCGGAAGACTGGCATCAACAAAGATGTTTAATAGCAATATTCTTTCAGATTATCACATGTGGTGAGGCAAAGATTTTTATTGTTAGTTCCGGAAAAGAGCACTTAGCACTTGTAAACACTTAGTTTTCATTTCAAATGAATCGGTTTATAGGGCGCTGTACCGTCACAAAATCCTGCAGGCAGACTGGCGCCTTGCTCAAAAAGGCAACAACAAAATACATGTAAATTTAATTGTTTTCAAAATTCAATTATAAAAAAAACAAGAATCGACCGCTAAATAATTCTTTCACCTTAATTCATGATAAATATATTTAGGCCTAGTAGGCAGCTATTTTACCTTTACCATAATAATTAGCAATATTATCGAATTCGCTTGATTATAAGTGAAATAGGATAGATGTTGTATAGGGACAGTAACCTTGGAATGTACAGTGTACAGTAATTGCTATCGCGCTATATTATATCCAAGTTTGCAAGCAACCAAGATTGAAATTTTTTCAAAAATTATTCGTAATGCAGCGCATTATTTCTTACTTCTTTGTATTTCCGTAGGCAACTATTTAATTAAAACATTAATGTACAACGAAACCATGATTTTCGTAAGCATAAAAAAAGTCGTTATTTTAATCAAAAATTGTGTTCCGTGGTTAGTGTTGTAAGTTAACACAGTAGGACCAGTTATGCGCCAAAAATATTATGATTTTTATTTAGGAAACCTGGTTCCACAGTTCATTACAGCTGAGAAATTGTATGGAATATACCTACAGTGTTGTTAGTTATTTACATATGTCAACGAAACATTAATTTTTTTCAATATTTATTCTTTGCTAAATTAATGGCGTCAGATTCGAATAAAATATATCAGCCCGCGCCTCCAATACAACAATGCAGTCAATATATGTACATAGTGGACCATTATTTAGTCTGCTTTGTGTTCCAGCAAACAGAAGAAAATAAGGGAACAATGTTTGTGATCTGGTGAGTTTATTAAATGTAAATAATCAACTATTTAGAAAACGACCAGTAAACTACTGCTAAAAGTCTTTAATTCTGCCAATTGTGACCAGGCTAAAAACATCTACGAAGTTTAATATAACTGCAATATCTTATTTTTTAACAAATTATTTCCGTATTGCCAAAGGAATAATATTTTGATATATTTAAATTTTTTATATGTACAATTTAAAAAACACAGTATTGGAAAACGCAGAATGATTTTTATGAACGATGTTATTTACATACGTTATTAAGATAAATATATAATAATATAAATATATATAATAATATTCAAAATAATTAATTTTATATATATATCAAAAAAAATGAAATGAAAATAATTGCTTGGAAATGCAACAGTGTACTACACGCGATTCGTGGGCGATAAATCGATATGTTATCGATATATATAAATGTCGCCATTCCTAACTAGCACATTGCATGTGGAATGAAATTGATATAAAATTTGTTTTTGAACGAAATACAGTAATTAATAAGTTTACAAGTATATATTCAAAGTGCAGGCTCTATTTTTTATTGTATATAATTGCTTGCCATTCTATCGACGAATGCTCCAGGTAAAATACTTCAGTGGCTGGTAGACGAACAGACGTAAAGTAAAATTACATGATGACATTTCACACTACTAGTGCAATCGGTTGACGTTGCTCTCAAAATGATATTCAGTTTTGTTGCATGTAAATACGTGTACATTTTTATAAAAAGTGCAACAATTTACTTTTTTGGGCCGCGGCATTTTAGTTTACATGCATTTATTAAACCCATGAAGTTCTTACAACTAAATTTTTCTTTGTGGAAGACTCTTATTCTCCCCTCGTTATTCACGCACCAATCTACATACGTACATATGTATGTATGTACATATGTACGACGTCAACGGCGCAACGTCGGCAATTTGTATATTAAACAAAATTATAGAAAAGTGTTTTTGTATTAAATTTAGTTGTATTACCTTATTTATGGCATATGACTTAATTGAATATTATTTCAAAACAATTTAGTGTGGTCATATTGTGTATGCGCACAGTAAAAAATATGTTTTTTAATGCTTCATACTTGCTATGCACATACATACGTGCGTATGTATTAGAAATGTAAAAAATAAAACTCTTTTACCGTATGGGTAGCGGGTATTACACTGTAACAGTTATTTAAATTTATATATATTATTTATTTATATTATTTATTTTTTAGGTTGAGTCTTTTATATTTTCTAGAACAAATAATTTATTTCAGGTAAGGTAACCTAAAATAAAATAAAAATTATTAAATATATATTCAAGTTTCGAACTTCACAGAAATAATAATCAGATGGTTGTGTGACATACTGTCAGTGGGTCAAAACTCGCCCCTGATCGCGATTGGGAACTATTTGAAGACTTCCCTTCCAGTAATATCGTAATGCAACCAGCGACAACTCTATCTACACAAACAGATATTTCTAAAAACATGCAGCCCCAAAATATGGTAAGTCCAGTCCGGTAAACTGTTCGCAATTATTGCAATTATATTTTAGTATATAAATATGTTATATAAAGTTGAAAATCATGTATTTTATATGTATATTACTATGTTTTACAACTATTTTTTATTCACACATTTTAGCTTGTGAGAAGTATTTAAAAGTCTATTTAACTTTAATTGTTCGGACAATCGAATATAGTGTTATGTTTTCCTGTTTCTTACTCGAAAATTGCTTAATTTTTATACCCACGTACAATATAAAAAAAACATTTTAAAAGAATGAATAATATTTTTAAGACTAGGAAAGGCTAATTACGGCAATTGATCGGGCTTTTATAATGTAACATACACCCAACTAAAACTTTGAAGCGTTTAGATCAAAATTATTTGACCTTATCTTATATTGTGAATATGTTGTCAGAACATGGCTTAACAATCAATAATTGGCAACCCCGCATCAAAGGCTATTTCCCGACAACTGAGTATGGATTCGAATCCCCATAAACTTTAGATGACTACAAGATATCAAGCTACCAGGGAGAATAGCAATGAAAGCAACAGTCGAGCTGCACGCGACAGTTGGATACCCATACATGTGTGAGCTTTCAAATTATTCTCGAAAGGTGACGATCACGCTTTGCGCTCGCCTGCCACCCTTGTTAGATGATATAAGCATGAATAACTTCGGTGTTTATTGTCCAATCAAATAAAGATTCGTAGATATTTAAATAAGCTTAGTTCATGTCATAGTCGGAAAGTTGTATCTATAATCTGTTGCTTCCAGAGTTTTAAAATGTAATTATTGATTTTCGGGGGCGTTGCACCCAACATTTGAAAAGGACTTGATCAACATACAGAATGTTTCCTGCCAAATTTCGTTTTCCTAGCTTTGATAGTAAGTAAGATCTGTATGTTCATACACACAGACAGACATGAATTAATCGACTCAGTTAGCGATCCTGAGGAGGAATATATATGTATGTATATAGTTTATGGGGTCTCCCAATGCGTACATATAGAAGTACAACATTCAGTTGCGCAAAGCAAGTACCCTTTTTGACTATTTTCAATGGTCGGAGGGTAAAAAATGGGGTAACTTGACCACGTATAGACTTAATTTGAGGTAAGAAAAAAGGAAATGATAGTTCGTTATTGTAGCTGTTGTGTTGCTTTTCCAAGTGCTCTCGAGAACATAAACGGTAATTGTGTAGATCAATTTCAAAGTATATATATTGTTTTAATCAGGGAATGTACGTTGGTACAAATCAAGTGTCAAATTTTACATACGAGGGTCGTTTGATAAGTCCGTGACTTTTTGTATTTGCCGCGCACCTGCTCTAAATACAACACTGCTCCTGTCAGCAGTTATCGATTAACAGCTGACTGTAAAATTTTGAGAAAGCTGCGTTTTTTGGTTTGCGTTTTATAGGCATTGAAAGCAGACGATCTCAAGGCCCTCAAAATACGAGGGTCGTTTGATAAGTCCGTGACTTTTTGTATTTGCCGCGCACCTGCTCTAAATACAACACTGCTCCTGTCAGCAGTTATCGATTAACAGCTGACTGTAAAATTTTGAAAGCTGCGTTTTTGGTTTGCGTTTTATAGGCATTGAAAGCAGACGATCTCGTGAATTTTAACGAAAATGGAGATCGAGATCGTCTGCTTTCAATGCCTATAAAACGCAAACCAAAAAACGCAGCTTTCTCAAAATTTTACAGTCAGCTGTTAATCGATAACTGCTGACAGGAGCAGTGTTGTATTTAGAGCAGGTGCGCGGCAAATACAAAAAGTCACGGACTTATCAAACGACCCTCGTAGTTTCAAACCTTTAATTTGTTAACTTGCCAACGTTACCCAATTAAATTATATAGTGCAAAAAAATAAGAATCCCTTTTGTTTTTAAGTTTCGTCTCGAATATACTATTTCGTCAAAGACAGAACACATAACTGATTCCATTATATATTAATTATAATTATTTAACTTGACTTCTTTAGTTGTATAAAAGTATGGTATTTATATATTTTTTTCGTAGAATCTATATTTTGCCCGTGTGATGCAAGCTAGTCTTTTAGTTTTAGAACTTAGTTTTAGAATGCAGATTAAGTTTTTTTTTATGTCATTCCCAATGCCCTAATTTAGGTCCTTATTTAAGCAAACAAGTACAACATACAGTTTAAGTAGTGGAACATTCTCTTAAATTATGGGAGAATGTCTGTTAGATAACTACATTCATTAATTAATTGTCACGAATCCTTATACATTTGAATATAATTCTTATCTTTGATCATAATTATTATCATTGAAACCTAAGAAATTAATATGAGTGGGACAATCTGAACTTTAAAAAATTACACGTATATAAATGATTATGAATATCGTCATTTACAGTTATGGAAACATAATAGAAAATGAATCTTCGTTTTTCTTACAAACTCAGTTTTATATTTTCATGAAATTTTGTTCATGCATTTTACTGTAAAATGTTAAAGGCGGTTCGCATTTATACAACCTATCAACCGATTTCGTGATTCTTCATGATAGATATTGCTACCAAATTCACTACATCAGATGTTTATTTTTAAAGCGGACCACTATATCATATTGCTGCAAATGCGAGTATTTTTATAATGTTCAACATTAATATTTTAAATAATTTATCATATCAGTGCCGATTATAAACGGACAATATCCCATAGCTTTCATAGGAACAACCATTTAAAAATTTATATTTAAAATAATTTTTGTATACCTCAGAAAAATGGCTGTATGCATAGCTGTGGTCATTGGAATAAAAAGAAAAAGGAAAAAAATGCGAAAGTCCAATTTTTAATTTTACAGTTTTTTTGAAATGAATAAACTAACTTACTAAAATTGGGGGAGCTTATAGATAATGCAAACAGTTTGAAGTTTAAAAAAATAATTTATTTTTTACAAAATACCATACATGTTTTTCATGTTACAAAAATATTCTTAGTTTACAAAAATTTAAAAAAAAAAATTGGCACTGTACAAAAAATTCTAATAATTTACGGAAAAACGAATCAGGTAAAAATCTAACCTAAAATCATAGATTGTCTATTGTATTAACGTACATTGCACGTTCATTTTTACAATGCACTGGCATTGGTGTTTTTTAATCAAAAAACCACAACTGCACACAGTCCGTGGTTCATGGATTTTCTCTATTTTTCTAGGATTAACTTTATTGGCCCCAAATATTTAAAAATGGTTGCTACAATTGTGAAAGTGTTTTCTTTGTGTTGGTGTGTTATCCGGCTGAAATATCGTCTTCGTACTGATTCCATTTTCAGCATTTCTGCTTTTATAGCATATAAAAAAACCTATAGTAAATTATGCCCACCAGCTATATTATGCTTAAATTTATAAGAAGTGTCGAGAATGGCGAGTGTTCTCCAATATTTCTGGTGGCCATCATCTTCTATCTTTTTTTCTCTCTGAAAATCACCGAGTCAAATTCTTTTTATAGAATCTGTATTTATATAATTCAATATGGGAATTTTTTGGCTTAAGATTGGACATGGCTTGGGAAATTTGTTTTCAGATTAAGCTCCTATCGTAAAACTTGCTGTTGGCGTTGACGAGTAAAAAATTATCCTAATTCAATACTAAGTTTGGAACTCATTATAGATATAATAGATATTAAGACGAGCTACTTTCGTTTTATATGTTCTTCCCTTTGCGATAAAGGGCCACTACGCTTACTTACAGCATATAGATCTGAATTATTAAAACATTTGTCCCATCTATTTGATGACAAGAGTAAGTCGGCGGCGTAAAAATATTAATTTAAATGTGATTTGTTCTAATGTTCTTACGTTAGATTAAACTTGTATGTTGTTACATTAATATCATTTTCCCTTTTGTGATTGAAAGATTGAAAAAAAATTTGCACATACAGTCATTTTACTGAGGCACATACAAATATCCAACGATTAGTGTTATTATAGCTGTCAATGAATACTTGCGTAATTATTACTTTATATTTATATAAAATTTTGAGACTACAACCAATAGAAAATGCTGCCCATTAGCGACCCACCAGCTATATTATGGTGATGTTTATAAGAAGTGTCGAGAATGGCGAGTGTTCTCCAATATTTGTGGTGACCATCATCTTCTATCTTTATTTCTTTCTGAAAATCACCGAATCAAATTCATTTTATTTTGTGATTGAAAGTAAAATTAAGCAAAGAAGACATATAACCATTTTCATTAAAATCTTCTACTTTTGAGTATTCGTTATACTCCAAAAATATTCTATCTTTATTGAATTTCGTATAAAATACAAAAAAAAATTTTGCGCATACAGGCATTTTACTGAGGTACATATATCCAACGAGGAAATGAGAATATGCAAGAGTAAATGTTCGGCACGCCGAAGGTAGCCTTTATACTATATATAATAAGAATAGGAACAATCGGACGAAATAAGAATATGCAAGAGTAAATTTTCGGCACGCCGAAGGTAGCCTTTCTTAAGAGCTTAAGTTTTGCGGATTTTTACGTCTGCTACTGTACATACGTGTATGTAACGGCATAGCAATAGACGGTGAATAATAAGGCTTAAAAGTTGAATTTTTCTAGTTTTAATTTACATTTAAAAAGGTTGTTTTCATTCGTCATTGTTGAACCCAAGATTCGAAAGACTACACCCAAATCCAACTTAACTTTTAACAAATAATTTTTAAGTTGAAAATGTAAGGTTAGATGAGGTTTCGTTCGTTTCACTTTGGTTCTTCTTTAGTTTAAATGTTTTGTTTTCTCATCGTTCCCCGCAAAAATATCAAAAAGAAGAATATGAACAACTTTTTGCTATTTGTTGTAGATTTTTCTGACAAATAAAAAGTCCAAAAAGTATGCTTCTCAGGTGCAGGTACAGATGCAAGTGCCGACGTCGAAACAACAGCAACTGCAGCAGTCCCTGCCACAGCAACTGCACAGTACGGCTACTAATCATCCACAGTTTCAAATAAACAAGGCTTACAATGTAGTCTCCATACTAAAAACCTCGCGGCAGCAGGTAAACTCCCCGCAACCAGTCCCAGTCAATCATCTCGGTCAATCACATCACAAGGTGCACCAGTTGCAGCATTATCCACAGAATCAAGCACAGCACAACAGCAGCAGCAGCACACAGCAGAGGCAGCAACAACAACAACACACAGTCATCTGTAGTGGCGGTAATATAATGACCGTAAATGAGCTCTACAATCTGAGTGGGCATCGGAGCAGCAGCACTGGAATTATTGATCCATGCCGTGTATCAGATCTATCCAAGGCAAGCAATAGTGTAGCGAACCAACAACAACAGCATCAGGAAACAAATGGTGCTTGTATCGCTAGTAATGGGAGTAAATACAGCGGCAGCAGCATCGTTACCTTGAGAAACTCACATGGGATAACGTTGGGCGCCTCTTCAAGTGGTACATCTACTATTGCCATACACGACAAAGGGATTCTCCGTGTGAACGTGTGTGTTGATAGTAGGAAGTACGACAATAAGAATAATAATCTGCTTTCGAACAGCAGCTTCCAAGCAGCCCAAGAGGTAGGCCCAAAAATTGGAGTTAAATCCAACAAAATGTCAAAAATAACCTAACCGTACTTTTTTTGAAACTTATAAGGAACAGGATTGATATCCTACATATGTTCACTTCTATAAATGTTTGAGTAATTATTCATCAAGTGAACTATATGATTATAAAGATATATTATTTCGAATACATACATTTGTATGCATTGCAGACCGTACCCCTTAGCTTATTCTTCCTGCTGAGCTTACAGCTCACTATTAAGTCCACTTATTATGGGGAAAACCATAATTTGTCCTGTACTGGTCGACCACACCTCTTTTAAGACCCAGTGACAGACATATTGTAAATATGAGCTCGCTCTCAAATTTCTAAAAGGCAAACTAAAAAAGTTGTCAATTTAAAACAAATCTGCAATTCATTTTAAACCTTCCTATAGGTTATGTCTATAACCTTATGTCTTAGTGACTTAAATACAGTATTAGCAGCGGTGATAGCTCGTCTCTTGGCAAATATAGCTTCGTTTTTGAGTACTGTTAAGCTTTGTTTAGATTATCTAGCATATTGAGTTCTTAAAGAGAGGGTTTATTCGGACAGAAGTGTGTAAGGCAAATAACGGAAGTAGTTTCTATGTTCTGCTGTATTACTATTCGAACACAACAAGATTTCATCAAATTCAAAAGGAATTTTAAATGGTTCTGTGAATGGTCTCAGAGCAACAAACAAGAATATTGACTCACTTGATTAATTCAGTCCAATTGTCATTCCAAGCAAATGAACAATATTTATCGGCAAGTATATATAATTTCGGAATCAAACTAACCGTGTCCGTTTGTACGTATCCCATTTTGTTACAGGCACTTAAGTTTTTTTTATTATTTTGCCTCGGTCCTTCTCTCTGCTGAAAAGAAAGCTTACCTTGAACAAGCCGAATGTTTTATACTCTTGTAAGTTTTGGCTTTTATTTTCTTCGATTAATAATTGATAATTGATTTCATATAGCCATTAGAGGTGTTCAGCTAAGAGCTCTGATCACTTAAATCGCTGGCCATTGAATGTATTTATTTCTGACTGATTGTTCTTGTGGAAGCTATAGATGGCAGATGTTGAGAAAATGGAAAATGTATGTTAACGCTGCGGCACAATTATACCCGCTACCCATAGGCTAGAATATATTATTACACTGTGACACGCCCCAATTTGCTGCCATAAATGGATAGTTACTTAATCATTCTTTGATAAGCATATAAGTATAATGTCTGTCTGTCTGTCCGGATGACCAAATGAACACACAGATCTATAAAAGCTTGAGACACCAAATTTGGCGTGAAGGTTTTTGGTTACCAGCCGCAGATCAAGTTTATTTTAAATGTTGGGGGCCACGCCCACCGCCGTACAATTATGGTCTCTTTATGTTTTAAAGTACGTCGAAGGGTATCCCATTGTCGAGTGCCGCTCGACTGTTGGTCTTGTTGTCCAATTGATTTACGGTAGCGATAAAAAAAAAGAAGTTATTTCGATATAATCTTTGGGGGTACTAATTTCCACATGTATGCAACACAAAAAACGCGAAATATAAATAATGTTACCGGGAATATTCTTGTTCTTGTTTTAATTGGTGCTGTTAGGTTATGTCATTCTGATAAAGAATTCGGGTATTCATTTAAACATTCTTTGTATCATAGTATGTATCCTAACTGGCCAGAAAAGTTGGAAGTTGTTAGTTAAACGAAAAACTTGTAATGCAACTAATATTTAATTTGTCGCTTGCAAAATATGCTGCCCCTGAAGTGATATACATATGTATTAAGGCTACCTCTTTTAACAACCATCGAAACATGCCTAGGGCGCAGTCTGGGATCGCTTTCAGTTACCTCTGCGAATTTTCTTTTGTGGCGTCAATCGAGTGAAACACGTAGTGGTAACTTTCCCCGCAGTGGAATTCCGCACGAAGTAAAATCCGGCAAATACGGTTGTTTATCGATGGTCTTAAAATCGTTGACAACGTTTGAATGACAATTTCTGGTCATAATGTATAAACATAGATGTGATAGTAATCCGAATTTGATGAAATTATTTATGCATTTAACGTCTAAATTAATTTATATATATTCATTTTAAAGTAATTCATGCTTATAACCGTTGCAGAAGCTGATGAAGATTTCTAAAAAAGCTTACATTTACTTCTAATTAGTTATTTTAATATATAAAATAATAATAAGTTTTTATAATTGTAGAAGTAAATAATCTGCTTCTATTTCAGAGGAAGCTCGTGAATTAGCATCAGATAAAACTTACAAAAAACTAGAATTTTTTTTTATTGGTTGCAAAAACAAAAATACGAACAATCAGTTCTTAATAGACACTAATTCTCATATTAAATGTAGGATATTAATAGGATAAATCATTTTTAAATGAAATAACTATACAAAATTTGCTCTACATCTTTGATTTATGATGATAAATTGAGTTTTTTTAATAAACAATAATTTATAATTTACTTAAATCGGTTGTTCCTAAGGTTGCATTATGTTAAAGTGTTACGGTTTTGATAGAAATTAAATACATATTACACAGGCCCCAAAAAAAAAAGTGTCATGATCTGGGTATGCGGCATATTCAGTAATATGTATTTTAGGTCGCTGATTCCGAATCCTTTTTTTTATCGAATAAAATAAAAAAAAATGCTCCATTTTTATGAAATCTACTGTCATTTATTCAATTTTTTGAATTGAATCAAAATCCTACGTCAGTACCTCGACAACATAAACACAAATAAAATTATTTTTAGTTTTTGTGTTTCAGATGAGTGGTTCGAGCGGAATCTTGCACGCAATTTCGGTATTTTTTTTTGAGGACGTCACTTTAAATGGCATTAATAAATATTAGCCTTCGGTTTACACTTTTGGAAAAATGTACAGTTATAATAAAATCATAAACCTTTAAAATAACATTAAACTTATTCTTGTAATGAAATTATTTATCCTAATAAAAATTCCCAAAAAAGCGTTCGAAATACCGCTTTTACACAGGTTGACCCCCTTAAACTTTTTATTTGCATAGAATGGTAAGAGAATTGGCTTACAATGCAACTTTACCGATCGTATAGAAAGTAAGGCAGTAGCTTAGTGGTTAGAATGGCGGACGGCAGTCCTTTAAGAATGTGTGTCCGTGCGTGAGTTCAAGTCCTATGTGCGACTGGTGAAACTTTTTATTTGAATAACTTTTTTTTTGTTTTTTTTTTTTTTTTGAATTCCTATAAACTAAAAGGAAAACTACAGGCGAACGGGCTGTCATACAAACGTTAAATATCAACAAAAAATAATTTTTAAAAATTTTCATAATAAATAACCGAAAATAAATGATTGATCAAAACTAACCTTTCACGTCGGAATTTCAACCAAACATAAAAAATGTTTCCAAAATGTGATAAAGTAATGGACAAAAAGACAAATACCAACGGGAAAACTTATTTATATCATATTCTTATACACCCTCATTTAATAATAAAAAAAATAGTTCGAAAGTTTTTCAAATTTTTTTTGGTTAGGTTGGAATTCCGTGATAGACAGGTTTTGACTTCAGATTCGGATTCGGAAGGTCAAAAAACATATGGAAACATATATCGCTCGACCCGATCATGACCTCCATTATTTTTGGTGCTTCAAAAACGTTTCGAATTTTTTGAGGTTAAGTTGAAATGTAGACGTCTAGTGTATTTCGGATTCGGCCTTAGAAGGTGAAATTACATGTAAAAGCATATATCGCATGCCTAGATCAGGATTCTATATCTTTTTGGCGATATTTTAAGGGGTTTTGTTTTTTTCGAGGTTACGTCGAAGTCCAGACGTGATGACGAAATTCTGACCTCGGATTCGGCTTCAGCGACCCAAAATATATATAACTGCATATGCCGCATATCCAGATCATGAAACTTTTTTTTTGTGGGCCTGTGTTATAAAAGTTAGAGACACCAAATTTGGCATGAAGATTTCTGTTACGGGTACGGCGCCCACCGCCCCCGAAAATTTATAATTTAATATTTTTAGTTATTTTGTAAGCGACATATAAAAGATTCAACATGGTAAGTTAGACATATACTTAGCTAATTATAATACCAACATAACGTCAAAATTTCAAATCCGATCGGACAACAAACACAGACGTTACCTTGTTAACCTTGTTCGATTTAATTTTGTGTACAGACCAGCAAGCATGTAGGAAAGAAAAGGAAAGAGAATGCGAGCGCGTTACTGTTGCTCTTCTGTTTTTTTTCTATACACACGCATTTTTTGAATTTATGCGCACATTCATACATTTGTGCTTGGCCAATGAAATGCTAAATGCTCGTATTCATATACAGTCAATTGCTTATGAAGGCTTACGTTACGATATTTCTACAATTATGGACTCTTAAGTTTAAAAAAACGCTGAAGGGTATCCTACTGTCGCCTGCCGCTCGGCAGTTGCTCCCGTTTTTATTGACCGACTAGACACTGTTGTCTGTAAGGTATTCTAATCCATCGATGAAAAAAGGCTGTAAAATGTGAGTTTGTTCAATGTTATGACGCCAAACCTGCCTTGAATCTGCCTGGGAAAAAGCTGCAAGATCAGGACTTTATAAATTAGAGTATTTGACCCATCCCCGGACTCAAATCTGATAGATCACATGTGAGGAGTAATAAAAGAAAGGGATTAGGAACATAAAACCGGAAAATAAGGAAGAACTTTGACAATATTTCGCTCCGTGAGCTTTTCTTCATGTGATATTCTTAGCTAAACTTACCTCAAGGTATTGAATGCATGCCTTTTTTTAAGAATTCACTGAAAAAAAACGAAAAATACTTTGCAAAATTCTTGTTTCTATTATTTTTGCCAGCTCAAACTGGGACCTTTCCCTAATGAGCAAAATTCCCAAAGTGCAGTTATCAACGTTCTGTGACGTCAATTTCATGTATAGCTTTCTGTGAAAGTGAAAGTTCTGTTTTTATTATTTTTCCCAACATTGTATATCGAATCGCAACTGAAAAGCATTGACTACAGAAATTAATTATAATAATAAACTTTATAGTTATAATATATTTTTTCAATTGAAATCTGTTTTGCAGTTTGTGTCATCGGGCAATAATTCTTCAGGAAACAGTGCTCGTCCAAATTCACAAAGCGGCGGGGGCGGCGGAATATATCGTGGCCCGCCTGCATCAAATGCGCCACGTGGAACTAGTGGTGGCGGAGCAAATACACGGCACGTGCATATGCAGGCGATGTTTCCAAATGTGATGCTGCAGCAGTATCCGCAGTTCAATCCGCGCCAACCTTTTCAGACACCACACTTGCAATATGCACCTCCGCCTCTTCAATACTATAATCCTTATCAATATTTGCCTTCAATGCCACAGCAGCCACCGCATACGCGCAGTGGTGTGGCTGTGAATGCCAATGTGAGCATTGGCAACACAATGCCCGTACAGGGTGGACCAAATGGACCACTTGCGGGTCCCCCGGGAGCCACATCATCCCAGCTACAGTTATTGACGGGCTCTGTGCAACCAGGAGCAAACACGGTTTTGGGAGTCGGCGGTACGGGCAGCGGTCCTGTGGGCGTACCGTCTATGGTGAGCGTCATGCCAACGCCAGCCCCCGTGCAGCAAGTTCAGGTACAGCCTACGAGTAGACGTCGGCATCAGCACCGATTGCAGATAATCGATCCTACAACGCATAAGAATATTCTAGATGATTTTGATAAGGTATGTTAATTTTTCGAAACCAAATCAAATCTTAATACTCTAACATTATTAATGATTCTAATATTACAGAATAATTCCAATGTTGAAAGTGAACAATACCAAGAACAGCAGGCTCCTACGACAACGGTGTCAGCGCCAATTTCAACTGCTGCAGTTCAACCTGATGTGCCCATATGCCTTTCGCAGCCAGATGCAGTCGGAATGGCCATTCCACTAACGCAGCCGAGCTCTGAACAAAGGGCTAATATTCAGTACAAAATTGGTATATATTACTTACATGTATATTAAGTATATGTATAAATATTATTTAGAGGAGATTATCTCCAAAGTTTTTCTGCAATCGGAAGAACGAATGGCCATTCCTGTTCCACAATTGTTTCTATGGCCAATAAGAAAAGTCCCTCGTTTTCATTTTAGTTAGATGTTTGAATTTTCTGAAACCTACAGTTCTGTGATTTGCAGCTTTTATAACAACTTATCGCATTAAGAGAAGGTTCTTATGAATATTTTTATATTTTAAATCGCATCAATACTTTTTAAATCCAATGCATAAGTCTCCAATGAGAGTATCTTGAACGCAGTAACTGCAGTACAAATTTTTAAAATTTAAACGCGTCAATCTCATAACCATATTTCCGGCACTAATAGGCTTAAAGAAAGGAATGCTATTTTACGTGCCCAACAAAACTCAGCAATTATATTTTCTATTGTTTATAATTATTAAGCGAGGTTAGCATTGGTATAATGAATAAAGAAAGCTGAGAACCCTGTGAGCTATCAAACCAATTAATAATTCGTGGCTTGTAATAAATTGCGAAGACCTAAATACATTCACACACTCACAAAAAATACCTTTCTTATATATTTAAATTTTTTTCCACTTACAATTACAGATCAAATTCCTGCTCAGCGCCAAGACACAATTTTGGCTCAACAAACCCCGGTTGTATCAGCAATGTCCGATGCCCCGTCAGTTGAAATTTTACCGTCGCTACCACAAAAGGCAAAAAGCAAAAAGTATGATAATCCCTTACTTAAAAAATTTAAATAGATTATAATTTTGTTATTTGTTTATTTATATATAGAAATTCAATACACAATTCTTTGAAAGATGACTCAGAAGGATCAAATGAATTAACAACTGGTGAGTTCTAATAATAATATTTATACCTTTTCAGAAGAAAATGTATAAAATACGTCCAGTAAAAGTTTAAAATAAACTCTATAAACCAGGAACTGGCCATCTCTGTCAATCTGTTGGAACAATTAAGCTATGCGAATGTGCTTGTTATTGTTTCACATTGTAAATATGTCGACATGGCCCGAATCCTACTGATATATGCTTATATATAACATAGAATGTAAAGGGCGATGATAAAATGCAAAGTGTGGCGTCGAAAGTAGGGATTTGGTTTTAATTGAAAGGAGGGGCTACTTTTCACAAATATTCCTAACGACTTATAAAGTGGTAAAAAAAGCCCATGACAAAGCTTATTCAGGATTTCGATTACAGAAAAAGACTACAAACGAAGTATTAAATGTAAAATTCAATATATAGGTTAATGACGAAATTAGCTGCATCAAAATATCGTGTAGTTTTAGTTCTCTTCAATTCATCTTCTTTAGTTTTCCACAAGACAGTCAAAAGTATATGAAGCAAATATCTTGGGCCTCACAAATTATATACATGTACATATCTAAATGCAATAAGGAAACTTATTAATTTTATTTTAACAAAATAAAGAGCGCTAGCTACAGAGGCCTTCGACTCGGGATATTGTTTTTTTTTTTTTAATTTTTAGCTTTGCGATTTGTACATATGTAGTTAGTTTCTTTTAAGGAATCTTAATCGATGAAGAACACTTCACTACCCTTGCAAAAGCTTGGCTAGGAGTTTACAACGAGCTATAAAGTATATATTCTAAATCAACAGAAGAGTCAAACTACTATGAAAAATATTACATAATGCATGGATGTTTAAGTGGTCCAACAAATATGAATATAACGCTTGCTATGCGCGGATTCAAGACAACACGAAGTCCGCCACCTGCCCAACCGATAGGGACTGTATTAGGAGTCCTTCGATAATCTCTTAATAAAAACTTAATAAAACTTCTGTCTTCAACAAAGGAAATTATGCCTACGGTACAACCACAAAAAAAAAATAGCAAATGACCTTAGGAATGGCGCATGAGATTGGCGTCAGCTTCCATCTGGAGCTGTTCAGATTAAAAAGGTTTGCACTAGATCGTGAATAAAACTATCAAGGTCAACTAGGCAAGAATGAGTCGTATTTAAATTGGTAATACAGCTTCACATAATCCGAAAAGGAACAAAGAAGGGACAATGGGAGGGATGCAAGTACACATGACGTCAGTTTGAAGATTTTCCTGAAAAACCTGATAAATAGTAAATTACTGTATAATTAAAAAATTTTATTAATATTCAAGGGTATATTATTTGACAGTATTTTCTCTGCTAAGTTGTGAAGGTTATCTCACTGTCAAATGCTTGGAATGTAGACTACTTCACTGAACAGAGCGCTTAATAGTTTAAGAGTATCTACATTTCGGCTATGAATCAACGGTCACTGCATAATTTAAGAACTGTGAATTATTTGAGTATAGCATGGCATTCTCTCTAATCTTTGTTCTCTTTCTCCCACTCTCTTCGATTTCGATGTGGGGTGTATGTTTAGCTCTCTCTGAAGGCCGCATTTGTTGTTGACGAATGCCGTCAACTCTCGATTCTCTTCCGAGCACACATGCACGTGCTTACTGCTTTCAGTGTATCCGAGCATTTGTGTATTTACTTTGTGCTTGAGTATGCTTGTGTGTGCGTGAACTTTTCACTTTTTCTTTTGCTCTGCTGATACCGACACGTTTTTGTTGCTCCGTCCACCTCTACGGCGATGATGATGACGCTTGTCAGCCTGTTACGTCTCTCTCTCCTTCAGTTATGGTGGCTGGTTGCTGCATGCTACCGAATTGACGTTCGGTCTAAGCGATCATTTGTGCGTGTGTGTTGCTGTGTTAGTATTAATGCTATTCAATATCCATGTCTATCTATAGCACTAGGTAACAACGCGACAATTGGATGGACATTCTCGCACACAGAGCTTTTTCGCTGTGAAAGAAATACAATTTAAAAGATTCAATGTCTTATAATATTTTATACGTAAATTGAATTGCAAAGTAAATCGGGTGTGCCAATAAAATAAACATAATAGCAAATTAGCGTGTTTGTCTGTGATAAAAGTACTGGATATAGAAAATTTTGATACGATACAATGTGTATATTTATGTAAATGTAAGCAAATATATGCTTATACATCAGGTTAAATTCACTTTAAAAATGAATTATTGTTTAAGAATATAACATAACAATTATAATAAAAATAGGACTATGATATTTATGCCAATAGTTTACAACGCACTTTGGGAGAGAAAGTATATATATTCTGAGTCAGAATCAACAGAAGAGTCGATCTAGCCATGTCTGTTCGTCTGTCCGATAGTTTTAGAGCTATCTCAATGAAATTTGCTGAATTTTGTAAAGTCGTGTCAGTTCAGACCAATTTAGTTTATTAAAATAATATGTACAAATTTATTAAAATCAGACCTTTTTATCATATAGCTTTCAGAGGAACAGTCGGACGAAATAAAGTTTTTTACATTGGGATAGATAATTTAGTTAGAAAACAGAAATGTACATTCAAGAAATTGATAATTTTATTGCTTCTTAAATTCAAATTTAAATTTCAATTTTTCAGTCAATGCGGATGATGCTTTGGCAAAAGGAAGTGTTGCCATTAAACTATTGTCGATCGAGAGTATTAAACAGCCGGACTGTATCGCAGAGAAAACTCAAACACACTCTCCGCATATTAAATCGAATCAACTGCAGCAGCAGCAACTTCAACTACAGCCTGTGTTGCAGAAAGACGAATCACAGAAACAACAACTACAACCACAGCAACAAATACAAACAGAGTTCATGGGCCAGGTCTCAGCTTTATCAACAGAAACGAGCGTAATTCCCGCTGAGGAGGAGGCGATTCAGCACCCTGTGAACGAAGGAACGGAAGAGGTTTTGGAACATTGTCCTCAGCTGCTCCTCCAGGAGCCAAGTTTAAAGAGTGAAGTTGCCGGATCAGAGTCATTAGGGAATCTCCCGACATCATCACTAGCAGGCGATGTAGTTGAAAAAGAGTCACCACCGTCACAGAGCATCGAGAATACCGTTGAAATTGCAAACGATTTGGAAAGTGCACATAAAAGCACACTCGATGAGACAGATCGTTCTGCAGTTGTGATGGAAAAGGAGAAGGTCGAGATAGAAACTTCAAGACAGGAGCAAAAGCAGGAAGAAGTGACAGTGATAACAAATGAGGCACGTAGTGAGGAGAGGAGCGAAGGAGTAGGACCTTCATCAACAGTTTCTTCCACATCAACAGTTGCTTCCCTCATTGATTATAAAGATGGCCAATGGTCGCCAAGTAATCCTGATGGTAAACGGCAATATAATCGGGAGCAGCTGCTACAGTTGCGCGAAGCAAAAGCTTCCCGGGTACAACCGGAGGTGAAGAATGTCTCAATATTGCCTCATCCCAACTTAATGCCTCTCTTCATGCGTAACAATAACAACAACAACAAACGTGTGCAGTCAATGGTAGGATTAATCGGAGGGGGTAATCGCGGCGGTGGAGGAAATGATGCAAGTGGAAACTTTGTCGGAAAACAAGTGTCGATGAGCGGTGTGCAGGCAGGTAGAAGTAGCATGAAAGGTATGATACATGTGAATCTATCGCTCAATCAGGACGTCAAACTAAATGAAACGGAAAATGCATGGCGACCACGACAGGTGAACAAGGTTTTGGATAGCGATAACGGAGCTTCCGATAGTAAATCGTCTTCCATTCATGAAAAGGATGAACTAATTCGTCGAGTTCGTGGTATATTGAACAAGCTGACTCCCGAAAGATTTGATACACTAGTCGAGGAAATAATCAAATTAAAGATTGATACACCAGAGAAAATGGATGAAGTGATTGTACTCGTCTTTGAAAAGGCTATTGATGAACCGAACTTTTCAGTGTCTTATGCACGACTCTGTCATAGACTGATTAGTGAAGTTAAGGCTCGCGATGAACGTATGGAGAGCGGCACCAAGTCGAATCTTCAGCACTTCCGCAATGCATTGCTTGATAAAACAGAACGAGAATTCACACAGAATGTCTCACAAAGTACAGCAAAGGAAAAGAAATTGCAGCCACTTGTTGATAAGATCAAAAAGTGTACAGATCCGAATGAGAAAGCTGAGTTGGAAGCCCTATTGGAAGAGGAAGAGCGAAAAATACGAAGACGTTCCGGTGGCACTGTACGCTTTATCGGTGAACTCTTTAAGATTTCAATGCTAACGGGTAAAATCATATATTCATGCATAGATACACTACTTAATCCCCATTCGGAGGATATGCTTGAGTGTCTATGCAAGTTATTGACAACGGTGGGTGCCAAGTTTGAGCAGACCCCGGTTAATGCAAAGGATCCAGGCCGTTGTTATTCTCTTGAGAAATCTATAAGTCGCATGCAGGCTATTGCCTCAAAGACAGATAAGGATGGTGCCAAGGTCAGTTCACGAGTGCGATTCATGCTTCAAGATGTCATTGATTTGCGCAAAAATAAATGGCAATCGACACGAAATGAGGCCCCGAAGACAATGGGACAAATCGAGAAAGAGGCAAAGAATGAACAACTTTCTGCACAGTATATGAATTACAGTGGATCGCTTTCTACCAGTGGCTCTGCTTCGGGAACCAATTCTTCCCAATCTGGAAAGCGTGATGATCGTCGGGGGGGATACGGAGATAATAGATCCACTGGTTACGGTGGCAGTCATAGTCAACGCGGAGGCGGGGATGGTGGTGGACGTGGTGGTCAGCAAACCCTTAGCGGAAGTGGTAATCCCAACAGTGGTATCGGCGGCAGCGGCGGCAACAACAACAATTCTCACTCAAATGGAAACAGCGATGATAACACATGGCATGTGCAGACTGGTAAAGGAAGTCGATCACAAGCGGTGGATACAAACAAACTGGAAGGTCTTGTAAGTAATTCATGTCCAATAATAAAATATTTTTTTGTGAGGTTAAAAAAAAAGTTTGTCGAATTGCGTTTCTGGAATGGTGAACATTTTTAAACCGGTTCACTACAAGAGAATTTTATACGCTACGGCCATTGAAAATTGTCAAATCTATGCAACAGGCAGAAGGAGGCGTGGGAGATCCCATAAACTATTTTAAATATATCCTTGTTGATCAGGCGCGTCAATTGAGCCATGTCCGTCTGTCCAGATGAACGCACCGATCTTAGCTATTATAAAACTAGAGATAACAATTATAACAAACCTAAATCAGATTATTTCGAATGATGGGTACCACATCCACTGCCCACGCAAGTCGATTATTTAGCACAATTTTCAGATATATAGATATATAATATACACAACAGTTTCCAAAAATTGTAATCCAATCTGAGAACAAACGCAAAGGATTTTCTAGTAACCAGTATTGTTGCTCTCGTTCAAGCTCAAATTAAAAAAATCTGTTTTTAACAAACGATCTCGTTACGCAACTGCTCCGATATTTCAAAAAATATCAACTCCCTATCAATCATATACTTGTGTTTGTTTTGTTTAAGAAATCAAAAATGAATGAAAATAACTGATCTTTATTTTTAAAAATCAAATTTAATAAAATGATTTTTAAATCAAAATGAGAGTTGTTAAGTTTTATTTATTAATTGTTTCGTGAAAATTATAACCATTACAGTCCCTGTATGGATTCGAAATGTGTGAAAAATAAATTTTTTTTTGCTTAACAATTTAAGAAGCCGTCGAATTAAAATTTAATGTATATTTTGCAGACATTGCAGCTTAACCAAAATTTGGATACAAAAAAGATGGGTGGTGTTTCGCAATTCATTTGGAATAACAATGTGAACCGACAGTCTTCGACACCGACAACAACTCCTTCCAACTCGTTTGCTGCGCTCTCATCATTAATTGATAAAAACATGTCTTCAGAAAGAGATCGTGATCGTACTGGTGGACCCAGAAATAAGGGCTCCTACAATAAGGGATCTATGGAGCGCGATCGTTACAATGATAGAGGTATATCCAATTTAATACAGTTTAAATAAAAATCAAGAACACTTTAATGAAATATAATTGTTTTATGTATTTAGGTATTAACTCAAGAACTGGTTCATCCCAAGGGTCCCGTGAGAACTCTTCATCACGTGGAGTAAACCAACATTCGCACCAACAAAGCCGAAGCCTAATGAACAATTCTGCATTGCAAAAAACTGCTAGTCACTCCAAGTATACACAACAACAGACCCCACCTCCAAGTAGGCTGTCCAATAAGGTTGGTTAAAGTTGCGTATGTAATATGAGGTGTGGCAGACCGTACAAAATATATTTATACTTGATGGTGATCACAAGCAGGGTCGATTGAACCATGTCCGTCTGTCCGGCATGAACATTAAAAGAGTTCATGTATACCATACATAGATATAAGTTTACTTCATATATGTTGGGTGGCACGCTCACCGCGTTCGTTTGATAAATGCAAGTGTATTTGTAACAGTTGTTGGGCATATTTTGTTATCATGTAACATGAGGTGTGGCAAACCGCACAAAATATATTTATACTTGATGGTGATCACAAGCAGGGTCGATTGAACCATGTCCGTCTGTCAGGCATGAACATAAAAAGAGTTTATGTATACCATACATAGATATAAGTTTACTTCATATATGTTGGGTGGCACGCTCACCGCGTTTGTTTGATAAATGCAAGTGTATTTGTAACAGTTGTTGGGTATATTTTATCGGGCGCGTCCAATTGTGGTTGGTTTGGTTGGTTCTGTATAATAATTTATAACTGTTGAACTGATTCTCTTTTCAGACAATAAGTTCAAATGCCAATGTGGGTATCGGTTTGTACAGAGGTTCCGCGGATCAGCCTTTATCAAGTGGCTCGACTTCTACTATTACCTCTTCCGCCGCCGCTGCACCACCTGCTGCTGTGTTCATTGAACCGCGAGACAATGATCTTAAACTATTCAAGTCTGTACTAACAGATATGATTGATCAAATTGCTGTTGCCAAATCTGTCACGCCTTCGCTTGTGGACTGCATTAAGCGAATACCGGATCAACAGCGCTGTGGCTTTTTGTACTATATATTAACTGACTATTTGCATTTAGCGAATGTGGGCAAACAGTACAGGCGTTATCTGGCAAATGCTACAGCTTATCTTGTTCAGCAAAATCACCTTTCCGTGGATCACTTTAAGTTGGCTTACAAAGAATTTAGTGAATTTGCCAACGATCTAATTGTTGATATTCCAGAGCTCTGGCTTTATGTGCTTCAATTTACAGGTAAGTTCGATTTAAAAGTTTGTAACACATGATCATCAACAAACAAAAGTATTGTTATTTAAGATAGTTAAACTAATTCGTGTCAGTCAAAGTGAGCAATTGGAGTCTTTATAGCTTTCAATGAATACATATGTACATACCATAATATATTACAAAATATGATAGGGTTTTGGCGACCTTTGTTGTTTAAACGCATGATTTCTGGCTCGAGGACAAATTTGGTAAAAAATAAAAACAACTGTTTGATTTATTTTTCTTTCCCGCTATATTTCGGTTACTCTCCTGTGACTGTCTTCAGGGATTTGATTTTCACGTGTGCTCTAGCGCCCGCAAGACAGTTGTTTTTATTTTTATTTTTTACCAACTTTGACCTCGAGCCAACAATCATGATTCTACAATATATTTTATATAATTAAATACATGTATCTTGTTTCAGGTCCGTTAATTGTTAAAAATTTGTTGACTGTATCGGATCTGTGGAATAATAACCTGAAAGAAAGCAGCCCATCATCTATGGGTAGAAAGTTCCTTAAAACGTATTTACAATATTGTACAAGGGAAGTGGGACCGAATTTCACGCGAAGCATGTGGCAAAAGTTTGACATGCGTTGGTCTGATTTTATGGAAGAAAGCGAAGTAGCCAATTTCATTGAAACAAATGTAAGATAAATTAATTCATGTATAAAAATGTATATAACAATAATTATATTTATTTTATTAATACGAAACTGCATATAATATTTGTTAATTTTTAGAAATTAGAATATGTGGAAAACGAATTGAAGACGCCAGTGATTGAAGAACGCGAATCAATAGAAAAACACGTGAAAAGTGTGATAGAACATATTGAGCATCTGCTGAAGGAAGGTTCTACTGCAGATTGCATAATTGATTACAGTAATGTAAGAAAAGAAAAAAAACGAAACAAATTTTGCTATATATAATATATATATATATATATCACTTAATTATAGGGTAACATTGTGGTGGCCGATAAACTGTTTATTAAAGGCTTGACGCAGACTTTAAGCAATTTTGCAATTATCTATAAGGATAATAGTTATAAGCTTGAACCGGAAATCTTTCAAAAAATCTGCATACCCATATTTCTTCGCTACATCGATTCCAAAGAGGATTTACAACTTGAGTGCTTATACGGCGTACAGCTGCTGGTGCACAGCTTAGAACACCCCCGAGGTTTGAATTGAAATACAATATGTTAAATCAATAAATATATAAATATATTTAAATTTAAGGTTTATTGAGCGAACTTTTTGGTGAACTATACGATGGCTATGTTATACAGAAGGAAACCCTTTGTAAGTGGCGCGACTCAAAGGATCAGTCGGCTGGTAAAGGTATGTACATATATATTATCAATCCTGAATTGTTTTATGCTTTTTCTTATATTTTGTTTTGCAGGTGTTGCTGTGAAAAGTCTCAATCCGTTTTTTAACTCACTTTTTAATGATGAAGCCAATTAACTAATATATTGATAAACTTTATATATTTATATACATGAATATATATGTGAAGCTATGGCAACTCCCTGAAATACACGTAACCTTTTCAAATAAAGTGTATATATCAATTTATATGATTATATATTTATATATGTAGCCATATATATATATATATATATATATATATATATATATATATATATATATTTGATTATGTCGTAAGAGTTTATGCAATAACAAAGAATTGTTTAAATATTGTGCATATGTACCATGTACTATAAAATAAAGCAAACCTTAAAGAAAGCAAAGTTGTAATTGGTTGCTGACAATGACAACAGATAATTTTATGAGGGACGCAGATAAACAAGGCGTAGCTTACCGAAAATAAAAGAAATGAATATTTTAGTAACGAGAGATTTTATCCAATTAAATAAAGTTTTATATTTGTATCTCTTAGACAACATTATTCCTTTTGTAATTTAATGAGGAGTGTTATATATCAGTTTAAATATAACATTTTTAAAGGTGAACATAACAAAAACATAAGTTTTATTCGCTTTATTTATTTTTCTAATTGTAAATGGGCTTTAAACATTTAGTAAGAGTAAGTTCTAAATTATGCGTACTTAAAATTAGTACACATGTATGCCCGCATTTTATAAGTCGGTTGGACCCGAATCAGGCGAATAAATAATTAATCAGCCATAAAAAATACCGCCTCATTAATGACTTTTGCCATGATTTAAAAAGCGAATTTCATCAACATACGTTTAACTGGAAAATATGTATCAGGCAGAAGAAGGCATCTTCTACCCCGGAAAATATATATATTCTTGATTAAAAAATCGTATTGCAGGTTGAGAAAACCCCGCTCTTTTTATTATATTCATACTAATTGAGATATTCCAGCGAAAAATTGTCATAGAGTAAGTACTACCATGGTCCATAGTTGCTAGATATAGATATCTAATTGTACCTAAACAAGTCACAAAAAAGGATTCTGATTCAGCATCAACAGGTGTAGCCATACCTATCTCTATGTCTAGCCGTCGGTTTGTTTGTCTGGTGCATCGCACATAAAATTTGCAGTTTAGAGCTATCTTGATAAAAGTTGCAGATACGCTTCAGCTTCACGGTGTAAATAAGTCGGAACGAGTCGCATCTATTTTGTTTTTTATTTTTAGTATAAGTAACACTACCCAAACCTCTAAGACTTGCCTAGGAATTGTTTAGCGGACACACTTATGGTTTAAAAAAAGATTTATTTGAACACTAGGTTAAAAATGCTTTATTTGCAGCTATTTAATTATCGTAAATTGATTTCAATAATATAACAGGTATATAACAAATATGTAATGTCAAGGTGGGTTGAATTTTCAATTTTTCGTTTTTTAAACTCAGTTTCTCTTATTAATTATAATTTATTATTTGTATTTGTATTGTTTAACACTCGTTCGCTTTTCTTTTTTTGCATGTTCATTTTGCACTTAATCTCAGCAGACACTTGTTCCGGCAATGTTTGGCTTATTTCTTGACAGTTTCAATTTGTATCAATTGTCTCTCTAATAAAAAATAATTAATATTAATTTATGTTTATGTTTATAACCTACAGCCTATCGGTCTAAATAGTTACGGCTTAAACTACTATCGTATGTCTGTATATGTACTATTATTTTGTAGATTAATATGACATTTTTTCTTCCTTTTATTATAAAAGCAACAACAATTCGCATTTAAGTAACTTGTAACAATGTCGTTTTACGATTCATAATTAAAATCTAATATATAAACAATTCAACCTTGCTGTCATTTCGCGATTTCCGCTATATATATGCAAAACCTCTTGTATATATATATAGGTGTGCGTGTATCTGCGAAGTTAGCTCCCTCGCAAGTCATAAAAATATGCTTAAATAAGTATACTCTAGGATTTAACGGATAAATCGTGTTGACTTGAGCTTATAAATATATTGTGTTTTAATCCAAAAATTTTTTAATTTCTGTATTATTTTCATTTCCTTTTGGTAGCTTGTTCTGTTTTCTTTTGTTTCTAATTAACGGGTTGAAATTTAAAGACAATCCATATTAGCTTCTCAGCACTATATACTACATATATAGATACTGCTATAAATCATAACTGCGAGCTGTAGTTTAACTTAGTATTTCAAATATAACATTAGGCCAGTTTTAAGTTTCAAGCTCACCTTGAAATTGAATAATAATCAGGCATACATAATGATATATAAAGGGCTTCGTTATTCTTCATAATATGTAACTACTGTTATTACTTAAAACACGCATTAAGTACGGCCTCCTTCATTATTTTTGAATTCGATAATATGAAATCAAATCATACTATTACTCTATTCGGGCTTTAAGCGATGCCACTGTACTACACTTTGTTTAGGCTTCGAGATCATATCCTGCCAGTGTTTGGTTTCCGAGGCTCCCGAACCGTTCTTACCTAAAAAAGAAGAGAACGTTAAGAAATATGTGTATATTAATATATAAAAAAATGTATATCAAATATCTCGTCCTCAAAAGAATCATCTTAGTCAAGATATCAATTATGGAATCAAATCGGACCGGAAGAAATATAGTTTACCAGAAAAAGTCTTTAAAAATTTGAAATCGGAACCAGCACGGAAACCCCTAAAATTCAATATATTGAAAAACCATAAACCAGTTTTAAAAATACTTTATTGTATAGGTATCATACCGGAGCCCCATCTTTGTATCACAGTACACAGCAATTTGAGGCGTGTATACACATGTAGATCAGATGAGGGCAAACTATTGCTATTTGTGCTACGTATTGCTGCGATGTGTAGTGCTTTTTGCTGATGACATGTATGTATACCATATGTATGCTAAATATTGGTTGTCAAATTTCTTCCATCCGCCTTTTTGTCTTTTGAAATTCGAGAAATTAGAGAAACGCTCCGTGATATTAATGGTGTTTTCGATATTCTATCACTTCGAACAGCAGAGGAATGGTTTCGACGATTCAGAATTGGTGAAAACGACACCATGGATAAGCAAGTCGTCGGGAAGCCTGTGACAACGAATACGGATCAAATCATGGAATACATCGACTTAGACTGGCAGGTGGCAGGAGGTGGGATTTAGTCACCGGACCCTTTTAATTCAACTCTTGTAGTCTGGATACAAAACAGTGTTGTGCCTCATAATTTGACCCAAAAAGCCTTCTGGACCGAATTAACGCCTGCGATATGCTGCTGAAACGGAATGAACTGAATGAAGGATAATCCACTATGAGGTGCTTCCATATGGCAGGGCGTTTAATACTACCATCAACAGCGAAGAATTGAACCGCTTGAAGCAGGCGAGCGATCAGAAGCGTCTAGAATTTGCCAACAGGAAGCTAGGACTACAAAATGAATCCTTAAAAATTACTAAATATTGTTTCTGGTTGTATTTCTATGTTTTGCAACATCTCTAGCAACAATAAGTTGCAAAATCGGTTTCGTCAGGTGGGTAAAGGGTTAATGAAAGTCGACCACACCCGACTGTAGTTTTTATACTTGTTTCGTGTACAAGTAGGAAAAATATTTTGTTAAGTGCGGTACTAACCGGTGAACCGCAATTGAACAATTGATAAATCGAGGGCCGAAACCGAGCCTTTAACCGAAATTCCATTTTCGTGCGTACTGGAAACGAAACCGATAAACGAATCGGATTTATTCCCTGATAATGATACTAAAAATCATCCACTTAGCATTTTTTATTCTCTTTTGGCTTTCATAGTTTGAGGGAAGGTTCTCTTATGATAAGCCGTAAACAATATTGCAAAAAATTGTTAGAGCTAGATTTGGTTTTGATAAGTGACTTGGATAAGATTTATAAATACATATATTCAAAACAAAAAAAAATTAATTTTCCCTTTATAATAACACTCTCCATTAAGTAATTCTAGGTAGAATTAATTAAGAATGTTTGTATTTTGCAAAAGGATTCATCTCCGATCTCACAAAACACATAAACATACGATATATATATATTTTTGATACAATCATATCCACAGATATAAGAAAAGGAAACTTAGATCAATCATCTTTTACATATGTTTGACTTTCATGTCATCAAATCCTTCATTTAGTTTTGTAGAAAGGATAGAGAGCAAGTGTTTTTTAAAAGAAGATCTCCCCATATAGTGTCAGACAGACTCCCTACCCAAAGAGTACGTATTGAGGGCCAAGTGCACTTATGATATATATGTATGTACATACATACGTTCATACTCATTTTTATACAATATACCTGCTAATAATATTCTTCCAATTAGTTCGTTGCGTCCAATGTTATCAAAGTCCATAACCATAACATCTAGTGAACATTCGCGAATTTTTTCCCATGGAACATTAAAACTGAACGATTCATTGAAGACTGGGTTTAACGTGCAAGTAAATATGGGTGTTTTTCTCTTCTCAACACGTTTGTCTCCGAATTGTAGCCATACTTTGACATACGGATCTATTTAAAATAAGAGATAATAGGTTGAATATAAGTTATGCTACATTTGCATATAAGGTCTCACTGTTTTACCTGACTTTCCATTGATGTCTTTCGCTTTAAGATTTCTCGCTTTTATCAAGGTCAAAGTCAAAATAGAGTTAGAGGGATGATAGCACAACGAAGACAATAGTTCGCCGCATTTATCTTTTGCTGGAGGTTTTAACGCCTTCCAGAAAGATTGTTTTCCAGCAAAATCAACCTTAAGTAAAAACATTTTAGTTAATTATCCTTTATATACCATAAGTATATTTATTACATATAAATATTATCTATTTATTTATTTTTTATAGTAAATCCAGATAGTACCTGACATAGTGGTAAAAATACTTCTCCGATTGAATCGTCTCTTGAGAATCGATCGTAATCGAAAACATGTAAGTGTAGAACCTAAATTAAAAAATCAATACATATGAATTATATATACTAAATATATTATTTACTTACACGCGACTGAAGCTTTTGAATTGGAAACCCTTCAAAATAAAATGTTTCGTTCCATCGAGGATTAAGAGTCCTTCGTTTAATTTTGGTTTCTAAACGATGCTTCTTATCTGGTAACAAGGTGACGCGCACATAGGGATCCGAGGTTCCGCTCAAATCTTTAGCTGGAAGCTCTTTTCCCTGCAGGACTTTCAATATAAGTGTTGTGTTTTGAAAATCGTATTCAAGCGAAAAATGTATTTGCCCCACATTCTCGCTAGGATCTGTACTATCAAGGTACATATCAGTCATTGAAATACTTTTATTCTAATGAATATGAAATAACAATGTTATTAGCATTAGAATAATATATAGTATATTATTTTATATTTAATATAAAAAAACACAGACTAGAGGTATATTAAAATGCCTACCGCTAAATCTTTAGATGTAGCATCTGAGCCCGTGCCTACGGTACTCGAACTCTTTGCTGGTGCTGAAGTTGACCCACCGCTTTATATAGTGTCAAGGAAAACAAGTATTGATACTATTAATTTTTTACATCATTATTAGGTACTTACCCAATAAGTGGGGCCCTCAAATTCAAAAAACCATTAAGTTTACGATTAATATTATTTTGCAGAGGTGTAGCAACTGTTTGTGCTACAGGAACCTGCGGCTTACAAGGAGGATTTCCAGAGTCTACAATATCCTGCGTTGCTCTTTAATAATACACAAAAAAATTTTAGTATCATTATAACAATAACAATAACAATAACAATAACAATAACAATAACAATAACAATAACAATAACAATAACAATAACAATAACAATAACAATAACAATAACAATAACAATAACAATAACAATAACAATAACAATAACAATAACAATAACAATAACAATAACAATAACAATAACAATAACAATAACAATAACAATAACAATAACAATAACAATAACAATAACAATAACAATAACAATAACAATAACAATAACAATAACAATAACAATAACAATAACAATAACAATAACAATAACAATAACAATAACAATAACAATAACAATAACAATAACAATAACAATAACAATAACAATAACAATAACAATAACAATAACAATAACAATAACAATAACAATAACAATAACAATAACAATAACAATAACAATAACAATAACAATAACAATAACAATAACAATAACAATAACAATAACAATAACAATAACAATAACAATAACAATAACAATAACAATAACAATAACAATAACAATAACAATAACAATAACAATAACAATAACAATAACAATAACAATAACAATAACAATAACAATAACAATAACAATAACAATAACAATAACAATAACAATAACAATAACAATAACAATAACAATAACAATAACAATAACAATAACAATAACAATAACAATAACAATAACAATAACAATAACAATAACAATAACAATAACAATAACAATAACAATAACAATAACAATAACAATAACAATAACAATAACAATAACAATAACAATAACAATAACAATAACAATAACAATAACAATAACAATAACAATAACAATAACAATAACAATAACAATAACAATAACAATAACAATAACAATAACAATAACAATAACAATAACAATAACAATAACAATAACAATAACAATAACAATAACAATAACAATAACAATAACAATACAAATACTTACCTTAAGCTATAACTGCTTGATTCCTCATCTTCGTTCGGTTCTATAAATTGGAGCTGCGACCGTTTATGTCGCCACCAAAGGTATCCACCAGCTAAAAATAGCGCTATCGCAATTATTAGACCCAATATAGCTAAACATGCTATTAAAATTAGACTGGCCATATCTATAAAATATTTAATGTTAAAAGAGAGTATAGTAAGTTGATTCAGATAGTTGTGTGTGTGTGTGTAGAGGCATAGTACTTATGTATATATATTTATTCATTTAATGATAAGACAAAATCGAAGACAGTAAATATATAAAAAAATGATTTTAAAAACAAAAAACAATAAAAGTCTTGAGGGTGGAACAAAAATAACAAAAAAGCTTTTCCAAAATTTGTTTTATGGAACAGGTTACTTCAAAACAAATTGATGAAGTAATATAGTTGTTTTTTATGTGCGTTCATTAAATATACTTTATAGAATATTTCTTTATTATTCATTATGCAAATGTAACTCCATACTTTTTTTTAAAAGATATGTCGCATTTTATCTTTCTTAAATATTTTAAATTTGTTTCTTTGTTGGTACTTTTCACAATTTATATATAATATATATTATATATTCAATAATAAATTCACATAAACGTTAACTTAGTGAATTTTGTCCCCATATGTAAAGCATTCACATAATTCGAATTTAAACTTTGATTCTGCACAATAAATATAACTTTTAGGCACTAGTATGGAAATAGGTTTATTTTAAATAATTTTGTCTTTCAAATTAGGTTTAATTTGATGTTCTACTTGGTTTAATCAATTTTTTTGTTTAATAAAACACTCTACTGTTTGTACTTATGTATGTATAAGAAAATGACTAAGCAGGGGATGATGATTTACTACTTCAGTTACCGAACTGCCAGGAGAGCAACCTAAAAACTGAAAGCTCTTCTAATACATAGATAGTCATGTGTCATAAAAGAAGACAACGAAACAATACAAAACATACATACAGGGTTCGAAAAGGATCTAACATTGATCAATAATAACTCGTTTCGAAGAAATCTTAAATTAACTCCAATAATATAAGTTAAGGGGAATTTTTATATATAATAAACTTCATACAAATAAACTTCTTTGTATAAGAGTTGTTCCAATGAAATAAACACTTTCCTAAAAGCTCGATTTGAATATGCGCACTGCGCGTTCAGCCTTATAAATTCAACAATCGGGACTATTGTAGAAGTAAATAACAAAGAGATTTTGAAACATAAATGAAATATATGATAAGTACCGTGCTGACATACCATATATAGTCTTACCTTTCCAAAACAAGACAGAATACAAGAAATATGAATATTAATTTAGTACCCAAACTGGTATGCGTTAAGCTAGCCATAAATAATTAATAAGTCACGTATAATAATTTTGAAAGAATTTATAACATATGTATGTTAGTTAATAATTCTTTGGATTATTACACAGGTCCACAAAAAAAGTTTTATGATCTGGGTATGCGACATACACGTAATACGGTATGCGACATACACGTAGTTATACGTATTTTGGGTTGCTGAGTCCGAATCCGAGGTCATATCGAATGCCCAGATCAGGGTTCAAATACGATATAAAAAACTGCATATACATATGTATGCCACATACCCAGATCATGAAACTTTTTTTTTGTGGGCCTGTTGTTGGTACTGACTCCTTCGCCCGAGAATTAAATTTTTAGCATTATCAGGGATGGGATTTAACCAACCATAAACTGCATATTATTTAAAGTGATCAAAAGAGGGTAATCTAACTTTGGGTAAAGGTTAAAAAGCTGCGTACATTCGCGTTTTTGTTAAATTTTTTTGCTGTTAGGGCTAAATTTATCATGAATTTAGGTGAAAGAATTATTTGGCGGTCGCTTCTAGTTTTTTTTAATTGAATTTTTAAAATAATTAATTTTACATGTATTTTGTTATTGCCTTTTTAGTGTGTTTAGAAAAAGTGCGCTGCAAGCAAAAAATTATAAATATAAAAATAAAAATAAAATCGCACGCGCGATATACGCGGGTAGTTACGTATTGGATGATTCTCTTTAATTTAAAAAAATTTTGATAGAAAATAAGAAAACGAGTTTTTGTTATGCGAAAGAGAAGGAGGTGCTCAGAAAGAGATTGGAAAAACTATAGAGGGATAGGGAGATGACTACTTCATTCTCTTTTATGGGACTTTGGAGACATGCGCATTATGAATTCTAATCCGCGCGCATGCTTTCCTCCTACCCACAGAAAAAAAGAGAGATGTGCGGACTATGTTCAACTCGGCTCGACCAGCTGACTCCGCGAACGCGGAGAATTTTCCATTTTTAGTACGCTTTCATTAGTCTTCTCAGAAGAACCTGAAGACGGCATGACCCAGAGGGATTGCACTGTTAGTTCATTTCTCATTCTACTATATTAGTTAGCCAAAGAGAACGACGTGTCGGAGAGAGTGCCAAAAATTTGTATGTAATATCTCTGCTATAAATGACATTTAAATTTAGTCGAAAGATATCCGTTTTGCACAACGCATTGGTTTGCAATCTTCTAATCGAAAGTACTGTAAGTTGGAATTAATGTATAGTACATATGCGTAACATTATGAATTTTGAAAAAAAAATATATATATATATAGATATATATGTAATGTGTTTGTTAGGCGGTGTTTACAACAAAGTGCAGAATAATAAAATTACCAGACCACATTCATGTTTCTCTAAGATAATGTGCTTGTTAGGCGGTGTTTACAACAAAATGCAGAATAATAAAACTACCAGACCATATTCATGTTTCTCTTATATATGTATGTATACATATATTCTGCATTTTGTTGTAAATACCGCCTAACAAACACATTATGCCTGGCCATAACACGAATATATATATGATAGCATTTATATGTACTTAGGATTACGAACTAATATATATTTATTTATATATGTGTTAAAATGGATTGTATAAGAATTGTGTAATATATTGCTTGCTGAACGCATGAAACGGAAAGGCACAGAAAAAAGCCCTTTTAGCATAATAGCAGATTTTTATAATTCTTGCAGCATATTTTTTGACTTCGCATTGATATACTCAACTCTGAATATATTCATATTTCTTCAAGATAAATAATACAATAAAATGAAAGCAATTTGGAAACCTACTGGTGAGTTATTACCTTATCCAGTTATCTCTTCAACTTTTGTTTAATTCGATCTTTTAATACTCTGAAAGCTCCAAATAAGAGCATTTAGATTAAATTGCAGAGAAGCCTCAGCAAGGTATGTTTATACCAGATACCCTAAGAAGCTGTATGATCGAGACTGACGTTTCCTCCTATTTGCAAACATCGTCGACTGGACAAGTAAGCGGAAGAAACTATTTATATAGATTCGATACATTGTTATTTAAGGATTGTCATCTGATTTACAATCATTTACATATATTTTCGTACTTAAATCAAATCGAGTATTCAAAACTAACTGAGCTTAACCAATTCTATCGTTAGGTATAAAAAAATTCCCTCTGGATATTTGGGGAAATAATCACACAATGTAATTAACATTTCCTTTCATATTTCGGTTTTGCAACTAAATTCTTTGTTTATATTGATGTTGATAACCATATTTAAGTCTCTGTTTATGTATCTGTAAATGTGTGTATTAATACTTTATCTGTATCTACGATATATGTATGTATGTGTAAATCTGTGTGTCCACAAATTTGAATATATGTCCTGATCCTGTATTATCGTTGCCATTTTCGCTCACACTCATTTGTTATATTTAATGTGCAAGAATGTCATTAATAATAATTATTTATAAATGTCTACATATGTACATATACTACACATAAACGTTAAATTAAACAGTACATATAGGATATCAATGTTAACTATAGTTCCATCAAAGACTTAATTATGTTTATACATGGTTTTAGATATCTTTATCATTGGAAATGGTTGAAAAAAGGTAAACGCACTTTCTGCATGTATGTAACAGACAGAAGGCAGCCTTTTAAATACTCAGATCATCCGTTAATATCTTTTATGATAATAAGTCCATATGTATGCGTGTCCGACTATTATTTCAACCTAACGAATAACTTTTGATACAATATATACACTAAATATAACATATATAAACTAGAATGAAAACTTACTTTGGCAATGCGGAAGATAACCTTGAAGGTTTTGGTAATATCCTCCTCCGATTTTTCCTTCTATTGCCAGCTATTCAATATCTCAGTTTGTAACTGAAAACTATAGGACAGTGGTCCCATTAAATGAAATCTAAAATGTATCTAGTAGATTAACGTTTGTTGACACTGAGTTGTTATTAAAAAAACTACTGGTTTTTATACAATAACCCTCGTTTGCCTCTCGATTATTTCTATAGAAACTATTTTAAAAATTCAATTAAAAAAACTAGAAGCCCTGCGACACAATTCTTTCACCTTAATTCTTCTTAATTTTATAACGTAATCATCCGGCGGTGAAAGTACGTAATATATAGATGGACGGACGAACAAACAGACATCGCTAGATCGCCTCCCTAGGTGATGCTGATTTAGAAAATGTATACTTTATAGGTTCAAAGATATCTCTTTCTTCAGGCAAAAATTATAAATATCCTCTGCAAGGTTAAAAATAGAACCTTTTGATAAACAATTCATTAACCTAAATTAATGATAAATCGAGCATTAATAATATTATAAATTTAATAACGTGGGCAGTATTCAACAAATACTTTTTATAGACCAACCGCATGCTCGCACTAAACATACCAATAATATCTGTAAAAACTTGAACTACTTATTATGCTAAGACGCGTTTTCCTCTGCCTATTGCACAATTTCATCCATCTATTTTTTTCCGCTGACTGTAATGGAATACTTTAGGAATACTTGTAGATATTAAAAAAAAATACGGTGGATCGATCTCGTTTGTATATAGTGATAACAGGTGTACGATCAGAAGAGAATCAAATGGTTAATCGATTCCACGCAGATCCCTAACGATTACTGTTTGCCTTGTATTCTCCAAATATTTCAAAATTTTATTTCAGATTGGTTTGATCCATCTAAAAACATATTCCAGGAAATCACTTCTGAGTTGTCAGTACATCCCACAGAATATGTTCTTTTAGTTATTAATAATAGTGACTCATTGTGACTCAGGACAACAGAAAGCTTAGTTTTTTTCATCGATTGACAATTATAGGAATTGAAAAAACATCTCCATCTGAAATAGATATTTAGTTCCATTCATAGTTCTTGTGATAAAGTTGGGTATTTTTTCAGTTAAATCGAACATTGGGGTCACAGTTCAAATAATGTGTGGGATGTATATAATATGTTACAAGTTACTTTTCTAAAGAATTAAGACAAAATTAAAAAAACAAATAACAAACATTAGGAAAATGTAATATGAATACATAAAAACTATGATGAAATTGTGCAAACCTATGTTTTGTTTTACGTGGCTATGTACTGTAAAATTAGGAGTACGAATATAAAACGTTCTGTTTTAACAGTTTATTTTAAAGCTTTCGAATGTTCCTTTAAATTTAAAGTTAACTATACCAATACCACGGACTTACATAAATGAGCTTCTATTTACATGATAAAGGATGAATTCCACCCCTTCATTGAAGCCTTATTACCGTATGTCAAATCATTCTCATACTCCTGGTTCAATCTGCAAGCTGCAAAGCGAAAGTACTACAAGAAGCACGAGAAGAGGATGTCCCTTGAGGAAGAAAGGCATTGCAAAGACGAGTTGCAGGTATGTTATGATTAGGTTATGAGAAGCATTGCAGGTTCACATCCCTTCCAAGTGCAGAAATTATTTAATATCTTTAATCTCTGAAAATAATAACTTTTTTTAGGAAAATGTATATTTCTATCTGTTTTTCCCCATGAAAGCTATAGGATATAGTTCTGAGACTAAAATTAAATAGAAGATATATAAGTCAATTACTGCCTAACTTTGATGGCACTGATAAGTTTATTTATTTCGAAAACCAACACTTGTCTCGTTTTGAAACCCTCATTTCAGGCGATTGTTCCAACGACAGCTATTTGACATATCGGTCCATATTTAACAGATTCCGACTTATTTACAGCGTAAAGCAATATTCATCCGCTTTTTTGTTTAAAGTAAGGAAAGTTATCTAGAATACGGGGTCATTTTAGTTCACTTCGACGGGGCTCCAACTCATAGTGACCCCAAAATAATAGTGTATAAATAGGTTGACTTTGTGGGCCAGAACCAGAGGTGTTTTAACGTCTAGGCTTTTGAATATAGTGGATGCTAAAACCGTGCTCCACGATAATGTGGAGATCTAAATATCATCTTTTAATTCCCGGTTTTACATATAAATAAGTTTTAAGTTCTCCATGACTTACTTGGTGTCTCAATCCATGCTTGTTTTTTGCAGAATGAGAAAACAGAAGTTAAGCAGAAATGGGCCTCACGTCTTCTGGGAAAATTGAGAAAGGATATAACACAGGAGAGTCGTGAAGACTTTGTTCAGTCCATAATTGGCAAACGAAAGTCCATCTGCGTTCTCTCCAATCCCGACCAGAAGGGTAAAATGCGACGTATTGACTGCCTTAGGCAAGCCGATAAAGTGTGGCGGTTAGATCTTGTTATGGTCATCCTTTTCAAGGCAATTCCGTTGGAGAGTACAGACGGCGAAAGGCTGGAAAAAAACCCTGAGTGTCTGCACCCAGGCCTATGTGTAAATCCCTATCACATTAATGTCTCTGTGCGAGAATTAGATTTATATTTGGCAAACTTCATAAACACTCACAATGAAAACTCTCTACTAAGTTCTCGATCACCCCATGTTCCAATATTCGCCCAAAATCGAACGGGGGATAGAAAAGACAACAATTTAGATGATATTGATAATGAAGCTAAAGGAATCCGACACAATCCTTATAATGGTGTTGCCTGCAATGATATTATCCTTGCAACCGGTGTCTTTTCGTCACAAGAGCTTTGGACCCTCTCCAAAGGTAGAGTTATTACGGCAAAGCATATATACAAATATTATACTATCCATTGTATTTTTTCGATTACTTTTAGATTCGATAATGGATGAAGTCGGCAACAACAGTTTGCAAACCAACATTATAAAGCGGGAGAACGTGACGGCTACCTATGACTGCCACACATATCAATTGACGCCTGATTCCCCTATTCCTATTTCGCAAACGCACATTCAAGCCCAGGTGCAAAACCAGGGCGGTACTATTGTCTCACATCCAATTCCAACTGATTATAGCAGTGAGTATTGGGTAAAAGATACCCCTGTTCAGCAAAAATTACTTATAAGTTCAGAGTTCGTTCATACAGTTGGATACGGCAACATAAATCGAAACGGTATTCTACGTACTGTCGTGTGCGCTTGACTGATTCTCTCGTTTTAGTTTGCTAAGGTGGGGCCTGTGAGAATTTTTAGGGAGTTCTAACCCAATTTTTAATTCTTTATAGCGTTTTTCGATTGTAGGAGTCTAAATCCAACTCCGATTGGTGGAAGTTCAATGTAAGATCTTTTTCCGATCGTTTAAATTTATCTTATCTTATATATAGTTGTTGAAAATTCTATGACAGTGTAGTGCTACTTAGAGTGCTTATTGTCCTCTAGGTGTTTCTCCTTATTCTATATAGTGATCAGGCTTCAGTACAAACCACTAAGCAATAACCGATCCTCCAGTGTCCACATCAGCGATCTCCATTTTGTTGGGTAATATAAAGTTGTCAAATATCTCCCTTCCGCTTTTTTGTCTTTTGAATTTCGCGGCTATGTACAAAGCGCTACAGAGTTCGTATCTGGCAACACTATACATAATATCGATGTCACGAGATGCCATATGCCGGTCTAGCTCGAAGTATTCTATGATTTGATCGGTATTTGTCGTCACAGGTCTTCCGCCGGCTGGCTTATTCATGGTGTCGTTTTTACCGGCTCTGACTCGTCGAAACCATTCCTCCGCGGTTCGAAGTGTAAGAGTACCATCCCCCAAAACACCATTAATCTCACGGAACGTTTCTCTAGCGGATTTGCCTTTAACGAAGGAAAACTTTAAATAGCGCGAATTTCGGCGTTAGTGAACTCCATGTCTTTAGCTGTTGAACGCAATATCCAAACTAATAATGCATAGCGTTGTTTGTAGGTTATGTCAAGATCTTTCAAATTATGTATAGTGCTGCCAGATACGAACTCTGTAGCGCTTCATACATAGTCGCGAAATTCAAAAGACAAAAAAGCGGATATAAGGGAGATATTTTACAACCTTATATTTCCGGTAATTATTTTTTCAGTAGATAGTTTCTCTCGATTCACAAATTTTAGTTTCTTAGCTGAGCAAATTTGCAGTGGCAACAACACACAGCGCAATATGAACATTTATTTTTAATGTTCGAAATTAACTGAATTACTTCTGCATCTCATTTGAAACCAGATAAGAGGTTTGCTTTGATATCCCGAAGGCTGACGTTTCTCATCGTATATTCTAATATATTTATACATATGTATATACTCGTATGTACATTATGTATATAAGGTTGTAAGATAACAATTTCTATCTGTGTGTACAGTGTCGTAATGAAAGTATTACGTCATACAAAACTTCAGTATAATAGTAACCTCTAGAAGCAACTGAGTTGCAAGCTAAAAATATAAATAAATATGTATATATAATACATGTATTTACGAGGGGCTCCGGTTCCTGTTCGCCTGCTTCACTGCCCAGTGTGCGCCGGAACCTCTTTCTTAAAGTTTTTGCTTTTTGATACAAAAGGTTCTTAATTTTCTATCTTTTACGAATATGAATCAATGTGAAGTTTTTGCAAAATTTAAACAGACCACATATTGTATAACTGTCCACGTGAAAAGAAGAAGACTACCCGAGCCCTAATTCACACACTTAGCGGGTATAAAAGTGCAAACTTACTAAGATGAAGAGCTCGAAGCTTTAAAAGAATAATTTCTTATTCCTGCTGCAAGAAAGCAGCTCCAAGCAATTCGAGATCAGGAGATTTAAAAGTTTTGAAAAATGCCACTGCCAACTTTGTCTTATTCTGGGTTACTATTGACCTGGCAAAGCGAATACCTTAAAACTCGACCTTAAACAATGATATAAGCAGATAATGCAGCTGCAAAAGAATTCTCTTCGAATTCTGATGGGCCTTTTCACCGGCCATTGTAGACTTATTGGGCACTTAGGCAAACTAACATAAGGATACCAAGCAACGAGGAATGCTGTTACTGCGAACTAAGGACTTAAACGGCTAAGTACATAAATTCAACATGTCCAGTGCAAAGATTTGGAGGCTCCGCCTTATTCACTGGCATGCCCTTTAGTGGCCGGGATTTGCATGTTCAAAGCAAATCTTTCGATTGTGCTCAAATTGGAGACCTCCACAGCGATCTCTGATTCATAACAGTGCAAGTGTGAACAACGTTATCGCAGCGTCCCCTGGGAAATCAGTCAAGCAACCCGCTATGTAAAAAACACCACCAATGAAGACCAAAACATCAGCCTCGGAAAAACTACAGGAAATGATATGGAGAGCACAAGGTTGCTCTAACCAAAAAAGCAGCGATATGTACTGCAGCTGCCATGCGAAGTCCCGCGAATTCGGATACGGACTTGGAGTTAGCCGGTGCTTCGCTACCATGTCTCTACATTCACTTCATACAAACCTTGTCAATGCTAAGTTCTTCAACGTTAGTCTGAAACGCACATGCCCCGACGGAGAAAAAGGATGGTGCCGTTAGGGATGGGTCCTACACGAAACGTAAGGATGCATACGACCGCTACCCAGCTCACAAAGCGAAAATTATCCTCGGGAACTTTAATGCGAAGGTTTGACTGGGACTCATCTTTGGGCCCACCATTGCACAGATCAACCGCCATGAGACCTCCTCGAATAACGGTCTCAGGCTGATCGACTTCAACACGGCGCGAAAGATGATAGTTAGAAGCATCAGATTTATTTGGTCCTATGACTGTCCCCTGTTCAAAGAACACAAAATTAGACTAATCCCGTTGTGTTCGACGGAAGGTAGGCCTCAAGTGTGCTGGAGTGTGCGGAGTGAACATCGACTCCGACTATGGATGCGGTTTGCCATGCGAAAAACGTACATTCCTGCAGACAGCAAAAGCATACTCATCTCATCTTTCGGAAATGCTCCGCCAGCCCGACTCCTTACCTGAAGACGCAGACAGATAATGCGCACACATATCTCACACATTCGCCCGACACTGAAGGAGGTTCGCAATGCGAGCGATGCAGAAAAGCTACATAATAAATTGGAAGGAGAAAAGGCGTATTTTCAGACGGAAGAAAGGGGAGCACGAGATGTATCGAGACAGGAACGAGGTCCATGAATTCTCCCAATGGGTCAATAGTATGTCCCAAGATTTTATGACGGGTGCACTCACATTTCGAGACGAAAATAAAAATCCGATTACTAATGGATACGCTGTGATTATGGATTGAGCATTTCTCCAACAACATCAAATTTCAATGCCATCAATCGTCGACGATGTGGATTTTCCACCAAAATGTGGTCAGAGTCGCAACAATGCGACCCAATAACAACAAAGCAGCCGGAGCCGATGGCTTGCTTTCTGTTAAAATTTCATGAAATTTTATCTAGCCTTTTAGATGGCAAACGATTATATATGTATATATGATATATATTTTAATATTTTTTAACAAAAAGTTTAAGTCAGATTTACAGATTTCTTCTTTCTTGCAGTTGATTTTGTGGATCAGAATCAAAATGCAAAAATCTTGCCTTTATCAGATTCTCCTATTAATGGATCTACGAATGTCTGCAAGATCACCCAGAGCTCTTCGCCGCCAGTTATATCACGTACAACAACTTCAATCGCAAGTGTTGAAAATTGCACTGGTGCCGCATTTTCGGTAATACTTAAATCGTCCGCGACAAGTAATATTAATTCAAATGGCGAGACGACAGATTCAGCGGTCTCTCCACAGCGATACACTCCCCTTAATAGCAGGGCTGGCACATCGCAAATTCGTTCGGCTGATGGTAAATTGAAAAAAAACTATAAAATATTTAACCTATTTACGAAACATTTAACCTATTTATAACATTTAACCACGTAACAACATTAATTTTTCAGCAATTCTACATCACAATTGCTCTACATTGCTGGCTAGCTCTGTTAGCCCGGTTAACGCACTCTACTACCCGCAACACAGCAGCCCTCGTTTGGCGGATCAAGATCAGTTGTTACAACAGCAACAGCAACAGGAAGCCGATAAGTTTGCAACGGAATCCCATGACATATCAGATTTTGTGACGTATGTATGTCAGGACTCTGCCTCTTCTACCTTGGAGAATGCTACTTTTCACACCCATCCGCATCAGCTAGCTCCGCACAGCCACTCGCTTGCCCATCATCATACGTCGTCACACTATCATCAAATACATCAGCAGCTGCGGGGTGCGAAGGTACCCCAAGGTACCCCCTATCACAATACTATGTTACCGCCAATGTTACCACCAATGGCTCGTCCCGTCGCTATCATACGCACTAGCGGAGATCTTTCGATGGTGCAATCCACTGATAAGGAAAGCGACATCAATGAGGAAACCCGTAACGTTACAGCAACCATTGGCGGCAATAACAGCCCAATTGGATCTGATGCAGCAGACTCTATCGCCAGTTCGGAATGTACCACACTTGTTACCAGAACACCTCCGCTGCCCCACACCCATGGGCAGAATCATCCTGCATCCAGTCCTCAGGTACAAGCACGATGTAAAATGCCGACGATTGCCTCAAACTCTCTAGCGCGAATCGCCACCCAAATGTATCCTTCAGCTAACGGTAGAGAGTATTTTAATCATTTCCACACCCAACCGACATCTGTAAGTATAATTTTCTTAGATATGATATTAATAAGTAAAAACAAAAAACCATAAGACCTCCGCTTAGTTTCTATGACAACTTTAGCTCGGCTACAACTGCAACCATTTCTCCAACCAAATAATTTAACTATCTAAACAGAGCTGCTTGTAATGATGAAAATACTTTCTTCTTAGACTGATTCGAAAACCCAATTTGTAACAAATGCCCTAAACAAGCAGAAAAAGAGGCATGAAACAAAGTATTGTATATATTGAAACATTCTCTTTACTTCTCCGTAAACGAACGGGATTTTTTGCGCTTCGAATATTTCGAGTTTTCATTAAAAACAACCCTAATTCATTAAGCTATCACGCTTTGCCGATTTCTCTGCTGCACAATTGTTGCTTATCTACATTCTGCCCTTTGCGCGCGCTATTTTCTTTCTCTTTCGCACATACCTTTTCTTATTGTTTTTGTTTGTTTCCTTGTTGGCTGTTTTTATTTGATACAGAAGGTGTCCCCTATAAAGGACGTTATAATTTTTTTTAATAAATCCTGCCCTATTCAGGTGACTGCCGCCCAGGCAAGCATTTCAAATAGGCTAGTACACGTAGTATACGCGGAGTGTGTCGGTTTTACTAGGCCGACGGCTGATGCCGTAGCCAAGCACACTGGGTTGCGTTATTGCCAAGATATGTGTATGGAGGTGGAGAACGAGACTTCTTCGTTTATGCGGCAATCCAAGAAAGAAACAAATTTTTTTTTTGTGATATCACATTAAATGATGTTAAGGCTTATATCAAAGCTAAAATTCAAGCAGCGAACTTTAAAGTGGAAACAAATTAAGTTTTCTTATGAGAGTGACATATCATCCTTCAAAATAAGTGTTTCAAACGAACTCTTTGGCTTTATATGCTCCGCTCAATGTTTGGCCGGAACAAATAATGGTTAAAGAGTTCGAAGCAACGAAAAAGAAAATTTGCCCACCGATTAAGCTTCCTTTGTCTCCTTTAGCAACAGCCCAAGCAATCTCAAACAAAAAAAAAGAACAAGCTCCTCAACTCTTTCATATCAAGAGGTTTTTTTCTCAAATTGTTGTGTTTAATGATTTGGTTAAACCCGGAGATCCTAAACTCCAAAGTCTTTCCAAATACAAATAAGTACAGGTGTGATCGACCTGACCGACGTGGTGGTGGAGTTCTTATTGCAGTAGATTCCACCATCAGCTCAAAACATTTAGAACTAGAGATTCAATTTGGTATTGAATTACTCTGTGTAAAATTACACTTTCCCGTTTTTTTTGTTTCATTTTTATGTCTTTTGCTACATTTGTCTGCAATAAAGACTATATTTAATATGTTATCAGTCACTTTTCACTTTTCAGTCTTAGAAGACTTTTATATCCCAGATTGTAATAAGACAACAAGTGTTGATTCAAATTCTCAACTGCGCTCACGGCAACATGACTTTTTTGACGGTCTGTTCAATATGTCATTGTCAAAGGACAATCAAGCCATAAGCAGTAGTAACAGATCGTTAGACCTATGCTTTATCTCCGATCCATCTAGAGTGAGTCTAAACATGACTCAACCACTTTATCTTCCAGAAGATTCTTATCATCCCAATCTTTGATGTTGCATGTATGTATAAACATGAAAAACAGTGTAATCGTGTACGCTGCCTTAAAAATGCAGATTTCCGTGCATTTATCCAACATCCTCGAGTAAGCCGCCATGGTTTACAAAATTTAGTTATTTACAAAATTTAAAGTCAAGCTTTTTAAAATAAATGAAAGTATAAATTATTCAAATAGTTGTATAGTTTCGTTTTATCCATACAACATTCCAAGTTCGACTGGTATCTTCTTTCCCTTTCTAAACGAAATCTCACTGATCAAGGATCTTTCTTTAGTTAAGCCAGTTTTCTCACCAGGCCCTGGCGGTGTTCCCGCTTGTTTACTTCGTTTCTGCGCCAACTCTTTAAGAAAGCCATTGATCAAAATATTTTCGCTGTCCTTAGAAACTTCCTTTTATTCTTTTATTATTCCCTTGCTTAAAAAGGGCAGCTGTATAGTTTATCTCTAAATTGTCGGTTTTACCTAAACTTTTCGAGGATGCTATAGCTCCTTTCTGATGACTCTCATTCCCTAATTAAGTATAACAGGACTTTCGTCAAGGAACGGACAATGTGCTCGGGAACTGCGTGCAGATGCTTCCTCCTAATCCATACCAAGGCTGGACAATCACATAGTATGTATTTGGTGGTTTCGTCGTCCTCTTTACAGAGCCTGCACTCTGCATCCAAGGATAGACGCATTTTTGTGAGGTGATAGTTCAACAGATGGTGGCCACTAAGGTAACCAACAAGGAGATAGAGATCTCTCCTAGAGAGTGAATCTGTTCTTCGTTTAACCGAGGGATTTTTAAGCTCTTTAGCCTGCCTCATCTCTGGTTGGAAGAACCAGTATCGTTTGGTCAACCTATCTGCCCAGGTTTTCACAAGGGATGAGATGGTTGACCACCCCACGCCGCAGAGGGGTTCAGGGTAGTGCTGCACAAGAATCAAAGAAGAATCGATTAAATCGATTTTTTGACATTTGAGAAAAGAATCAATACATTTTTCAGAAAATCGATTAATCGAGCCAAAAAATCCAGGGTATGGCAATTTTTTCAAAAGAAAGCGAAAGACGGAAAAAGTGCGGTGTGTAAAAAAATGCAAAAAATATATGTAAAGCTGGTGGGAATACAACAAATCTATAAAACCACTTGAAACGCATGCACCCGACGCTTCAAGTGAGTGATCTCCCGTTTATAAACAAAAAGTATTAGGCAACCTTACACAGGAAAACCCAATTTGACAGATCATTAGCAAAATTTCTGGCAACAAGCATGCAAACATTTAGTTTGGTCGAAGAGGCATATTTTCAAAAATTCTGCGGACTGCTCGATCTTCTCTATGAATTGCCTTCAAGGACAACATTAAAAAATGTTCAAATGGAATCAAGATATGTAGACATGAAGGCTGCGTTGCAGTCAGTATTAAATACTGAATATCGATTATATAGATCTTTTCCCCCTAAAAGATCGGAAAAATCGATTCTGCCAAATATCGATTATTTTGCAGCACTAGTTTAGGGCCATGCAGGGGGGGCTGATGACCCCGCCCTCGCTAGTTCATCCGCTAGCTCGTTGCCTTGGAAACCAGAGTCTCCAGGTACCCAGAGGAGGGTAACTTTATTTCTATTGGACAGCCTCTGGAGGCAGTTCCAGCATTCAGCCACCATACGTGATCCTACTCTATTTGAGGAGAGGGCTAGTGTGGCAGCTTGGCTGTCCGAGAAGATGTAAATATTCTCTCCTCTGATCCCCTTCTCAATGATAAGACGACAGCAGAACTCGATGGCACTAATCTCGGATTGAAAAACCGTGGGCCACTTGCCCATGGCAATCGAGGTTTTGGAGTTGGGACCATGTATCCCGGCTCCAACCCCCTGATCAGTCCTTAACCCGTTGGTATACCAGTGTATGCCATGAGGGTCACTGATGGGGTTGCCAGCATCCCAGTCCTTTCGGTCTGGAATTAGGGTTCTGAATTTTGCACCAAAGAGGAGTTCCTTGGTCATAGAATCTGATATAGTGCGGATCGCTACGCCAGGAATGTCTTTGATTACGTTAGCATGCCCTGATTTGGAAGCTAGAAGCCCAGATTGGAGCTTTATTCTAAGAAGGCTCATGGCAGCAACTTCTTTTATACGGATATGCAGCGGAGTAACAGGTTCAAGATTGACTCCATTCCTGCTGTGGGACAGGTGCGAAGTGCACCCGTCAGAGAAAGGCACAGAAGCCTATGCAATTTGTTGTATTTGTTGATGGCAGTGACCTGTGTCACCTTTGGCCACCACACAATTGCAGCGTAGCTGACGATGGGTCTTATCATCATCTTAAATAGCCACCGGATAGTACAGGCTTTGAGACCCCAGGTTCTACCAAAAAATCTTCTGCAGGCCCACATGGCATGAGTTGCCTTTGATAGGGTGTTGTTTAGGTGGGAATTCCAATTTAATCTTTTATCAAGAGTAACCCCCAGATATTTAACCTCACTGGAAAGACCCACGGGAGAGCTGCCAATGTAAAATTAACCTATGAAGGGAACGTTAATTGCCTTTTGAGGATTGATGATTGATTGAACGATAATTGCCTTTTGAGGATTGATACTCAAAAGGCAATTATCGTTCCCTTCACTAATTCCATTGACATACATAGGTCAATTTTACATTGGCGGCTAACCGTGTTCAGAGCAGATTGCATCACTTCTGTCACGGTGTTGGCAAATTTACCGTTCACTACTAGAGCCAGGTCGTCAGCGTAGCCAATTGCTTCCACGCCCTGTTCAGCAAGATTATTTAGTAGTTCATTTACTACTAGAGACCAGAATAAAGGGGATAAGACCCCAACCCTGGGGGCAACCTTTAACCGCACTAATGGAAGCAGGCGTGGTGTCCAAGGTAGAGGAAATTATCCGGTGTTTGAGCATAGACTCAATCCATCGGATTAGAGGACGGGCAATATTTCTGCGCTCCAGCGCAGCAGATATAAAGCCGTAGCCGGTATTATCAAAAGCACCCTCCATATCAAGAATAGAGCACAGAGCAATGTTCATGGATACGAGGGCTCCTTCGATTTTAGCTACTAGCTGGTGAATGGCGACCTCCGTCGATCTTCCGGCTATATACACAAACTGCGTGTGATGCAGAGGATAGGTTCTCAGTACAGAGCACCGTATGTGCAGGTCCACGAGCCTTTCCTGTCTTAAGTAGAAAGGAAGTTAGACTGATCGGTCGATATGATTTAGGCTGGTCAGGGGGACGATTCCCCTGTTTGGGAATGAATACCGCGTTTACTCTCCTCCAAGAGATGCGTATGTACCCCCAAGCAAGACTAGCTCTAAAAAGGCCGACCAATGGATTGAGAACGTCATCATGACTTGCTAGATTTGGGTCATGTGCTACCCTGCGATCTTGAGTGAAAGAGCTATCTGCTCTTTTAAGAAGCCCTATACCATTAGACAACCCTTTGGTTGCCTCTGGCAGCGATTCAATGCTACCACAGTAGCTGCGCCAAATATCTCGTTTAGCACGTTTAATGTTTTTATTGTAGTTAGTTAGGGCGTCCCTATAGACGTCCCAACTGACGCGGTTAGATCTGGCCCTATTGAAAAGGCTTCTAACCTTCCTTCTTTGTGCAGAAAGTTCCTCGTTCCACAATCAGTTGACTTTTAAGGTCTTCTGAACAGAACTCTCCTCGAAGGATGTGATAAGCACATCTTGAAGCAGGTTGGCAGCAAGTTCTATCTCACTGATAGAATTTGGGTTGCGGATCAACAAGTCTGCTTTAAAAGCCACTGAGGCTTTAAAAAGTTCTGACGGATCTCGACTTGGCCAGGTAGGTCGAACCCGATGTGCTGATGGTCCGAAAAGATGGCTTCATCTGTGACCCGCCAGTTCACCAGTGAACTCCCAATAGAGTTACTGACTAAGGTAAGGTCCAAAACCTCTTCCCTAATGGCATTAATGAAAGTTGGCTTACACCCTATGTTAGCAACATCTAATTGACAGCTCAATAGATACTCTAAATGGGACTCACCACGTTTGTTTATATCGCTGCTTCCCCAGATCGTGTGATGCGCATTGGCATCACAGTCGATCACGAGCGGCTTGTTGTGTAGGCGGCAGAAATCCACCAGCCGCTGAACCTCTATGGGGGGAACGTCATCCACGTCGGCCGGGAAGTAGGCGGAAGCGATCACAACCTCCCGGACACCTTCAGCCGTGACCACCACAATAGCCGTTGCCACCAGGTCTCTGTGGATGAAATTAGGTAAAAGGAGGATGCCCTTCGGCAGTCTGGAGGAGTCTCGGGGGAGGTCGCCGGAGGAGCCCTTGCGGGGGGTTTCCGCACTGTGCTGGTGGTGGTTCTTGGATGGGCAACGGGGCGTCCGGTGCCAACCATCGGCCTCGTTCTGTCCGCTGTGGGCTTGGGGGCAGTCACCATGATGACTGGGGGTTTGGGGATGGGTTTGATCGGCGACACTGCAGCTACGGCGCTGGTAGGCGCCATGGGAGCGTTAGCCACTGCTGTCACGCCGGTGGAGGCCACAGTTGGAGAAGGGGAGGGGCACAGGGCAGGGGTGCCTTCCCTAACTAATCGCAAAACCATGTTCAGGGTCCTGTTTATCAACAACCTTATACAGGCCCTGGTAGGGCAGCCGCACTTCTCTGTCCCTTGCAGAAGTACTCGTTACTACCTTCCACTTATTCTTCCTTATTGTTGATCGATCTTTACACTGCACGATCCGTTCAGTGTTCTATGTTCGGACTACAATTAACTTCAACACGTCATACCTAGAGCTAACTCTATCGCTGCTATGAAGCCTTTAATTCTTGCCTACCTAGCACGTTATTAGTAATTAGTATAATCTTCTTCGATATTCCTATTCTATTTTTTTTCTATTTGCATGCCGAGTTCTATCGTATCATCTATTTAATTTTTCTATCCCTATCCCTCTATCCCTCCTTGCGTTTCTATACGCATTTCTACCGCGTTTCCGTGTCGTCCGCTATACGGTGCCGGTGCCTCTCGGTCAGTTAGGCGGGAAGTGGACTTCGTTTGGGTTTCGCACATAACGAGCATCGGCTTGGTTTCGTTGGACCACTTGTTAATCAATTTAAAATGAATCCCAAAATTTAGATTTATCAAAACTAATCCTCATTTGTCAATATCCTTTATATAAGTTTTCAATGAAATAGGAAAAAAGTTATAAAAAGTTTTATGAACCAATCTAGTAAAACAAATGAGATTTAAAGACAGAGTAGTTGATGCTTCAGAAATGCTATCAGAAATGAATACAATCACGCTTTAGTTCAATCACTTAGGATTTACCAAGATATCTTATACGATAGTATCTATTCTTTTGTATCTATTGTTTTTTGGTATTTTTGCAGCTGCTGGGGTATCCTGCTTCTATTTCTACAATGCAGGGTGTTATTAGTCCAACAAACCTTAGCCTTTATTCAACACCAACAATGGCTGTGAGTTCGGCACACCGTTCGAGTGGCCGATCCAAATGGAACATGACCATAACCGAAGACGATTTTAACCTAATTCCACACTCTGCAGCTAGTACAAATATAGAAAACGCGCAAGTTATACTGATGGAAGATTGTAAGTGCAATAACGAAATAGTTTAATATAAACATCGTACTAAATTATAAAACAGACTGTATCTGTGATTAAAATTCAATATTTAGATTCAGACCCATTAAACAACTCTACTTTAGCCATGTCTATCCATCTGTCGTTTGTAACCGCTCTAATGTTTAAGTCTTAGGCCTAAGTTCATGGTGATAAGAGGGTGGAACAAGCGGTGGACGTAATATCCGCAATATAGAACCTTGATCTGTGTATGGTATCGGAGGCTTTTAGTTTTTATACCCTTCGACCATTACAAATAGTATACAAACTTTGTGCTAAAATTGTGATCTCAAGTTGAACGGTCGTCTTTTTCACTATCTCCAACAAGTGTCACAAAACAAATTCTGCTTATCAGTGTTTACAGTTAAGCTCTTTTCTTGACTGTGCAAACAAAGAAACAAGTTTCAAGAAAATAATTGTAGATCGCGATACGATGGATGAGAGGGATCCCAACAAACGCCAAAAGGTAACGTGCTGAACCAAAAACAATCACCGAATTCAACAAGTTCAAAATACAATGATACCGATAAACAATTTAAAACATCTTCATATGCCAACAAAAAATCATTGATTATACTTGCGATGGCGGAGTTTTGTTTTGCCGCACACTAAAAGGTGATGACCTTTTGGTTAAAACTAAAAGCACTTTGCAAGCCGAAAAACTACTCAAGATGTCCAACTACACTAAAGATATCTCAGTTACTCCCTCGGAACATCCCACGCTTAACTCATGTAAGTGATTTATGTATTGCAATAGCCTTCACGGTAACACAGAAGAAATAATACAATCCGAACTCAAATTGCAAAATGTCTCTAGCGTCATAAAAAAAAATGCGCCACATTGACGGATCATTGGCGGAAACTACTTTACATATCTTAACATTGTCTTCAACGATTCTCCCACAACATATTATGATTGGATATGAGAAAGCTGCTATACGCTCATACATTCCAACCCCTCAACGATGCAACAACAGTTACCGTCTTGGCCAAACCTTTAAAGCCTGCAGAAATGATAAAGTCTGCGCTAAATGCGAGGATAACTACCACTTAAATGATGAAATAAATGAAACTTGTCTCAAAGATATTAAATGTATTAATTGTTAAACATCTAAGATAACTAGTAATACTCACACCTCAAATGTAAAGAAATGTCCTATATACATTAAACAACAAGAAATTATAGCTATTAAGACTAAAAAATCACTTAACTGACCGTCCACCATACTCTGAAATATCTAAAAATACTACGCCAGTAAAAAAAATCGCAATCTGTTAAAATTAAGTGAACATTAGTAAGGCAAAACCCCAAAATCATTGACTATAGCGACTCAAATGATCTCGTAACAATTGTTCCTAATGAAGCAAACAAAAAACCAAATTCTGTAAAATCTAAAGTTCAAGTCCTAAATCGCTCATTATCTAAAGACAACTACAAATTTTATAATCGCAAAACAAATTTGAAAAATCATAAAAAATTATGTTTGATGACAATTCTATAGACTGCTCCGAAAATATGGAGTGTCTATAATAATTTTATTCTAATCCCGTGTAACCGGCCGACTGACTGGGGAGTGCATCCTACACAACCTAATTGGAAAGATGGGTACCTCAGTCAGTCAGCCGAGAACACATTGAAATACAAACAAAGTTACTGTAAAAATACCACTCTGTACAAAAACTATCGTTAACCATAGTTCTTCTTTAAACTAATTATGTCCTTAATTATTATTTAGTGGAATATCCGTGGCTATATAAACAATTACAGTGAACTACAAATTATTATAAAAAAAAATTATTATTATATTATACCCCTACAGGAAACCTACCTCCATTTCCTAAACAATATACCCATGCTCATTAACTACACTTTGTATTCCAACAACTACTCGCGATCTTATGGAGGCGCAGCAATACACAACAACAATCCAAAACTATTCATCCACTTTACCAAATGACTTTGACGCCACGGGAATTGAAGCTCACCCTATTAAAAAACGGAAAATAATTTCAACATGCTCATATTGTGATTTTAACAGCTGGGGTTTCATATGGGGTTAGCCCAAAAGCAACCAGAGGGGCAAAACACTCACCGAATTTATTATTTATTCTAACTTTAGTGTTTTAAACGATTCTGTGCTATATCTCTAAGTTAGCCATTGCTCAAACTATTTTCGCTGTCTTTAGAAACTTCAGTCTTTCCTTCCATTTGGAAGGAATCTTTCATTATTCCCTTGCTTAAAAAGGGCAGCAAGTCTGATGCATGCAATTATAGAGGTATCTCTAAATTGTCGGCTATACCCAAACTTTTCGAGAATGTTATAACTCCTCACTTGCAACATTTCTGTAGATCCGTTATCTCACCTTTTCAACACGGATTCATTAAAAGTCGTTCTACTACGACAAACTTGCTTGAGCTGACATCCTTCGTGGTAAAAGGATTTCAGGAATACTATACTGATTTCAGTAAAGCTTTTGACTCAGTGAATCATTCCCTTTTGGCACATAAGCTTGACCTTCTAGGGTTTTCACCAAAACTACTTAGTTGGATTGTAAGCTATCTGACTGACAGAACTCAAAGAGTCCTCTTTAAAACCACCCTTTCAAACCCAATTCATGCCACATCTGGTGTTCCTCAAGGGAGTCATCTTGGTCCCCTACTTTTTACGCTTTTCATCAATGACCTTCCTCTGGTCATACGTAACTCCCGTACTCTTATGTATGCGGATGATGTTAAGCTTTGCTACCAATTTAAAGACTGTCACTCAAACTTACAAACCGACCTAAACAGTTTCAACTCTTGGTGTTGTGCCAATTTCTTAAACCTGAACAGCTCTAAACGCAAGCTGATGACATTCTCTCGAGCCAGTCCGAAGTTTGCTTCTTATACTCTTTGTGGTTGTGCCTTGGAAATAATCACCTTAGTTGATGATCTGGGGGTCCGTTTGGACCGAAAACTAAAGTTTTCAAGTCATATAACTAATATGGTCAATAAAGCCATGGGTGTCCTAGGCTTTATCAAGAGATGGTCTAAGGAGTTCGACGATCCTTATATTACAAAGACCCTTTACGTTTTACTTGTTCGTCCTATTCTCGAATACGGTTCATGCGTATGGTGTCACCAGTACACTATTCATAAGGAACGCATCGAATCTGTACAGAGGAATTTCTTACTTTTTGCCTTACGCGGCCTTAACTGGGATGAAAATTTGAGACTGCCTTCCTATAATAGTAGACTTCTGCTACTAAATCTGCCTTCCATAACTAACCGCAGAACCATGCTAGGGGTCGTATTTATTAACAACCTTATGCAAGGTGACATTGATAATGAGGCCTTGGTAAGGCAGCTACACTTCTCTGTTCCTTGCAGAAATACTCGCTATTTCCTTCCATTAACACTTCCTTATTGTAGATCGAACTATGCACTGCATGATCCTTTCAGGGTATTATGTTCGGACTACAATAAGCTCCAACACGTCATAGCTAGCACTAACACTATCGCTGCTATGAAGTCCTTAATTCTTTCCTATCTAACACGTAATTAGTAATTAGTATTAATCTTCCTCGATATTCTATTCCTATTTGCATGCCGCGTTCTATCGCCTCTTCTTTTTTAGAATTTCTCCTCGCGTTTATATTCGCGTTTCTATCCGCGTTTCTACCGCGTTTCCGTGTCGTCCGTTATGCGACGGTGCCTGTCGGTCGGTTAGGCGGGAGGTGGACTTCGTGTGGGTTCCGCGCGCAACAAGCATCGGCTTGGTGTCGTTGGACCACTTGTTAATACAGTCATTGTATTCAACGTCCAATATTAAAAAAAAAATCACCCACTCATATTTCTAATCATATATCGACGTCTCCTCCGTTCTCCAGATATTATTCAGTGACAGATTTGAAACGACTTGACATCCTTATCACACTCTCTACTTCTAATAAACAACGCTCATCAAAAAGTAAACCTATTTTTAAAATTAACTTTACTGATTGGCATAACTTTAAAATTAAAACTAACTATTTCAATATTTGTATACCTTTTTCCAAAGTTAAAGTTATTTTACAGAGTAAAGTTATTTTGGAATGGTGTCCAAAAACTACAATAATCAAAAATAATAAAAGCTTCCCAAGGTGGAATCCAAAATTACAAGCTCTCAATCGCGAGATAAAACAAGCGGCAAATAAATTAGAAAAATACATTACCAATGAGAACATAATCCATTTTCGTAAGACTGCAGCTAAATTTAAAAGATAACTTTAAATAGCCAAAAAAGAATCTGTCAAACAATTTACGTCAACCATTAATCCGCAATCAACGTCTAGAAATATTTGTTCTAATATTAGGACATTTTGTGGTCTGCACATTAGAAAACACATCCATGTTATTAATTGCTCTGAATTATCCTCTCCTTTCTGCAATAACAAAACAGTAGCCAAAACATTCGCGAATTTCTGGTCCAACCAATCAAAAGATCTTAATTTTTCTCCTACATTTATAATAACAAATACAACAAATCATATCCATAGCATGTCCTTCTCGGTGAGCACAACAAATCAAATCTGACATCTCCCAAACTAAATTAGACTTTGCAATATCTAGCCTAAAAGTTCACATACCTGGAATTGACCGAATCTCTTATCGAATGATGGTGAATGCCTCGTTAGCTATGAAAACACGCTTTCTTAATCATTTCAACAACATATTTCATTGTCATATTCCACAAAAATATAAAACTCAGACAAAACCTCAATCACTTCCAATAGAACAATCTGTCTTAACCCTAAATTATAGCCAAAAAGTTAAAGTGGGTTGTAACAATAAACAAACCTATATGGTACACAAAAACCTAGTAGGTTTAAAGAGATGAAGGTCCGTTTTAGATTATCTAGCTTGTATAGATAATATTATAACAGAAATTTAATAAGTACGAGGGTCGTTTGATAAGTCCGTGACTTTTTGTATTTGCCGCGCACCTGCTCTAATAAGTTCAAGCACTGCTCCTGTCAGCAGTTATCGATTAACAGCTGACTGGTAAAATATTTTTAGAAAGCTGCGTTTTTGGTTTGCGTTTTATAGGCATTGAAAGCAGACGATCTCGTGAATTTTAACGAAAATGGAGATCGAGATCGTCTGCTTTCAATGCCTATAAAACGCAAACCAAAAACGCAGCTTTCTCAAAATTTTACAGTCAGCTGTTAATCGATAACTGCTGACAGGAGCAGTGTTGTATTTAGAGCAGGTGCGCGGCAAATACAAAAAGTCACGGACTTATCAAACGACCCTCGTATACACAGATGGTTCAAAAATTGTAATTTATTCTGACTGCCTATCGTCACTCCAGGCCATTGAAAACAGTTTAAACGTCACATAACATATGTACTACCCTACCACAACAAGAACTTTATTAATGTCCTTTTACCCTAAGATATTATAACTTTGGGTACCGGGACACAAAAGTATAAAAGGAAATTAACTAGCCGACTACCTTGCTTAATTAGCACCTAAATTTCCTCTAATATTCATAGCTTTAAAACCTGGGACTTTAATTGCGCCATCAAAATAAGACAATAGCAAATTAAATCGACTTAACCAAACATCTAAATGGTATCAAAATATAAATATAAAAATCAAAATAAAATTATAATGTAAGCCACAATCATTATATAAAATACATACAACATGATACTATCCCAAGAAACATTCAAACCAAATTTATTAGACTTTGACTTAAACATACTAACATTACTCACGAACATTACTTTAATCATAATATAAACTACAATGTACTGTCAACACAATACTTCTCCAGTAACATTAGAACATTTCGTACTTACCAACGCTCAAAATTCTTCAGAACAACTTCCCCCTAACGCTCCTTTCCAGTCCAACAAATTCAAATATATTAAAAATGATTAATTTTTTCAAATCAACCCTATACTTTCACAAAAAAAAATAGATAAATAAAAAAGGCAAATATAAATATATATATTAAGTTATTAATGTTAAAAAATCTTATCTCAGAATTTTATTATACAATCACAAGTAGCACAAATTACTTTGTAATTTAGCATTATATAAATAAACTAGCTGACCCGATGGACCTCGTCCCACCTAGCCGTGATTCAATTCATGCTGTATAAACAAAAACAATTTTTTTCTCTGTGTAGCATGAAAACAACTATTATTGAAAACAACTATTATTATTAAGTGTGTAAGGATGTGGTATATCAGTGAGAGGCGTGGATCGCTATGCACGAAAAGGGAATATGAAAATAACATCATACCGAACAATAATTTGTTAAATTCCTTGTAATTTATTCTCATAATGCTACATGGAAAAAAAATTGAAAACAAAAAAATGTTGACAAAAAAACTTGACGAAATAAAAAAATGTTGGGGGTGGACAACCCTTATCAGTTAGGGGTACGAAAAATAGATGTTAGCCGATTGCCAGGCCTACAGAATATACCCTCCAAATTTCATCAAAAGCGTTCAAGTAGTTTCGGAGGAGTTCGGTTACTAACAGTCTGACAGCAGAAGGGTGGACAACCCTTATCGGTTAGGGGTACGAAAAATAGATGTTAGCCGATTGCCAGGCCTTCAAAATATACTCTCCAAATTTCATCAAAATCGGTCAAGTGGTTTCGGAGGAGTTCGGTTACTAGCAGTGTGAAAGCAGAATTTTATATATAAGATAAATAAAAAACTTTTTGCAAATGTATGTAAGAGGGAGAAGGGAGCGTGGGAAACCCCAAAAAGAATATATATTCTTGCTCTTGGATCACTGGCCGAGTTGATTGAGCAATGTTTGTCTGTCTGTTGGTCTTTCTTTGTGAACGCACAGATCTCAGCTATTTTAAAAGCTGGAGATAGCAAATTTAGCAGGCGAACCCTTGTGTACTTTATTTCAAATGTTGGGTGCCACACCCACCGCCCCTGAAAATCAATAATTTAATAATCGGTTTGTGACCGACATATAAAAGATAAAATATTAATATTATTATTAAGACCAATACTAAGCTAACTATAACACCTACGTGTCGTTAAATTTTCTATGAGAGCCAACAATAAACACAGACGTTATTAATACCACCTTGATCAAAAAGTTCCCGGAATCACCACCGTGTGGCGCTTTCAGTCACCCGATTTTAGTTCTCTTTTTTTTTTAGGTTGGCACAACCTTCATTGACATTCTATAAAATTTTCAGCTTGATAGTGTGACATTTGTAAAAGTGACGCCTAGTGACGGCTAAAAACGGAACGAATACCATTCAACAACCACCGAATTCTCCTGACTTGGCTCCCTGCGACTTTTTCCTATTCGGTCGACTCAAGAAACCGCTCCGTGGAACACGTTTCAGCACCCGGGATGAAATCATGGAAAAATCGAAGATGGCTTTGATGGTCATACCGCAAATTGAATATGAAAAATGTTTCAAGGATTGGATCAAGCGCTGGCATAAGTGCGTTGCAGTCGATGGGGAGTACTTTGAAGGGGACAATATCGATTTTGATGTATAATCTTGTATTTTTAATTTTCTGAATAAATTCCGGGAACTTTTTGATCAAGGTAGTAAATAAACCTTGTTCGCTTGGATTTTGTACCCAAAGCCTTTGACCAACATATGTTAGGGTTTAATTTTGTTAAGTTCATACACACTTGTGCTTTCACACTTCCAAATTTTTCTGGTCGATCAAGCTAAATTATTGGTTTTCGGGGGCGATGGGCGTGTCACCCAACATTTAAAACAAACCTTATCAACGTATAGTATACAGACATCTTCTCCAGTCTGTTACATTTTCTCAAAGTTTTGTGTCCATTTTCAATGGTTGAAAGGTATAAAAAACTATCAGCCTCCGATACATAATTCTTTTACCAAATTTATTCGAAAAATACTGTACTCATTTTTAATATTATTAAAACAGGACATCTTTTTATTATTATTACAGCTACAGGGCGCTTTACTGATGAATACCTGGCAAATTCAAGCCGATCCGACTATTCCTCTTGAGGCAACAACACTGCTACGCGAGCTTCGTTAGTATGTATGTACGTTTATTTATGTACATGCACACATACAAGTCTACAAAAATACACTATTAAAATAAAAAACAGTGTGCAATTAGTGTTGGGATTGGTTCAATTTTTTTCTGAAATCGATCGCTTTAGTTTCATAAGTAGATTTAAAATTAAATCGTTTCCAGCATTATGTTCAGCATAACAACACAAATAAGCGTATGTATGTGTGTTCATACAGAGTTTCAATTAATTTTTTGCAAAATTAAAAATTCAATATGTTCCAGTTAATTTAATTTTAAAGGAATTTTTTTATTAACATAGTTGGGATTTTCTAAAATATTTTTACTGCATTATTAATTAAGGAATTATGAACTAATTTGCACAACAAATACGTCAAATTCATGTTTGAACAAAACGAAACCAAACATAAAAAGAAAAAATCAGCTGTCAATGTATTCTTTGCAAAATGCAAATATTTTTCTAAAACTTACAATTAACAATTAAAACTATGGCTCTAAGACTATTGATATTTAGTATGGTGACCATTGGCATTTATAACTTACCTAAGACGCCTGGACATCGGCTAATTTCTCTATTGAGGTATTTTCAACCATTCCTCTTTAATAGCCTTAATTAGCACATTTTTGTTTGTTGGATTTCTTTTGGCCACCTTCCTCTTTAGCAACGCGCACAAATTTTCAATGGGGTTTAAGTCAGGACCCTGGACAGGCGAGTTAATGACTTTTACATCTGTGATGATGCAAATTATAATAATATAATATTCATTATTCTTTAACTAATAATAAAAAAAATAAAAATAATAAAGAAAATCCTTAATATGAATATAAAAAATTACTTTAAACGTATATGTATATTAATTGCATCTTTCCTTTTGCAAAGAATTAGTTGACACTCTTAACATACATTTAAAAAATATGACTGATGCTTGCTTATGCAATAGGCACTATTTTACGTTTATAATTTTGTACATTATGTGCAGATTTACATACTAGGTTTGCATGTTCTTATGTATAAATTTGTTTATCATTGGTCAAACGATATAACTATTTCATACATATGAACATGCATTTACACACTAATGGACATAAAATTGGATCCTACGTCTTCATACGAATATTGAAAAGTTAATTCACATACGCATATATATGACACTGGTCAACCTTTTCAGTACATGTTAGATTATATATTCATTTTCGTGCATAAGAACATATGTAATTACGTACATATGATTTCAATATTGCAAAGTTTCAAGGCCTAAAGACTCATCTGCAAATGTAGCTGAAAACATGTGAAAAAATACATAACATATAGTGTTCGTATATATTATACACATATGTCTGTATATTATATATATGTATATGAACCATATATGCAACTTTGAAGACTAAAACGTGTCAGACTAGTAATTTAAAACGAATGTATGTATGTAGAAATGTATGCATGTATAAAAATGAATGCATATAATACATTTATATATGTACACGTACATTCATATAGACATATACTTATGTCTTATATTAATATATTAATAGAACATAAAGGATAATTGTGACAATATTAGATATAGTAACAAACGTGACAAGCACATATACAATTATAATTACATACACACCCTCTAACACAATGTATTAGTTGAAAAGATTTATTAACACATACATATGTATGTACATATTTTCATAAATACGAGTTAAACATATGAATGTATATATGCATGAAATTAAATTCAAAACAAGAATGTTTACACTTATAAATGTAAAGTACTCAAATACAATACATTCAAATGCATCTACATATGGACATATGTATGTATGTTACAATGTTTACAGACTGGCTCGAAGTCAAAATGTATCTGACAATACTTAAGATACATACATACTTATGAATATGTGTATTTAAGATGGCTTAGTAAAACACGTAATATTATACAATAGCTATACCGCTTAGTAATTTGTTAGAAAATTAAATTTGAGTTTAAAGCTTAAAACCATTTTTAAACCGATTTGTCATAAGATTCGAGAGGACACTACATACATGTGTCTACACGTACATACACATATACATAGGAATGAGTATCAGTGCAGCCAATTAAGCTGTTTTCCCAGCATGACTGGCTCTTTTCACAATTCAATTACTCAAAATCAAACAAAAGTGCTCTATCTTGAATTTTTATAGAAACTGAATACAACTCAGCCTTTAATACCCTTCCAGAGGGTATAAATTTTAATGAAATTAGGTTATTCCTTGCTTAAAAGTACTGGCAGCAATGATGCGAGTTTCTGTGAACATATATGTATATGTAGGTACGATTTATTTATATCATACCCTTGCAAAGGGCATAGTTATTTTGTAAAAATATGAGCTAATTGTCAAGTAGATTGATTGTTCATGTTATAAGTCGAATTGTTTGTACCTATGTACATACAGTTCGAAAAGAGCAAAACATAAGATATAAATATCTTAATATTTATAAGCTAAAAAATATTGTTTTAATATAATTTTTTTACAATATTTATATTTCTAAATTTATCAGTTAATATGAATTAACATATATTTAATATCAATCGTCCGATAGTATTCGTTTATAAAACAGTCAAATTTATCAAACTGTTTTAGTCTATAATTAAAAAACTTGAAAGAAACAGCCTTTATTTCAGTACCAAGCTAAAACAACCAGAAAAGATTTATCCTATAATTTTATCTAAAATAGAATGTACTACTAATTTTTATATGAACAATCGTTTTCACCGTGGGTGCAAGGACATAATACCTTCGGCAAGCCGAACGTATGTAGCTTTACTTTGTGGTTTTTATATGATATTTCACAATTTTCCTCCATATCTACAATATAATTATATTATATTTAAAACAAAGGGCGTGTTCAAAAATGTTAGCAATAATTTTGTAAGTTACGAATTGGCTGTGAATATAGTCTTTTGCAAAAATGCTTATATGTATATACATACATATGTATATATTTATACACAGATATACACCATTATATGTACGAGTATATGATATATATTTTAAGTAAAAGAAAGCTTAAAGACGCCTGTGCTTTCAGTTAAGAAAAGTCGAATAATATTGTAAGAGTAAAAAAAATTAAAAAAAAATACACTTTGCTATTGGTCAGATTGTATATTTTGTTGACATAAAACGTTGTGTGTGTGTTATTTCGTAAGTATTAAAAATACTTACTCTCCAATAGATCTATTGCTCTGTCAATAAATTCGGGTAAGTATTTGCTGGGACATAATTTTACCAAACACAAAAAAAAACTGTCAAAGGACTAGGAGCAGGCTTGAATGTCCACATGTTTCACGAAGTAGACAACTTTATTCATCGTAAACTTATTATTTTTAACAAGTTAATAAATGAATAACTTAAATTTTGATCCGCCCCAAAATTTCTGCGTTTTAATTAGATTTTTAGATTTTGTAAAATCATTCAGATCAAACGTTTTGTACGTATTAGCTATGAATACAACGTTTGGTAAAGGTTAAATAGCTGCTTACATAATAATTTGTTCCTTTGATATGTAAGTTACAAATGCAAAGTTCTTTGCGAAGGAACATTAAATTAATATTTTTTATTTTAATTAGTTCTTCGTAGTACCTTTGGCCTTTATATCACTATTTATCCTTCTTGGTGTCGAATCATATAAATTCTGCAAACATTCATTTGTGATGTCTTCGTGCCATACTTTTTCTATGATTTCCCGTAATTAATTAGAACAACAACATCTCATTGAATTACTTTCGTGCTCGGAAATAGATTCTATGGAAGGCACAACTCCATCCAAAATAAAATTTTTGTATTTTTCTGCATTGATGACCCTCAAGCATTAAAATTGGCTCACATTTATATTTGGATATGCACCCCTATATCACAATATAAGATGAATGCTTTATGGTGGTGTATGCCTGACACTGCGGAAGCCATCGTGTTCAATAAGGTGGAATTTGGACTCATCTGAAAATATCACTTTTGACCATTCAGATGCAGCCCAATTTTGTTTTTCCCTTGCCCAATTTTACCGATTTTTCTTCATTCGACTGTTCAGAAGTGGTTTTTTTGCAGGTGTTCTTGAAATTAAGACCATTTTATTCAGCCGACGTTGTACAGTTCGGGTTGATATATCTCTTCCAAATTCTTGGTTTAGCTCGGATGCAATTTGTACAGCAGTTTTAAAACGGTCCTGCAGACTAATTTTTGCAATATAACAATGTTCCCGAGTAGGGGTGCACCTGGTCATTCCTAACCTTCTTTTCTATCGAACACCCCGGCCTCACGATATTTTTTTAAAAATCGACGCACTGAGCTTTCATTGCATTGTGTTGGAGCTGCAATTTCGCGATTCGACACATTTTGCTCAGATAAGTTTTAGCTTCTTTTTGCACGGTCAACTGTTCCCTTTTGGCATGATTTAAATTTATCGACGTGCGGCTTTTTTGTTGTCGCTGAGTGTATGTTCGATGATTAGAAGTATTTTTTTATGAGTTGTATATTGATTGCAAATTTCGGCGCCCACAACGTGAACTCGTTGATCGGCAGACTGGCGGCAACGCTGTTGTGTGCGTTCTGAAAAGTAATTTCGTGGAGAGGAGATGGTAAAGGTTAAATAACAGGTCGATTGAAAAGTCCTCCTTTTTCCAAAAATAGTTTTATTTTTTTATTAGTTCAGTATAGTTTTTTTTTTTGTAGTACGATTTTTCCTTTGCTTTAAAATATACCTCCGGCGATCGGATGCGAAAGCAATTTGAAGTCCAATTCATGGATTTTCGCCATCGTTTTCACTGACTTGTGACACGGTGTCTTGGTGAAGCATAACTAATTTTTCGAACAAATACGGCCGTTTTTTCGTCCTTCACACAAGCCAATAACTCTATGTAATAGCACTAAGCACTGAACACACAAAGACCTCAAACAGGGGGTAAATCTGTTATTGCTAGTTTTTCAATCGAAGTACCCCAGAGCCCGAAGCATTGAGATTAGAGACTTCGGCTGGATGCTCGGCTGGGGTACTTCGATGTTCGGCTCTTAGTACAAACAGCGCAAAGGATCAAAACTGCTTCAGTCGCACAACGACAGAGGAACGATAAGCATGCGCGTACTTCTTTGCGCTGTGCGATCGTTTCAATGTGTGCGTGCGTGCATGCACAAGCTCGCATATGAATGTATGCTGGCAGCCTGAAGTCAATTTTGTGTACCAGCCGAACATCGAAGTACCCCAGCCGAGCGCGCAGCCGAAGTTTCTATTCTCATTGCTTCGGGCTCTGGGGTACTTCGATCGAAAAACTAGCAATAACAGATTTACCCCCTGTTTGAGGTCACTATGTGATCAGTGCTTAGTGGTAATAATCACTGTTGATGGTCCATCCTTTTTCAAGATAATCAATGAAAATAATTCCACGCGCATCCCAAAATACAGACGCCATAACCTTGCCAGCCGATTGTTGCGTTTTTGCTCGGTTTGGACCGGGTTCATCATGTGCAGTCTACTCAGTTGACTGTTAATTGGACTTCAGAATGAAATGATAGAGCCATGTTCCATCCTTTTTCACATATCGACAAAAAAACTCGGGCTTATTACGCTTGAACATCTTCAAACACTGCTCCGAATCATCAAGTCTTCGTGGTTTTTGGTCAAAAGTGAGCTCGCGCAACACCCACTTTCTGCAGAGCTTTCTCATACCCAAATATTCGTGAATGATATAATGTACACGTTCCTTCGATATCTTCAGCTATTTCATTCAATTTCAGTTTAAGGTAATTCAATATCATTTTGTGGATTCTTTTTTAAGTTTTCGCCAGTAACAACCTCTTATGGTCGTCTACTGCGTTCACCGTCTTTGGTGGTCATTTCACTACGTCTAATTTTCCTGGGGCATGTTTTTGCATCAACTGAACTTTTTTCCTGCTAAAGCAGTATTTTATAAACACGCGAAATTCTTCTTTATCCATTTTTTTTTCAGAATAGCAGAAATAGCTTCAAACAAAATGCTATCACTCACAAACTAATCAACCGACAGCTTAAAATTTATACACGTGCTTTTTTAAAATGTTAGGGCTTACTAAAAATCATATGAATTTAATTCTTATTATTTAATTCAAGGTGAAAGAATAATTTAGAAGTCTCTTCTAGTCTTTTTACGGCATCTCTGACCTAATTTACTATATTTATTCAGAATCAATAGCCAAGTCGATTGAGCCATGTCTGTCCATGTGAATGAACACTTGGATCTCAGAAACTGTAACTGCTAGAGTCATCAAATTTTAGGTGTCTAAAAGTCACGCCCTCTCCCGCGTCTGTAAATCAGTAATAACTATTTAAAAACTACAATATAAACTCAACAATTTCAGTTGACAAATATATTGCCACGGGAGTTTTGTGTAAATTTTATTTTAATCGGAATATAAATGAATGAGAATTAAACTCAAATAACCGCTGAGTGAAAGTTGCAGACTTCGTTTCTAAAAGACTGTGTGCACATGAGATCAACTCTTAGGCGCGACAGGTGCAACTTTTCATTAAATTTATTTGTTTTGATAACATTTTAGCTGACTCGAGGTCAATATCGGTTCGATTTCTGCATCATAGCTTATCTAGTCGATATTATGCCAAACACAACAAGAACACTTGTCAAAAGACAAGGAGCGGGCTTGAATGTACAATTGTTTCACGAAGTAGCCAACTTCGATCATCAGCATTCATCGCTGACTAACTTGGTGATCGAAGATCTCCACATCTCCACACTGCTAGAACTCGTTGGGAATTCTAGTGGTGCGGAGGTGAAAACCAATTCAAAAAACCAAGTTTGTCTCTTATTGTTGTGTTTGGACTTAATACTGCACTGAATTCATCTACGAGAATTCCTGATTGCAGTTTGCACTTAGTTAAAAGGTGCATAAAGTTCTATTGGTGTAGAGCATTGTCCGGCGTGGCTACCGTTATTTGTAATAAGCGTGGCTTACGACCATCATCTGTTTAATAACATTTTAGCTGACTCGAGGTCAATATCGGTTCGATTTCTGCTTCATAGCTTATCTAGTCGATATTATGCCAAACACAACAAGAACACTTGTCAAAAGACAAGGAGCGGGCTTGAATGTACAATTGTTTCACGAAGTAGCCAACTTCGATCATCAGCATTCATCGCTGACTAACTTGGTGATCGAAGATAGTTTCATCTCCACACTGCTAGAACTCGTTGGGAATTCTAGTGGTGCGGAGGTGAAAACCAATTCAAAAAACCAAGTTTGTCTCTTATTGTTGTGTTTGGACTTAATACTGCACTGAATTCATCTACGAGAATTCCTGATTGCAGTTTGCACTTAGTTAAAAGGTGCATAAAGTTCTATTGGTGTAGAGCATTGTCCGGCGTGGCTACCGTTATTTGTAATAAGCGTGGCTTACGACCATCATCTGTTTAATAACATTTTAGCTGACTCGAGGTCAATATCGGTTCGATTTCTGCTTCATAGCTTATCTAGTCGATATTATGCCAAACACAACAAGAACACTTGTCAAAAGACAAGGAGCGGGCTTGAATGTACAATTGTTTCACGAAGTAGCCAACTTCGATCATCAGCATTCATCGCTGACTAACTTGGTGATCGAAGATAGTTTCATCTCCACACTGCTAGAACTCGTTGGGAATTCTAGTGGTGCGGAGGTGAAAACCAATTCAAAAACCAAGTTTGTCTCTTGTTGTTGTGTTTGGACTTAATACTGCACTGAATTCATCTACGAGAATTCCTGATTGCAGTTTGCACTTAGTTAAAAGGTGCATAAAGCTCTATTGGTGTAGAGCATTGTCCGGCGTGTCTACCGTTATTTGTAATAAGCGTGGCTTACGACCATCATCTGTTTAATAACATTTTAGCTGACTCGAGGTCAATATCGGTTCGATTTCTGCATCATAGCTTATCTAGTCGATATTATGCCAAACACAACAAGAACACTTGTCAAAAGACAAGGAGCGGGCTTGAATGTACAATTGTTTCACGAAGTAGCCAACTTCGATCATCAGCATTCATCGCTGACTAACTTGGTGATCGAAGATAGTTTCATCTCCACACTGCTAGAACTCGTTGGGAATTCTAGTGGTGCGGAGGTGAAAACCAATTCAAAAAACCAAGTTTGTCTCTTATTGTTGTGTTTGGACTTAATACTGCACTGAATTCATCTACGAGAATTCCTGATTGCAGTTTGCACTTAGTTAAAAGGTGCATAAAGCTCTATTGGTGTAGAGCATTGTCCGGCGTGTCTACCGTTATTTGTAATAAGCGTGGCTTACGACCATCATCTGTTTAATAACATTTTAGCTGACTCGAGGTCAATATCGGTTCGATTTCTGCATCATAGCTTATCTAGTCGATATTATGCCAAACACAACAAGAACACTTGTCAAAAGACAAGGAGCGGGCTTGAATGTACAATTGTTTCACGAAGTAGCCAACTTCGATCATCAGCATTCATCGCTGACTAACTTGGTGATCGAAGATAGTTTCATCTCCACACTGCTAGAACTCGTTGGGAATTCTAGTGGTGCGGAGGTGAAAACCAATTCAAAAAACCAAGTTTGTCTCTTATTGTTGTGTTTGGACTTAATACTGCACTGAATTCATCTACGAGAATTCCTGATTGCAGTTTGCACTTAGTTAAAAGGTGCATAAAGCTCTATTGGTGTAGAGCATTGTCCGGCGTGTCTACCGTTATTTGTAATAAGCGTGGCTTACGACCATCATCTGTTTAATAACATTTTAGCTGACTCGAGGTCAATATCGGTTCGATTTCTGCATCATAGCTTATCTAGTCGATATTATGCCAAACACAACAAGAACACTTGTCAAAAGACAAGGAGCGGGCTTGAATGTACAATTGTTTCACGAAGTAGCCAACTTCGATCATCAGCATTCATCGCTGAATTGGAGGTGAAAACCAATTCAAAAAATTGAATTGGTTTTCACCTCCGCACCACTAGAATCTTCGATCACCAAGTTAGTCAGCGATGAATGCTGATGATCGAAGTTGGCTACTTCGTGAAACAATTGTACATTCAAGCCCGCTCCTTGTCTTTTGACAAGTGTTCTTGTTGTGTTTGGCATAATATCGACTAGATAAGCTATGATGCAGAAATCGAACCGATATTGACCTCGAGTCAGCTAAAATGTTATTAAACAGATGATGGTCGTAAGCCACGCTTATTACAAATAACGGTAGACACGCCGGACAATGCTCTACACCAATAGAGCTTTATGCACCTTTTAACTAAGTGCAAACTGCAATCAGGAATTCTCGTAGATGAATTCAGTGCAGTATTAAGTCCAAACACAACAATAAGAGACAAACTTGGTTTTTTGAATTGGTTTTCACCTCCGCACCACTAGAATCTTCGATCACCAAGTTAGTCAGCGATGAATGCTGATGATCGAAGTTGGCTACTTCGTGAAACAATTGTACATTCAAGCCCGCTCCTTGTCTTTTGACAAGTGTTCTTGTTGTGTTTGGCATAATATCGACTAGATAAGCTATGATGCAGAAATCGAACCGATATTGACCTCGAGTCAGCTAAAATGTTATTAAACAGATGATGGTCGTAAGCCACGCTTATTACAAATAACGGTAGACACGCCGGACAATGCTCTACACCAATAGAGCTTTATGCACCTTTTAACTAAGTGCAAACTGCAATCAGGAATTCTCGTAGATGAATTCAGTGCAGTATTAAGTCCAAACACAACAATAAGAGACAAACTTGGTTTTTTGAATTGGTTTTCACCTCCGCACCACTAGAATTCCCAACGAGTTCTAGCAGTGTGGAGATGAAACTATCTTCGATCACCAAGTTAGTCAGCGATGAATGCTGATGATCGAAGTTGGCTACTTCGTGAAACAATTGTACATTCAAGCCCGCTCCTTGTCTTTTGACAAGTGTTCTTGTTGTGTTTGGCATAATATCGACTAGATAAGCTATGATGCAGAAATCGAACCGTTATTGACCTCGAGTCAGCTAAAATGTTATTTAACAGATGATGGTCGTAAGCCACGCTTATTACAAATAACGGTAGACACGCCGGACAATGCTCTACACCAATAGAGCTTTATGCACCTTTTAACTAAGTGCAAACTGCAATCAGGAATTCTCGTAGATGAATTCAGTGCAGTATTAAGTCCAAACACAACAATAAGAGACAAACTTGGTTTTTTGAATTGGTTTTCACCTCCGCACCACTAGAATTCCCAACGAGTTCTAGCAGTGTGGAGATGAAACTATCTTCGATCACCAAGTTAGTCAGCGATGAATGCTGATGATCGAAGTTGGCTACTTCGTGAAACAATTGTACATTCAAGCCCGCTCCTTGTCTTTTGACAAGTGTTCTTGTTGTGTTTGGCATAATATCGACTAGATAAGCTATGATGCAGAAATCGAACCGTTATTGACCTCGAGTCAGCTAAAATGTTATTTAACAGATGATGGTCGTAAGCCACGCTTATTTTATTTGTTTTGGTTATTTGTTTATTGTAATAAACTATAAGGCAAGCAACAGTCGTGGAGGCTGTGATGTACCCGCGACCTACTTGCTACATTATTTAATTAGCATCGAAAAGGCTGAACTCAAAACAAGAGCAACAGACGAGCGGCCCGCGACAGTGGGATACCCTTCGACCTTTTTGAAACGTAAAGAGTTAATAATTGTACAATTCTTCTACTTAATAGAAATATCGTAACGTAAGCCTTCATACGCGTCTGTGTATGAATACGTGTATATGGGTGTATCATTTCATTGGTCAAGCACAAATGTTTGTATGTGTGTACGTTTGAATGCAAAAAATGCGTGTGCATAGAAACGAAGAGAAGAACAACAGATGGCGCTACGCGCTCGCATTCTCTTTCCTTTTTTTTCCTACATAAGCATTGCAATGACGTCACAGCTTGCTGGTCTGTATACAATCAAAGCGAACAAGGTTTTTGTTTAATAACTTCTTTGACGTTATGTTGGTATTATAATTAGCTAAGTATAGTCTTACTTGTATCTTTTATATGTCGCTCACAAATCAGCTTAAAAGATGAAATTATTGATTTGCGTGGGCAGGGGGCGTGGCACCCAACATTTGAAGTAAACTTCACCTGTCCCGGACTAACAGAAACCTTCATGCCAAATTTGGTTTCTCTAGCTTTTATAATAGCTGAGATCTGTGTGTTCATCTGGACATCCAGACATCCGGACAGACAGACAGACAGACATGTCTTAATCGACTTGGCTAGTGATCCTGAGCAAGAATATATATACTTTGTGGGGTCTCCCACGCCTCCTTCTGCCTGTTAAATACATTTGCACAAAGTTAGTATACCCTTTTTTGACCATTTTCAATGGTCGAAGGGTATAATTAAACAATGCTTCCTTCAATGCCGATTCTCTTTCCGCATTATGTCTCTTACTCTGCAAGTTTAAAAGTTAGTTATTTTATTTTGCTCCCAATATTTTGCAATTACAACGCTGGAACATAACAACGATCAAAGACGCTGGTTTAGTTATGAATGAGTGCATGCATACCTACATATCAAAATATACATATTTATGTATTGGCGTACAACTTCAACAGACGTCATTGCACGCAATATGCACAATTAGGAAAGAAAGAAGTGATTGAATCAACGCTTCTGTCCATCTCCTTATTCTAAACAAACTTACATACTTTTCCTCACACAAAGTTTATTTTCAATTGGCGAATTCGGAGAACACTTGTACATTTTTATGTGCGCCAAGTAGGCGATTGATCATTAACAATTTGTTCTCTGGTTGAAACAACATAATTTTAATATACATATATAACAGCCGATATACATGTAAGAATGTTTTAATCGTAACATCATCTTATCTCACATGTTCTAAATACATACAAACATATACAGCTATGGGCCGATAATTGGCACAAAAATATTTACGTATAAAAAACAATTCTTATTTATTAAATGTTGTTTAAAAGAATCAAACTGAAATGACATTTTTAAGCCAATGCTGACGGCTCTCAAATAAGGAAAAAATGTTATTAAATGTTGTTTAAAAGAATCAAACTGAAATGACATTTTTAAGCCAATGCTGAGGGCTCTCAAATAAGGAAAAAAAATTTCAAATTAACATAGAATGATACTTTTAAAATATTAAAAAAAAATCGGTAAAATTTTTTTTGGTGCCAATTAGTCGCCATTGGCTGTATGTACATATATTGCATACCAAAAACTTGGAAAAAAAACATCCATAGCTACCAGCTTCCTTTCTTTCCTCACTCTCCATAATTTTTTTTGTGCTTTTAGAATATTTAGTTGAAAATAATAGACAATTTTTACTTGTCGATCGCGGCAGCAACCATAAACCACGGTCAACATCGTTGGCCTAGGATATTGTCCACTAACCCACCGCACAATTCCAGCAGCTGTCACTACTATTCGGCACAAGAAATGCATATATAATCTAATGCTTCTGTGTATTTTTTGCGTTCTTCCGTCTATTTAATTTCTGCGTGTCGTTCAAACAACGTAGAAAATTAGTATTTTTGTAATGTATAATAGTAATCAAAATAAAGATCAATTTTCATGACCAAAAATAAATGAGGCAAGGTTTAGTATGATAACCCATGGCCTTATACAGTCAACAGCTGACTGTAGCGTTCGACTGGCTTTAATTGAAGTTTGAAAATAATAAAATTAACATGTATTTTGTTGTTACCTTTCTGTGCAAGGCCCCAGTCTGCCCGTACAGTGTTTGTGACGGTATGAATGAAAAGTGAACAAACATTTTTTTGTTTGCGTAAAACCTTTACAAAAATAAAATATAAATATATAGGAATTTTTCGAATGCAGTGTGGGACCGTCACAAAATGACTGGCGCTTCACGCAAATTATGCATCTAAATTTAATTATTTTAAAAATTCAAATAAAAAAGAAACCAGAATCTTCCGAGTCATAATATTTTTTCCTAAATTTAAATACCGTAGTAGACAAACTTAACCTTACCTTTTTTTTTATTTTTAGTATATTTTCAGAATTTTTTAATAGGTCTTGCAGATGTCCGTTTTCGATAATAACACTATACTGAACAAGTCTTCTAGAATTCTTGACCAAAGTTAGTTTTGACGAAAAAGTTGAAATAATGAAGAAAAAAAAAACGTAAAAAAATGCTCTTACCATTTTTTCTGCAAAATTGCACTACCAATAGCTGCATGAACGAAACATTATTAAATCAATCTTTCCGAGATTTTTCCTTATAAATTTTTACGGTTCAGAGACTACCCGCGGCATACAATATTAGCGATGGCCAGTTTATACCAACGTTGCAAAAACCATTGTGGTAGCACTAAACACTGAACACATAGAGACCTCAAACAGGGGGTAAAAGTGTTATCACTGGTTTTTTCAATCCTAGGCCCCATACACTTCGGCTGCACGCTCGGATGGGAAATTCGATGTTCGGCTGGGAACTTATATGTTCGGCTCTCAGTACAAACAGCGCATGGGATCAAATCTGCTTCAGTCGCACAACGACAGCGGAACGATAAGCACGCGCGTGCTACTTTGCGCTGTGCGATCATTTCAATGTGTGCGTGTATGTATGCACATGCTGGCATGTGAATGTATGCGTTTTTAGTGAAGTTTGACAACAGGCAAATGCTTCAACCGGTGCGCTGGCAGCCTGAAGTCAATTTTGTGTTCCGAAATTATCTGTGTGTTTTGTTTTAGTTTTGCCATCGAAAGCCATGAGACCTAATTACAGTGAACCAAAATGGTTATTTGGTGGCAATAACTTTTAAAATTCGGAAACGTGTGTAATTATAATAAATTGAGTAGATTGAATTAATATTATATTATTATATATAATTATATTACATATTGCACTGCAATTTTATAACATCGCAAAAAAGTTAAGTGACTAAATTTTTTTTTTTTTGGTTCATGTGTTTACTAATATTGACAAAATCTGCGAATCTAAACAAAACGTTGTGAATACACAAATATACATTTACTAAATAAAATTATTCTCATCTAGCATGCTATATGTTTTCGAAAGTCTTAAATTTTCTCCGCAAGATAACCACCTTTGCCCACTGTTCTTAGTCTCTTTGCTCTCGACGCAAACGAGCGCAAAATAGTGCGCGCGTGCTTATCGTTCCGCTGTCGTTGTGCGACTGAAGCAGATTTGATCCCAAGCGCTGTTTGTACTGAGAGCCGAACATAGAAGTTCCCAGCCGAACATCGAATTTCCCAGCCGAGCGTGCAGCCGAAGTGTATGGGGCCTAGGATTGAAAAAACCAGTGATAACACTTTTACCCCCTGTTTGAGGTCTCTATGTGTTCAGTGCTTAGTGGTGGTAGCCAAAATCCGATAATCATTAAAATCGATTATTAGTATGTCATTTTTAGGCCGTTAAAACAGCTAGTTTTTCCGATATTCGCTGTTTTGAAGTTTGTCCCGCTGTTGGACTTTGAAAAAATATAAATTTTTGAACCGAAGGAAACAGACGAGTAAACCACCTTTTATGTTCCGGGCACACTATTAGGGATGAGAAAATGCAGGGCTGTTCAAATTTCGAACATCAAATAATTTCTAACGGTTTTTGGTCTACTGTTATTTGATGTAGTTCGGTCGTTGTGGAATTAGGCACTTAAGATTACCTTTTGCATAAATATGTAATGAACGTGAATTATTGAGTGTGCATAGTGAGTGTGCATTGAGTGTGTCCATATCTTGTAAACAATCCAAGTTGTACCATTTATCGATATATTTAAACTTTCCCAATACAACGCGAAAATTGTCAACATGTTCACAGTTCCGGATAAATAATTTTTTAATTTGAAAGTTTGCTTGAAACTATTGGTTTATAAGATTTTTGGTACATTTAAAAAAAATACCAATCGATTTTTTGTTTTTCTTGTATGTACGAAAATAAATGGATTATAGACAAAAAAACTCTGTCTGTATCACATGACTATCTGTTTATGTATCCATCTTTCGCTCTTAAGCCAATCAGTCTGTTTCACTGCGATTTATTAAAAGCACAGACGAAGCTTTTTTATTTCTCTTAAAATAAAAAAAATGTGTCCGATCATTTCACTGTTAATTAAAATTTACTCAGCTATACACTTCAATGTTGCAAGATACATATATCTTTAGTTCATTTTCGTATTGACTTTGATCGCTCGACTCTTTTCCAAGGTTGTGTGTGTAAAAATATTACAAAAATATAAAACTTCAATATGGAAATATGATTATAATTTATAAAACAAATTGAACAATAACTGTTTTTAAAAAACACCACACCCAACAACGCGTTCCCGATCCCAGATGTTTTCATAAATTTTTTATACATATGTATATGTTTCGGTATAAACTATGCTAGTATTTCAAAAATACCCGTCTATGTGTATATAAATCATTACATCGGTATGTGAGTATTTCTTAATATTTATGTTCATATGCGTATGTATGTTACTCAGAATAAATGCATGCATATTTAAATATGTTCATACATATGTATGTATATTTTCTTAATGTGCACGTCTGGACTACCAGCTCGGGGTATATTTTAACCAAGGAATATGTATGTATCTGCATATATACATATATAAGCATGTATGCACATACTTTCAAAAATTGATGCATGCACATAATAGGAACACCAATTTTTAATGTATTCTATTCCACCTCTTAATTTCTGGTATTTAATGTTTAAGATGTTTAGGAAATAAAATACTTTTTAAAATTAGTGAAATCAGTAAAGATCTTTCTCGTTCAAAATCCAATAATAATAACAAAGCGTTTATAAATATTTCTACATAAAATATGCATATGTATATATTTGAAAAGAATGATTATTTGTTTGCTATAAGTTTTTTTCCTGCACCGCTGTATGCGTCCGTTTTTTTAGGCTGATTTTTATTAACATTTTCTTTCTCAACATTCATTTTTGCAAATTCACGAAGATATGTATATCAGTTTAGAGACACAGTGTCACTTATTGAGGGAAATAATGTGTTCGGCTTCCCATTCTTCCGTGGAACTCACTGCATTTTCGTATAAACGATATTGAAAAATAAAATAAAATAAAATAAATAAATAAATTAGGAATAGCGGTTCTTTTCAGTCAGATTCACTTATATTTTTTCTTTTGCTCATAGCTCTTAAAATACTTTTTCATGTTGTTTCTACATGAGCGATTTGGGGGAAACAAAAATACAAAAATGAAAAAACGATGTCCCTCATATGAATGAAATTTTATACCTTTATAGAAATCGAGTATTGAAGGGTATTAGGACCTTCAATACGCTGGCGACCTTTCTTTCTGATTTTCTTTTCAGCGGCGATGTTCATTATGTACTGTATATTTAAAAAAAAAATTGTAAAATTCACATAGCACTGTCAATATTTATTTATTTTAACATTGAACATTTTGACAAATGGTAGAATTTTAGAACAACAATAGAGACTTACTTATATTGGTGTCCAACGCCAAATAAGTTAAGTTACACGATCAAAACAAAAATATATAGAAATTATAATTTAATCTCAATCCCTTTAGCAAATATATGATGTAATGTGTATCCTTTTTATGAAAACAAACTTTAGATTGCATTTTTATTTTTATATTAAAAAATAAAGTTACTCTGCGCACTTTACAATGTGGACTATACGATATTACAGGACCTGATGAGAAGTTTGATTGAGAACGAACTAGATAGTAGAGCTAATAAATATTTATAGTAAACGCTGAAGCTTTTCACTTGTTATGTTTGTTTCAGATTCCATCAACGTCAACAGCAGCTAAAGAAATAAAGGGAATACCATCGACACAACCCTTACAACAAAACAAGACAAAATAAAATAAAAATGATGGATACAAATAAAAAAAAAAAAGAAAATATACCAAATACTTTGCGGCGACCTGTATCAGTGGTAAAAAAAAGATCGGGTCCTTTGGACGATATGCTCGACCAGCTGAATCGGAATGAAGATATAGAATGTGATTCAAATTTGGTTGCACATAAAAGTTCGAACTTGAAGGTTTCTTCTGTTAAAACAGAGGAATGCACCAGGTTAAAGTCTGTTAATAGACTTTCTTTTGCTTCATCTTCTTCTTCAGTTCGTCGATGTTCTCATATTAAGGATAAAGAAAAGAAACGCGAACGTTGGTTGCTGACACGAAAGACTTGGCGTTATATGACAGATGCAGGTCGGAAGTTATTTCCAGATGGTATTCAGCATGGCGATGTTGACAATTTTGAGCATATTGAAGCACACTTTCAGCAAGCGTGTGCCATGGAGCCTCGTTTTATATTATGGCGGCGAAAGGCGTCCTATCCCGGAGCCACAAAGCATTCAAGAAAACGTCTCAAGATACTTTTAAGACACCGAAACAAACAGTCGCAAAACAAAGATCAAGAAGACCATAAAAATATAGATCATACAATTGAGCTACTACAAAGCTATCTCAAAATTCGCGATGCATACAAGACGACGGCGCTGTTGGGTACAAAAACAGTCAGACCCGATCAAACGGCTTCCCCCAGCTCACGCCGTCCAATAAATCAATCGATTTATCAGAATTCAATGAATGTAAAGGATATTGAAACAGATTCTGCCAATATAATTTTAAATCTTCTGAGGGAATTAAACAGAAGCTCCATTTATTTGGGGATAGACATGGATACTGGAATAACCTCAGCAATTCTGGATGATAAAACACAGCTAAAAAAGATTTATAATATATTGAAGAAACAGCAGTTACATCGATTACTTGATTCAACGTTCACAAGTAAAATACCAAATTTGGAACGTGCTTCCTCAATGTCTAATCTGCCGCGGAATAATGAAGACTTGCTCGAAGGTATCCCAAAAGTAACCAAGAATCTAATGATATCTACGGATACTAGCATCGTTAGGGCAAACATAATAAATCAGAATCAAAGTACTTATGAAACCTGTTCCGATCATGAACGAAAACCTCTGGAAACACTCCAACTAAACCGCAATATAGGGACCAATTACAGACTAAGCACTAATTCCTGTGGAACTCAGACAAATTTTATTCAATTAAGCGAACTTAAATTGCTCGCAGAACAATACGAACATCTCTTAGAACAGACTTCTGATGAGGATACAAAGGAGGAGAAACAACAACCAGGAATAGGTCGCAAAAGCTCTATAGACAATGAGGATATTTCGCAGTCCGTTAGTGATACAATAAAGAGATATTTGCGGATGGCGCGCAAGAAGAGTGTTCACGACGCTGAAGCGAATCGTTTTAAGTCGGTCAATTACGATCGGAACTTAAGAAATATTAAGGCAAAAGGAGAAATAAATCCTCCGGGACTGGATGAGGATAACAGTAAGGCCGTGCAAACATTGGATGCTTGGGCAGTGATCGCCTTAGATTTTATACGGGGGATTGAAGATTCACGAAACTTGCGAAATGCACATATTGTTTGGAAAAAAGATCTGGATGAGCGAATACGCAAAAAGATGGAGTATGATCAGAATTGTAAAGCTTACAATGATGGTAAAAATACTATAACCCAACAGCCATTTTGCAAATCTGCACCAACATCTCCGACTAGTGCAGTCCAGTCCCAACAGAAAACTGGACGTACTGCCAGCGCTCTTCTCAGCTCTAGTTCACAATTTCTTTCAAACTTTTGGCACACTTCCTCTGCTGAATCTTCAAGTTCTAACCTCTCAAAAAATGGGAATTCAAATGTAAATTATTTAAGTAAGTAAATGGTATTTAACTCACTAAGATAGGTATAGCTAATAGGGTAGGATAGAATAGGTAATTCTTCAACATCAGTTGTAATTTTTCAGAAAAAGGATAAGAATATATCATTGATTTTTACAGAACTTTATTAACGTATTGATTCCACGATTTTTATTCAAAAGTTGAACTTGCAATTTAAAATACCAAATGACAGTTAAATATGAATTTTACAATTTTTAACCGAACCTATTAAGCTTTATTGGCTTGCATAATGATAAATAATATTAATGAATAAAAATACAAATATAAATAAAAATGTAATCAGAATAATAACTTTTAATATAATATTTTCAGGTTTAAAAAATGAAAGAACAAATATGCAAAAGTCAAAATCTTTATCGAATGTTGGACAGTTTGTATCAAGAAAAATCTGGGGAAATCGTTCCAAATACCAAAACCGTCAGGATGGTAGTGCCGACGTACCTCCGCATACTCAAAAATGGGCTCCTTCTGTAAGTTAAATGTGGTGTTTTTAAAGAATAAACAATAATTTCTTAAAATATATGTATAAATCTTAAAATTGTAGGAGAATTGCACATGGATATCCGATCAAGGCCTCTATATACAACTAACAGAGACTTCTTTAGAAAAATTATCAGACATTGAGGCGGAATCGTTAATGAAAATTGCTCTTGAAAAAATAAAAGAATTGAATATTGGAACTAATTTAGGTAAGAAAATAATAATTAAGGCTATCGTAAGTTCAGCTGAAATATATGTATGTTATGGTTCTATGTCTACAAACAAACGATTTACTTACCCCGTAAAACATATGGTCACATTCCGAGTCGGTTCGGCCATGTCTGTGTGTCCGGCTGGATGATCCCGCCGATCTAAGAAACTATCAAGGATAAGGTATCTACCTTTTACCATACATATATGAATCTATCTTCCAAATTACAACTGGCTTAGACAATACGAGGGTAGTCTGAAAAGTTTCCACCCTGACTATTAAGGCGAAATATAGATTAGACATCTTTTCCTATGTTCCTGCCAAAATTCAGCTACTAAGGTATTATAGTTGGCGTAGAAAGATAAACTAAGTTTCTATCAGTGCTATTGTAAAACTCAATAAACTTAAATATTATACGTATGGGGACCATTTGCAACTGTAAATGTCAGGATTGCTAATTTTTTACGCGTGGGTATGAGCGAGGCGAGACACTTCCAGGCGAGACACTTCCAGGGAAAAATATTGTTCTTGACTATTTGCGTATCCAAAAATAGAAAGAAAGCGGAGATTACTCGAAGTCTAAAGAATTCGGTTGCTGTGTTTTAAATAATAAATATAAATAATGAATTGGACGTGAGAAAACATAAGGCCTGTTGCCAGACGCTTTTTGCAGCTTCGAAACTCAAATTGCTAAAAACATTCTTTATAAGATGCAATGGATGATTATTTTAGCTAGACGTTTCAACCAATACTTTAAGGTATACATGTTCCTAATTAGATATGCTTATTGTTGCTTCATGCATACTATTCGTCAGAACGGCACAGATCAGGCGGCAAAATCAAGTAGCAGCCATAGAAACAAGCGCCTAGCTTTTGTTGTTTATCAAAATTGGAATCTTTAAAAATATTGCTGCCATTGGAACAATCGGCCTAATTGATGCTTACTATATGCAAAATAATATCTTTTTTCTTTAATATATTTTAACTCGTCAATTTATACTGCAACCTTTGTATTAATATTTTTTTCACAACTTTATTGTTAAATTCTACTTGTATATGTAAAACTTCTAGATTTAGAATCAAAGGTCCATAAAAGACGAGTTCTGTTAAGGAAAAGAGCGCTCACAACTAGTTTTTTTGATATCGGAAAAAAAGATGAACAGAGTAAGCTATATTTATTTACCCATATAGAGTGAGTAAACTCATACTTATAAAACCTAGTTCTTCAATCTAAATAGAAAATAAAATACACTAGAAAATTATGTAAATTATTTATATTAATTTGTCTTACGAAAGGTGGATACGATTTTCTTTTTGGTACATCTCTGGAAAACTGTCTACTAAGAGATAAAAAGCGACAGGCAACAACCGTTGGATCAAAGCATTCGCTGAGGTCACTTTTTCTTAGTAACGATAATAGTGACGTTAGGGAAGTTGGAAAACTACACAACAATGTGAGTATTAAGTCTTATAGCAAGTTACTATGCCATTAAGGCTAGACAACCATTTGTCATGAAGGTTTCTCTATTTTTAATGTGATAAGCACAGGGATGCGGCAGGCCAAGAAGCTTGTTCTTAGTGTATAAGATTCCTAATTTTCTAATTTACTAGTGTTGCTTTTTTTCCTCGAGCTAGAATGGACTTTTTATTACTTGTCTTTTTAAATTTAATTCTTTAAATATTAAAATTATATTAAGGTGCGTTCCTGTGAAAGCTTGCCTACAAAACCATTGGATACAGAACGCGTTGACTTCTTTTTCAAAAATGTTGGAAAGTCGCAACCGATCTCACAAAGTCAATTGGACGTGAGCAGTGGTATTGAAATGGATCTTGAACAAATTGTATTAAAAGAATCATCTTCTACATCTAATCGTGGGCTGAACGTGCCTATGTTCGTTCTCAATTGTATAGAGTATTTAGAAGAGCACGGGCTTGAGAAAATTGGCCTCTTTCGTGTAAGCACATCAAAGAGGCGTGTCAAGCAAGTAAGTTTATCAAAAAATAAGAATCTAAATCTAATCATTTCTTTGTTACAGTTACGCGAAGAGCTTGATAAGAATTTGAACATGTGCATTCCTGTCGATACATGTCCACACGATGTCGCTACCTTACTCAAGGAGTACTTAAGAGATCTCCCTGAGCCGCTTCTCTGCAAGGGATTGTATACAACATTCTTGGAAACCCAACGTAAGATGGATCATTATTATTACTCATTATTATACTTCTGCTGAGCTTATACTTTTACCAGTTCACCTCTCCCATAAACTTTTGGATTTTCCCGGCGGTTATTGCCCTTATCTCATATACGGGCCAACTCCCCCTTCAAAGTATTTACAAAGTATTCGAAGCCTACATTTGTAAATCCGGTTAATTGCCCAGAGAGTTCTTACTTATTTTAATTACCTGCCTCTCCTTTTTGCGGTTGTAGCAGCCATTAAGGGCCTTAGATTGATCTAAGTCTGCGGGTCTCTGCTTCTCTCATGAATTCTTTGGTAGGCTAATTAAGCATGCCAGGAAGTCTGCTTTTAATTTTTCCGGTATGTTTTTGTTGCCCGATATCCACCTGAAATTGCGGCCGTTATCTCTTCCTAGTTTAGACAGACTCGATTATTATTTTGATTTGATTCTGCAAATAGCAATTCAAATGAATAATTCACTATCTTTTTACAGGGATTCGAAATCGACGGCTTCAGCTGGAGGCCATATCACACCTGGTCAAACTGCTGCCAACTGCACATCGGGATACTCTATATGTTCTACTTAAGTTTCTGGGGAAGGTGGCTGCTCATTGTGATGATGTCTACTCTAGAGATGGTACCATTCAAATGGTGGGAAACAAAATGGATAGTAACAATTTATCTACCGTTTTCGCTCCAAATATTTTACGCGGATCATCTTCCAAAACAGTTGAATACAAAGAAAGGAACCTAAACGATGCTATAAATGTTATAAGGTACTTTAAAAGGATAAGGAATGAATTAAGTCTGATATAGCATTATTTTTATCTTTGTAGAATAATGATCGATCACTATGAGGACATTTTTAAAGTGTCCGGTGAACTTATTGATCTTCTTTACACCTACATGTTGGAAATTTGTCCTGAAAAGCTCCATGGATTGATCTCTGAAAAAAATTGTTTATTCTACAAGTAAGAATTTTTTGTTTTCTTTTGGAATAACTAGTTGATCTTGAGAATTACTGTTTCCATAGCTCCCGAGTTGAGAAAATTCAGCTTAAAGGAGATAGTGAAAACCCTTTAGAGCTCTTGGAACCACCGTTTGACGGAAGGAGGCAATCTACTCCGGTAGTCCTTGAAAATCCGCAAGTTATTTCAGCCAGCCTACAGATAACAATGCCCGAGGAATCGTCATTCCAGAAAGGTGAATTGACATTACTCTTATAGGAAACATATATTTATTTTGGCCAGGGTTTGCAAAGTTCCTTTTGAGACATCCGGGACCATACAAAGTGTATATATTTTAAATTAACAACAGGCGGAATTGATCTAGCCATGTCCGTCCGTATGTCAGTTCTTGATGAATGTTGGCACCGCCGGAAGAAGGACCGAACTTGTCGAATCAGACCGACGTCAAACAACCCATCAGCCTATTTTTGCACATTACAGCCGTCATGAATACGTACAATGTTATTCAAGCACCATTATATACAGTTTGTTTAGGAACGATCGAAGGAGAATAAGATAGAACCTGCAAGCGTATATAACAGCTGCGTTTTAAAATTGCATTTGTGTGGTGCAGCGAGCACAAAGTCTACTAAGTTTTTTTGCTTTCCACTGAACGAAAATAAAGCACAGCCCGAACAGCAATGCCGCAATTACACGAACGTGTTAGCACTCGTACGTGTCTTGGCATAACGTTTGTTGGGGTTTTGCCTGTGATATGATAAAACTGGAAAATTCGGCATGCCAAAGGTGGCCTTTTTCAGGTTTTGTTTGTTTGTTTTACAGTAGTATTATAAAATATGTATTGCTTTTTATAATCTTTGGATTTATACAGAAAACAAAAGAAGTGAACCGAAATTACCTGCTAGCATATCGAATATTGGAGGAGCAACATTATTTGCAAAGACTGCTGAATTCGAGAAACCTAGCCACCGACAAGTAATTCAGAATGGACCCACTCCCACCGTCAGGTCAAAAACACTTTACAAACGCCAGCAACTTATTTCTAGTTCAAGGCTATAGAAATAATACATATATATTACATTATTATTTTATTATATGACAAAATATGCCAAACTGTACATTACATACCATACGTGCACATAATGCAAGTAATGTAATTTATATTATATTTATATTCATTTGAATTATGTATACGTATTTATTATCAATAGTTTTTATTACATAAAACTATAGGAGTTATACTTAATTTAGCATCTATGTTATGTATTGAATCATGGGTAAACTCTTCATTCTTTCCATTGGAATTCGTAATGTAATCTGTAAATAGTTTATAATAAGAAATTATTATTAAATTATATTAATAGTTATTAATTCAGATATTTCATGTAAACTTTATTTAATTCATGATCATCTGTTATTTTTTCATAAAATTCTTTATCAAAACTGTAACAGTAATGTTATTGAACCATTGATAATTGTCTAGTGACAGGAACAAAGGTAAATCGCCACTAATACAATTTGTGATTTAACCTTTTATATGCAATAAATTCCCTTCAATCCGAATCCAGCTAGGGATAAATAATAAGTTTAGTTGCTTAAAAGTTAGACAAAAGGAAAAGAAAGAAAAAGTGCGTACCAAAGGACATTGCGCGGTAAATTACACGTCAAATTATTATTAATATCCTTGCAGAGAGTATAGAAACTTTGTCCAGAAGTTTGCAACGTACCTAAGGAGACTTCTCCGAGCCCATAAAGTATGTATTTTCCGTCCATCGATCTGTCTATCTGTCGGTCCACCCGTATGTCTGTCTGCCTGTCTACCCGTCTATCTGTCTGGCCGTCCATCCGTCTATCCGTGTGAAATCCGTTATGTGCATATAATCAGACCAATATAACATATAGCTTCCACACGAAAAATAGGTCTTTGTATGAAGACCAGTTTTGATTTTTGAAATAACTTTAATTATGTGAGACTTATATTTAATTAAATTTTGCACCAATATAAATAACAAGTATTGGAACGATCGGAGGAGATATGAACCTGTAAGCACATAAAACTTTCGGTTTGCCAAAGACTACTTTTTCTTTATGTAGACTGGGACTATATTGTAGTATCATATTACTTATAAACTTGTTAATAACAAGGGGTTAAAATACTGTTACGCACCTTAAAAGAAAAATGTTGAAGCTAAGTCTAAAGATTCTAATTAGTCATCTTAAACGTCGATGTTCGAGTATATATTGAGCTAGGTTTAATACTTGACACAACGATACTTTTGATATGATCAAACACGCAAACACAGTTGCTGTCCAAGCATTTGGAACGGGTGCAGCACTTGTTTGCATAGCTGCCGGCTGTTCACCTGCCGAAAAGGTAGTTTAAATATAATATGATTAACATTAATTGTATATTTATGAAAATATATAGGTATTACCGGTCAGGACGTGAACACGAACTGAAGCTGGCACTGCTGCATTCGGTACGCACGTGTAGTTTCCGGAATCCCGCAACGAAGCACGCGTCAACATAAGCCTGCTAGTCGTACCAACATCTGTTTTCTCCGTTTCCAGACTTATGCCGCCTCTCAGCGAGTCAAAGTCAACTATGGCAGATCCATGGTACCTTCAATTAAATTATATATAATATAGATTCAACATCAAGGCAGTGGTAAAAGAAAGTGCCCGAACTCTATAAGCATATAACTTCTAGGTTTGTAAACTCAATTTATATGGGAAACTGGATTGATATTGGAGCTCTAAGTTCAGCAGGAGTATAATATATCTTTAAAAACACGGGACAAGCATTGCAGAGTAGTGCACCGTCAAGTATGAATTACTTTGAAAATAGATGGATAGATAGTTTTGAGACATTCCGGAAAATAAAATATGTTGTTCGAGAACAACTGGCAAACTTAAATTTAAAAATATTCATGCACATTAGGATAAATAATAATACCTTCATAAATAAATTAATTAAATAGTTACCATAGTACAGAAGAAGCGTGTATATTAACAGAGCAGGCCAGAGCTATTGTACTGTCCCTCTTCACATGTATTTCCGACGATCCTAAGATTTTAGCACGTGCAGCTTGTTATTGATCAAAGTAGAAAATTAATAGAAATAAATTTCCATTTTACTTCAAAGCACTATAGTCGAACCTTGAGGATCATAATAGAGTACTTCCGATTTTCTGCCCCTTATATCGCTTTCAGCTGCATTAGACAATAAAAAATATTTTGTTACATATTTTTTTACATTATTCAGCAGGAACTCAAGTTTTAAATTAACTGAATGTGGTATTTAAAATTCTCATACCGAGCTAACTTTAAGACATTTACAGTGTTTATATAATTTTATTGGAACTGATCAGTGTTTGCAGAAATAAAAGCACTGCCGATAACTTGTTCAATTGAAACCTTGCCAAGCCTTCGCGCAACCTATTTAAACTATACTTAGAAACTACCTTCTTTTTTCCATCCAAATCAAAAGGGCAGCAAATTTAATGCAAGCTATTTTAGAAGTTTAGAAATTGGCTAAGCCAACAGGAATTTCGTCATATATACTGATTTTATTAAAGTATTTGACTCAGTAAATTATTTCCTTTTTGCCCATTAACTAATTGTTCAAAATTTTCACCGAAACTTCTTAGTTGAACTGAGAGATATAAAGGAGTCCATTTAAAATAACACAGGCCCACAAAAAAAGAAAAATGTCATTATCTGGGTATGCAGCATATGCAGTTATATGTATTTTGGGTTGCTGATTCCGAATCCGGAGGTTGAATCGAAACTTAGACGTCTAGTGTAAATTTTGACTTCGGATTCGGTCAAAATACATATTAGACCATATATCGCATGCCCAGATCAGGATTCTATATCTTTGGGGGATATTTAAAGGTTTTTTCAGTTTTTTGAGGTCATGTCCAAATCCAGACGTGATGGAGAATTTCTGACGCCGGATTATCAACCCAAAATACATATAACTGCATATGCCGCATACCCAGATCATGACTCTTTTTTATTTACAGTGGACAGTGTAATCATTGAAGCTTATTTTGCCATAGCTGATGTCCCATAGAAAAGCCAGTTTTTCATACGTTTCTTATGATTGCGGATGATAGGAAGTTGTAATTTAAAGACGACTCTTGCCTTTAAGCCAACCTTTAAAACCCAAATAACTTGGTAACGTAACCTACCCTAACATAACTATTAAATCTGAACAGCTTCAAATGCAAGATGATGCACAAGCCCCAAGTACGATTAATTATCTCTGATCAATAAAGCTTTGGTTATTCTTGGCTGTATAATTAGATGATTTAAGGAGTTTGACAGTCCTTTTTGAACAAATACATCTATACGTTGGTGAGGCTATTGAGTAAGTGCGATGAGTCGGTGTTCGGCTTTCCACATGAAACAGCAGATCCTTCGTCTAAGAGTTAGTGATCCCCGCAGGAAGACCAAGACTGTACAGTCAGTACAGTTTGTATACCGTGCGACGCCTACTAAGGTAGCTGTAAGCTCAGCCAAGAGATTGGCCTGCTGACTCCCTGATTTGAATAGTCAGTAGCAGATAGGATGATCGAAAGCTACAGGCTTTTCAAATCAGTTCTATTCTCAGTTTTTTAACAGAGACGAGACAGATGATCGGGTTAGCTTATACATACTTCTTTGTCCATCGCAAACTCGGAACTATTTACCAATAACAACTCCAATTGCTGGTCAAAATGTAACAATTGTGATGAATATTATAACTCTATGCATAAACTCTAAAACATTGTTTTTAAAGGTTTAAATGATGAACTCCCTTATCTTTAAATTAAACAAAAACGGGAACAAAGGTGGTATACCCTTGTATGCCGGAGGTTCTAAAGCATTGCAAACTCAAAACGTTCCTATATTAGTAATATATACTGCACAATATTATTTTTGACTATGATTGGTATATATATATCATATAATATATAAATATATATTGGAAATAAGTTCGGTTATTCCTAAAATCAGAACTGGTCTTCATACAAGAACCTTAATTTCGGCTTATTGATCATATAGCCGCTATATGTTAAAGGGACCCGATTTTGATGGAGTTTTAAATTTGGTTGCAAAGCTTGACAATTGACAAAAATCTGCCAAAAAGTCAAGATAGCATTAAAACAGAGCGAAAAGTTTGCGTTGCAACAGAAGAAGTTTCAAAAGCTGCTTAGCAAACTCCTGGCCAAAAAACTTGGCTAATTACTTTATCTATTTGCATGCTTGCGTCTTCTTTTCGCGATTTCGAGTTGTACGGCATAGGACAGAGCCTTAAACCTTTGTTTGCATTCATGCTATAAACATCCTTACTTAATAATAAATTACATTAACCAGTTTGGCCCTACCTGTGATTTCCAATGTAATTGCTAGGTTTATTTTCGGTTCAGTATTAACTTGGCACTCGTAAATGCCGCTATCTCTGGCTTGCGCATAGTCGATCTTTAAGTCCCAATCGTCGCTGCTTGGTGGATGTATTACGGAGAACCGCTGATCACCCGTGTAGGTGTAGATGTTAGTCGTCAGAATATGTAGGTCTCGTTTTCGCATCCATGAAACCTGGTATGTATTGTGAACTTTTGTGAGCATTCATTTAGTTAATACAGTCTTAAGGTAAACGTACAGTTCTATTTCCCTTATTTTTAACACGGCATCTCAATATAGCTGTTTCTTCAACAACCGCAGTTACATTTCTCGGACTTATGTCATCAAAATAAGGACGATCCATGTTGGCAAGATCTAAAGAAGGTAAACATTAATGATACCTAACTATGTATTGTACTGTATACGAGACTTACCATTAATGTTAAGTAGGGAAGATGCGTTGATATGCCAAATGCCAGTGTTAAAGTGCAAAATAAAAATAATGAACGGTGTAATTTTATTGCACTTGAATGTTTCGATTTTGAAAGCAGACATCTTTCGTTCTTTTTTGACTTCTTTAATTCTGCAATCATAAAGTAGTACATGTAACATATAAGTGATTAGTAAGGTATAGAACAGTATAATAAAGTAAAGTATATTATATCTTTTATATATGTCCATATGTAGAGTGGTTTATGCAATTAATTGAAGAAGGATATCGCAATACGGTCATGCTAGCCAGCGATAAAGGCACTCAATAACTGCAGAATCAGCTACAACCTCAAAATCACACCAGAAAATAAGCTCAGAGTTCAGCACGGGTACAATAGGTCTTCTAGATAGGTTAATACACCCCATTGTCATAAAATAATAATATCTATATATGTATATAAACAGATATACCGACTCGTCAGGGAGATATGGTACATCGAAAAGTTAGGGTTTGGTATGCAACAAAAGTGAGAAAGACATCTGTTATTTTCATTACGTATATATGTACGTGTATAATTATTCAATCTAGTCAACGAAAATGTGTGACCCTTAAAACAATTCATTGGAACTTGAACTCTTGTTCTAAAGCTTAAAGTTCAACTTATTAACTCGTTGGGTTGTTTCAACAACACTTCTATTCTTTTTGTATATATAACATAAGCACCACAAATTAGTACACTGCTTAGTGTTGAAAGTTGTTGCCTTGAGATGAACTCGATTCATTCTTTTAAAGGTGATACGAATCTAGCTGATATGAATTAAAAATATAATTATGATTCTGAAATGAAAAAAAAATTCAAAACGAAAGGCCACTAATGTGTCGATGTACGCACTTTTCAGTAAATTACAGCTCTTCCGCCGCTTTCATTCACCATAAGAATATTATTGAGTCCGAGACAGGCTTCAAAACAATGTACACTTAATGTCTTTTTCCATTATTTTATTTTCCGTTATTCACACTTTTTCTTTATTTCGATGTGTAGAATAAGTTAATTCTTGAGGTTTATACACAAAATTATATATATTAAAAGTGCGTTGTGCGCAACTCAACTCGCATTCTGACTTTAATCAACCACATTTTTAAGGAGAACGTGAGAAGAGAGAACTTTGCGTCCAGAGCTTTTAAAAAGCTTTGTCCTTCATGGTATGTTGGATGGACTACTAAAACTAAAAGCTTTTACTCACATCAAAATCAAGTAAATTGTTGAGCTTTGATTGAGAAAGCTAATCCATTAAGGAGGGACTTTTTTCAATTACAATTAACTGTTTTTCTTCTTTTAATCGAGTCTATATACTTTGAGAATATGTGCAAATGGTATCCGATGTATAGTTTTCTAATAGAAGTGTATTTAGCGTACTTTGGAAAGCAAGTACTTTTTTTTGACGTCTCGAACCTTAATTCTCGAGTTTCATAAATATTTTATTATTTTTCAAGTCTTTTATAAAAACAGAAACATCGTATATCTATTCATTGTCTCACATTTTTTTTAATCAGACTGAAATAAATAGTAAAATTAAATTGTTTAGCTTTACTTGAAAAGCTAATCCATTAATTCATTGAATTAATTAAAACCCCATTTTTTCATTATTATTTTCATTATTATTATTTTAAAGACGCAAATAAACAATCTCAACAAAATCGCAAAAAATAATTATTTTATATTAATTAATATTCGTTAAGTTCAAACTGAATATTGTTTCCGTAAGTTGCTGTAATGCTAAAACAAAATCATGTCGTTAGTCGTAATCGGTCAACAATTAGTTAAAACAAGGAACTGGAACTGCCTAGAAGTCCGAGTAGGGCAGGCTGTTTGATGCCACTGACGGAGACGGCGCAACCTTGGTAGAGTAGGGTATATACTGGCTATTGGAAGTTGTTTTCCAACCGCGAGCACAGTTATTGAAGTCCGACTGAGTCCGGCTGACCGTTAGCTGACTGTTTAATTGATGACAGCCTCCGAATTCCTGTGGTGAGGATCGGTAAAAGCTTGACTTGTTCTCATTTCCAGCTGGAAATGTATTACGCACTACTCCGCCAAAGCCAGTGGTGGGTTTGTTAATATTATTGTATTGTTGTCTCGAGCTTTGGTGATTAGGTTCTTGAAACTTCGATAGCTTGTCAAATGAAAGTGGGGACGGGTTAAAGTTGACCTGCGGTCCGGCCAGCGATCTACTGGGCGGTATCTTTTGATAACTTGCAGGATCGTTGAATTGTTGTTTGGGCGGCGCAGAGTTATAAGGTCCGGGTGATACATTGTATACGGGGAAGCCGCCTCCTGTGTGTGTCGGCTGTACTCCTCTGGCAAAGTCGACCCATGGTGTCTCCTGGTGAGGAGAACAAGACGATTGATTTTGTCCAGATACGCCCAGAGCCTGAGCTGGGGCATAAGTGGCCAACGACGATTGATTTACACATCCGACAGCAGGTGGGGGGGCATAGCTGGCCAATGATATCTCCTTGGGCACATATAAACCTGTGTAAAGATGAACAATCAAATATATTGTAATTTAAATAATAATACACTTAACATGTAAATTAGCACACAATTGTAAACAATTATATTCACACACAATCAAAAGTAATGGCTAAAATGAAAATAAAATATATTTGCTGTCTACTAAATATGTAGTTGATCTTAATAGCCAAATCGACTACGAAGTTGAAATTAGGGAGAACATATATGTATACGTGTGGCGTACTCAGGTTGATAATTTCATAGTCTAAGCAGTTGAACGATCATAATTTAAAAAGGACCTTATTAACATTACTTGTCCTTCTAATTCTTGAGTAAGGATCATTTATTCAATGTAGATTCAAGACTTCCTGTTTATTCTAGTATATTTAAATAACGTATTTTACCTCCCTAAGCCAATTGTAGAACCATTCTTGGTGTAGTTCTTGTGATTAACCTTATTCGAACCGTTTGTATTATCTGTCATATGTACAACTACTCGTTTAGAGTATTGTTATAATACAAGATCTCTAGCCCCTTAAGAACTTTAAATCCTGTCCCACCTATCCATTAATTAAACTACATTAACATCCTTTTATCTATCTGCATGCTCATCTTCTTCTAGCGATTTCAAGTCGTACGTACAGTCAAGCGGCTCGCGAATGTGGGATACACATCAATCTATGTTGCCATTAAAAATACCAAATTTATACTATCTACCCTTTATTAGATATAATAAAATCAGCGGCTACTATTTGAAATAGTGTGGTGCCGTACTCAATGTTATGGTCACACTTTCAGAAGGCTTAGATGTTTCCTTTTGAAAATCATCTTTACTATGATCTTGAAGTTCAAACAAATAGACAGACTGTCAGACGGACATGGCTCAGTCGACTCGGGTAGCGATCATAGGCAAGAATATATATTCTTTATTGTGTCTTCCACGCCTCCTTCTACCTGTTACATTAATTTGCACAATGTGGGCAAAACTCGTTTACGATAATTTTCAATGGTCAAACATCCTTATGTGTTACAAGAACATGTAAATTGCAATGTCGGGACGTAAAAAGGAAACAACATGAAAACAACAATTATTATCATGCCTAGTTGATCTGTATAACTCCCCACGTTGGACTTCTCGGAAGCAAAGCCATATTTGTCGGCAGTTTTTGCTGTTATTTGATTTGCTTTGTATTGATTCTTTTGATATTCTTCGTAGTCTCTTAACGACTGTTGTTCGAATGACGATATCAAGTCCCGCACATTAACCGAAACATTGTCCTCTAAAGATTCTTCATTTATTATGTTTCTAGGTAGGGAAGAAATCATATCGACGTCTTTATTAATATATTCAACTTCAGCTGAAGGCGGTCTCGTTATTAAACCTGCCAGATCAGCAAGAGCTAATCTCTGCTGCTTCAGAAAGTTTTTATGGAATTCTTCCATCTTTCGAAGTCTTTTCTGCAATTCATCATTAATTTTTGGAGTTATTACGGTATCAGTTAAACAACCTTTTGAATTATTAGTATTCGTATAACTTTTCAGTTGGTCGACATTATCATCATTACTATGTAACTCATGTGTATGAATATCTTGAAGATAATACGCTGCAATTGAGAATTTAATTTGTTAAAAGTTTTCCAACAATTATTTTGTTTCTTGGACTCCTTAACCCATTATGAATTCTATTCTGGCAACTGATTTTTACTTCTATAAATGATAATAAATTGTAATAATAAATAAAACCACAAACATTAACGACAAAGTAATCCTAGTTTCTTCTGACGTTGTATCCATGTACCAAAGAATTCTCATAGACTCAGCTATAAAAGCCATCGAGTCAAAATGGACACAATTACAAAATGCACACTAAATTTGAAATGAAATTTAGGTTTAATAGCATCTATAGTACATACTATTACGATATGGCTTTTAAAAACTTATTGCCGGTGACCCCCAATAAAAGGAAGAGCAAAGGATATATGTATACAATATAAATAAATATATATCAAAAAGGCGTTTTTGTATGCCTATTAGGGAAAAACTATCAAATTTAAATTAATAGGATATTCGAGTATATGTTATTTTAGACTCGTATAAAACGATGCCCATTTACTACTAATTGACAATAAATATTTTGTAATTACCTCTTGGTAATTCAACATTGCGGCCTCCCCATCCTTGAGCAACGCTAGGCTTATAGGCTAGCTCTCTTTGAGGATTGATGAACTGATCCTAAAAAGAAAGAAACCAAAAATACAAAGATTTAATAACATAAAACGAGTAAGTATAAAAAAAAAGTAAAAAACTTACGTTTTTATATATATTCTGGGCTGCGATGTTAGATACATGGGGGATGCCATAAGTAGTATCTGACTGAACAGATCTAGATTGAGGATAATCGGTAACATCGCGCTCCAAATTTAAAGGCGAAGCTGTTTCAGTTATTGGCGTTTGACTTCCATATTTATATTCATCCACAAATGCTGAGCTGGCTGATCCCGTCTGCAAGGCTGCTTCCCACGGCGATTTGACCACCTGAATACCTGGCTTGGCATACTTCTCAATGAGATTTTCTTGATGGATATTCAATTGTACGCGATGTTTGCCCGCATCTGAGTAGGCTGGTAATAGATTTGGTGAGCTGGCCGGCTTGGATTTATAAGGTTGGTAATCTGAAAGACCGGACGGACTGTGAGTTCCGGCATTTGTTTCATCGACTACCCAATTATCGGCTTTTCTACGACGTTTAGCAAAGAGCTCAGCCCCTTTTCGTTGTTGATGAGGTTGTTGGTAGTAGTGCATTAGGTAATCGAGATACAGGCGTAGGCAGAGGCGTAGGCAAAGCGACATAATTTTGAATAAAATAAAGATTTGTTAATTAATAAAATGTTAAATAATGATTTAACCAAAAGCTAATAATCTAGCTCATAACTAAACTTTAAGTGAAATGAATAATCTGTATCTATTGAAAAGCATATTGCACATTAAACAGTTTTGTACTAAATGGTCTAAAAATTAGAAGTTATAACGAGCTTCTAGTATTTCGAGGCATTTTTTATAATAGGAAACAAAAAGGGTTCAACATTCAGCTAACTCTTCGCGATAAGTTACTCATTTCATCCAAATCTCATTTCAAAGAGCCACCTTTTCGGTTTTGGAAACACAAAATAATTGCATTATCCATTATGCATTATGGTGGACCCAATTGGTATTGTATTTAATTGGTTCGCCCATTGAGCGGAAAGCTTTTTTATTTGAAACAACCCGGCCAGTTATTTTATGAACAAAATATATGAAGTTTCTCTAAATTAAAAATAATTTGTTTATCGCCTTCAGCAACAGTTATAACAAGAAAGTTAGCTAAATCGACAGAAGTTAACCATTTCGAAGTAGTTATTTACTGGTAAATAGTGCTAACAAATCTCCTACTTTAACTTCAAAATAAAATAAAACTGCGTATGGTATACGGAAAATTGGTATTTTTAGCTTTGGAATTAGCAGAGATCGGCGTTTTCATCCAGCCGGACAGTGCTCTATCGAATCGGCTTCTGATCCTGAGAAAAATATATATATAATCCGTAGAGTCTGCCAGACCTCCACGCCAAAATATTGCGTTAAAAGATTTTATTTTGGAGAATTATAATGAAAAGCGCCTAAATGAAGAACAACATAATTATATAACATATGAAATAAATAACAAATAAATGACTCAAATGATATACACATTGGAGCTTCTCATGAAAATCATTAACGATAACGAACGACAACGCCGAGAGTTCTATACCCTTGTAGGATTTTATATTCTATATCCGGTATACTAGCTTTATGAAATGGTGATGAATGGAATAGAATTTCGTATTATATTATATCTCACTTTGGTTAACACTAATAAGTTAAGTTATTTCATAACTGGTCTTCATACAAAAACCTTAATTAATCACAGGAACAATCCGTTTCCTGTGGCAGCAATACGATATAGTGGTCTGATTTTAATAAAATTTCTTATGCATATTAAATATATGGAAAAAACCGATATAATAGCCATACGATAGAACGGTCCGATACAGATCATTGCGACTAATATATGGCGTGCACCAATAAGAAGCATGAGAACCAATTTTTATCAAGATAGCTTTAAAGCTAAGGGATTAGTTTGCGTTCAAACAGACGGATACACGGACGGACAGACAGGACTAGTTCAATTCCCTTGGTGATGTCGACTCCGAATATATATACTTAATATGGTCTAAGATGTCTAAAATTAATACACCCTGTTCAAGAGCTTGCGTTTCACATATCGATATATTAAATTTAATAGAAATAAAATCATGGAATTCGGTCGAAATACAATGGATCTATTCAAGTGCAAAACCGTAACTCGAGAAAATGACATTATAAACTGCACGTGGATATAAAAAAAACGACCTTTTTCCCTCTGTACAGTAAAATTTTTATTCGATTTCTGAACTAAATCGTTTCGTAGAAAAAGTTAGCAAAGTACAGACTCTTGAGGAATTCTTCCCATGTAAAAACAGTCTACTCTTTTACCGTTATATTCATGGCCCTCAATTATTTCACCAAGTATAGTTTTTCAAACGACTAAATCTTCCAAACGAATCAACAGGTAAGACAATCGATATTAACCAAGGGATTCTTGAATAAAGATATTAATTAAGAATTACCGAGATTTTTGAGACCATGTTGTATAAAGTTCGACCGAAAATAATCTAAAGTAGATTCATTTAAAGCAGTCTTCAACCCTCACAGTTTCGAAAAATCGATTTTTTTGGCAAAATTTTGAAGATAGGTATATCAGGGATACGCCATTAAGAGGGTTTCCTTAAAAACACATTCCTTCATGGGTGAACGCATCTGCCGCTTTTTCAAGCGCATAATTTATCTTTTAACGCGTTCCCCCAAAACTTGACTTTTTCAACTTTGTGGTACTTTGTGACTTCTAATAGAAATATTTATCGCATTTAAAAAAAATCGACTCTTTAGAAACATGGCCAACACAATTTATTAATAATCAATTTCACTTTTTTGATTTCGGACAACGACATGCTGAAAACCTTGCCTTAAAGTATACCTTGCAGATTTGACAAAGACACAGTCAAGGTCATTTGAAGGACACAAAAACAATAGCCTATTAATGAAATACATGGTTGTAAAGTATAACAAATTATTGAAAATGTGTAAAAATTTGAACCTGCGGGTAGGAGAATGCCTTTAATGGAAAAATATATGTTATGCAACTTGAAAATATACCGAAATTTGAGTAAACAACTTGACAGACTGAATTGGCTTTTTCAATTTTTGTACATTAAAAATGCTTAATGTGCTTTTCCTGTGGGACATATTTCCGTATATTATTGGGCTCTGGCGACATATTATACTATATAATTACCTCGGCCCTTATGTAGTTGCAGTGCAGTAATTAGCTCAGCGCAATTTTCAGGTGATAAGAGGCCAGTTTTAATATTTATCGATTCTTTTAATGAGTTATAGTCACGCATTTGTCCATGTGGATTCATGATAAGCTTTAGTGGCAATTTTTCCAGCTTTGTTAGTTCCTTAGGAAGGCTTTCTTCGGCATTTTCTTTACATAAAGCCTGAGATTCTATTTCATCAATTTCTCCTGTTCAAATAATATTATGTGTCCATTAGTAAACCTTTGTGATTTGACAGAAAACTGTCAATCGGTACAATATTTGTTAAATGATGTATTGTTAATATTATTGTTATTATTATTAATATTATTATTAATATTATTATAAATATTATTATAAATATTATTATTATAAATATCATTATTTATATCATTAGAGAAATATAACTCTTTTAAAAACATAAATATCCCTAGAACTGAATATATATTGTAGTATTGACTAACGTTTGAAGGTTTTATATTTTTATCATGAAAACATTTTTTCTTTTAACATGCAAAAGGGTTAAACCAAAATTCATATAAAGATGACAAGCACCATCTAAGACATTCCGACTAAATCAAGCAGATTAAACCTCTTTTAATTAAATTTAAAATTCGAAAAAGGGGTCCACAAACACATAACTTTAGTCTTTGTAGTGAACCTATTTAAAATTTGATCATTACTCAAGGGTTATATGATTCAATACGCACCATATTTAACCTAATCTAATTCAAACCTAAAGTATTTCGCTTAAAAATTAGATCAAAATTTAGCTTTGAGGAAATTTTACGTAATAAATCCGAAAATAAGGCCCAAGTCACGTAACAGTTACGGAAAAAAGGATAGACATAAGGTATTCGTGCTTAAATTGTTAAAAACATATTAATTTGCACTGGAGGTTGTGCATTCAAAACGCGAAAAATATATTTTCGAAATTTAATTAAGAATTTTCTCTTAAATAAACTGCATCCAAGATAACAGTATTTCTTAAATGCTTCATACCTTTTACGCCACTTTTGTAATTTTTGGAGGTTTTTAAAACTGGTCCGTTGAGAACTTAAGTATATATAATATTATTCCTTCTCCCAATACTTTATTTAGATTTTTTATTTAACTTTAGCGTGTGATTGCGATTTGATTGGGCTAAGGGTTTCTTACACCATATGTTGTTGATCATATTGTGTACGCCACTAATGTTTTACGTTTGAAAATGTATAAAAAAAGAGAAGACAATTATATAAAAGGTTTTGATAGTAATAACACTTTTCAAGTTTGCGTGCGCTTTTCGCTATTGAGATTTAACGATATTGCAAATTCAGAACTTCTACCAATTTTTTTAATGGTAAACAGTACAAACGAGTTTTCAGCAAACTTTTCACATATTTACAAGTAGGAAAGCTACAGTAGAAAGCGCTTGCCTATGATATATCTCCTACTAACCTGACCAGAACAATTTCTTAATAACATAGAACTTCTGAAAAAATAAAATTACGCTTGGTATACGCTTTTTATCAATTTACGGAGGCGGAAATGAGCGTGGCCAAAGAACATGGCTATATTAACTCTGTTCATGATGATTAAGAATGTATATACAGTTTGTGGGGTCTGCCACGCCATCTTCAGTCTGTTACATACATTTTAGGTTGGTACAAAGTTATTATAACCTTCTACCCTATGCGTAGCGAGTATAAAAGTAATACTTTACTAGCGTTTAAGAAATAAAAGCTACTTTAAAAAATGTATACTTATTATTTTTAAGGAGCTATACTTTATAACACAGGCTCACAAAAAAAATCTGAATCCGAGGTCAGAATTTCGCCATCACGTCTGGACTTCGACATAACGTCAAAAAAATGAAAAACCTTTTTATGTCCCCCAAAAGTTATAGAATCCTGTTCTATGCATGCGATACATGCTTTAAATAATAAAATTAACACTAAACGTCTAAGTTTCGACTTAACCTCAAAAAACTGGTAAAAACGTTTGAAACCCCAAAAAATAATGGAGGGTCATGATCGGGTCATGCGGTATATGTTTCTATATGTTTTTGCTGCATATGCTTATGATCATGAAACTTTTTTTTTGTGGGCCTGTGTAATCTTTAAACATAAATAAGTTAAGATATTTTTTAAAAAGTAATTCATGAAAAGTGCAAATTAACCGAAAGTTTCCGTTATATCAATTAAATATATGGGGCTGTATCTTGTTCGTTCTGATTCAGATAAAGCGCTCGCATTCAGAAGCGGGGGCGTGTTGTCTGTCTATGTACGAGGGTCGTTTGATAAGTCCGTGACTTTTTGTATTTGCCGCGCACCTGCTCTAAATACAACACTGCTCCTGTCAGCAGTTATCGATTAACAGCTGACTGTAAAATTTTGAGAAAGCTGCGTTTTTTGGTTTGCGTTTTATAGGCATTGAAAGCAGACGATCTCAAGGCCCTCAAAATACGAGGGTCGTTTGATAAGTCCGTGACTTTTTGTATTTGCCGCGCACCTGCTCTAAATACAACACTGCTCCTGTCAGCAGTTATCGATTAACAGCTGACTGTAAAATTTTGAGAAAGCTGCGTTTTTTGGTTTGCGTTTTATAGGCATTGAAAGCAGACGATCTCGTGAATTTTAACGAAAATGGAGATCGAGATCGTCTGCTTTCAATGCCTATAAAACGCAAACCAAAAAACGCAGCTTTCTCAAAATCACGGACTCAAAGTCACGGACTTATCAAACGACCCTCGTATGTTTATCGTCTGATCGGATTCATATTTGTAGGAGTGATAAATATTCTAGCCTACAAAGTATATTTCATAATCGGAAAGAGCCTTTTATACGTCGCTTACAAATCGAAAAAAAATTTTCAATATCTCGTTAGAAAGGTATAACAACGCTAGTTATGTAGTACAGTAAAGTAAATATAGAAACGTCTGTGTGTAATATAAAAAAAAATAAAATTAAAACTATCAACTGAATAAATCTTATATTAACCGTATTTTGCTATTTGACAGTTAGTGAAAATCAATTTAAAGTCATCTTATAAAACAGGGAATGAAAATATTATTTAAATAAACTTAACATCATACACTTATGTGTATATAAATATAAATTTATATACAAATCAGTTCATCTTTCTGTAATCTTACTACTGATCGAAATGCGTGTTTCTCTATGTGTCGTAGAAAAAACATATATGTACTCTCTTTGACATTGAGAAAATCTGTTACCTTGGCCACAACCTTCGTGGACCCATTTGACCGATCGCTTCTTCCGATTCACATACATTGACTGACCCTTTGAGGTCTGATTGCTTATGTCGCTCAATGAGTGTGAAATTCGGCGGGCTAGCTCGACCTGGTCCTCCACAGTGGGATGCAGAGTGGGTGAATAAAATGCCGAGGAAGCATATAGTTTTCCTATTTTGTACAAATCGAAAATAAAGTCAATTCAAACTAAACTGATTTTCCACTCGAAAAGGCGATACGTAATCTGTATAAGCCCTTAATGCACTTGCGGATTATTATATATACGCTTTGATGATATGATGGAGATTATATGAATTTTAAAATGCGAAAGCCATTAAATTTGTTGATAATATTGGGAAAGTCGCAAGAATTTTACGTATCACCTTTTTTATAAGTTGACTAGGGTTTTACTTACGGTTTTTAGGCAATATTTCGACAGCATCGGTAGCTGGAGTAAATATCTTGCGCAAATCAACTGTCCTCGATACGTTTGAAGGTTCCTAATATACATTACAATTACGTACATACATAGATTTTAATTTTAGCTTATTGTTCAATCTAATTTCGTCTATCCATGACGAATTCATTTCGTAATTTTTACGTACATATTTTTTCTGCCAGATTTTCGAACTAAGTTCAAGAAGAATTTGTTTTTTATTGGAATCGTTACAATCGCTTGGTCGAAACCCACGATTCCTATCAATACTTTTACAATTATTTTGAGAGTCGTACAAAACGCCCATTTAATATAAATATATATTTTTTTTTTATTTAACAACTGATTCTATATACTCAGAACTCTCTCTTTTCGGTACGTGTATTTATATTTCTAAATACTTCTTCGCAAATCATAAAATTGGTCTTAATTTCAATACCAGCTGCTCGTATAAATAAAATCTTCCTAAACAGCTCTACACAAATTGTGTGAAGATATATGTATTGTCTTATTATATATACACGTACATACATATATTCTGGCAATGCGCTCTCTGTTAAGCTAATTATAGAGGCAACCGAAGAGCCGAGAACGAATGGACTTGAGTATTTAATATATCTTCTATACAGATACATAAATAAAAAAACAAAGTAACAATAAGTTTGAAATCGATGTACACACACACTTTATAAAGTGTAAAAAACAACATAAATATATACCCATCACATCAATTGTAATATCTTTTCATTAATTTAATCCCGTTGTGCAATGTTTCACCTACCTTTGGTTCATATAAATCTTGTTGCGTTGCCTTTGGTAGGCACTCCTCTCTATACTGATTGCGATTTAGGAGTTCCTGCTCTCTTAGCTCCTGTTCCTTCCGCTGATTTTCGGCAAAAAGTTTTTGGGCCAAAAGCTGTTGTTGTTGGATCTGGTTAGCCAACTCTTTTTGTTTCTGAACAAGCTGTAGCTCTTGTTCTTTTAATTGCGTAATTTTCTCTTGCGCCCTTATACTGATATCAATATCGGATATAATGTTTTCTATTTGGTTATTGATATCGAGCTAAAACATGAAATTTAAAGATGTTAATAATAATAGCACTAATAATAATAATCAATAATACCTACGGCAAGGCCGAAGTTATATACCTATTATAAATTATTATAAACTATTATAAATTATGTTGTAGTTTCCTCAAGATAGCTGAAAACTTAGTTTGAGTTTCATCAAAAAGTCAGACGGACACTAGGACATAGCCAGATCTCTGTTGATGCAGATTCAGTATTTATACTATTTATATTGTCTGAGATTTAATATATAACCCTTCAGAGGTATAAAAGGTATCTCTCTTCGGAGACCCATTTTTGTTTACTTTAGGAGTGTAAAATCTTTTAAATTAAAAATATATTACCAGCTTTTTTAACGGCAAATATGTATTGATATACATATAAGATATATTCATGAGAAACATTTTTTTAAATTAATACTTACATTAATATTAGAAGTTTTTTTCTCCAACGGCACATCTTTTTCATTTTGAGTTTCAGGATCCTCGAGTTTGCTTTCGATTGCTTCAACATTTTCAACCTAGGTAAATAAACACGTAAAGAAAGCTACAGTTGGACGCGGTTAAGCCTTGATTATCCCTTGCTTTACACTTAAAATATAACCGAATTAATATTAATTTTATGAAACCTACTCATTTACAACTGAGTGTTTATTTTGAATACATAGGATATAACTATCCGATATTGATCAAATAGTTAATGTATACATTCATTATCATTTACAACTGAGTGTTTATTTTCAATACTTAGGATATTACTATCCGATATTGATAAAATGACTAATGTATACAAGAGACATACCCTTTTCAAGACAGTTAACCTTTGCCTTGTCGAAGGCTTTATATATATATATATGGTACAATATTTAGTTACATTGTTTATGTATTCGGTAAGAGATTTAGGAACTGTACTTGAAGGCTGAGAATTTCATTTAATGAAAGTGTACAATTTTATATAGATTACTGTGCCGCCACAACTGATACTTATATACATTAACAATTTTTGCAGTTATGCACTTAAAGACATAACCTCTTTACCTCAAAATTACTGGTTTTCGGATCCATTAGCGGATTTAAAACTTTATTAAGTAAGTTAAAGAACTATAATTAATAACCATTATCAGTATTTATAAAAGTTATATAATTGTAACTGCAAAACTAAGATATCTTTGGGAATGGAATTGTTCGATTTTTCGGCTAAACCGCACAAAGAGGACTTATTTGTCCTGATCAAATATATATAAATAAATAAATAAATATATATATTTATACGTTTTGTTCCATTCTGGTTATATGTATGGATAAAAACAACTCCTGGAAACTGTAGACATAAGAGCAATCACCCCTTAAAAAATCCTTAATTTGTTGAACGGGACAATGCAGCCTTTAAGCATTATCAAATAATAATATAAATACTTTGTGTGGTTTGAAAGTTAACATTACCAAGTCGAGACAGCTTGATTCAGTTAAACGTTATATACCAGTTGAGAGAGTTTAACTTTTAACCATTTAAACTTAGTATAGTAAGTACATATAATTACATCTGTCCTTGCCTTAACCTTCAGTTTTTGCGTTTCCTGAACTACCAACTGCCCCTCCTTTTCTTCCTCATTTTTCTTCTCTTCCTCCTGCTCCTTTTCTTCCTTTTCATCATCTTTCTCCTTTTCCTTCTGTTCCTCCTCCTTTTCATCATCTTCTTCTTCACTTTCCTCAGATTCTAATTCAGAATCAGGGCATTCAGTTTTAGTGCTTTCAACAGAAGCTTTCTCCTGCACCACTTCTTCATTTGTTGCATTAATCGCTTCCGTGTCTACAACAGTTTCTTTCGTATTTGTTTCCACAGTTTCTCCATCTTCCGTCGTTTTCTTGGTAACAATGGTTGTCGTTGTTGTTTGAAGCTCTGAACTTTTGTCGTCATTTTCCTTTTTAGTAACAACAATTGTCGATGTTGTCTGTTCTTCGCTGGCAGTCTCAGGCTTTTCACTGTCTTTCTCATCTTTGATCTCAACAACTACTGCATCTGCCGCAATTTCATTCTTTTCTTTGTCTTCGTTAACATTTACAATTGGGACATTTTCCTTTAGATTTTCAGTGGTTTGTGAATTTGCGGAATCAATTGGTTTAGACTTTGTGTTAAAAACAAAACAAATCAAAACCATTAAAGGTTAAAAATACATTAGATACATTTAAATCGGGTGGCTTTAATATGCCTTAAGCGATTAGCAATTGTCTTCTTCATCATCAGTTACTGTGCATATCATAAATTAATATCAAAGCAGATTTCGATGGAACCGATATTTTCAAGAACAAAATGCGTTTCTTTTTTTATACTTTTATTGATACTCACTTTTGTTAATCTTGTAAGCAAATTATAGCTTTATCAGAGCCATATCGTATTCATTATTCTATTAAATAATCTTAAAACTATGCAAGAGGCGGTAGCGTTTACTAATTCCCTGTGTGAAATTGGACAAAAAATTAACCAAAATAATATCAGAAAAGCTAAGTTTAACCATTTAAAAAATTCCGTTACAAATACATAATTCTTCTATGATTTCGCAATATAGCTTAAAAAATAAATTATTACGATTATTTTTTAGCATGCAGCAATAAAATGACGATATATGTTAGAATTAACTTTATTCGGCGCTTGTATATATTTAGAGCAAATAGTAAATAAGTTTGTACACCTACCGAGGGTTCGGAATCCATTTTATATGACAATAAATCTCGAGTTAATATCTACAAAAAATAAAATAAAATCTTAAGTTATTACATTAAACAAAATTTTATATTACAATTTAAAATTATATAATATTAATAAATATTATAATAACAGTAAAAAAGGTTAATAATCAAATTAAATAAATGCCTAGTCACATATTCATTACAGACCTAAATAAATGTATACCTTTTTTACTGTAAGGTAAGTACTACACGAGTGTTTACTGCTCCCAAAATTACTGTGCTTGTTTTGAACTGTACCATATTGATATGAATGAGTTTACGTACTTTAAAATAAGCCAAACTCATTTATGAAAGCGTTCTTTTGAATGCATCCAAACAGCTACCTAATAAACATACATATAAATGTATTTTATTCAAAGTGTGAATACGCTATTAAGTGAAGTTCTAGAAAGATGTGAGGCATTTAAAACCTTTAACAACCCCTTGTTGGGGTATTCTATTTTCAATTTAAACAATTTTTGTTAACAAATAATTAACAATTTGGAACAACCTATCAACATAGATGTGCTTAAACAACAGGTGAGTATATGCGGAAGTAAATATTGACACATACACAAATATATAGTTTTGAAAAAGCTTCACCATCACCTGTTGAATCCGTCTAACAACTTTTTCGGATGCTTTAAAAAATTTTTTGAATTTTTAGATTACGACAATACTGTGCAACAAAGGCAAGGGCTTCCAATTTTAAGTTAATTAATATACATACATATGTATGTATGTAAGTTTGTATGAATGAATGTATATAAGAACTAATATTATTATATATATATACAAATATATGTATGACATATGCATATTCTAATTGAATTACTTTATTTTAATTTTTGACATTTTGTTATTTTGTATTACATAATTTACCGGAGAAATGATTATATGTCAAATATCTATTTCCAGTTTCTCGTCATATAACACTCATGTTACAAAATAGATACAAATTAGAAGATACTTACCAGTATTTGTCGGTTATTTAATTATAATTAATTTTTATAATTTTCAATCGAATTTAAGTAAGAGGGCCAATCTTGAATAAAATAGCAACAGATTTAAAACAGTCCGCACTAAAAATTACCTCACATCTAGAATAGAAGTATAAATATGTATGTCCAAATGTTTATTTGAAGTATATAAATGTATCTATGTACGCTGTACAATTTTAACAATATGAGTGCAAATAAGAGATAACATCTACACTGTCCACATTCTATTTATTTACTATATCACCCGGGTCTGAAATGAATTTTATACACATAAACATAAAGTAGGTGTTCATGAACAAATACACACACAAAATTTCATCCGAACATAGTTTTATTTAAAAACACAGGCACACACGAATGTTTTCATATACGTATGTATATCCAACGAGCTTCATGTATCATGTGTGCGTAGAGAAGAATACAGATTTTTTATACTTTATAATAACACACTAAATGGAGAAATCTATATTTGTTTTTTAATCATTTGCTGTTGTTCGATCAATAACGTATTTAATTTTTATTTTTAAATTAATGTTTGTTTTGTTTCTTGTGGATCCGGTTAAGAGCGCCAAATCTAAATATGATTATGTTATATTATATTTATTTATATTTTATGTATTTTTTTATTTAATATTTCAATAATCATTATTGTAAAAAAGCTTAAATAAAATGAAGGTTTAGTAAGGTCGTCTGCCTAAGTGAACATTTCGATATTTTAAGTCGCGCCGATAAGTTTACATATGTATCGTATCAATTAACGATAATTTGTTTCAACATTGCAAATGCGATATGTCGATGATTATAATTAGCATCACTAAACACATCTGTAGAAACACAAAATGTAGGTACAAAATAGAGGAATTTCTTCAAAATAGGCAGAAAATGGGTGCAACAATGGTAAAAAATGGAAATTTGTTAGATGCTCTTCCGTCACAGGTAGTTTATACTTATTATGTATGAAGACAGACATGCATTACCAAGATGTGTATTTTAAAATTAAAGGGAAATCTACATGTCGTAATGCTTGGCCTGGATTCTGCTGGCAAAACAACAGCTCTTTACAGACTGAAATTCGACCAGTATTTAAATACAGTACCCACAATTGGTTTCAATTGTGAAAAGGTGGGTTGATTTATCAATATGGCATACAATATATTGATCTTTCTCTCTCGAATCCAGGTTCATGGAACCATTGGCAGGGCAAAGGGTGTGCATTTTCTCGTGTGGGATGTGGGAGGACAAGAAAAGCTGCGACCGTTATGGCGAAGTTACACTCGGTATGAACGGCGTCTTTATACACATATGACTATAATGATAGGTACACTTTGGAATGGAACGGCTGTTGTTCTTGGAATGATAATGAGGATTACATTCGATTTTTTCCAATCACGTTCAAGAATATCACTGATTGTCGTGTAGCTCAATTTTAAATTATACCTATTATTTATCTCATGAGTGTATATGTATAACCATATATGTACATTTAAGTTAACTTGGTTGGTTTATCTCGTTTTATAGTTGTACAGATGGGATTCTTTTCGTAGTTGATTCCGTTGACACAGAGCGCATGGAAGAGGCAAAGATGGAGTTGATGCGTACAGCAAAATGTCCAGATAACCAGGTATTTTAATTTTAAATGTATTACTGATTTCTACTAGAGTACTGCATGAATCGCTCTGTTTTTTGAGTACAGCTCATAATGAATCTGAATGAATGTTGTACAGCAAGCGTACTCGTTTGTTTCAATGTTGTAAAGTAAGCGAGAGCAATTGCCGAGCGTCACGAAAAGAATTAAACTGCAGGATACTCTCGATTATTTTCAAAATTCAATTAAAGAAACTAGAAGCGACCGCCAAATAATTCTTTCACCTAAATTCATGATAAAGATAGTCCTATCAGTAAAAAAAATAAAAAAAAAAAATCGGAGATGTGAGCAGCTATTTAACGTTACTATTATTTTATATTTTAAACTGATTCGCTGGGTCGTGACATCCAGAATTTTAAAATATTTTCATCGGAGTAGAATATACAGGGCCTTCATTCTAATAGCTGAGATCTTGACGTTCATCCTGAGCAAAAATATATCTCCTACACCGCATTCTACCTATTACATAGATTTGCATTCTGAATATTATATACGTGCTTGGTATACCCTATTTTGACTCAAGGTAAAAAGTAAAGTAATAAATTAATATATTAATGTAGCTCTCTAATTGCTATCTACTCTATTTAAAAATCGTAAATTGATATTTCAGGGTGTTCCAGTGCTCATCTTAGCAAACAAACAAGATCTCCCAAATGCCTGCTGTCCTAAGGAACTAGAAAAACTCTTGGGTCTCCATGAACTGCTCCATCCAATGTCGAATATTTCAAAATCGTCTTTCACAGACAAAAGAAACGAAAGTCATGTAAATAATCAATTGAAATCTCCAGAGCTTGATAATGATAAATCGGATCGATATAGAGCACCCAGTTTAGAAGCAACAACATCGACAATACCACACACATCCTCCCAACCCTCATCGCAGGTTACAGTAGACCAAAATCAACTAAGGGGCTGGTACATCCAGCCAGCATGTGCAATAACTGGCGAGGGGTTGCAGGAAGGACTGGATGCTCTATATGAAATGATCTTAAAACGACGGAAATTAATTAAATCACATAAAAAACATAAACGGTAATATCGGTTTAAAGAAGTTTAATTAAAGTCGTCTGCTTAGCACAACTTAACAAAATGTACATGCACTGCAAAATTTAAGTATTAAGGTAACATTAAATGGAAAACTTATGAAAATTGTATGCGTTTTGTTTCATATCTAATTATTATCTTGAAAAGAGCATATTTACTTTGATCAGGAGTATGCAGCGTATCTTACGAGACAATCCGACCCAATAAACAAATTATTTTCTAAATCAGTTTTAACAGAAGGGTTAAACTTACTATTTTTGTCTGTCTGTTGCAACGAACACTAGTCTGTCAGTTTTAGAGCAATTAAAGGAGATAAGAACCAACAAGAGTTAAAACCTTCGTCCTTCGTTCTGGTCTTCTTTTTCACAACTTACTCGTTTTTATTACAAAATGTACTAATTTACATATCAATTAAAATAATTGTAATGAACACCCAAGTTTGGAAGAGCCACGTTAGAGGGTACATATGTGGATCCAGGTGCGCATTTTATGCAACTCCCCCCCTTCATCGCAGATCGTTGCTTCGACTTGGACCCGTGGCAGTGCATTGCGAAGCGGAGTTCCTCAGCCATTTCAGAGCATAGGGACTGATTCTCTGTGTGAAGGTTCTTCTTTGAGTTCCAACAAAATTCAAAAATTGCAACAACGACAGCCAGAGCTAGTCCGCAAAGTAGAACAACAAATACACCACCTAAACAAAAAGATTTAATAATATTAAAAGTATTCGACGTTCAGGAAAGGTTCTTAATTTTTTCGACGTAAATCAGCCAAATTTTAAGCAAATTTCAAGTTATGGATAGGTGCAATCATCCTATTTTGATATATTAGGCCAATAGACCAGAAGTCGCAAAAGAAGGTCTTATTTTTTATGTCGGATCTTTTATATGTTTAGAATGAATGAATTTGCACTGAAGAATATTGGTTCAAGACAATCATCAATGTATTCTTTTTCACACATATTCTGTAATATATAACATGAATTTAAAACAAAAAAAAAACAAATGTTTCGAATCGAAATGTAGGCCACTCCCTTAACTACAAAATCTACAATTGTAAAATCCTTCAGTCAAATAAATGGGTCGTTAATATGTAAAACAAGACATTAAATAATTAGAAAAATATGCAAATCACCAATATTTTCAACTCCCAACGCATTAGCCTTTGATTCTTTGCTCTTGTCATCTCTATTGCAAACATCTCCTGTGTTTTTCCACCATTTGTCATAAAGTATCTGAATGATACCCTTTTCCTGGAGCTCTAGTATGGCTAAAGATATTTTGTCGCGCCACGGAGATCCTTTAGGTGTTGCAATACCATAACCTTTGGAATCCAGTAAGCCCCCGATCTGTGTAAGATTGCAATCCCGTTGAACTGCATAGTCCAACATTGTGGATTCCATAAGAAATGCGTAATTTCCTTCCATTACTCGCTTAATACCATCCTCATAGGTGTTAACAAACACTGATGATTTTCGATTCTCCATATACCGCCACATTTTCTGATATATTCCTATTTTTGAATCCTGTATATATGTATATTATTATTATGCTATTATCATATCGAAATTAATGGAATAGACAAGAAATCAGTTTACCCTAAAAAATGTCATTGTCGATCCACCTTCTAAAGTACCGTACGATATTTCAGTTTGTTCCGCTAAATCCGACGCACTTTCAATGGGAGTTATCATACGCTCCACCGTTAGAAAGGCAGCTAGGTTAGCTGTATATGATGAAATAATTATCAAACAGAAAAAGAACCAGCATCCACCGACAATTCTCGTTGAAGTTGCCTTAAAATCAATAAAAATAATTATTTCCATTAGTATTTTCTTCTCTTACATGAGCTACAGTCGAATGCACCCCATAGTTGGAATTGTGTGTTCAATATTTTACTTTAAGAACGGGCCCTTGTTAAAACACACCATAACAAATACGAATTTTAACATAATAAAAATAATCAATACTCCAATTCCTTATTGAAATTAACACTTTTAAAATTTTTTCCCATTGCACTATGGGCAAAAAGACCGGAATTTCTGCATAAAGTCCAGTTTTATAGCTAGAGCATTCAAATTTTGCACAAACAAGTGAAATATTATTATAGAATTTTGGTTTTTTTTGTTTTTCAATCAAACCACATCTTCAACTTCTCCGCCCACACCCACACCTTTAACCACACCTGAGAAATATTTAAAAGGGAGTTCTGTTTGAGCTGGCCTGCAAATCGCTTTGACTACTTAAAGTTTACTTGAATATGGACGGAAAATGTTGCAGCCATAAGCTTTATTAAGATGGTGCATATTGGCAAATATTACTTTACGTGTGCTATAAAACTGTGCATAGTTGCCTTAATTTGAGCTGCGGGTGAGTTTCTGACTTGATTTGTGTTAATTTTTTAAAGCAACCACTTCGTTAGGGCAGAGTCATCCCGTCTGTTGCTATCCCAAACCTCCAGCAATGTTTGGTGATGCCATGTTGCAGCTGAGTATGAGTTTCAAAACTCAACTGCAACATGGCATTTTTTTCGAAAAGGGGCAAAAACGGGCAAAAGATTTTATTATCACCGTAATCTAAACACTTTAACGAAAAACATTCCAACTGAAGTTGCGCGCTCTCGCGCGCTCCAAATAAGTTACACTCCACAGAACACATCAACATTTTCTAAATTTCACCTGTAAAAGTACTCGAGCAACACTTGACGATACACGACGAATAATACAAAACATATATAAACCAATATACAACGATAAATCTACACTCTTGTACTATTATTTTCCATATTTCCAAATTTTCCTAGCTTTACAAAACAAGCCGCAATAATAACACAAAGTTGATAAATAATTACGGTTGGATTTCGATAAGTCAAGCTATTGGTTGGTCAGTGGACTTTGATTGCCCGGCATTTTCAAACCGCAAGCTCTGAAAATTTTTAAAAATCATTTTCATTATCTCTGAAGAGTTCATAATTGGATAAAACATTTAATTTTAAGTTCCTAACACATAAAAAAATTGACTTTATGCAGGAATTCCGGGCTTTTTGCCCATAGTGCATTGTAAAAGTGTGTCAGTTAGAAAATAGTTTTTTTTTACGTTCCGCACTAAAAAACATAGAAAGAAGAATACTTATATTTTTCGAACACTTTCAATGGTAGAATTCTAAATTTGTGCAAATGTATGTATTGTATGTAAAAGTCAGAAAGAAGCGAACGAGATCTGATAAGGTAAAATTTATTTTTAAAATTTTGTAGTGAGGTTTAAGGTTTTTTTCGAACGACCATTAGTTTGATATATTATGATTGCAGGACATTTTCTCAAACCAATTTACATATTATGTATCTTAAAAAAAATTGCAAAGCCTTGGAGAATCAGGAGAAAGCTTCGATTAAATAAAACCCCTAATTTGATACGTTGCGTTTTAACAATGTTTTGACAAATTTCCACAATCGTTACTGAAGCCGTGAAAAATTTCTAGAATTGACACTCTTAACTGAGAAAGGAAAGTAAATGATTCCATACCCTAGGATATAGATCGGCACCTTGTTGCATTAGGGCTCCTATTGCAAACCAAAAACTATTTTTTAAAGTAAATTCGTTTTTCACGCTAACTAACTCCACGGTGTCGTCCGACTCGTTTCCGTCATTGTTTTCTATATGATCAGCGATATGGTGGACGATTTCAGTCTCCTGAACTTGGAATTTTTTCGGGTTTGATTTTAGTTCCAACTCATCTTGAGTGTGATTTAAGTTCCGAATTTCATGTTTTTTGTGTTCGCAGGCAATGGAACAGGTTGCCTTAGATTTGACCCACTCAAACGGAGATAATCGTGCAACAATCCAAATACAAAAGGACACAAGAATGTACCCCAAGGCTATGAAAAGCCATATTTCAATAGCCAGGGGATTCATAAAAGAGAAAAATTTCGTTTGAGCCCGATCTGATACCTGAAATTGACCACAGATTTGTTATTCCAATTCCCGTATAATCTATTACAGACATAGCAATACCTTTAATAGCGGAATCTAATTCATTCATCTACTTGCAGAGGGTATATAATATTTTTGGCTAAAACATATTAAGTGCATCTAAGGAATAGAAGACATCTCCGACCCTATTAGGCATATTATAAATACAATACATGCTTTGAATGTGTAATAGTATCGTATTATTAAGTTAAAGGTGCTTGTGCAATAATATCGTATTATTCCATAATACAAAATACAACAGACGCACAAAATAGTGTAAAAAAAACTTGTATTATAATAGAATCATATTTTTTACAAAATATGCATTAAGTATGTCAGTCTATTCATCCATCTATTTCTTAGTCGGATAACTATGAAGACCAGTATTTATTTTTCGCAATAATTTCACTTGTGCCAATCAAAATTGACAAGTATAATAAATGTACCAAGAAAACTGCATATTTTCTCGCATGTTGACATGCAATGTACCGCTAGAAAGGTCATATGCTGTGTAATAGGCATATTCTCTTTCCACTATTCGCCGGTCACTATTGGCAATGCTCCGATTTGAAGAGCAAGTACTCCAAAAATAGTGCACAAAAAACGGAGTGTCTTGCAGAAAATTAGAATAAAACTTTACAGTTAATGGCCTAAAAAGATTAGTTTAGAATTTGGAGGGACATGTTTTTTTAATATTTATCTAAAACAACAACAATTGCATAAGCTTAAATGGGGCAGTATTTACAAAAAATATGTACCAGATTTAAGTTATGTATTTATACGAATAACTAAGTGTGAAGTTTCTTTTCGGTGCGTTCCCTATTCTTAGCTTTTCTACGAACATTCAGTTTTAAATAAAATTGCAATGAAGTGGTTAATTTCTACATCTGGAATTTGAAAAGCGGTCAATGTAGAGTTTCATAAACAATGTTTTTCGATTGTGTACCATTGTATATATGTAACTAGTTTATTTGTCATCCCGAAACACTGCCTTTGTGGTTATATTTACCTTAGGGTTTAGCCCAGAGCCTTGTCGAAGGAAAGTTCCCGTTATAAACCAAAAGCTGTTTGATATTGAGAACTGATTTTCTACGATATCCGTTTGTTTATAACAGGGATGCGGGTTTTTCCATTCATACGGTGAAAATCGTGCCATCACAAATAATGCAAACGATACTAATATATAAGCGGCTAGCACATACAGCCAGATCTCGATAGCCAGTGGGTTCATAAAGGAAAACAGGCGAGTGGGTTGACTTGTCGGCACCTACGAGAAATAGCAGTGTTGTTTACTTAAACGCAAATCATTATAGTTTCCATTGGTAAAAAACTATTGTACAACATGTTTAACGTTTGAGAAAGTAGAGAAAGCAAATTAGACTTTCGCTCTACCTATGTCAGTCGTCTGATTGGTTGCCTGCCAGTCTACTTGACAATTTGTCTATCTGTCTGCTTGTCTTTCAGTGTGCCTGCTTGCCTGCCTACGTGTCTGCCGTACAGGGACGTCGCAACCGGGGGGTCAGCGGGGGCAACTGCCCCCCCAGAAATTTCAACGCGGGGGCAATATTATCATTTTGCCCCCCTACGTAATCAAAAGCCAGTTTTGTTTATCAAATTTTTCGTTAATAAAAAGTATTTCTAAAATATTTTAACATACTACAAGTGTTCAGATTATTTGATGTTTAAAAATAATATGTAAAATAAAAGTTCACATAAAAAGTATAGCGCATTCTCATTTCCTAATACCAAAATGTTCGTAAAAATCCTTTTTTTTTTTTAGAAACTCTAAATTTTTTTTTAGGTTTGCTCCCCCATGAAAAATTTCGTTGCGACGTCCCTGCTGCCGTACAGTCTCCCTGTCTTGCTGTTTATCTTCTTTATATCTGCACAGATCACGTTTCATTCATAATCCACATCATATAATATCTACATCACGCTTTCACTATGTTTGTCTGTCTAGTTATCTACATGTGGTCAGTAACTGTATTTGGCATTAAGTTAACTTTGTACAGTTCGTTGATCAAGTTTATTAAAGTTCTTGTATGACACCTAGTCAATTTCATTTAAGTTAAGAATTTAAGATCCCTTTTCACTTTACCAATGATAACCATATTAGATGTTTACTACCAGCTACAAAGGGCTTGAAGCTGCTAGGGATTCGAGTTCAGCAATAAATAAAAAACATTACCTTAAAGAGAATTCCAATTCCCAGGTTCATAAAAGGTTTTGTAAAATCAATTACACTTTCCCGTGCGTAATTAATCGTCATCGAAGCTACGGCTAAATCAGCACGCTGAATTTGAAACATTTTAAATAAGCTCAGCTGAATACATATATACATTAGCAATGTTTATTAACACTTGCCCTTTCCATTAGTTCCTGTACAATTCCGTTCCAAGAATTTGTTTCTGGTATAAACACTCCATACATATTATCGGGCACTAGTTCGATTCTGTATTGAAAGCCAACTTGCTGAGCTATTGCTTTCAGGAGGTCAATACAAAAGCCCTCGAACCGAGAATTTCCAGTTAGATTAGCGTCCTCTTTGACCATAACATATGGGCGTTCCTGTATGTTATTTTGGTAGAAGAAAATAAGAAGATCAGCAATAATTAGGTTATTAGAAATGGCAAAGCCATGAGTTTCGATTGGAGATAGTCGCTAATAAAAGTTTTACCAACTATCATGTAAATTGAAACTTATCGTCTTATTCTTCTTATAATTTAATTAATGTCAGGGAAATAATTACTTATGCACATATGGTTTACAATCCCTATTTAACAACGACCCCTTATTTTTTATTTTTTCGTTCTATTCTAGAGTATGGATTATGTTTTTGGTTATCTACAATATATAAAAACATCTTATTTTTGCTTTTTCCTAACTGGGATGTAAATTGAAGACTTCTTATTCTAATTTTCGTTTTTTTATATAAGCAAACTAGGGAATATAACATAATAATCTCAGCGGATTCTTTTGACCGAAACATTGAAGCATTTTTCTTAAAACATTTTGGAAAAAGGAGCAATCCGAGGTTAAGCGATGTTTAAATCGACAAAAATAACTCCCAATTATAAATCGTTATTTTTAAATCATTTTTTTTTTGGCTCGAGAAATAATATTTCTTTTCTTTTTAAAATAAAAGTGCTGAAATTCTGGATCACTTTGGAGAAGGCCATTAGAAACCTTCTCGTGTAATTTTTTTTATCTAAGTTGGTGATAATAGTAATCATTATTATTATTATTATTTCCCTGGTAAATCTACTGTTTATATTGTAGTTACATACCTCTCGAGTCATTACAACCAGTGTTATATTTGCAATATTAGAGTCGTAAAATGCGCTTGGGTCCGAAATGTTAACTCCAATATCCGGTTGCCAGTAGCCGACTTTTTGTATAACATCCTGTTTTAATTTCAGTATGTCAATTTTAAATTTATTTCTTCGCCCCTCGACAAAGCTAACTATACCAGTAAGCCCGTCTACCGCAGCCTTAAAACCAACGTTAGGATCAGTTAAATCTTAGACTGTTATATTACGTATAAAATAAAATACCGCATTTATGTAGTTGTAAAGTGAGAGACCATCCGTCCAGGTATTATCTGAGTTACAGGAAAGATTACTAAATGTCAAAGTATGGCTGCTGTCTAACTGCTTCAACCCATTCGCAAAAGCGTATACAGAATCGTATATTAATGCGGAATCCGTCTAAAAAAGATTTATTGAAAACAACTTTAAATATATACTTTTTTTCATTACTTATTATATATGTTTTTATTCTATACCTGAATGTAGGAGACACCGTTGATCATATCCAAGCCGCTGTGCTGCAGTTTTTGCATCTGGTCTATGACCTCCTGATAGCGTTTTCCCCCAACATTAACCAATCGAAACGCTGTGATATTTACGCTGTTATATCTGAAATCCTCCAAGTCATATGTCTCCAGATCCTATTTCACGTTTAAAAAAGGGTTATTTAATGGAACAACGAACAAAACAAGCTGAACTAAAACTCACGAAAGTTGTGAACATATAATGATAACGGTGGTCGTTCATTTGTAGCTGTAAAATCTGGAATGAAATTGCAAAAAGTATTTATACTATTTATATTATTAATAGATGAGGGAACACCAATAAAAATCTAAAATATATATCAAAATAATTTTCTATTGTCACCTTATTATGATATCATACACATATATGATTCATGCGCTCGTTATGAATATATATATATATATATATATATATATATAGGTATAATCTCCATATGGGTACAATAGATTTTAAAGATCGAGGTACAGATCTCCCTGTCCAAAAACAACAAAAAAATTATATATATATATATATAGATTTTAAAGATCGAGGTACAGATCTCCCTGTCCAAAAACAACAAAAAAATTATATATATATATATATAGGGAGATCTGTACCTCGATCTTTAAAATCTATTGTACCCATATGGAGATTATACCTCCATTATCAGTCCAGTGTTAATGATCTCTTCATTAACCTTATCTCTTAAATTTTGATGTGATTTGCTAGTATTTTATGTATATACCTAATAAATAATATAACAAAGTATAAAAAATAAATATAAATTCTTTCAAATAATAATAGAAAATAAATATAAAATATTAATATTATTCGTACGGATCGAAAAAAGGTCTTGATGTTTGATGGATTTGTGTCAACTATTATTTTGTATATTTCCTTTTGACGAATTGCACGTAAGACTTGACGATATGTTTCCGGATTTGCTTGCCTTATGTACATTTCCGTTCTCATCTCAGCGGAAGAGTGAATAAGGTCCTGTTGCTTAAAGAGTCCTGAAAATAGCGAACCGATAAATTAATCAGATAACTTATTAAATTAAAGTAGTAACCGTAATCCTCTTCGTATATGATTGCAACTTTAGTCCAATTTAAGTATGAAATCAGGTCACGATAAGCAAGGTTCATGACATTTAGAGACGGATACAAGTTGATGGAAAACTCCTTGACGTTTAGTTCCAGATCGATGCGTGCCTCTATATGAGGTATATCAAAAGCTTCGCAGATGGATTGCACATGAGCAGCGAGAAGAGGATCTTTTGGTCCAAATATGGCCTGTATTCCAGCTTCCAGTTGGCGACACACCTTCTTCGTAGTACGAAAAGAGTCGTCGCGTGGTACATACTCAATATCGTAGACTAACTGTGTGTTCGGCAGCAGTGTCTTCTCTTTGTTTATACGATATATGGCATATTTGAAAGCCGACTCAATGTTACCCTCACGCTCGTCTTCCGTAAAAATGGCACCTAAATTAATAAAAAAACAAACTTGACTGGCAATTCTTAACCGTTCTTCAAAACTCCAACTCACCAATGCGTATAACTGGAGGCAATGTGTTTGCGACAAGAACGATAGATAGCAACAGAAGATGTACTAAATAGTATCCCGAATGAATACGGCCTGACCGCGATACACGGTACTTCATCACGTAAAATAAAGAACAAACAGTGTTATCTCGTTGTGGCATCTTCTTATAGAGCCGGCAATCCATTTCTTCATCCGGCGACTTTTTCTCTTATTTTAGTTCTTGTTATCGCCTATCCATTTTTATTCGAATAACATCAATAATATTAATTTGTTTGGTCTGCAAATGTAATTTACGAATCCACAAAAGTCAGCTTATTGTGTGGACGTTAACAGGAGTGAAGCTTTCAAAGCTTTTAATCGGATTGTTTGCGCATGAGCACTCGTAAAACTGGAATATAAATGTAAAATTCAAAATTTTTTTCATTCAAACTCAAAAAAATTATTATCTGCTAAGTTGTATTTTTTTTTTGTTCGAAAAAGAATGATTATCTTATGAGCTGAAAATGAGATGAGATTTGGGATGACCTCTGATGTGCTTAGATTAGGACAATACAAACCTACTGGTGCAATTTTTGTTCTTTTATAAATGGATGATATTTGAATTGAAAAATAAATAAATTATTACTACTATCGGAATAATAATAATTATAACAATAATAATGATAATAATAAAAATAATATTAATAATAATAATAATAATAATACCAATAATAAAAACAACAATTATAATAATAATTAAAACAATAATAATAATAATAGTTATAGTAATAATAATATCAGGAGAATAACATTTTAATAACATATATAAAAGTTATTTAATAATAAATATATTATTAATATATTAATAATATAATAAAAATAGAATATAAAAAAGGAAAACAATATTACTAAACAATGGATGTGTATGAAACCTTTATTTCATACTATGTTTGCTATAATATCTCATTTTGACCATGGTCAAACGCAAAAGGGTAGAAGAAGGTAAGTCATAAATGAACGAGCAACGCATGTGAGCTGACGGCTGTTTCATTGTACATATTTACTAAAAAGGTGTCATTCTCTTTATAAAAATCGATATCTAGGTGTAATAAAAAACCAGACGGTAAAGTAAGGTACGTCCGACAGTTAGATACCCTTCAGCCAGTCAGTAGAAAAACTAAGGTGATTGAATAACTTCTGCTCCGATTCAGTATGCTAAAGTCAACAGCGATTTTATTGCTAGATCAAGCTATTTTTGAAACGAAAAAAACCTTTAAAATACCGTTAACTGCATACAGTAAGCTTTTTCCAATTTCATTAAATTCACCTATTCTTTTTTTCTAATATAGTGTTTTTTCACATAAACATTATTTCAACACCGCTGATAAAAATAAAAAAGTTATTAATATCGTATTAAGTGAAAACTGCTACTGTAATAATATCAATCTATACTTTGATGGGTCTCCCATGCCTCATTCTGTATTTACGTCATTTCTACAAACAAATTACTTTATGATTTTCTCCGATAAAAAATTAAAACGTATAGAGCTTCCGCAAACCTCGTTAGTGTATTATTTGAAATCAAATTAAATATGTTCTTATAATGGTCAATACTTAACATTGATAATTTGTTTGTTTAGTGATTTAAGTTGATACCCTTCTTCATCTAATAACTATTAAAAAGTTTACATAATATTTTGTCCTAATATACATATGCATGACAAAATAAAGAAATATGTAAAATAATAATATTATAGGGTTTTGGCAAGCTTTGTTGTTTATACGCATGATTGCTGGCTCGAGGTCAACGGTGGTAAAAAATCAAAATAAAAACATGTGTTTTATTTATTTTTGTTTTCCGATGTACCATATTTCACGAAATCGCTGCATTCTTTTTTAAACAGTTTATAAATTTTATTACATTTCTATGTAATATACATATATAAGCTATGTACATGTTGTCACCCAAATTAGTAGCCTCCGCTCGCATAGCCTCTTGTTCTGGACAGATCAAGAATATATATGTTTACAAATAAATTTATTTCGCAGATGTATCATGTTGCTTATTGATATATAATACTATTAAACTTTTGTGCCATCCTTAAAGGGTCTTAAGTCTGCAGGAAAAAAAGTCAACGAATTCTTTTCTTGTTTAAATTGCATACGACTGTCTTAGGTTTCTTGTACATATATTACTAGTCCTCATACAAAAAGCATATTTTCGGCCCATTCTTATTATAGCAGTTATACTATAGTGGTCCGATTTTTATGTAATTTTATACGCTCATTTATATTGAAAAACTGATAATAAAATCTATTGATAGGTTGTATGATATACGATATATCGTCCCGATGCGACTCCTTTCGACCTTATTACGGCGTGTAGGAACAAGAAGCAAGTGTAACTACTTTTGGTTGGCTGTTGATACTCTATCAGATAAGTCTCCGAGCGTTTCAAGCAAAATGAATCTACCACCTAAAAGGGTATAAAAAGGTTGCCGACCTGGCATTTTGAATTCTCAATAAAGGATCCGCTCAGTGTAACTATTTGCCACTCACTGAAGAAGTCACACATAGACACACTGTACGAGAACATGTGCTGTATATGTAAATAAGCCATTAGGTTATTGGTTCAAGTTTATTTCGAATTGAAATTATCAGTTCGGTTTGAGAGCTCACAATAACAAGTTGAAAAGGTGGTTGTAGTAAAAAATGAGTGAAAACGTCAAGGTCATTGTGCGATGCAGACCTATGAGCCAAAAAGAAATCTCTAAAAAGTGTGATGTACGTATATTTCAAACACATACCTTATTACATAGGAAATCAAATAATCAAGAAGCAGTCGAGAACTAATGTTGTCGCGATGGCATCGCAGCCGATGACCAGCGGCTGGTTTTTCATGGGAGAGTGTACCACCACATGTGCAAGCTCTGGTGGTTAAATCCCATGCGAGGTAAAGGGAAGCTATCAAAGCTAACCCAATGTGATTTGGGTGTTAAATGAATTGAAAACGATTTCTCATATCTTAATTACGAATAACTCAATCTATATACATATGTATACATTTATAAAAATCGTGTGCATTTGGTAACTAGAACGTTGTGGATATCGGCAATTATGTCGTTTCCGTGCTCAATCCTTCTGCTCGAAGTGCGCCCAAAAAATCATTCACTTTCGATAGTGTATACGATGGTCTTTCGAGCACCGAAACAATATACGACGACATCTGCTACTCGCTGGTTGAGAGCACCCTTGAGGGATATAATGGAACAATATTTGCCTACGGTCAGACTGGTTGCGGAAAAACATATACAATGCAGGTAAGTCTAAGAGTTTTGCCAAAAATGTTCAAGGCATTTTCGACCCCAAAATAGCCAAGTCCATCTGTATAATACTAAGCCAAGACTAAATTTCCCATATTTAAATCTTTATTGGCATAAGAATCTTATTAAAACATCTATTGAAAGAGATATAAACGTTTATTCGTGTTTGATGCTAAGCAAAACGTAACCTACATATATCGTGAAGTCTGTTACGCATACTTTCTCTAGTTATATACATTTTCAAAAAATATTATTTTCTAATATAAATATTATTATAATATAAATATTTATTTTTTAATAATACTAATATGACAAAATAACCTGCAAGGGTCGGCATGTCGAAGGTAGTCTTTTTAATAATTAATAAATCTACTAAAATAACTAACTTTTAATATTATTTTACCATTTATATTTTCAGGATGGATCATATGAAAACGCTTCACACAATGGCATTATTCCGCGTTGCTTTGATCATATATTTGAGACAATCTCAATTTCCAGTAGCGTGAGATATCTGGCTTTGGTCAGCTACCAGCTACCTAGAGATATATAACGAGAATATCAGAGATCTCTTATGCGGCAGTGAGTCTGCGGGCTATGTACAGAACCATGCACTGAAGGATCTGCCTGGGGTGGGCGTGACTGTGCCGTCGCTTAGCAGTAAGTCTGTGATGAACTCCAGGGAATGCTACAATTGGTTAAATCTAGGAAATAAAAATCGAATAACTGGTACCACATTGATGAATGACAATAGCTCACGTTCCCATACAATATTTATTATAACACTCGAGCAAATTCAAGGGACGGCTTCATCTTCTTCATCCTCATCAACAATACGCCGTGGAAAGCTTAATTTAGTCGACTTAGCAGGTTCTGAACGGCAGTCCAAAACCGGCGCATTTGGGGAACGGCTTAAGGAGGCCACAAAGATCAATTTATCACTGTCTGCACTGGGTAACGTTATATCGGCATTGGTCGATAGCAAAAGTAAACATGTTCCTTACCGAGACTCCAAACTGACCCGACTCCTACAGGTAAGTAAACTTTATATTGATAGACAAAAAAGAATGCTACGACTGGGATTTCCGATACCTAGGTAATCGACAATCCTATATTGGAATATTGTGTATTGTATGTTAAATTAATTATAGTAGCGAAGCAAGAATGAGATAGTTGTTCATTATTTTTTTATTTTTTTGTAAATTAAACATCAAATTATGGAAACTTTAATAATTTTACCGAATATAATGTATATGGTACTTTTAAACTTTCGACAATCAAAAATTATTAAAAAAGGGTCTACTGAAATATAGCTTATAGCTTTTAAGCTTGTAACTGCTGGTAGAGACCAGTCCATTAAAAAAATATTTCTTTTCGGTCCTGATTGTCTTCTATGTTTTGTGTCCCGATGTCCATCTCAGAGTGAGGTCGTTATCCCTATCTAGTTTGCCTGGTATAGTTCAAACCTCCATAATTAACTTCAATTTATCTGCAATTACTGAAAGTCTTACTCACCGCCTGGCCATCTAGCGAAATTTGTTTTAAATTTGGGTGATTTACGGCATCCCCTTAAGGCTTATACAATGGTCCCACAAAACCGATTAGGAGAAACTGAGTGTACATAGATCGATATTGAAGAGTTTCTATTGGTGTAGCCGCTAAACTGTAAGTTTTTTTATTATTTTAATAGACAAAATTTTTTCTAATTTATAAAAGGATTCTCTTGGCGGTAACACAAAGACCGTTATGATATCATGTATTTCACCAGCTGACATAAATTACGATGAAACACTTTCGACTTTGAGATATGCTAGCCGTGCAAAAAGTATTGCAAACAAACCAAGGATCAATGAAGATCCTAAAGATGCCCAGCTGCGACATTATCAAGAGGAAATATTAAAACTGAAGCGCTTGCTAGGGGAGAGTCAGCAACTGGAGACATTAGTGTTAAAGGAACAGAAAAACGTATGGCTAGAAGGGGAGAAGGAGAAGCTAAGACAAACGATAATAACTGATATGATAAACAGCAAAGAACACGATGTGAATAGTTCCGAAATTATTGACAGGGAGAAAATAGATCTTATAAAACATGCATTAATCGGAGGCGAAAGAGTGAATGATATTCAGCTTCGCGAGCGACATAGAAAGCGCAAATTAGAAGCCCAACGACACCTTAGTGCCATTGCTCATGCTCTGAGTAGAGTGGAAAATGAGGATCGCGATTTGTTACAAGGACATTATGCAAGTATTCAACAAGAGATCAACATTAAAAACGATCGCATAAAAATGTTTACTCAAAAGATAAAAGTTCTTGAACGAGAAATAGCTGATCTTAATTCAGAGTTTCAGATGGATCGAGAAGACTACCTTGAAGAGATCAGACAGCTAAACCGTCAGATACAATTCTATAATCTTCTACTTAACAAAGTACAGCCCATTCTTCGAAAAAACGACAGATACTGGTAATTCAATAACACACGATTTCAATTTATGAAAGGTATATCTATTAAATTTGAATACCCTTTGTTTGTATACCGTTACTTTGTAACGTGGACCTCACCTATGCCTATATAATCACAAAATTGGGCATGTAGTTTCCTTACGCCGCGCAATTCAATAATTAAATTTTATACGACGCGCAAAATATAAAACTTTCTCAAATATTTTATTATACTTGCACTTCTCTTCCTTGTATAAATCTAATTTTACTTATTCAGGAGCCCTGAAAAAATAATGGAGAGTTCGGTTTGGAATGACGATCAGAAGATCTGGATATTACCCAATTTTTTGAACACTTTAAGGCTACCTCCAGCAAATCTACGATCGGCTTTTCAGAAACCAGAAATCAAAAGCATAGAAGATAGGAAGAGAAGGTAAGAACTGAAGAACTCAAATTTTTAAATTTAACAAACAATATTTTCTGGCAGACTTTGTGTTACGTAAGGCAACACCCTTGCCACTAAATGAGTATCGATCACCACTCCTTAAGAGTAACGCTATCAAGACTGATTTCGGAAGAGGTAAAACTGTTATAGACAAATCCTGGAGCAGCCTTTGTGTCACAGAAACCAAACATACAACGGATTTCAATGAATAAAACATTTTTCATTGTTATTATGGTATAGGAGGATTTACAAGCAAAGAGTTACAGTAAACATTGTAATTGATTATCCATAGTAATTGATAATAAGTCGAAATTGATACTGTGGAAACGCTACAATAAAAAATTGTTTCCCGATTTTACATATTATAATATATGCCCTTAATCAAATTTTTCCGTAAAACCCTTCTCATCAGCTTTTCATCACCCCACGTGTAGCACGCATCAAGTTTTTCAGTTCTTTTCAGTTAACGGAAAACACTTTTCTTCATTAAGTTTTTGCTAAAATGGTATAATTGCTTTTTTGAACAAACTTCGGTATTCGTCGTCTCATTTGATCTGCTTCTTAAGGCACGGGAGCAATTGGACTCCCATCAGCACTTTCCCGCCAAAACGAGTCATCGATAGTCCTACCCTAAGACTTTATATAAAGTTGAGCGCCGCAGATATTCCGACATCCATTAATTCATTCAATGCATCATAGAGCGGTCTTGTTTTCACGACTTCTTTTTGTCGCACAAATTGTATACCCCTTCTCCATTGAAAATTGTCAAAAAATGGTATACTTACTTTTTGCAAATGTATCTATCTGCCCCAAGGACACCTTATAAAGTATATATGTATATTCTTCCTTAGTGCCACTAGCGGAGTCAATAAAGTCATGTCTGCATGTTTGGCTGTCAGTCTGTGTGAACATACAGATCTCAGCTATTATAAAAGCTAGGGATTACAAATTTAGAATAAATTCTACAGAACTTCTGTATACTATACGCTGATGAAGGTTATTTTAAAGTGGATTTGATAACACAATGTATGTGTGTCAGCTAACAAGGGAGACAGGCGGGCGCGAGCATAATTTCGAAACATGCACATGTATGTAAGAATTCCAAAAATTAATCAAATGAAACATAGGTCGAAGAGTATCCCACTGTTGCGTGTCGTTCGACTGTTGCTCTCATTTTTGTTTTGTTTTTTCTCTGCTTTTAGTTTGCCGTAACCAGACTCTGATTACCATATTTTTGTATTTTAAACGAGGATCGACTTTTTTTGCAGATCAAAGCTTTTACCTTTTATTAACAAGTTTGTCTCTGGAACTTACAATTTTTCCTATGGTAAATATTTAAATCAACATGACCCTAAGAAATGTACTTTCTTATAATCATATTTAGTCAAAAGATTTTTAATTCATGGTTTGTTGGCAAAGGGCATCTCCGACCATATATACTATATTAATTCTAAATCAACACCAGTAGCTGAGTCGATTTTGCCTAGTCTGCCCGTCCGTCTATCTGTACAAGCGCCTAGATCTCGGAAACTTTAAAAGGGACATCAAAATTTTAACCATGATCGTGCAAAGCATTTTTTTAATTTGGATACCCCCTTTGTAAAACAGTAAATATATAGAAGCTGCAATACAAAATCAACAGCAAACTTGTATGTCAGATAGACACGGGCGTTTTTTAAAGTTGTCCTAGATTCCTATGTGCGAAGGTTTATGAAAAAATGTTTTTGTATTTAACACTCGCTTTTATCATGCGTTGATTGAGAATGATATTTTTTAATTCTATATTACAAAGTGCACATTCATTGCCATTAACTGTAAGACTCTGACTGTAGGGTTCCATTGGTTTAATTTAACAGCGTTTACGTTACCGTGCACCAATTGTGCAAGACTTTTTTGCAATCTTTTTCTTTAAATCGATGACAATGATTAAAAAGTGAGAAATTGCGCATTTCAGTTTCTTCTCGCACCAATTTATATGATACAGTTATGAATAAATGAGGTAATAAAACAAACCTTTCATCGGTAGGCGTGCTCCATTTTAATGACAATCTTATTTAGAGAAAATAAATGTCTCTGACTATAACTTACAATGTATTTAGGCTCCACATACATATATTTATACACATTTGAAGCAATTCATACCTCAGTGCAATTACTTAATACTAACTTAGTTAATCAGCGTACATGACAAAGGGGGGTGTATGGCTATCGATGAGAGTATCACGCAGTTCAACTTTTATCAAATTGGTCGATCTCTCGTTAGGACTAAGCGAATCGGTGTCGTTGGCATGGCGAGAAGTAGCAGTGTTACGCCTGAAATTAAATACAAGCCAGTATTGGTAAGATAAAGGCTCAGTTGAAAATTATATTATATGTAATTTACTTACTTGGCTTTAGCATGCGTCAAAATATGTGACTTTAAGTTTGTTGACTGAGCAAACTTTTTATTGCACGCGTCGAAAGGACAAACAAAAGGCCTGTCTCCCGTATGTATTCTTACATGGGTTCTGAAAACATTACATGACGTTACACGTATCATACATATACATATCATCACATCGTTTGCCTAAAGATAACCCACCTTAAGTTGAAGTCTAAGGAGAAACGTTTGCCACAACCTTCAAAGGTGCATTGAAACGGTTTTTCACCAGTGTGCACCAGTTGATGCCTTTTCAGTTTGGAGCTCTCCACAAATGCCTTGCCACACTCGGCACACACATGCACTCGGGGCCCGTGTGTATGAAGGTGCTTACGCATCGCCGAAGAGTCTCGAAAATATTTCTGACAGCCCTTATGCGGACAGCCAATTGTCTTATCGTTAACATATTGCTGGAATTCGGATGAATCCACTTGCTCAACAAGCGGTGTTGCTGAAAAACATCAATAATTGAGGCTTAGTTTTATGGCATATGTCCTGTATAGCATTTTTATACCCTTCGACCATTGAAAATAGTCAAAAAAGGGTATACTAACTTTTTGGAAATGTATGTAACAGGCAGAAAGAGGAGTGGGAGACCCCACAAAATATATATATTCCTGCTCAGGATCATTAGCCGAGTCGATTAAGCCTTGTCTTTCTGTCTGTCCGGATGACCAGAACACACAGATCTCAGCTATTACAAAAGCTAGACACGAATTTTTTGCACTCAAACGCACACGCATACATACATTTGTGCTTGGCCAATGAATGGTGAATGCATATACACGTATTTATATACAGCTATTTTCTTATGAAGGCTTACTTCACGATATTTCTATTAAGGAGTAGTATCGTACAATTATGGACTCTTTACGTTTTTTGCGTGCCGCTCGACTGTTGCTCTTGTTAATGTATAGTCTTTACAAATTATATACTCGATAAAACTAAAACCGCATAAGCTTGTGCTCAATCACTTATCCTTTTAACTGACATGATCCAATCCTTTAATTCCTTAACCAAAAAAAAAAATCAAATTAAAATATACTTATTTATCGTTGATCTATGAAAACTTTATAAACAATCAAGGTGACGATTTTCTGTATTTTAAAAATACATAACAATCCAAAAATAAAATATAAGGCTTTTAAAAACATTTCATGTATAGGTTAGAAGAGCGGAACGCTGTTGCGTAGATCTCCACAATTTCATTAAATATTTTCAACTATCTTAGGATACTTATTTACGTAAATTTTTACATTACTTACCCAGAGAAAAGGAAAGGTTTCCGATAGCAGCAGCTGCTTCAGTCGTTGACTCACAGTCATTATCATTATGAGTCAATGCCGGATTATCCAGAGGTAACTGACAATCCTGAGAATTTTTTTGCTGCGCCGGTAGCGGTAGCGTTAACTGCTGCAGGAATTGCTCCTGCTGCTGATGTTGATGGAAAAAGAGTTGCGGTTGTTGATGTAATACTGACTCACTCTTTTGTAACTGCAGGTGATTATTATCGCTTATTGGTTGTACTTCTGCACGGAATGTAGTAGTATCGGCAGTATTATCAGTTCCATTCTCTGGTAAATAATCCAGTTCCTCGGGATTATTATCAGAATTAGAAAACTCATCGTCGGATGTCCCTGATGCCCACATTGTAACACTGAATTCGCCCTCCATTGTTTTAATTTGGACCAGTTTTTGCTCCCAACGCCGCGGCTTTCCTTCATTTCTTTGTTCCATTTGTATTCCAGATTCATTTGTTTCTCTATCTGCTAAACTGTATCTATCGTTGCTGATCATTTGTTTTTTTTGTCTGTTTTTAAAAAATTAACAATTATTTATAACATATACAAATGTATATATATATATATATAAACTTACAGTTTTTCCGCCGCTAAAAAAACGTTCTTTGTCGTCTTCAATAACGATTTGCAATCGTATCTAATGTTGTGATGATTATTATCTTCATCAGTAGGAACAAATGACTCCGCTTCACCTTGCGTAGCATCTAAAATAATACAAAATATTGGAAAATTTAAACATAAAATTAAATAAATTACTGTTTTTAAATAATAATTTATTTTTAATATTAACTTTTGATTTTTGTAATTTTTTTTGCAATATATTACTACTTTACTTATATATATTTTTAACTTTGAGTGGATTAACTTTAGTCGGTTAAACTTAACTTAAAATTGATTATTATTATTCCCAATCAAGACGACGCAGATACAAATACAAATACTTCTTTTGGATTCAAATATATCATCGATATGAATTAAAAACATATTTTCCAAACCCTATTCATCGTTCCCTCAATAAATAATCGATCAGTTCCAGAACAAATATTTATTTTTATGAATTTTTTGAGATGTAATTCATATGCATACATATAATTAAACTAGTTTCCGTCAAAGATATGACTACTCACCATCGTTTAGATTGTGTACGTTCATACTACAAAGTTGATTGGGCTTGGATATATCATCGTCTTCGCTTTGAACCAATATGCCGTAATGCTCGTACGTAAAGCTACTGGGGTCCATAACTAGGTATATTTCTTATAACAACAGTTTTTAATTGTACATTGTGGGTTACGCTGTTTGTGTGTTCTATTCAAGTATTTTTAAGGTCTGCTCTTTGTTTAGTTACAAATGTATGTACATACGTAGGTGGCTTTCTCTGAAGCGAGACACTTTGGATTAAAGACACATTTTTGAGCACTTTTGTTTATTGTTAATTGCAAACTATTAGTAAAAGCGTTAACGAATATAAAAAAGTCTAGATTTGCCCATAAAGGGGATTCATATCAAACAAACTTTTTGAGCTAGGTTTTTTTAGTGTATTTTCACAAACATTCTTTTTAATGTTCTATACGATGCACGTATTTCATGAAAATTCTGATACAATACACGTATATGATATGGATTACTGAAAAAATATTTGCAGTACAACCAAAAAATTATTAACTTTTTATATTGCAAAAATATTTTAAAATGAAACAAGCAGAATAAAAATGGATGCAATGAATAACTAAAAGTGTGACCAAATTTAAGAGTGTTGCGTTTGCCTGTTTTCAGAGGATTGTAAACAAGTGTTAATCGATATACGTTGTAGTAAATTGGTAAGTAGTACATAATGTAGTAATCTAGTTCATATGTTGGTCTAAATTTATTTATACTTAAACTTCTAATTAAAAATAAAATAAAGAAATAAAACCAGAACCTACTTAATGAAACAGAGGAGTGCCATAACTCTCCCCATTTACATATGCTCATAGCTACTTGAATAACTTGTGTTTATTGTGCGATTGGATTGATATGAGGCGTAGATATTTATTATGTTAAAGTTAGTAGGTTGTATATTTAAAGTAAAAAAAATATAAATATAATTAATTAGCATGGTGTTAAATTTAGGTTTCCGGGGACGTGGAAATAGTAATTTGAAAAAATTCCATCTACTCGGGATATACAGTAACTTTAATGCCAAATTTTGTTGCTCTAGGTCCATGGTTTTTTAAGATCTTTACGAACATTCAAGACGAACAGACAGACGCATCATCTAAAACGACTCTGCTTGAGCAAAAAATATTTATATTTTATTCTCCTACGTCTCCTTTTTTTAACCGAAGAGTGAAGGGTATAAAATTAAAATAGAGTCAATTTTTATTTTAAATTTGGTGACTATAGCATATCATATGTACAATTTATACTGTTATTGTCATACTAACCCCAACGGAAGGCACGTAGCTTACAGAAACCACACTTAGATTGGGATATGCATAAATGAAAACTAAGGAAACAAACAAATGGAAATTAACAGGTTTCAAACTATAATTAAGAAACACACTATTCTTAAGTAACTTATAAAATTTTTATTGAAATGTAAGAAAGGCAGTTAATGCATATGTATGCATGTATACGGTCCCTGACTTTTTAAGTTTTGATTCCCAAATTTTGTTTTTATTAGTAAACTTTTATACACAAAATAGTATACTTGTTGTACAAACTTGTTTTATTTTCAAAATCGCTTTACAATATATAAAATAGCCCAAAATTCATGGGTAACCTTATATCACTAAGCACTGAACACATAGAGAACTCAAACAGGGGGTAATTCTGTTTTTGTCAGTTTTTGAATCATAGCGCCCCACAGACTTCGGCTGCACGCTCGGCTGGGAACTTCGATGTTCGGATGGGAATTTCGATGTTCGGCTCTCAGTACAAACAGCGCATAGGATCAAAACTGCTTCAGTCGCACAACGACAGCGGAACGATAAGCACGCGCGTACTTCTTTGCGCTGTGCGATCGTTTCAATGTGTGCGTGTATGCATGCACATGCTGGCGTGTGAATGTATGCGTTGCTAGTGAAGTTTGACAACAGGCAAATGCTTCGGCCGGCGCGCTGGCAGCCTGAAGTCAATTTTGTGTTTCGCCGTCGAGAGCGAAACGACTGAGGTACAGGGCCGTAGCAAAGGTTTTTTCGAGCCCTTGTGAAAAACTTCTCGGGGCCACTGGTTTAGTAACTTTACTTTATGAATTTATTTGTGTCTACTAAGGGAATTGAATTATACAAATATATTAACATATTAAACCTATCTATGTTTGGTAGCCGACATCGCTGTCAGCTAGGGGCGCTTGTGCGCTACAGGCCCTGTACACACTTAGTTACGGGCCTGCCCAGCATGAAACCATCTGTGTGTTTTGTTTTTGTGTTGCCATCGAAAGCCAAGAGACCGAATTACAGTATGCCAAAATGGTTATTTGGTGGGAATAACTTTTAAAATTTGGAAACATGTGCATTTATAATATATTGAGTAGATTGAATTAATATAATATTATTATATATAATTATATTACATTTTGCAATGCAATTTTAAAAAATCGCAAAAAGTTAAGTGACTACATTATATATTTTTTTGGTTCATGGGTTTACTAATATTGACAAAATCTGCAAATCAATCAAAATGTTTTGAATACACATATATGCATTTACTAAATTAAATTATTCTGATGTAGCATGCCAAATGTTTTCGGAAGTCTTAATTTTTCTCCGCAATATAATCGACTTTGCCCACTGTTCTTAGTCTCTTTGCTCTAGACGTCGAAACAATTGACTTCAGGCTGCCAGCGCGCCGGCCGAAGCATTTGCCTGTTGTCAAACTTCACTAGCAACGCATACATTCACATGCCAGCATGTGCATGCATACACGCACACATTGAAACGATCGCACAGCGCAAAGAAGTACGCGCGTGCTTATCGTTCCGCTGTCGTTGTGCGACTGAAGCAGTTTTGATCCTATGCGCTGTTTGTACTGAGAGCCGAACATCGAAGTTCCCATCCGAACATCGAAGTTCCCAGCCGAGCGTGCAGCCGAAGTCTGTGGGGCGCTATGATTCAAAAACTGACAAAAACAGATTTACCCTCTGTTTGAGTTCTCTATGTGTTCAGTGCTTAGTGCTTATATAATTTATTTGATTTCGATTAAAATTGAGTATCGGTATGAGTTGACAGAGACCTTCTCGGGCAAAAAAGTTTATTTGTTGAAAAATTTCATAAAATTCTGTTCGGCCGCTTAGGAATCTTTAATTTAAAAAAACAAAATGAGAATCATTTTAATTTAAAAGAATTATGGAGATTCAAATATTCGCAGTCGAGCAGTTCAAAACAAATAATTTTTGATCTATTAAATTTATGATTAAGATTTAAAAAAGAATATATTCAACTAATTATGAATATTAAAAAAAAATTAAAATAAATAAACTATTAATATTATTATAAATATATTTTTTAAAATATATAATATAATGTTTGGAAATAAGTTGCTATTTAAGTTAGAATGTGAGCCGTAATCGTATGGTGTGTACTAACCTTTCTTCTTTTCCTACAAGTTTTCCAACACTGCACACTGTCATCCGTTTCTGACAGTTCCTATCAACGTGCCTCGGCCTTTTCCGGTTCAAGCGTATGCCATGGCGGTCGGTAAAAATAAAGGTCTCTCCAAAGGTGGTAAAAAAGGCGGTAAGAAGAAGGTTGTAGATCCCTTCTCACGCAAGGATTGGTATGATGTCAAAGCGCCGAACATGTTCCAAACCCGTCAGATTGGCAAAACCCTCGTGAATCGCACACAGGGACAGCGTATTGCATCTGATTACTTGAAGGGTCGCGTTTTCGAGGTATCTCTTGCCGATTTGCAGAAAGATATTGACCCAGAGCGTTCGTTCCGCAAGTTCCGTTTGATTGCCGAAGATGTGCAGGACCGCAATGTGCTGTGCAATTTCCATGGAATGGATTTGACGACGGACAAGTACAGGTATGCTGGAGTCACTCCATCATATGATGTGGTTCCAAGCGATGATTGTGTGTGTAAAAGTGGCTAATGATTGATTGATTTTGCTTCAGATCAATGGTCAAGAAATGGCAGACCCTCATTGAAGCCATTGTTGAGGCCAAGACTGTCGATGGTTACCTTTTGCGCGTGTTCTGCATCGGATTCACATCAAAGGATCAGCAATCGCAGCGCAAGACCTGCTACGCCCAACAGTCGCAGGTGCGTAAGATCCGTGCTCGCATGACTGATATCATCACGAATGAGGTTAGCGGCGCCGACCTGAAACAGCTGGTCAACAAGTTGGCTCTTGACTCCATTGCCAAGGATATCGAGAAGAGTTGTCAGCGCATCTATCCACTCCACGATGTCTACATCCGCAAGGTTAAGGTGCTGAAGAAGCCCCGTTTCGATGTTTCCAAGCTTTTGGAGCTCCATGGTGATGGTGGTGGGAAAACTAGCGAAGCCGTTGTCTCCGCCGAAGGCGCCGTCATCGATCGTCCAGAGGGCTACGAGCCACCAGTGCAGGAGGCTGTCTAATTTCACTAATAGAGAGACAAAAAGAACAGGAAGGAAACTCCTGTTTCTCACTTTCTTAAAATATATAAGAAAATGAATAAACTAATCAAACAAGTCTTTTTTTTAGGTTGGGGTATTTTTCTTTTATCTCATTTATTTTGCAGGTCACGCTTCAAGCTTCAGTCTTGTCAGGTAATTCAACATTTTTAATTAATTAATTTAATTTAATTCAACTTGTGATTTATCTCTTACTATATTAATTTCTTTTTGATTTCTATACAGGTTAACTGCACTTCATTGTAGAAAAGTAAGTTGCATATATTATATTTCGTTTTAATATATAAAAATACTCTTTATTAAAATAATAGGTACACAAATTGACTTCAATATTTTTAACAATCGTACATGGGCTATCACCCAACATCATAAAATTGTTCTACAAAATGTGACTGACCACACATTTTGCTAAATCAACATTTAAGGAATAGTTTTAAGTTGTTCTTGAATAATCGTGTTCATTTGAAGTTTTTATTGTTAAGAGTTAAATTTATATAACTGTAGAAAAACACAATTTAAAAGATTATGAACTTTCACAAGAATGGTAGCGATTCTTTTGTCCCTGCATTTCGAAGTGTACCAATTATTTCAATAATGAGTATATTTATGTGTACATACATATATTTCACTGATGACTTTATTTGCTACTCTTGAAATTACAACTTGATGAAACTTTTCACCTTTTAGACTGAAATGACTTTTGAGCTTTTTATTTGTTTATATACTTGAATTTGGTGAACTAATGATTGATCCCATATTTTTAGAATTGGGATGATTTCTTCATGATACAGAAAATGAAGGAAGTGGGACTATATTCAAAACTTCAGATTGACTTTAAAATCCTCAAGAAATGTGGCAGTTGGATAAAAAGGTAAATTAACAACGTTAAGATTCTTAATTTGCAGATTAAATTATGGTGTTTTATTTTTCGTCTCTGTCAAGTAATTGATAAAAAAGTATTATCAACCTGAATTCAATAAATTAGGCATTTTCTAAATTTTAATGTTTTACGTACAAGAGTTGATTATTATTTATTCTTAAATTACAGATTTTTTGAAGCAGAAGGTTAAAAACTCGTCCTAATCTCCCTTCTTGAAGAGAACACGGTAAGTTTGTTAATTAATTAATTATTATTATTAATTAATTAATTTTAAAAATCTGTTCATGATGACCACTTTATTTGCTACCCTTGATTAATAACATGACGACAAAAACCATATACTAATATTAGGTAAAGGTTAAATAGCTTCCTACATTTACATCGATTTTTTTACGAATAGGGCTATATTCATTATGAATTTAGGTGAAAGAATTTTTGGCGGTCGATTCTAGTTTTTTATTAATTGAATTTAGAAAATAATTACATATATTTTGTTCAGGGGCGTACTCAGGGGGGTTCATTTGCTTTCCCCGCCCTCTGTTCAGAAATAAATAATTTAAAACGATGTAGGCAGCTATTTATCCTTTACCAAATATTACGTTAGGATAAAATATTTTGACAGCTCGCTTGGAATAACCGTGAAGAGAACTGTTCCTAATCCAACGCTAAATATTCTTATAGCTGACTTTATCATTTGCTTAGTTCGATTTGATTTCTTTATTGTTTAGTAATAACATATTTTCCTACTATTTTCAGGTTACGCCCTCTGCTGTTCAAAAAAGGTTTTTTTTTTTAAAAAAGGTTTGTTTCAAAATAAGGCTTAATTTAACATTTTTATTGAATAAATGAAAAAGTTACTATCAAACGACTTTTATATATTTTAATTGTATTCGTTACTTTTTTTTCAGATGCCAAACTCTTTGCGCAGTACAGAACACGACAATAATTTGGACATTGAAAGTCAATCAATGGTTAGTTTCAATGTTAAACGTATTTAAAATCATAATAAGTGTTATGTGTGATGAGAAACTTACCCAGCTCGCTTTGAGTATCCATGAAGAGAACTGTTCCTAATCCAACGCAAAATATTCTTATTGCTGACTTTATCATTTGCTCAAATCGATTGGAATTCTTATGGCCGAGTATTACCCTATTTTCTTTCGTATTTACAGGTAATGGACTCGATTATCTGCTTTTCAAAAAAACTAAAAGGTACGTTTACAAACAAATTCAAATTTTAAGAAACGTCAAACATTAGTTATGATGAAATGACTAAGGATTCCCCATCATTTTATTTGAATAAATGAAAAATTCCAAAAGCTGAAATTAATTTTAAATGTACTTGATTATACTATGTATGTTCTGTATAAACACAATAAATCTATTCTTTCTCATTCTTCCAGATGCAGATATCTTTACAAGGAAATACCCACCATTATACAAATACTATAAACTGGAAGTTGGAATACAATTAAAGGTTAGTTTAAACGTACTTTAACATAAAAATGAAAAGTGTTTTTGTGATGACAAACTTACCCAGCTCGCTTTGAATAACCATGAAGAGAACTGTTCCTAATCCAACGCAAAATATTCTTATTGCTGACTTTATCATTTACTTACAATGATTGGAATTCTTATGGCCGAGTATTACCCTATTTTCATTCGTATTTACAGGTAATGGACTCGATTATCTGCTCTTCAAAAATCTATTCATTATTAAAAGGTACGTTTACAAACAAGCCTGAATTCCAATTTTAAGAAACTTCGACCAAACATTAGTTATGATGAAATTACTAAGGATTCCCCATCATTTTATTTGAATAAATGAAAAATTCCAAAAGCTGAAATTAATTTTAAATGTACTTGATTATACTATGTATGTTCTGTATAAACACAATAAATCTATTCTTTCTCATTCTTCCAGATGCAGATATCTTTACAAGGAAATACCCACCATTATACAAATACTATAAACTGGAAGTTGGAATACAATTAAAGGTTAGTTTAAACGTACTTTAACATAAAAATGAAAAGTGTTTTTGTGATGACAAACTTACCCAGCTCGCTTTGAATAACCATGAAGAGAACTGTTCCTAATCCAACGCAAAATATTCTTATTGCTGACTTTATCATTTACTTACAATGATTAGAATTCTTATGGCCGAGTATTAACCTATTTTCTTTCGTATTTACAGGTAATGGACTCAATTATCTTCTTTTCAAAAACCTATTCATTATTAAAAGGTACGTTTACAACCAAGCCTAAATTAAAATTTTAAGAAACGTCGATCAAACTTTAGTAATGATGAAATGACTATGGATTCCCCATCATTTTATTTGAATAAATGAAAAATTCCAAAAGCAGTAATTAATTTCAAATGTACTTGGTTTTACTATGCACTCTGGGCAAAAAGCCCGGAAATTTTTGCATAAAGTCAATTTTTTATGTGTTAGGAACTTAAAATAAAATGTTTTTTCCATTTATGAACTCTCCAGAGATAATGAAATTGATTTTTAAAAATTTTTAGAGCTTGCGGTTTGAAAATGCCGAACAATCAAAGTCAACTGACCAACCGATAGCTTGACTTATCGAAATCCAACCGTAATTATTTATTAACTTTGTGTTATTATTGCGGCTTGTTTTGTAAAGCTAGGAAAATTTGGAAATATGGAAAATAATAGTACAAGTATGTAGATTTGTTGTTGTATGTTGGTTTATATATGTTTTGTATTATTCGTTGTGTATCGTCAAGTGTTGCTCGAGTACTTTTACAGCTGACATATAGAAAATTTTGATGTGTTCTGTGGAGTGTAACTTATTTGGAGCGCGCGAGAGCGCGCAACTACAATATGTATGTTTTTCGTTAAAGTGTTTAGATTAGGGTGATAATAAAATCTTTTGCCCGTTTTTGCCCCTTTTCGAAAAAAATGCCATGTTGCAGCTGAGTATCGAAACTCATACTCAGCTGCAACATGGCATCACCAAACATTGCTGGAGGTTTGGGATAGCAACAGACGGAATGACTCTGCCCTAACGAAGTGGTTGCTTTAAAAAAATGAACAAAAATCAAGTCAGAAAGTCGCCCGCAGCTCAAATTAACGCAACTATGCACAGTTTTATAGCACACGTAAAGAAATATATTCCAATATGCGCTATCTTAATAAAGCCTATGGTTGCAACATTTTCCCTCCATATTCAAGTAGTCTTTAAGTAGTCAATGCGATTTGCAGACCAGCTCAAAGAGAACTCCCTAAAAAAAAAATTTCTCAGGTGTGGTTGGAGGTGTGGGTGTGGGCGGAGAAGTTGAAGATGTGGTTTGATTCAAAAAAAAAAAAAACCAAAATTCTATATTATTTTAGATGTTTGTGCAAAATTTGAATGCTCTAGCTATAAAACTGGGCTTTATGCAGAAATTCCGGGCTTTTTGCCCATAGTGCTATGTATATTATGTATAAACAGAATAAATCTATTCGTTCTCATTCTTCCAGATGCAGATATCTTTACAAGGAAATATCCACCATTATGCAAATACTATAAAGTGGAAGTTGGAATACAATTAAAGGTTAGTTTAAACGTACTTTAACATAAAAATGAAAAGTTTTTTTGTGATGACAAACTTACCCAGCTCGCTTTGAGCAACCGTGAAGAGAACTGTTCCCAATCCAACGCTAAATATTCTTCTAGCTGACTTTATCATTTGCTTAGTTCGATTTGATTTCTTGATTGTTGCGTAATTACATATTTTCGTACTATATACAAGTTACGCCTTCGATTATCTGCTGTTCAAAAAAGTTTTTTTTTTATTTAAAAAGGTTTGTTTTAAAATAAGACTAACTTTATCATTTTTATTGAATAAATGAAAAAGTTACAAACGACTTGCATATGTTTTAATTGTATTCGTTACTTTCTTTCAGATGCCAAACTCTTTGCGCAGTACAGAACACGACAATAATTTGGACATTGAAAGTCAATCAATGGTTAGTTTCAATGTTAAACGTATTTAAAATCATAATAAGTGTTATGTGTGATGAGAAACTTACCCAGCTCGCTTTGAGTAACCATGAAGAGAACTGTTCCTAATCCAACGCAAAATATTCTTATTTCTGACTTTATCATTTGCTCAAATCGATTGGAATTCTTATGGCCGAGTATTACCCTATTTTCTTTCGTATTTACAGGTAATGGACTCGATTATCTGCTCTTCAAAAATCTATTCATTATTAAAAGGTACGTTTACAAACAAGCCTGAATTCCAATTTTAAGAAACTTCGACCAAACATTAGTTATGATGAAATTACTAAGGATTCCCCATCATTTTATTTGAATAAATGAAAAATTCCCAAAACAGCAGTAATTAATTTCAAATGTACTTGGTTTTACTATGTATGTTATGTATAAACAGAATAAATCTATTCGTTCTCATTCTTCCAGATGCAGATATCTTTACAAGGAAATATCCACCATTATACAAAAACTATAAACTGGTAGTTGGAATGCAATTAAAGGTTAGTTTAAACGTAATTTAACATAAACATGAAAAGTGTTTTTGTGATGACAAACTTACCCAGCTCGCTTTGAGTAACCGTGAAGAGAACTGTTCCTAATCCAACGCTAAATATTCTTATAGCTGACTTACCATTTGCTTACTTCGATTTTAGGTCATTATTGTTGAGTATTAACCTATTTTGTTTCTTCCTTTACAGATTTTACGCTAGATAGAATATTTATTAAAAACGCACAACATATATTAAACACTTTTCTAGGTAAGAAATTAAGAAAGAGATACAACTGTTTGCTCAACAAAATTTGATGAAAATTATTGAACCTTGACAAAATAATGAAAAACTGGTTTAGATAGTAGAACTGAATATGGTTAGAATATAAAAAATTATAATAATGCATCAATAATTCCATTTAATTAAAATATCTCAATACTTGTTTCTTTATTTTTAGGTCGATGGAATGAGTTGAACAGCAATAACGTAAATGATATCAAACTTGTATCAAGTACACATTTTCACATAACTTTTTCGATTGCGTTTCTTGTTTTTTGTTTAAAAAAAAAGGCAAGCATGTATGGGATTCGCGTTTGCCAAACGAAAAATGTATACCTAAAAATAACGGTGTGCTTTACCTATCCTAGATAAACGGGATGTTTACATGTAATGGGTATGGTCATGTTGCATATAAAAATTCTACTTTTAAAAATGTGCACTTAAAATGGGACGATTCAAACTAATATTGAAGCTAGCTAATATTTCTTTCAAACCATGGACTAAAATAAAAATATTATGATCTCACTATATTTGTCGTAACGAAGGGTGTGCAGAGGGGATCAGCGCCAACCCAATGAAGTACACTCGTATACATATTTTTTATAATAAAATAATTTTTTGAATCGGGATTAGGAGCTGAGATAATAAAGCCATTTTTATCTCTATGTGCGCCTTATAGAAACAAAAGCCCCCCGCGTTTCGGATGGAAACTGCAATCTGTCCTATATTGCATATCGGGGTGATATGAGGTTACGGGGCGAGTAGAGCCGTATCGCTATCGATACAAAATGTTCAATAATTTGAAATAATTATTTTCTATATCGAATAGCTGAGAACAAGGAAAATCAAAACATTTTTTGAGCTGTTTTTGCTTCCGCTTATTTTTTGGATCTTTTAATACCCTTCAAGCATTAAAAATGATAAAAGAAAGGGTAACAGCCTGTCTGTTAATGCACAGATCTGTTATTATAAAAGATAGAGATACCAATACATGGCAGGAAGATTCCAAAATACTAATCAAGGTTTAGTCCATTACTAACCTTGCTACGAGGGTCGTTTGATAAGTCCGTGACTTTTTGTATTTGCCGCGCACCTGCTCTAAATACAACACTGCTCCTGTCAGCAGTTATCGATTAACAGCTGACTGTAAAATTTTGAGAAAGCTGCGTTTTTTGGTTTGCGTTTTATAGGCATTGAAAGCAGACGATCTCAAGGCCCTCAAAATACGAGGGTCGTTTGATAAGTCCGTGACTTTTGTATTTGCCGCGCACCTGCTCTAAATACAACACTACTCCTGTCAGCAGTTATCGATTAACAGCTGACTGTAAAATTTGAAAGCTGCGTTTTTGGTTTGCGTTTTATAGGCATTGAAAGCAGACGATCTCGTGAATTTTAACGAAAATGGAGATCGAGATCGTCTGCTTTCAATGCCTATAAAACGCAAACCAAAAAACGCAGCTTTCTCAAAATTTTACAGTCAGCTGTTAATCGATAACTGCTGACAGGAGCAGTGTTGTATTTAGAGCAGGTGCGCGGCAAATACAAAAAGTCACGGACTTATCAAACGACCCTCGTATAATACGCATGCATGCATGCTTTGCCAATCAAATGGTGCATGCATTTACATGTATTTATACATATCCATATGAGGCTTACGTTACGTTATTTCTATTAAGGAGTAGTATGGTACAATGATGCTCTTATTACATTTAAACAAAGGTAGCTTGACTGTTGCTCTAGTTCAATTTTCGTTTGGAAGTACTTTACTCATACAGATTGCCTTTAAAATCCTCGGGAATTGCGGCAGTTGGAAAAAAAGGTAAATTAACAACGTTAAGATTCTTAATTTGCAGATTAAATTATGATGTTTTATTTTTCGTCTCTGTCAAGTAATTGATGAAAAAGTATTATCAACCTGAATTCAATAAATTAGGGATTTTCTAAATTTTAATGCTTTACGTACAAGAATTGATTATTTATTCTTAAATTACAGATTTTTTGAAAGCAGAAGGTTAAGAATTAGTCTTAATCTCCCTTCTTGAAGAGAACACGGTAAGTTTGTAAAATACATTATTAATTTTAAAAATCTGTTCATGATGACCAGTTTATTTGCTACTCTTGAAATTACAACTTGATGAAACTTTTCACCTTTTAGACTGAAATGACTTTTGAGCTTTTTATTTATTTATATACTTGAATTAGATGAACTAATGATTGATCCCATATTTTTAGAACTGGGTTGATTTCTTCCTGATACAGAAAATAATGGAAGTGGGACTATGTTCAAAACTTCAGATTGACTTTAAAATCCTCAAGAAATGTGGCAGTTCGAAAAAAGGTATATCACCAACGTTATGATTCTTAATTTGCAGATTAAATTATGATGTTTTATTTTTCGTCTCTGTCAAGTAATTGATGAAAAAGTATTATCAACCTGAATTCAATAAATTAGGCATTTTCTAAATTTTAATGCTTTACGTACAAGAGTTGATTATTATTTATTCTTAAATTACAGATTTTTTGAAGCAGAAGGTTAAAAACTCGTCCTAATCTCCCTTCTTGAAGAGGACACGGTAAGTTTGTAAAATACATTACTAATTTTAAAAATTTGTTCATGATGAACAGTTTATTTGCTACTCTTGATTAATTACATGACGACAAAAACCATATACTGAAAGTATTACATTAGGTTAAAATATTTTAACTGTTTACCGGAAATTAATAAAAAAATGTTAAATGTATTTTTTTTAGATCTGTGCAGTTTGCTAATAAAAATGTAAGCGTATAATTACAGATATATATTTCTATGTATAAAACGTAGTTATTTATTTTTTATTTTTGTGATAACAAACTCGCTCAGCTCGCTTCAAATAACCGCGAAGACAACTGTTCCTATTCCAACGCAAAATATTGTTATACTTGGCTTTAGCATTTGCTTACTTCTATTTTAATTCATTATTGTTGAGTATTAACCTATTTTCGTTTTTTCCCTTTACCGATCTTACACTAGATAAACTGTTTATCAAAAACGCACAACATATATTAAACTCTTTTCTGGTAAGAAATTAAGAAAGAGATAAAACTCTTTGCTCAACAAATTTTGATGAATATAATTGAACCTTGACAAAATAATGAAAAACTGGTTTAGATAGTAGAATATAAAGAATAATAATAATAAATCAATAATTTCATTTAATTAAAATATCTCAATACTTGTTTCTTTATTTTTTGGTAAAGTCGGTGAAATGAGTTTCATTTTTTTTTTTTTTTTTCTATTTCGTTTCACTTAGAATTTTAAATTTTCACCAGAGTAGAGGTGGCTTTGCGTTTTTTAAAATGCCATCAAGGGCTCCCGATGGACGCCTATGTTTAAGTGGCCCCAGATCCCGAAGTGTTGAACGAGGAAGTGATCGCCTCTTCGTTAGCAACCCGAAGACTCGTCAGCCCGAGAACCTAGATTGAGCCTATATTGAAGATACGAGGGTTGCCTTTAATGTGGCGATATTGGGCAATCCTATTGTTGCAATCTGATAACTGACAGCCCTATCGTAGAGCTTGACATTTCTGTGGTTTAACGTACTCAGCCCGACCACTATTTAAATTGTTTACAGTTTTTTGACGTGGATTAACTCACAACAGTGTATAAATGAAGTTAATTCCATTTTTGGCGATGACCAGTCTTTATCGATGGTGTAGTGAACTCAACTGAGGTCGTAATTCACTCCAAGACGTGATTTTTGAAGGTAGTCCAAATTCGTTGTTACTCAGGAAACCATTGATGCTGAACGCCAACTGATCTTGCAAGATCGTCTTATTACCTATTGCGAGATTGAGATAACTTGAAAATACTTCGTTCGCATTGGATCCCACACACTTTGCCAATCGCTCAACAAAAGGCTCGTGTCGACTGTTCGAAAAAAATGCTCCGAAAATACGATGGCGGTGTTTCGAAACACGTCTATATAATCGTGACAGGTGATGAAGCGTAGATTTTCGCGTAATCGAACAAAAGTTGCTCGCGCACGAAGCACTTCCAAACACATGGACATGTCACAATCGTACCACTTTAACAACTCAAAATAGTCAATTCTGAGTGGTACACAACCATTTTTTTTGCCAGTTGCCTTCCAAGAAATCAGGAAAAGCAACCGTCCAAGACGGATGATCGGCTCAGACAACTGCATTTGGAGCACTCAAAACAACGCGTTATCCGCCGTATGGTTCTGACTTGGCACCGAATAACATCTTATAATTCCCGTTCGTAAAAACAAAAATGAGAGTTCACCCTTTTTCGACACCTAGAGAAGCGGTTGATGCGTTCGGAATGCATATTTGGGAGATACCAATTGGTTCAAATGCATGCAAAAGTGTATAGATTTTAATGGAGAATATTTGAAAAACAATAAAACTATTTTCGATGATCAATATTTGTTTTTGTTTTTTAAGTTACTAATATAAAAGGAAACACTATGGGACTGGCCACATTCTACGAATTCCAAATTATCCGCTTGCACTCACCAAGCACAGTCGTTTCATGCGGCATCAACTCCGTTACTAATCCATCGGTTACAATTACGGAGATAAGCATAACAACAATTATTGTAACTGAAACTGTAACTGAATCGTATTCCAAACTTGTTCTATCATTTTATTTCTAGTAAAATTAATATATCAATATGTGTTACTGAGGCAAGTTGTTCCTTAAAAAGGTCTTATTAAAAATATTTTATAAAAATAAAGTTCTTTTAAGCTGTTGCACCACATAGTTTTTGAAAAAAGGGGCAAACTAGACTGGATGTCCATTGTTAATAGTTTATCTAACAACTTTCAATTTTTAACTTTTGGTTAAATCGACGTAACTTAAGTCAAGGGCACACAAATGGAATAGTGGCATTGGGTCGCCATAGTTCGAACAGTACATTTTGCCTGCGAAAGGATGTCGTTTGAGACGAACTTAAAACGTTTCGCCAAGATAAGAACGACATTATTTCACGGATGAAAACTTATGTCGTCCTTAAGCGTTAAAATATCGCGTCAACCTATGAAGTTCTGAAGCGTCATAGGATCATCGATATGTCGATTTGAGGCGGCCGAATTATGACGGCGAACTTTTGTCGGTACCCCATCACAAATACATAACGCAGTTAAGATTTTACAAATACATCAACACATCTGGTAATGAATAATAACGCACATTAACTGCGGACTTTAAATTAATAGCTTCTTTTTTCTCCATTTTCAAAATTTATTTTTAAACTCTTGCTAAGGGTATACTACCTTGATCAAAAAGTTCCCGGAATTTATTCAGAAAATTAAAAATACAAGATTATACATCAAAATCGATATTGTCCCCTTCAAAGTACTCCCCATCGACTGCAACGCACTTATGCCAGCGCTTGATCCAATCCTTGAAACATTTTTCATATTCAATTTGCGGTATGGCCATCAAAGCCATCTTCGATTTTTCCATGATTTCATCCCGGGTGCTGAAACGTGTTCCACGGAGCGGTGTCTTGAGTCGACCGAATAGGAAAAAGTCTCAGGGAGCCAAGTCATGAGAATTCAGTGGTTGTTGAATGGTATTCGTTCCGTTTTTAGCCAAATGTTCACGGATAATGATGGCATTATGCGACGGTGCGTTATCGTGGTCCCGATTCCGGGAACTTTTTGATCAAGGTGGTACGGCGTCACTTTTACAAATGTCACACTATCAAGCTGAAAATTTTATAGAATGTCAATGAGGGTTGTGCCAACCTAAAAAAAAAAGAGAACTAAAATCGGGTGACTGAAAGCGCCACACGGTGGTGATTCCGGGAACTTTTTGATCAAGGTGGTATTAATTTTGGACAAGAGTTTGCAACGCACCTTTGGTAACATCTCCGACCCCATAGAGTAAATATATTCTGAATCAGCATTAACAGAGGAATCGTACTAGCCCTTTCAGTGCTTCTTATTGGTGCACGCTGTATAAATTAAATAGATAGTATTTGTTCAAGTGTTTTAAGGGCGAAGGCCTTTTTTTACTTGAGTTATTAAATGGTATTTGTTCAATTATTTTAAGGGCAAGCGCTATTTTCATTTGACAATCAATTTAAGACAATAATCATACTAAGTAATCAAGCTCTTCAGTCGCCGGCTGCGCTGTTGCCACACTCGCCAAAGCGCAAAGCACTTGGAATATTAGCTTATGTCGATATTCCCACTCTAGCGACTTATTTCGCGACGCAGTAGCGAATCGTTACTACCGTCACTCTCAAAAACCGACCATCCTCGGTTGCGTTGAACCAGAATCTTTCTTAATTCTCGTGAGTTGCGGTGCTCAGACGCACGCCGGCGGAACCAGAGTTTACCACCTCACACGATGCAAACCAATAAAATATCGCCGATTGGCTGCCAACCGCAATGTTATCCCGAACCTTTGATGTAGTTGAGGTTGTCCTCGCTCAGTCGATGGATGTAAGGGAGACTGATGATCATGTCGTGTCTGCTGTTGTTAAGCCACTGCGGTTGATGTATCCAGTGCCGTTGATGGTGGCGTGCATCATTTTGGGAGACGGGATTGTTAGCAAATTCAATTATAAACATGATTACGTTTTTCTTGCATTCTACTTTGATTCTAGATACTTTCAAAAGTCGTTTTGTATCGCTTAATTTTGAATTTTCGCGGGTTACGTATAATTGAATTTATATTTTTTTATTATGTTTCAAGTGTATAGCATTTTTTGTTTGGTTGTGAGAGGCGTAAAGCTTATAATTGTTTTGCGTGTTCGCCGATTTTTGCTTTTTTCGGTCTTCGCTCACCTGGGCTCTTCCATTAGCACGATTGGAACTTGGTTTCGATATCATATCCATATACCCATAATTCGTCTCCAGTTATGATCCTTTTCTGTAAATCTGGGTCATTCAACAGCTGTTGAGCAATTCTCATGCGACGGTTCTTTTGGTCAAAATTAAGCAATTTTGGAACAAACTTCGCTGACACACGTCTCAAAACGATAGAAATAATTTCATAGCACGAGCCAAGCGATATACCGACTCCTCAGCAACGTCTCTGATAGTGATTCGACGATTTTCCAAAACAATTTTCTTGACTGCTTGAACGTTTTTATCAGTTGTTGAGGTACTTGGGCGTCCAGATCGAGGCTCGTCATTGGCATCTTCTCGTCCATCTTGGAAGAGTTTGTACCACTTGTAAACTTTTTTTTTACTGAGAACAGTATCACCGTATGCCACTGTCAAAATTTCAAGTGTTTCGGAGCACTTTATTTTATTTTGTTTTATGCAAATCCTTTAATTCATATTTTTCGATAGCGCAGAGCACGTGAAACACTTATAATCTTTACGCCTCTCACAACCAAACATAATAGAACCAAAATTCGATTACGCGTAACCAGCGAAAATTCAAAATTACGCGATACTTTGTGATCACATCTCGTATGACAGTAATAGGGGTCCCTCTGATTTGATCACTGAGAGTGCTTGCAAGATCAGAGTGATCGATAATTTCCGGATTACGTTGCCTACTTTTTTTCTGTTGCGCGTACTGAGGGCCTCGAAAAGGCTGGCGACATCTATTTGTTTATCTTTAAATAGTCTAAGAATTTTGTTTATGGTATTTGTGAGGAACTTATGCTGATTTGTCTATTGCTCGCAGTGACCAGCTACGCCTGTGTCTTCTCTATCTTTATTAGGTTGTCTGTGTCCGGGTACCCGCTACTACCTTAAAGGCGGATAACATATCGCGCACATGTCCGGTGTCTATCTTCAATAACTTCCGCATGTGTGAGTGTGGAAACATTTCAGTTAGTTTCATGGTCTCTTCTGTCACGGTCCTATAGTGTGTGAGGTTGGTCGTATGTCGTAAGTACCCGTACTCGTCCCATAGTAAGATGTCCACAATTGGTATGTAGTCCGCTTGCGTATAGTCTGTCACCCGTGCTGCCGTCAACGCCATGCTTGAAAGTATCACCAAGATAATCCTAAAATAAAATAAATGGAGAGTGCTCGCGGTTAGTTATATGTCAATGGAGGTTGTCCTTGTGGTCCACCGTCACCTAAATGAGAACCGTTGTCCCCAAGTCCACCTCAACCTTTTCTTTGGTCCAATGAGGCGAAATCTTGTTCCCTAATCTACTATTTGTCTTTTCGAGGACTTTTTCGCCTACTTCGAAAATCCTATTCTGCCGCTTCCGGTTTTCTCTGGCGTTCTACTCTATCTCAGCTTTTTCTATCTTGTTGCTGACAGCCTGGGTACACTCCAATGATTTTGGGTATAAAATGTCCCTTGGACTTTTCCCCACCACTGAGTGTTTCGAGTTGTTGTACCCTGCAGTATGAGGTCCATTGTGTCAACAATACCTCTCTGAAGGTTCTCTAGTGATTTCCAAAAAGGTACTATGGAATTGCCATTGGAGGTGCTATGCAGGGGAGGTGCGATTTGAATAGAAGCTCGTTGTCGCAGTACACCTGTTTTGCCCGGGGAAAATGTTCATAAGCACCAGGAGGAGTTGTCTTGTGCCGTGAACTTGGAGAATTTGTTAATGCAGGTTAGGAAGTATTTTTTGTCCGTGGAAAAGATGTCAAAGTGTAGCATTGAGTAGGCACTGGCCCCTGGCCGAGTTTCTGTTTTTTTCGGTGCCTGTTGTATTTTGCTTTTGAGCAAGGAAATTGGAAATTGGCCGCATCGGATTCTGGCACGCCTCCCTGGAGGGAGCCCATCAGCTACATGATTTTTCTACCTGGCTTATAAAAAGCTTAGCCCCTGTTTTATCGATGCGCACCTTCAACCTTTTGATCTTCGGTTTGGGTTACTTTCCGAAACGGAAAACGTCAAAGGCTAGTGGTCAGTGAATATGTTGATATCTCTAACTGCGTATTGTCCCGTTGCTTCCCCAGGGCCCAGACAATGGCCAGTAACTCCCGCTCGTTAGTAGCGTACTTGGCCTCGCAGCTTTTAAGCGCCCTAGATATCATTGTTATGGGACGGCGGTTTTGCGACAAAACGGTACCTATTCCATAAGGCGATGCGTTAGTGGACAAATCAAACGGTTTCTTGCAGTCAGGGTACATTAGTTTGACGTCTTCCGACGCCAAAATGTTCCTGAGTTTATGAAAAGCGTTGAGAATGGCCTCCATTGAACTCTACCGCGTGTGGTTGACGTCCTTACACTCGAAGCACTGCAACGCCTCCGAAGTCGCACCAATTCTTAACACGCCCTCTTTAAGGCATAGGGCACCTGTTTGTTTGTTTGTTTGGGTAAGAAGAAAAAAGCGTAGCTCCCAAGGATGGGCAACATAGCTTTGTTATCGATGTTGTTCGACCCGTGGATAGAGTGAACAACGAAAGGGGACTCGACCGGGACTATGCCCTTAAGGCATTTGTGCTGCCTGATATAATTTTTTGAAGCGCCCGTGCCAACGTCATGTCTACCCTCACTATTATCCACCGGATGAAAGGTAGCAGGAACGTTGCCCTAAAAAATTAGCGCTATCGCTTTCATAGTCAGGTCCGTTTCTTCGTCAATTTCCTGCTTCAGCTTCCTAAACCGCGTCGGCATACTTTGCGCCGTCCTCTACACTCGCCTGGATGTCGTCTATTCTCTGTCGCCTTTGACCCGTAGCTCGGTCTGAGCCTGCGGTACTCTTATTGTTGCTGCCTAAGCCTCGGTGATAATTTGTGTAATGCCTAAACTGATATTGATATTGACGGGTCCACTTCCAAAGGGATTGGGGACCTATCGGCCCCTCCTTTTGCTGGGCTTTATCAGCCTGTGGAGCAGACTGGTTTTTAAAGTGAGGATTTTTACCCTGACAACCCTGGGCAGATTGTTGATGTTGCCGCCCTTGTGGGCACGGCTGCGCTCGACCCCTTTCCTCCTGACCCCTGGCAAATCTCGCTGCGAACGCATTTTATCGTTTGCCTCGACCTCCTGGCAAGCGCTGACGACAGATGCGGAGGATGCGCCGCAAACAGCATCATCGGTCAGGTTGTGGTTTAGTCCCGAAATAAATACGCGAAGCGCATCCCTGAACCCCAGAACTTTTAGCACATTCCCATGGCCAAGGTCTTTTCATAAACCATATGGGCTTTATTTGTCAGCAAGGTGAGTTTTTTTCCACCTCGTCATAGTACTGTATCATGGACATACTGTCTTTGTAGACTTTGATTTGCGGCGCCGATAGATGCGAACCTTTTAAAGTGGCTGTTAACTGTTGTACTTGACTTTCAATGTCTTGTCTCATGCTAATCTCCCTGTTTGCTGTTTCTTTTGCCAGCGCCATAAGTGCATCGCGCGAATCTGGGCTGCGTCCATGTCTGTTTTGTTATGCGCACGCGTACTATCGGCTTGTAGCCCGGAAGGCCTCGAAATTATTTATTAAGTCAAAATAAATGCTGTCTTCGTGCTGGCTTACGTCGCTGTCACTCATTTATTGTAAACGAAATTCTACACAAAATTTTATGCAACACCGTAAGCGCACACAAACAGCAAATTTTTCAGACGAGACAACACAATGTATTCTTCTTGTGTTCACTTACAATTATTATATATGTACATGTATGTGCGTGCGTGCTTTTCATCTATACCTCTTTACCTACCTACACTTTGCACTGATCGATGTGTATAGCGATATTACTCCTTTAGTCGACGGAGTCACTTTGGGCATTCTAAACTCCAAACGGCATTCTAAAGTCCATGTGCACCTGCCTTCTGAAGATATTAAAAACTTGACATCCGCAATATTGGATCTGTCATTTTGAATTTTGAAAATCTAAAGCCAGATTCGTAATCAGCGACCCCGAAAACCCCGAGTACCAATTTTCATCGAAATCGGTGTAGATAAAAATGTATGACTGCAAGGGTTAAGAGTACTTCTGATTTTAGAAATAACTTATCACTGCCATTCAATGTGAGACATAATATTGAATATACGTGTACATAGCTAGTATTGAAACAATCGGAAAATATATAAAACTGCCTTCGTACTCGTTTTTGGTACGGTTTATCAAAAAAAAAACACATTTGAAATAATAGAAGATTTTTAAACACTTATTTAGTCAACTTTTATTGATAACTTTTGCTAAAGGCGGTCAAATTTACAACAAAAATATTAAGTATTTTAAAATGTTGCTTATAACTTACAAATTCTAAAAAACCAAAAAAATTAAATTGGTGTAAGGTAGCAGCGCGTTTTTTTAACGTTGAATACAATGAATGTATTAGCAAGTGGTCCAACCACACCAAAGCGATGCTTGTTGCGCGCGGAACCCAAACAAAATCCACCTCCCGCCTAACCGACCGAGAGGCACTGTCGCATAACGGACGACATGGAAACGCGGTAGAAATGCGAAAAGAAACGCGAGGTGAAATTAACGCGATAGAGATATAAATTAAAATAAAATAGAAGATGCGATAGAACGCGGCATGCAAATAGGCCGGAAAAAAGATAAAATAGAATATTGAGGAAGATCAAAATACTAATTATGTGCTAGATAGGCAAGAATTAAAGATATCATAGAGTTAGTGCTTGCTATAACTTGTTGAAGCTTATTGTAGTCCGAACACCCTGAACGGATCGTGCAGTGCATAGTTCGATCTACAACAAGGAAGTATTAGTGGAAGTTAACAACGAGTTCTTCTGCAAGGAACAGAATGGTGTAGCTGCCTTACCAGAGCCTCACTGTCAATGTCACCTTGCATAAGGTTGTTAATAAATAAGACCCCTAGCAAATATATAAAAATTAGTGAATTGTGCTATAAAAAATATTGGTCGCTACTAAAATATCAGTAGACAAATACATTTCCGACCAATCAAATTGGGAGATCTACCGATTTAATAAGTTAAAAGTAACTTCAAGAATGGGATGGTAAGAATCTTCAGGAAGAGAAGGTGCTTATGTCTCACTCTAGATGGATCGGAGACAGAGCTTAAGTCTAACGATCCGTAACTACTGTTTAAAACATGATTGACCTGTGACAATGACATATCGAACAGAGCGCCAAAAAGGTCATGTTACAGTGAGGGCAGTAGAGAATTTGAATCAACACTTGTTGTCCAATTACAATCTGGGATATTAAAGTCACTGAAAAGTGATCTCTGTCTGATAAGAGATTAAATATAGTGCAGACAAATGTTGCAAATAGACAGATAATTCCGACGACGGCGGAATATAAGTACAGGTTATATAATGAAAAAACCGGTCCTAAAAGTTCAGAGTTGATGGTGGAATCTACTGCAATTAGAACTCCACCACCACGTCGGTCAGGTCGATCACACCTGCAGGTTGTGTACTCAAGACTTCGGAGTTTAGAATCTCCGGCTTTCACCAAGTCTCAGTAAACACAACAATTTGAGAAGAAAACAAAAGACTGTTCAAATATAAAGTTGATAGTTTAGTACAAAGACCTCTAACATTTTGGTATGAAAGAGTTAAGGAGCTTGTTAGTTTTATTTTTTTGTTTTTTTTTACTTTTCTCCTTGTTTATTGAATCTTCTCAGTTTATGAGACTAACAAAAAGTTTACAAATCTTAATTTAATTTAGAATACAATTTTGTAATTTTGAATTGTTGTTCAGCGGCACTGAGAAGTTACAGCTGGGCAGATTGATCAAATCGCTGCAGTCTAGTTGAGCTGCAAGCTCGCAATAATCGCTTGGCAAGAGGGTTAGGGTGAGCGTCGAGCGCGCAGAATTTTTGATTGTGTTCGCTGTACTACGTTTATGCTGCTTTTTGACGCGCTTCCCCATAGCTCGGAGCCGTATGTCCAGATGGGCTTGATCACCGAGTAGTAGATGAGTACCTTGTGCTCTAGTTTAAGGGGGAGTGGGCGTTGGTTAGCCAGTGGAGACTAGCTGCCTTGAGCTTCATATTTATAGTTATTGCTTTAATATGCCTACGCCATGTGAGCCACCTGTCTAGGTGAATTCCCAGGTACGTTACCTCGCTAACTTATGGAATTAGTGTGTTGTGTAGAAATAAATTAGGGCATGTTGGACGATTGAGCGTGAATCTTCAATGTTTGCATTTGTCCTTGTTGATACAGATACGCTAGTCTGCAAACCATATTTCCACGAGTAGTAGGTGTCGAGCTAATTGCGCGGTTGCTTCCGTTGGAGATCTGGATCGGCTGAGGATCGCAATATCGGCGGCGAACGTGTGCGTAGTTAGCTGGGAGCTAGTAGGTATGTCCGATGTAAACAGGAGATAGAGGACAGGGCCCAGAACGCTATCTTGGGGGACGCCAGCGTTGATGTTATGGTCGTAAGACATACTTCACAGGTACGCTTGTAGAGGTACGTCTCCAACAACTTGTGGGTGTTTTGAGGCATCAGTTTCTGGATTTTGAACATAAGTCCGTCAAGCCAGACTCTATCAAAAGCTTGAGCAACATCCAGGAATAATGCAGAACAGTATTCACGGTTTTCAAAGGCAGTGCGTATTTCCGTTGTGATTCGGTTCACCTGCTCAATGGTTCCATGCTTCTTTTGAAATCCGAATTGATGCGTAGGAATAATGTCATGAAAATTTATGTAAGGCATAAGACGTAGCAGAAGCACCTTTTCAAAAAGTTCGAAAAGGGTGGTTAGCAAACTTATTGGCCTGTAGGAAGCTGGTGACGTTTTATTTTTTCCTGGCTTGGGAACCATTATTACCACTGACTTTTTACATTGTGTAGGAATATAGCCAAGCTTAGCAATTGCGTTGAAGAGCTTGCAAATCAGGTTCAGAGCACATCGAGGCTGACGACTGATCATCTTGGAAGTTATCATGTCGCGGATTGGGCTGAAACACTTTTTACAAATGATCAGCAAAGATGTGGGCTCTTTGTTAATCGCTTCGGGACCAATTTCCATGGACATCTCGCAGTGGTGTGACAGCCTCTCTTGGTGCCTGGTGGTGTCGGTGGGCATTCCATAAAGAGTGTTTTGTGCTGGTTAGTGAGAGTTGCTCGATGTATTCGTAATGTGCCTTTTCTTCCTCTAGCTTGAGTGTTCTGGTGAGCGACGGATTTCGCTACTCTTAGTTTTTGTTTTAAGGTCGGCGATCGGTGCTTTTGCCACTCTCTGCGCAAGTGTCGTTTTACAAGCACCTGGTTCTCGATATCTCTGTTTGTTAAGTTGTATCTCATAGGAGTAGGGGGGTCTGGTGGAGTTAAGACTGTTGCTGCGGCAACTAGGGTCGATACAAGCGAGCCGTTCAGGTTGTCAATGTCTGTTTCAGTGTTTGGCAATCCTGAGGCGTCAATATGAGAACAGACATATCTTGAATATTTGGCCCAGTTAGTTTGGTTATTTGTAAGCCTATAAGGCTTCTCAATTAACCGGGCTTTTCTAAAAAGCTAAAGATGACTGGAGAGTGATCTGAGCACAAGTCTGGAACTGACTCTTCTGTTATGAGGTGCTAAGGAATACCTTTTGTTGTAGCGAAGTCAATGAGGTCAGGAAGCTTCTTTGGGTCTGCTGGCAAGTATGTAGGTCTACTCGGTGTAACGTATTTTAGCTTTCGGTTTGGTTTGGTGATTGCATTGTAAAACTGCTTCTCTTTGGGCGTGACCAGGCGAGATCCCCAATGTGTGTGTAGTCGCCTGTTGCGACAAAGCGCTCTCCTAGCGTATAAAAATAGTTGTACTCAAAAAATGCTTCACTCTCTTCCCCGTGAACGGACGTGTTTTTTTCTGTGCTTCGATTTTTTCGCGTTTTTATTAAAAACAAACGGTGTTTTATAAATCTTTTTTTTTTAAGACCGATCTTCTTTTCATAGCCCGTTCACAACGCGTGTGCATGCCTTTCAAATTAGTCAAACTAAGCTTTTTTTGCTAATTTTATATTTTTTGTGCATTGGTTCTGCTCCTCTGGTGCTCTGTTTACATCTTTACTCTTTTCGGTAAGCAACGTTGTTGTTAGTGGCTCACCGCTATTACTCTCTTTCTTATCTATCCTAATTCTTTGAGCGCGCCTAAGCATCTCTCACGCTTTGCCGCTCTCTCTACTGCACTGTTGTTGTTTGATCGTTTTTGCTCTCTGCCTTTTGCGCGCGCCAATTTCTTTTTCTTGCGCACATACCTCTTTTTCTTGTTTTTGTTTTGTTTTCTTTGCGGCTGTTTTGATTTGTTACAGTAGGTGTCCCCTATAATGGACTCATTGATTTGTTTTAAAAAATCCTGCCTTAAGCAGGTGACGGCTGCCCAGCCAAGCATTTCGTGTTGGCTATGTGATAACGTAGTACACGCGAGGTGTGCCGGTTTTTCTGGCACGACGGCTGATGCCGTAGCCAAGCGCACTGGGTTGCGTTATTGCTGCGATATGTGTAGGGAAGTGGAGGGCGAAATTTGTTCGTTTATGCGGCAAACAAAAATTGGATTTAGGGGACTGCTTGGAAGTTTTCGCACACTATCCGACCAGTTCTCAGCGCTCGATTCATCTTTCAATAACCTTAAGTTATTGAACGAATCCCCAAAGCGCAAAAAATCCACCCGCATAGAGGAGCCTATTATCGCCACCCAGCTCCCTATAATTGACCAGCCAGGTACGCCAATGACACAGCCGGTAATGTCGTTCACCAATCCCCCGATGGTAACGAGATCTGCGACTAAATCAATTTCGATTCCCGAAAATGTCATTGAGTGTATGCAACCACTGACGCCCACATGTTCCGTTATGTCCGCTGTGGTCTCGTTGCCCGTGGCACGAGGCAAGCCCCTGATCTAGGCTTGCCGCTGACATCACATCAAATGATGTCAAAGCTTATATTCAAGCTAAAACCCAGGCCGTTGATATCATAAAATCATAAAAGTGGACAAATTTAAGTTTTCTTATGAGAGGGACATATCATCCTTCAAAATAAGTGCCCCAAACGAACTCTTAGGCATCTCTAAATTGTCGGCTATACCCAAAAATTTCGAGAATGTAATAACTCTTCACTTGCAACATTTCTGTAGATCCGTTATCTCACCTTTTCAACACGGATTCATTAAAAGTCGTTCTACTACGACAAACTTGCTTGAGCTGACATCCTTCGTGGTAAAAGGATTTCAGGAAAATCTTCAGACTGATGTTATTTATACTGATTTCAGTAAAGCTTTTGACTCAGTAAATCATTCCCTTTTGGCACATAAGCTTGACCTTCTATGTCTTTCACTAAAACTACTTAGTTGGATTGTAAGCTATCTGACTGACAGAACTCAAAGAGTTCTCTTTAAAACCACCCTTTCAAACCCAATTCATGCCACATCTGGTGTTCCTCAAGGGAGTCATCTTGGTCCCCTACTTTTTACGCTTTTCGTCAATGACCTTCGCCTGGTCATACGTAGCTCCCGTACTCTTATGTATGCGGATGATGTTAAGCTTTGCTACCAATTTAAAGACGACCACTGTCACTCAAACTTACAAACCGACATAAATAGTTTCAATTTTTGGTGTTGTGCCAATTTTTTAAACCTGAACAGCTCTAAATGAAAGCTGATGACATTTTCTCGAGCCAGTCCGAAGTTTGTTCTTATACTCTTTGTGGTCGTGCCTTGGAAAGAATCACCCTAGTTGATGATCTGGGGGTCCGTTTGGACCGAAAACTAAAGTTTTCAAGTCATATAATGGTCAATAAAGCCATGGGTGTCCTAGGCTTTATCAAGAGATGGTCTAAGGAATTCGACGATCCTTATATTACAAAGACCCTTTACGTTTCACTTGTTCGTCCTATTCTCGAATACGGTTCATGCGTATGGTGTCCCCAGTACACTATTCATAAGGAACGCATCGAATCTGTACAGAGGAATTTCTTACTTTTTGCGGCCTTAACTGGGATGAAAACTTGAGACTGCCTTCCTATAATAGTAGACTTCTGCTACTAAATCTGCTTTCCCTAACTAACCGCAGAACCAAGCATCGGCTTGGTGTCGTTGGACCACTTGATAATACAGTCATTGTATTCAACGTCCAATTGCTTTGAAAAAAAAAGGTCGAACGGTATCCCACTGTCGCGTGCCGCTCGACTGTTGCTCTTGTTTTATAATAGAATTGTGGTTATTTTTAAGTAAGACTCCACAATAATACGCACAGTGTCTCATAAGGCATTTATTTCAAACGTTATATTTAACAAATATAAAATTGTATTATTTTGAGTAAACAGAGGGAACTCGTTGATCGGCAGACTGACGCCAATGGTGATATTCAATAGCTTTAAATGGGTGTTAAAAAACAGCGCGTGTGCGCCCTCTGAAATAATTCTGTGGAAAACAGAAATAAAGCGCGAAAATGTGATGCTCCTGCTCACCGAAGTCGGAGAATCCGTTCCTTCCCAACTACGACCGCCCTCTCCCATGGCAAAAGTTAATTAGTTCTTCATTTAGATATTTTTCTTATACTCCTTAAACTATTTACAAGCATTATTCTCTATCCCCGTGGATCTGAAATAAAAAAACAAAACTATCGAAAAACTTAAAATAAATGACATAAAATATATATATATATTATTTCAGCTCTCACGGAAGAAAGACGGCGGTGCAGGGGCAGAAAAGAGATGGTCGCAGCCAGAAATATGGCATGCTTTGCTGCGTCTGTTGTAGCGTTGTAAGTTCTAACGTCCGGCACGGACACTAGAACAGCCAAGTATCGGAGTCGGTGGAGTAACGTAATGGGTTACGGTTACTGGCGCGGCACCAGCCGGCAATGCCGCTGTAACATCTGAATAAAAAGGGGCATTGGCGGATCCGAGCAAAGAAAGGATTCACCATCGTCATCTTATCGAATCTTTGGCGAAGTTCTTGAACTCGATATGAAGCACCTGTCGGTTTGTTTCTGCTGCCTGCACCACTGCCAAGTTGATGGCTGACTTAGTCACAGCATCCAAATAAGGCGTTTCCACTTTCCAGCCAGTCGCCCAGGAACTGGCTGACCTGGCTTGATCGGGTCTATTGTTTATTTTTTATCTCATCTTGCTTAAAGGCACATTGCATTTATTTTATTTTTTACTCGCGTCATTTTTTAGAATTTTAAATTTGCATCAATACAGTGCAGTGATGCCAATATTCTTTCGCAAAAATAGGACAGATTTGAAAAAAAAACAGGGAAAAAAGGCTGAATATTTAAAAAAAAACGACAAAAAAAAGGACAGAACATTTTTTTTCATTTATATTGAGTTTAAAGTTGCTTTATTGTTTGATCGACAACTTCTAATTCAGCTATCTTATTTTCCTCATAAGTTGCCATAGATCATCAATTAATATTTATCTGGCAGATTATATTCATGGCAGCACAAATTGTGTCGAATTTAATCTATTTTGGAATTCACTTTGCAGTTACACAATTTGCAGTAGCCTTTGGTACTGTCATATTTGTCTTTGCAGAGCCAGTTTTTAAAATCTGGCTGCTGCATCCAGCAATCGCGAAAATTTTGTTTATGATTTTCCTTTGGCATTGTTTGGCAGATAAGTATTTTCGCACAAGTGTTTCGATCTTACGATTTCAAACGATATCGATACAGTTTGCATAAAAGAGATGCCAACTCATTATAAAAATCAATTTGAAATTATATAAAATAGTAAAAAACCAATTTGAAATTGTATAAAATAATATAAATTAAGTCTAAAATTTGTCCGGACCAAACAAATAAAAAAAGGACAGATTTCCGGATAGGGGATGTTTGACATTTCTTCCGGATAAAGCAGTTAAAAAGAGGACAGATCTGTCCGGAAAAAGGCCAAATTGGCATCACTGATACAGTGATGGTGCTACTATCGCTACTACCGACGATGGTTTTTACAGCTCTAGTCGCCTGTCTCAAAAAAAAAGTCAGCTTGTTTATGTGGCAACAATAAAGAGGACCGGCCAAACAACTTTGGGGTGCATTCGTTAGATTCGATTAATATAAACTTGCTCAACTGAACAGTAAGAAATAAAAATAAATACCCATACATGAGTTTTTCATGATCTTTTACACATAATGAATTGTTATATTCCCGAACTCGTTTAAAGAAGCTTTGGAATAGACTTGTTTTTAACAACCAACAACTAAAATTATCGATGGGACTACTATCAATATTTTTACAACTCTACTGAGTACTTCCCTTGAAAACAAGTAAGCAGAGCAATGTGGCAACGCTGTGCAATGTTTATTTCATATATTCACCACGTACATATATATATATATATATATATATATATATATATATATATATATATATATATATCTTAATCATATCCTTAATATAAGTTTTTAAAATAAAGTGTCATAGAATACTGGCCTTCAAAATATTTAACATTTAAAAAGTTGAATAAGTTGCGATAAGTCCAGGGCTGGATGCCTTTTATTTCTCACAAACACTGTTTTAATGGTATTTTTTGTACATATCGATATTATTTAAGTCGATATATTTTTAGGTGAATCAGCTGTTTGTACTGAGTATGCCCATTCAAAGTGAAACCATCGTTTTTTGAAGTTGCAATGACATGCGTTCAGCGGCTACTGTTAATTAACAGAGTTCATTTCTTTACCAAAAACAGCAAGTCTGTTAATTTGTTCAGTTTTTGTTGCGTAGGGTTTGGAGCGCGGTTGTGTGTACTATATTTCGGGCGAATTATTTAAAAATTTTAAATTAAATCCCATGTTGCATAAATACAAAAATAGTTATTGTTATAAAACATAATAGATTATTTAAGTGGGAATGCAGAAAAATCTGAGTGTGCAGATATGTAATTGTACAAGTATGCATATGTATATGTCGTAAATTTGTGCATATATACCGTACTCCGACAGAGATCGTATCGGGGTTTCGCTAAATAAATAATTAATGAAATTAATATATACATACATGCATAACTGGCATAACGTATGTTGATACATACAAATCGCATACACATACAGAGGCATGCATGTGTATAGTCGTTCTGCTATTAAATATTTGTGATATTGTGTGTGGTGATCGGCATCGTCATTCGGTGTATCGTCGTTATATGTGTGTGTTTGTTGTGCAATTGCCTGTGTGGTGGTGTAACATGTGTATGTGTAATATAAAGTAAAAAGAATGGTAAATAATGTGTAAAAGATAGTGAAATTATTGAATGAAAGTAAATGATAAATCGAAGTGAATTCATTTTCATTATTGTTGTAAATAATGTACGAATAATGCACATGTTTATGTTTATTATAAAGTAAATAATATTCATAACAATCTTGCGCGGGTTTTTATTTTACCGACGGAACATTAGTCGTGTACTTAGGTAAATACTGTGCTTTTCTTTTTTTATTTTTATATCTCCTCTCTATATTATATATATTATAATTTGTAACTGTCTAGTGTGTGCTTCACTGAAACCTACCTACATCTTGCTTATTACATTTTGTTGTTGGTTTTTTCTTTTGCTTGGTCTTTCTACCTGTTGATATCCTCCAATCACGTTCTCTAAATAGAAACTCGGTGTCATTAGTTTTTCCTGTTGTTGTTTTCGTGGTTTTGGGTTCGCTTGTTACCTTGAACTAATAGTTATCGTTATTCCCTGCTGTGAGTACAGACAACACAGACTCGTGCATATGCCACACAATCTCTTGCGAGAGACCCGCACGCCACACCAGGTACATATGTATGTATGTATTCAGAAAGATATACATACATACATAGGCGTCGCGTCATGGTGAACACACATACATCAAGTTTTGCTTGTGTGTGTGCTGTGCATGAGGGTTATGTCGACTTAGAACAAAAGAAGGGGAGGGGTGGGGGAGAAGAAGAACCACAGTGCCATCAATATTTTTTCTAGGAAGTCGTTGCTCGATCGTTTCTCAAGACCTTTCCTCTCTGCTGGAAGGATGATTGACAAACCGACTTGTATGCATGTATTACATACATGGATAACAAACTAATACAGATATTGACACATATATGTATAAAGTAGTCGCCAAAAGTAAAAATACAAACCAAAATTATTGCTACCTGGCATACAAACAGGTAGTATTTTAGATAAATGCGATATAAAAGAACAGTTTACTATTTTTTTTTGATATTGGATATTAGAAAATCTGAAAAGGGGTTTATGAAAAATCTGAACTATTTTTAGGTATAATCAAAGCTCTTTATTTGTAGAATCTGTGTGCAAAAGGATATTTCAATCTGATGCATAGTATTCCAATGGAACTGGTTAATCTCGAAACAACTGATTCACTAATCCGAGTTACTTTATTCAAAATGCTTTGGAATTTTTATAATATACATATGTACATACTGCCATTGGCGTATAATTGGCACAAAAAAGAATTTTACCGATTATTTGATAATATTTTAAAAATGTCTTTTGAAATTTAATGTTAATTTGAAATTTTTTTTCCTTATTTAAGAGTCCTCAGCATTGGCTTAAAAATGTTATTTTAGTTTTTTTCTTTTCATCAACATTTAATAAAAAAAAATTGATTTTTATACGTAAATTTTTTTGTGCCAATTATCCGCCCATAGCTGTATTATATATAAGATGTTTTCCACAAATTCAAAACTTAAATAACCGTGCAGAGTGTACATTAATTTGGCCAAGAGTTTGCAACGCACCCTAAGAGACATCTCCGAACCTATAAAGTAAATATTGTACTATACATATGTATGTATACTCTGAATTATTATCAGCATATCCAAGTTAATCGTGCTTTGAAACGCAAACTAGTCTCTCCGTTTTAAAGCTATCTGAATGAGTCTTGGGACACATGCTTCTTATTCCTGCACGCTCTCATTGAGTCAAAGAACGAGCCGGGTCGGACCATTATATAACTGACAGCTGCCATGCAACCCATCGGCCGATTTTAATCATTTTTCAAGATATTGTAACTAAATTTACTTAATATGACTTTATATCTGTATACATAATATGACTATAAAATATAACTAAAATCAACTATAACTTATAGCTGACATAGGAACAATCGGCCGAAAGGAGGGTGTTGTTTTTGAAATAACTTAACTTATCAGTGCACTGCTAGTCATTGTTTGACAGTTATCGACGTATTATTATTCCACTAAGCACCATTATCCACTAAGCACCATTATTAATAACTATAGTATAACAAAGATCGGAGAAGACATGAATCTGGAAGGGTATAGAACATTCAGCATGCCGAAGGTAGCCATTCTTTCCGCGTTTGTTATTTGACGAGGTATCAAAACTAAACTGAGATTTATTTATTATGATACAAATGGGCTATGATATTTAATTAGGGTCACTTTTTCAGCTGACAATAATACAATACAATTTGAACTTTAGATTTGTGTTGGCGTTAGTGGGTAACCTTTAAAATTAAATAATTGAAAATAAAGGCAAACTTTGGGGACTGCCGGTTTAATAACTTTGCATTCAATCTCTACTTATATGATATGTATTTTTATTATCGATATCGGATTAAAAACGTCTTAGCGCCGGACAAATTAAATTTGTTTATTAAAATATTTTTTACGATTGAAAACTTTGAAAGCTATAGAATACGTGAATAAATTGTTGTCTAATATTGATTGAGTACACTAAGTATTTAATCGCAAAATATCGATTTGCGTGGAAGATAGTCGTGGCACCCGGAATCGGAATGATTCAATAAAATATATAAACACTTCGTGGTTTTCTAAACCTCATCTTGAACAATTTGAGAACGCCCTTTTTAATAAAAGTTATCTCCAACATTTCGTATTCCGGGTACGTAAGATGCAATATGTTTTTGTATATGGCAGTATAATGGAGTTTAGTTAAAAATCCCAGAACAGTGCGATCCAGTTCTTTTCTACTATTTTATTTACATACTTCATGGAACCATTATACGTTGGTGTACGTTCATCTGTATATATTCACTTGTTGCCTTATATAAAATAGGCTAAGCTTTCAATATATTGCACTATTAAATACAATATATATTTATATTGTTATATTTAATTTTAGGGACAGCAACAATGATCTGTATATTGGTATATAACTGATAACTGGTATACAACTGAATTATCTTGGATATCTGTTAAATCCTCATTGAAGTTCGCGAGCTACTGCAATGGACGACGGCCAGTCGGTTTTATCTCAAGGTGTGCAAATAAAGTTCTATTACGTGATGTATGATTATGATTTCGACGTAACTGAGACGCGTTTTAAGTAACTTTAAAGTTAGCAAACGGAAGCATCAAACCATGCCGCATACACATACACGTCATGGATCGTCCGGTGATGATTTAGGCAGTACGGACGAGGTTAAGATATTCAAAGATGAAGGCGATCACGAGGATGAGAAAATATCATCCGAGAACCTTTTAGTTGAAGAAAAATCAAGTCTGATAGATTTAACTGAGAGCGAGGTAAGTACCTACACAATTATTGCGAAGTCAATTGAAACAAAGATAATATTACGTTCAATACACATACAATTTATCATGTAACATAAGTTTATGTAAGGCTTTGACAATATTGTTTCTTCTTATTGTTTGTATTTGACATGAACCATGTATTTTAAGAAGTTTTATATCAATTCTTTTATTTTTTCTACAGGAAAAGGGCAGTAAGACAGTGGCAAGACCGGACCACAGTCCAGTTTTTAGTAAGTATATATACATATGTAAGTTTCTATTTGCATCTATATAAACCATGTTTGCAATTCGGAAAATGCCATTAGACTTAAAACGTTTATCACAGACAGACAAAGTTAGTTTGACAACCCAGTGGATGCTAATAAAGAATACATGTTTGCATTACCGAACTAGTATCTTAGTTTAAGAACACATGCCTATTTTTGCTGTATACTGTAAATAAGTCACAACGAGTCAGATGGGACCGATGTTTGGTATATTAATAGGTTTTTTATTTTTATGAACATATCTCTATCGGTCAACGAAACAATAAGCAGCAATAGGAATAATTGATGATTTATGTATTTAAACTTAAATTTTGTTTCAAATATCTCACCTAATCTAATTAAATTTATAAAATATGGCTAACGGGCTCTTAACCATCTTGTGATCTCTCTCCAAATTTGATTTGACGAATGCCAATAACAATTTACAGCATTTCGTAGTATCAAAGCAGCCTTACCAAAATACCGAAGTCTGATTTACGTCAAAGCACATCCACATATTTATGTCCGAAATTTGTAAGACCACCTTCCTAAATATTTAATGAAAGAGTGTAAAATGTATGTAGACCGACGTTCCCAGGACCTCCTTGGGCCCATGCTTGTGCGGTCTGCTAATCCCCCTTACACCTGTTTAATACCCTTCTATTCTACTCTTCTCTTCTATAATTGAATGTATTTGTAATATTACACAGTCCCACAAAAAAAAATTTCATGATATATTCATATATATTTCCGATCGCTGAACTCGAATGCGAGATCAGAATTCCGCCATCACGCCTGGACTATGACATAACCTCGAAAAACTGAAAACCTTTTAATATCACCCAAAAGATATAGAATCCAGATCTGGGCATACGATATATTCTTTAACATGTATATTGATCTTCTTAGTGGGAATCTGAAGTCAGAACTTTTCATAGACGTCTAAGTTTCGATTAAACATCAAAAAAATCAAAAAATTGCTGAAGCCCCAAAAAATAATGGAGGGTCTCGATCGGGCTTTTATTATTGTGTATTATATTTTGCTTTTCTTCAACTGAATCCGAGGTCGAAATCAGCATATCACTAATATACTACTTGTATGCTATATTTTGAACAAAGCAAATAACATTAGGGGCCCAAAGAATTTTTGGTTTAGGGCCCCAGGAACTTACCCTACAGCCCTGGCCCTCATACAGTCATAACTTGATTGAGATGCCGTTCTTACTTGTTTAATTAAATGAATAGTATGTGTATATATAGTATACATACTAAATACGTATGCAGGCAAATCAAATTGTATGCTTTAAAAACACACGTGTTTATACCAAAAATATGTATTGTATGTTTATTCTATGTGCCTGTAACCGTGCTTAGTGTTTTTACAAACAAACTAAACACAAGACACGCCAAGAAAACATGTGCTCAGATTTATCCTCGTAGTCGTTGCGATGGGGCGGATGAATAATCGGCTGCGGTCGCTGTCGACGTCCGACGTCGTCGTCGTCGCCGCACAGTAGGCCGGCAGATCAATTTTTGAAAAATATACAAAGAAACTTTCATAAAATATATGATTCTGTATATTTATGCAGGATGCGCGTTCACCATTTTTCATATGTCTTAGGATACCATACAAGATAATTTTAACCATGTATCGCTTAACCACAATACAACGCACCAAAAAAGTATCTTAACCTTGATATCGTCATGATGTACAGGCACCGTTGTACAACACTATTTGTCACAGTTTTTTGAGCACAGGACAGTGGGAGATCCCGATCAACCTGTTTTTTAACGACGATGTACCACCAAATAAAACACTGATATTTTTAAGTTAGTAAATATAGTAATAGTTAAAGAGCTGAGAGGCTCCAAAGTGATTGCTAAGCCGCCCGAACTTAAAGGGGGATGTAGGCAGCTACTCGTATTTAACCTTTACTCTAAAGAAGATACCGTAAGACTATGTATTTAAGCATATAAGGGAAAAGTTTTAATTTTTATCTCAATCAATTCACGATGGAAGTTATTAGTTTTACCTCGCTAAAACGTTTTCTATCCCACTGTGCGACGTCGTCGTCGTTGCCGCTGTGTGTCGACTCGCTGCGTCGCAGCCATAGTGCTAACAAGGTGATGCAGATCGCGTCGCCGACACGCTACTTCACTTCTTGTTTTCTCGTCTTGTTATCTTCTCCTTTTCTGTTTCTACATTTTGCTTTCTTTTGCTTTTGACCATCAGCGGCAAAGGCCTGCTTGTTGTGTTGCGTTGTGGTGATGTGATTGCGTGTGTAAGCGAGCATTCGAGCTCGTGTACATATGTGAGTATGCTGTGTATGTGTGATTATGTACTTAATATACATGCATATACGTATGTATCTATGTGTGTATGCATTTGAACTCAGTTCTCATAAAAATTCGAATGAATACATAAACTGTAAGCAGTCTTGTGTATGTATAAACGAATGTGAGTATGTATGTATGCCTACACATTTACTCTTACGCATCTTTCGTACTCTCTGCCTTTGCGTTTTGCTGAAAGTATGTTTGATTGTATTGCGAGTACTTATATGGTTTGCAACCTATCATGCTTAATTTATTCTGTGAAACTTTACTTTTCGATTGAAACTAAACAACAGTAGACCCTCAAATAATCTTTTAAAAAACAATAGAATCGAAAGCTCATTACCATATTGAATATATGCATAAGCAAAACAAAAAAAATCAGATATTTTTCTTACATACATATTTATTTATTTATTTATTTATATGTAATATGTGATACATAATTAAAGAAAAACATTTTTAACCAACGCATGTTAAAAGCGAGAGTTAAATACAAAATAAATATTAGTCATAAATCGTCGCACCATTGAATCATTTCAACTACCTTACTATTTAAATAATAACTTTTAACTTTAATAAATTTTAACTTATGGTCTGCTTACGTTCACCTGAGTTTAATTCGTATCATGTCTTACTTACTTATAATCCGATGCCAATAAATTTTCACAAAATATTAATACTTAAGTTTTTCTCATGTGTGGTATTGAACTTATCAGCTTCAACTATTGTAGCTTTTACAAGAGGCAACCGGTGCGTAATATGCACCAGCGTGGATACAAATGTGATAGAAAGAGACAGACGGACAGACAGACATTGCTCAATCGACTCAGCTCTTGATGCTGATCCAGAATATATAATTTAGTTCATTGTGTCAGTTTCCTCTTCCGACAAACACAAAAGACCTTTACCTATTAAAATCATTAAAAATTCACTTACAATTACCCGCCTATTGCTTTCTCACAACGTGCTGCCTGGACTAAGCTGGCTTGAATAACTTCTGTGTTTGGTTTGGTCCGATCGAACTGAATTGATTTTGAAGAACATAGTTGTATGTTAGAAAAAGTGTATGAAAGTTGTTTCTTTCATTCGTCACATACAAATCGAATTAACCAACAAGCACAAAGTGATATACCCACTACCCGCATGATCAAATCGACTTTGTTATTTAAAGATTAACTTTTATATTAGCGAAGTTTGATCTTCAAATCTTCTTGCTCTTAAAATCTAAAATAAACTTGATCCGCGCGCAGAATTTAGACATATTTGATTTTATATTCTCCGAATCCCAGATTTTCATACGACAGACAGACAGACGGACATGGCTATATCAACTCGTCTATTGATGCTGATAAGGAATATATACATTTTATGGGGTCCGCTACGCCTCCTTCTACTTGTTACATACAGTGGCGAGCAAGAGTGAGTGAATGTTCACAATTTCGACTTTCATCATCCATAAAAACAAAACTAAAGCAGGTAATCCAATAATTTTTTTTGTTTTTGTTTACCTATTTTATTCTTAACAAATAGTAGAAAAAATTTTTTAAAAAAATGCACTCAGTAAAAAGTTATAAAATAAAAACAAAAAAAACTCGCATTCACTCACTTTTGCACGTATCATGATTACAACTATTTTCGCTCACGCACTTCTCTTATCAGCAGAACTCTGCTTCAAATGCGTCTATTATGTATTCTTGTTGTTGGAAGATCAATTTAAATTGTTGTATCTGCGATTACAACAACAACTTTGTAAGTTTCAGTTATATTTAAAAAGTTGTTAATTTTTCCCATATAAATGCAACAAATTAGCATCAAACTGGAAAATAATTTTGTGTTTCTGGCCGAGAAGGGGTGCTCCTCATCAGCCATTTCAAAAAAGCCCGGTATAAGCCAATCGGCAGTGATTTAAGCCCAAAAACGACGAAATGTGACATGCACAACGCAACTGAAATGTCGCAGAAAATGATAAACGGAGTCGGATGCCTGACAAATGTTATCCTAGATGAGGAAATATAGGCTTATAACACCAAAGGAAGCTTCCTTGGACATAAGCAATACTGTTAGGGAGTGGACCTCCCGAAGAGCGCTCCGTATCATTGGGAATGCATCGGCTGTTAAAAAAAAACAAAACCTGCAGTATTAGAACAAAATGTTAAGGCGAGTTTAAAGTAGCAAGGAGCACAGGGATTGGACTACAGATGATTGGAAATGATTGAATTTGGATTCATCAGGGCATCAGGCACGGAAACATGTTGTTTCCAATCATCTGTAGTCCAATCCCTGTGCTCCTTGCTACTTTAAACTCGCCTTAACATTTTGTTCTAATACTGCAGGTTTTGTTTTTTTTTAACAGCCGATGCATTCCCAATGATACGGAGCGCTCTTCGGGAGGTCCACTCCCTAACAGTATTGCTTATGTCCAAGGAAGCTTCCTTTGGTGTTATAAGCCTATATTTCCTCATCTAGGATAACATTTGTCAGGCATCCGACTCCGTTTATCATTTTCTGCGACATTTCAGTTGCGTTGTGCATGTCACATTTCGTCGTTTTTGGGCTTAAATCACTGCCGATTGGCTTATACCGGGCTTTTTGAAATGGCTGATGAGGAGCACCCCTTCTCGGCCAGAAACACAAAATTATTTTCCAGTTTGATGCTAATTTGTTGCATTTATATGGGAAAAATTAACAACTTTTTAAATATAACTGAAACTTACAAAGTTGTTGTTGTAATCGCAGATACAACAATTTAAATTGATCTTCCAACAACAAGAATACATAATAGACGCATTTGAAGCAGAGTTCTGCTGATAAGAGAAGTGCGTGAGCGAAAATAGTTGTAATCATGATACGTGCAAAAGTGAGTGAATGCGAGTTTTTTTTGTTTTTATTTTATAACTTTTTACTGAGTGCATTTTTTTAAAAAATTTTTTCTACTATTTGTTAAGAATAAAATAGGTAAACAAAAACAAAAAAAATTATTGGATTACCTGCTTTAGTTTTGTTTTTATGGATGATGAAAGTCGAAATTGTGAACATTCACTCACTCTTGCTCGCCACTGTACATTTTCGGTAGTCACAAAGTTATAATACTCCTTTACCCTAAGGATAGCAGGTATAAATTATAACATCGAAAAAGAAAGGAAAGCTGTCAACGCAAATTTTAAAATATCATATTCAACATATTGCTGTAAACCAGTGCACTATGGGCGATTTGTCGATTTTGGCGGTATAAAGTCTAAAAATAAAGCTAGAGTCATAATTTTTTTTTAAATGTTCGTTATATTCAACTCTAATTTCGGAACTTTGTTTTCGACAATCGGGTCACTTCTTTTTTTCCGCATATGTGTAGGCCGCCACTAATATGTGCATTTATTTAAGACCAAATTATAAATGTTCAACTAAAATTGATACAAAATGAAAAGCTTTATTTTATTATACTTAGACATAATATTCAATAAAAAATATAACAAATTTTGATTCATATATGTAGTTATATTATTACAAACTTAAAAAATAAGCAGTTAAAAATCTGAATTTTTGTATAAACAGGGGAAAACGGGGAAATGAGATTGTTACCAAATGAAAATAGACATTAAGGTTAGTAACTTGCCATTATTAGTTGCCTGCTCTGCCTTGCTCTTCATTCATATAGAAATACTTCACGGAACAGGATCAAAATTGTAAAAAATTTTAGTTCAAATACAACCAACAACAACACTGGACAAAAACAACAACACAAATATTTATGTACTTTTGCCATAACATACAGATTATATATACCTTCATCTTTGTTTTCCATACTAAATACATATATTTAACTGCATAAAAACGTACGCACACTGATCGATTGCAGAAGTAAAATTTTCGCGGTAACTTTTACATTCAAAATCTGCTTGCCATTAGCTGACTTTAAGAGGCTGCCACATAAAGAGAGTTGCCACCCAACGAAAAGTAAAATTATTTTCAAGCTTCCTGAAGTGTTTACTATTAATAAATAACAAGGTTTTTAATATTCTACCATACATTTTTTGACTTTATGCCACTCTTTTGGGAAAATCGCCCAATGTGCAGTGGATCAGTGGCATGGGAATATATTCGTGTAACTTCGTCATTGCTTTTCGGCCTTTTCGTTCAGTGCAAAACACACAAACAAATTTTAAAAGCGCAAGTGTATGAGTGGGCACCACTGCGTTACAACTTTTTAATATTTAATATGGGCACCATTAGGATCTATGACTGCCTATAGACGCCTAGAAATTTATTGAATTAAGCCATATAAATCATGATATTGAGGTACTTTTACCTATTCTTATTCTTTTGCCTTAATGAGTCAAGTTTTGACAGCTAGGCTACTTCTGACCACCTATTTTATTAACAGCTCTTACAAATTGCCTGTCCGCCCTTCTGTCTGTCTGTTCCAATAAAAACTAGTTTGTTTTAAAGCTATTGTGCTGATATTTACCAAACGTAATTCCTATTCTGAACGAGCAGGATCCGGTTGATATATTGTATAGATGCCATACAACCTGTCGATTGATTTTTTTATTGTTCCAGAACTCACTATTAAATTTACTTTATCGGAAAAAATTTCAAAATCGGACTACTATTGTATAACATATCGAATGAAATGAGGGTTTTATATGAAGTACTGGCTTTTTTTTTAAATAACTTAAAGATATCAATGCTAATCTGAGAAATTTTTGATTTTTTTTTAAATCCGATTTTAATACACGTAGGTAATATAAGCAAAAAATTTACATACATACATCAAGTATACACATACCATTATTTACTCCTAGTATTGGAATTATTAGAGAAGATAAAAGTCTACCAGGGTATATAACCTTCAGTATGCGTTAGGTAGGCTTTCGTTCGGGTTCGTTATAAAATTTTTTTATACGTAAAAGTTTGAGTTCTTACTTTAGTATATTTTGCGGTTTAGTAGATATTCCAACTTTTAAGGTCATGTGTACCCTTGGGCGAAGCTAACCGTGAGTCATATGTATGAACATATGCATATGTACATCCGCCCAAAATCGAGCAGAAGGCGGAGGACAAGGAAAACAATCGGTGCATTTGTGTACATATTTGTATGATATCAATGACTTGAGCGCATCGTCGCACAGTGGTGTAGACGACCGCTTTTTGCTGATTATACTCGTATAAGTTATATGGATGTAAAATCCATAACAAAAATTCTGCTTATATTTTGGTTAGGCTTTTATTTATATAATGTATACTTGGGTGTTATATGTTAATTTTAAAATTTTCTTTGAATTACGTTCGTGTTTGCGCACAAGCGTCGATTGATACAAATCTAACGATAACTATTCCGTAAAATCCAAATATCAGATGTAAACAGTGAGATAACAATTTACAAATCAAACAAATTAGTTACTAATTATGACTTGAATAATAAATAAATCGGCTATAAACAAAGTTAATCAATAGCTTACAATATATATGTAGTTATAAATATTAATACATCACGTTAATAAGAAGTCAGCTTGAAAAGCACATAGTGCAAAAATGAACAAATAAATAAAAAAAAATGTAAATCGGTTTTAAAATAAATAAAAAAAATAAATTTGTGGTTAATATATATAATTTCAATAATATATATTATTTTAGCTTGTAGTCTATTTTTAAACACAAATTTGTTATTATGTATGTATGTACATACATACACTAATGTTATTGGAGAGTGTGCGTATGAGCTGTGCCGTATCGACCATTCTGGGGGCCCTTGTGCATACGGGGCCCCTAATTGTAGTTTTCATGCTTTAAAATATAACATCAACCTAGTTAATAAAATATCTTATATAGTAAAGAAAACTTATTTTATTTAGTTTTTTTGGCAAAACTACCAATATTTTGAGAATTCTATAATGCGGCTTTGATAATTTATTCTCGATTAAAAATATTGCTACTCCATTCAATCATTCTTATTTTTTTGTGTTATACAGGCATAAGGAGATTTGTCAGAACTCACAAAGTACATACATATATTCTTGTTCAGAATTGAAATTTAGCCATATCTGTCCGTTTAAGCGTCAAGTATTAAAAACACTAAAGTGACACCATTTGACATACGTGCTTGTTCTATTTTTTAAAAAGCTGTGCTTTGGCACACGGAGCCCTCATAAACCGCACACCGTGCACAACCCTCGCTACGGGCCTGAATGTGGGTATAGAATGGTCGGCATGTTTATGATTCTTGATCGTTTTAAAACACATATATTTACTGCTGCACTTCTATGTATGTGATTCGTTCTACACACATGTTTGCGTACATATGAACACACAAACAAAATATATGTACGTTTGCGCCGGCATCGTGTATCCTTGGAAATTAATGAGTTTTCGTAGAAGCGTCGCTTGCGCTTGTTGTACAGCCGACAAGGTTGGTGTAGCTGTTGTTGTTTTCGTAAGACAGTGTTGTTCTTGCTATCTCTGAATAATTTCGTTACTCATTTACTACTTTTTGTATGTTTGTATGTATGTACCTTTCGTTGCTATATACGATTTACTTCGTTACTCTTCGTCAGCTTACCATTTTTATACCTGCTTCCCGTAGAGTAGAAGGGTACAATAACTTTGTACCAACCGAATATGTAAAAGGCAGAACGAGGCGTGGCACACCTCACAAACAATTACGCTAAAGGTTAAAAAGCTACCTATATCTCCGATTTTTTAATTTTTTTTTACTGATAGGACTATATTTATCATGAATTGAGGGCAAAGAATTATTTGGCGGTAGCGTCTAGTTTTTTTTTAATTGAATTTTGAGCTTCCTCGTTAGGAACTCCGCGCCCGCAAGAGCAGACGTCTTAAATAAATCCCGGAAGATGGTTACCGCAGTGTAACCGAAATATATCGGGAAAATAGAAAAATATAAATTAAAAACAAATTGTTTTTATTTTATATTATTTTTGAACCTTGACTTCGAGCCAGCTACAATGATTGTTCTGTACTTTTTTTGTCATTTTTTTTAAAATGTTCTGCCTTTTTCCCTGTTTTTTTTTTTTTTTTCAAATTTGTCCTGTGGCATCACTGGTTCGGATGGCATTTCAATGTTTCGCAACATCGGTTCTCTCGCAATAAGAAAAGATTCAGTTCACGAAAATCGTTTTTGCCGGGTAGGTGGTAGAGGTGCCGAAACATCGATGTATGCAGACATCGATGTTTTTCATATGTTTCCGATGTTTTTTTTTAAGTTAATTGTTGTATTTACACTTTAAAAATAAGAAAAAATTTTTATATAATATTAGATTTAATTCATTTTCATTCATTCAATCATTTTAAATGTAATATTGAACAAAATCAACATAAAATAATATTACAAACTTAAAAAACAGTAAGATTTAATTGCGTATGGATTATCTTAAACTTATTATATAACTCTTAATAACTGGTAATAATAGGAAATTAATGATGATCTGTTTCAAGTCACATCTCAAATATATCTTATTATACAGAGGTTTGGAAGAAATAATAGTAAGAGCGCACCTAGGCGAGAATCTAAATTGCGCTTTATGTACAAACACTATATCCATGACATTGGCATCACATTGAAGGCTTAATATGCGATCTGTTTTATCAAATCAAGCCGAAACAGGAAGCATATTTGCGTCTCTTTTTCCACCAATCTAGAAATCATATATAAATATATGACCGCAGACTATTAATTGAAATTGAATTAATTAAAATAGTTAAACAAATTCTTGTAAAATGATTCTTGTTCTTGGAATAGTCGAAAAAAACCATCGATGATTCGGAAAATTTAAAAAACATCGATACATCGATGTTAGCATCGATGTTTCGGCACCTCTAATAGGTGGACAGTTACATGAGGTTTCGTGCTTGTTATGTATCGTATTTCTCTACCGCTACATGTAGAGTAGAAGGATAATTTAACTTAGTGCCAACCAAAATTGAAAGTAACAGACGTTTCGGATCCTACTAAGTATTGTATATATGTGTGTTCTTAATCAGCAACAACTTCGGAGTCAATATCACAAAACGGCTATTATAAATGTTTGTATATTAATTTATAACTAATGACAGTCGACTAGAAAAAGAACTTTATATAAAAATTAAGACTTATCGAGAAAAATTTAAGTTAATTTATACAATAATTTTAAAAATTGTGTTCATTTATTAAAAATTTAAAAACCAAAACTAATCTATTTTGTTTTAAATTAAAATAAAATTTAAGATATAACAGTTGAAATTTAGAATTTAAGATTTAAACTGAGATAATAGAATTTAAAATGTTAACTGGAATAATAAAAAAAAAAAAACCGATCCAACATTTATTGCAAGGGATTGGGGAAAACCCAATCAGATCAGTAGGTTGGTGTTAATTGTTAGGATACAATGTTAAGTAATTAAGGCTGGGCAGTTTCACAGAATAAAGGGAGAGCTCTGAATTGAAAACTCTAAACAGTCAATTGTAATTAGCACAGAAAACTCGGAATGGATCATGCAAGCTATAATTATTGAAACAAACATCCAAAGAGAGTAGAAGAAAATTATTAGTATCTCTAGAAGGAATGCAAACGTTTATTTGGTTAAGCAGAGTAAAGAATTCTATGTCATACTTGATAAGTTTAAAGAGAAACGTAACACCTAGCATAATACGACGATAAGTAAGAAAAGGTAGGTTAATAAGAAGAAATCTACTAGAGTAAGGTGGTAGTTCTAAGACTGAGTTCCATTTAAAACTATGCAAAGTGAAGAGTAGAAATTTCATTTGAACATAGAACTATCTTCAAGAATTGGACGAACAAGAGAATTATAAAGTAATTATCAGGGCTAACCAAAATATTTACGTAAATATTAAATATTTATTTAAATATTTTGGGCATATTTGGGAATAAATAAATATTTTAACGATCTGCGGCTTTTCGTAAATATTTTGGCCTTTTTTTTACAAAATTTTGTGAAATTACATGTATATTATTTCTTCAAATCAATAGAAATGCCCAAAAATTGATTTATCCTAAGAAATAATTTCCAGGCAGATTACATGAATCATGTATCTATGGACTCAGGGGAATTTTCTGGAAGCGATTTATTTACTTAAACTGCCGAGTAATGTGTTTTATCTGAAATCCTCAAATCCTGAAAAGTCAAGTAAAGGACAGCGATAAGTGACTAAGCACTTTCCCGACGACGAAATAAGTACAATAGAGGTTTATTTTCATTTTTATCTATTTATTTTTATCTAGATTTTTATCTATTTCTAACACAGAAACATGCAGTATTTCACGAACCGATCAGTTCATAGTAGAGCTGGAAATAAATCGATGTTCACTGAATCGATTTAATTTCCAAAAATTCAAGAAAAAATCGATTTAAATCGAAAATTTGAAATTCAAGGAAAAAAACGTTTTTTTTTTTCATTAAAAAGAGAGAGCGCTCATTTTCCGGCTACAAAAGAGTACTAGATGATTGCCGGCGATCTTTTAAATTTGAAAATTTGCGAAGTCATGTAATAATTCACTGTAATAATGTTGTTTGACTCATTGATGGACCATGCAATTCAAGAAAATAAAGTTTTATCGTAAATATTTATCTCAAATATTTCGTTTGTTTTATCGTAAATAATAAATAAATATTTCGGGATTTTTCGTAAATATTTTGGTTAGCCCTGGTAATTATGTTTGAATATTTTGGCCCATCTTTTGATGAAACCAAGTACTCGAAATGCCTTATTTACAATTTTTGTAATGTGACGATCAAATTTCAGTTTATAATTAAAGAGAATACCTAGATAATTAACATCGTGTTTCTTGAAAGCGGGGTACATACATAGGGATATTAGAATGCAGAAGGAATATAATTAATTTAAAGGTTAACCAGGCGAACGCTACAGTCAGGTGCTGACTGTAGAAGGCCATGGATTATCATAGTATACCGTGATCCATTAACTTTCCGTTATTTATAATGAAAATTTTGCTTTATTATTATTAAGCATTTAAAATAATGCATTTTATATTCTTATTATTTTATTCGAACGACACGCACAACTCAATTGACGACAGAAGAAGAAGAAATGGAAAAGCGAATAGACAAGAAGTATAAGCATTAGATAGAGCGAGAGGGCAATAAGTATGTTAGCATTTTTACGTAATGCCAAACAATTGTGGTGGCCGCAGGAGTTGTACAGTAGCTTAGTGGAGTGTGCGCCGGAATCGTAGGCCGTTCGGGGCTCGATTGCTACCGCGATCAATATGTTAAATGTTGCTTTTTCTTTCTTTCCTATTAAATAATTTAAAAGCCTAACAAACAATATTTTTTTAATTTTTTGGTACGCAACATATGTAATTAGAACACTTTTATAAACTTTGCCGACTGTTGCACAAATCTTACAGTTGCGTGTGTGTGCTGAATACGGCAATTGATGTGTGTTAGAGCGGGATACCAAAACATAAATGTGCAAATGCAGACATGCACGTATCGGCGTCCCGCTCTTACATTCGTATACATTGATTATCTTAAATATTGGATAAAAATATGAAATCAAATTTTTGGAAACCATTTTTATTCATGTTTAATTAAATAATTTAGCATTTATCAATGTAGTTTTTCTTTTAGTTTAAAAGAATAAAAAAAATAACCAAAAAATAGTAATTAAAATAAAAAGCTGCACCATTCGCGCAAAGGACTTGAACTCACGCACGCACACACAAAATCCTTAATGGCTGCCCGTTCACCACTCTTACCGCTAAGCCACCGCCACATTTTTCTTTGATCGTCAAAGTTGCATTATGATTCAATTCTGTTACCATTCTATGCAAATAAAATGTTTTGTAAAATGCTGTGTGCCCGGCACTAGATTTGAACTTCGGTATGCTTGCGTAAATTAGGTCCCAATTATACGCATAAGTATACGTTCAAATTGAGTTTAATTCGGATCATATCTCACTCATTTTTAGTCCGATTTAAATGAAATGAAAACAACCGTGGCAAGGTATTTGTCATGTTACACAACTATGGTTGTTGGGTGTACATTGTGTATACTAAATGGTTATTACTGATTTACAGAGGCGGGAAAGGGCGAGGCCAAATTTTAAAAAAACTTTGAGACACCTGGATATACACGTATGTTGTCACAAAATTTTATAGTTCTAGCTCTTATAGTTTCTGAGATCCAGTAGTTCATACAGACAGACAGACGGACAGACAGACATGGCTCATTCGACTTGGCTGTTGATACTGATTCAGAATATATACAGTTTATGGGGTTGGAGATGCCTCCTTCTGCGTGTTACGCACATTTGCGTTCCGACAAACACAATAGACCATGAATTTTTTTAAAATCCATGGCCTAAAAAGCGAAGGTCCAAGATGGCTGTCGTGAGGAAGACCAAAAGTTACGAAGATTGGCTTTCGTAGACAGTTTTTAAAAAGATCTCGTTGAGACCTGTTAGTTAAAAAATATCCACCAAAGAGGCTGTTGTAGAAAACCAATCAAATTTAACTTGTAAATCAAGAAATTTACGAAATCAAATGCTTTGCTGAAGTCAGTATAGACAACATCAAATTGCATTTTCTTCCAAAATTCTGAAGTAACGTGGCCTTGCCTTTACAAACCCATGTTGGTGGGATCACTAAAGTAAGAAGTTTTGTTAATAGAAGAACAGAAAGAGTCTTAAAATTATTAACAAGGTAACTATGGCTCAAAGGAAGATCTATACAGTTCAGTTGAGTAGGTAAATTGAAATAAGTCTGCAACGGCTTGATATCCGTGTTTAAAGTTTGCTTTAGCAGCAATATATCGTGAAAAATAAAATGAATGCCGAGTGAATTAAAATTTTTTATTTTTGAATTTTTAACCTTATAAGTTCCGGAGAGGTGGCCTGTTGGACTTTACAGGGAAAGAAAGACGAACACACTGATCAAAAAATAGATTCATGGAAAAAAAAATTAAATTAAATTAGTTTTTCAAAATCGGTCTGACAAAAACCACGTGACTTTACTTTACTAGAAACAGTTGCACTGGAATAACAGAGTTAGAACTAGGTCAAACGTAGGATGGTAGGGATCTTATAGATGTACGATGGGATCTTTACAGAGCAGTTAAAGTTTATTACAAATAGTGGGTGCCACCCCCATAAACCTCGTAAATAAATAATTTAGAATATTTCTTTAATATTCTCTTCAATATCTTAAGGATATCGGATATTTGGTATTTTGAGGCATCGCAAAACTAATTTAGATTATTCTACATCGGTCATTTTGGCTTATTTCATAATATTCATAGACAATTTAATAAAACTCGGACTACTTTTTATAGCAACTGCTATAGGAACAATCGGCCAAAATTAGGTAGAGTTAGTATTATTCTCTGTTTTATACCTTTCGGCCATTGAAAGTGGTCATAAAAGCGTATACTAACTCTGTGAAATATGTATATGTCCAGGCAGAAAGGGGCATGACAGACCCATAAAGTACATATATTCTTGCTCAGGATCACTAGCCGAGTCAATTGAGCCATGTATGTTTGACTGTCTGCATGTCAGGGTACCAGATGAGCACACAAATGTCGGCTATTATAAGAGCTAGAGATACCAAATTCGGCACGAAGGTTTAATCGAGTTTATTTCAAATGTTGGGTCTCATAATTGTAATCAATTTGTATGCGCGGTATAAAAAACATGGCCGAAACCTAGGTCGAAAGTATTCCACTGTCGCGTGCCGCTCGACTTTTAAATAACTCAGCTTGTCAGTGCCAATTTCTCTTTTACAGTTAGTGACTTATAATAGTGCCTTTGTCCATTGGAGATGGCGTAAATATCTTTTTCCATTATCGAATAGAACAAAACATCTTATCGACAAATGTCCAGGAATCTAAAATATATATTCTCCTTTTTAAATCGGGTCAACAGTTTAAAAGACAACCATGCGAATTCAAAAAACACTAAAAAAAATTCAAAAATGCTCAAAATAATGTCTTTTTAAAAAATGATTTAGTAGGGTATTTAACAAATTCTTTCATTTGCATAATAATTTTAATAGATAATGAAATATTTCATATGGTTCAAATGTTATGGTTTTTGCAAGCTTAAATGACAATAGAATGTACTCTGCAACGTACTCTATTTTCATTACTCAAAATTCTGACAACTATGTACATACTTTAACTGTAATAGGAATAATAAAAAATGAAAATTTTAAAGTAACAATTTTATTAAATTCGGTACCCTTTTATTATCTTTACAACTAGTACTGGAATTAAAATTATCACCTGCAAGGGTAAACTTTAAATCTTCGGCATGTCGAAGTTAGACTATCTTTTTACTTAATATAATCGTTACAGTCCTTGGTTACTTAAATGTGTTTAATATTGACTTTTATTTTAGATAAACTCGAGCCCCATACCCACACTTTCAACATGGGTTATCTAGTGTCGCCATACTCATATGCTAATGGAGCACCCAGTGCATTGCCTGTGGCTATGGTAAGCGATATTTTTAAAAAATGATGTATATATTGAGTATAGAAATGTAAGTAAATCAAAAACATGGAAACGTATAATAATATTTTCTTTTTAGGCCATAGTTTGTGTTTGTCGGAACGAGAATGTGCGTAACAGGTAGAAGGAGGCATCTCCGACCCCATAAATTAAATATATTCTGAATCAGTATCAACAACTGAGTCGATTGAGCCATGCCTGTCTGTCCGTCTATCTGTGTGTATGAACACTGAGATCTCAGAAACTATTAGAGCTTCAGTCTTCAATTGACAACATCCGTGTATGTTGTGTTTCTAAGTTTTTTTGAAGCTTGGCCACGCCCCTTCCCGCTTCTGCTAATCAGTAATAACTATTTAAAATTCACAACAACAAAAGTTGTACATTTCACATGACAAATATCTTGCCATGGGTGTTTTCTTATAATTTCATTTCAATCGGACTAAAAATAAGTGAGATATGAAACAAATTAAACTCAATTTGAACGTACATACATATATACTTATATAACTAAATTACGCAAGACTACCGAAGCTAAAATCTAGCGTCGGACACAGTATTTTATTTATTTATTATTTGCATAGAATGCTAACAGAATTGGCTCAGAATGCAACTTTGCCGATCGAACCAAAAATGAACCTGTGACTTAGTGGTTAGAGTGGCGGACGGCAGTTCTTAAAGATTGTATGCGCAGGACCACTAGCCAAATCGATTAAGCCATGTCTGTCTGTCTGTCCGGATGTCTGGATGTCCAGATGATCACACAGATCTTAGCTATTATATAAGCTAGAGACACCAAATTTAGGATGAAGGTTTCTGTTGGTCCGGGACAGGTGAAGTTTATTTCAAATGTTGGGTGCCACGCTCCCCACCCACGCAAATCAATAATTTACTCTTTTAACCTGATTTTCGAGCGACATATAAAAGATACAACATTCTGAGTAAGACTATTGTAAGCTAATTATAATACCAAAATAACGTTAAAATTACAATCCGATCGGAGAACAAACACAGAAGTTATTAAACAAAAACCTTGTTCGCTTTGATTTTGTATACAGACCAGCAAGCTGTGACATCATTGCAATGCTCATGTAGGAAAGAAAAGGAAAGAGAATGCGAGCGCGTAGCGCCATCTGCTGTTCTTCTCTTCTTTTCTATGCACACGCATTTTTTGCATTCAAACGCACACATACACATACATACATTTGTGCTTGACCAATGAAATGATACACGCATATACACGTATTCATATAAAGACGCATATAAAGGCTTACGTTACGATATTTCTATCAGGTAGAAGTATTGTACAATCTCTTTACTTTTCAAAAAGGTCGAAGGGTATCGACTTTTACTCTTGTTGTATTCTTATAAACTAAAAGGAAAACTACAGGCGAGCGGGTTGTAATACATCTGCTACCTGAATGCTAATTTATTTAATTAAATATCAATAAAAATTGTTTACAAAAATTGGAATTCATATTTGTATGCAATGTTTAGGACAAGTTAGGAATGTTCGAATGGGACGCGGATACATGCATTTCGGCATTTGCACATTTATGTTTTGGCTTCCCGCTCTAACACACATAAATTGCCGTATTCGGCACACATACGCAACTGTCAGATTTGTGCAATATTCGGAAAAGTTTATAAAAGTGTTCTAATTACATATGTTGCGTACCAAAAATTTTAAAAATATTGTTTGTTCAGCATTTAAATTATTTAAAAGGAAAGAAAGAAAAAGATAAAATTCACATATTGATCGCGGCAGCAATTGAGCCCCGAACACTGTCAACATCATAGGCCTACGAATCCGGCACACACTCCACTAAGCTACGGTACAACTCTCAGGGCCGCCACTACTGTTTGGAATTTCTTAAAAATTCATAGATAAACCCATTGTTCTCTCGCTCTATCTAATGCTTAAACTTCTTGTCTATTCGCTTTTGCACTGTTTATTTCTTCTTCTTCAATTGTCCTTTAATTGAAATTGTGCGTGTCGTTCGAATAAAATAATAAGAATATAAAATTTATTTTTTCAAATGCTTAATAATAATCCAAATAAAGCAAAATTTCATTGGCCATGGCCTTCTACAGTCAGCACCTGAGTCCTCAATATCCTCAGAGTCCATAATACTCTTTGTATATTCGTTTCCATGGCAAGTAGAACAAGAGCAACAGTCGAGCGGCACGCGGCAATGGCATAGGTTTTTTTCAACGAAAGAGTCCATAAATGTAAGATACTACTATCTAATAGATATATCGTAACGTAGGCCTTTATATGCGTCTTTATATGATATGAATACGTGTATATGCATGAAGAGAAGAACAACAGATGGCGCTACGCGCTCGCATTCTCTTTCCTTTTCTTACCTACATGAGCATTGCAAAGACGTCACAGATTGCTGGTATGTATACAAAATCATAGCGAACAAGGTTTTAGTTTAATAACGTCTGTGTTTGTTGTCCGATCAGATTGATTGATATTGATTTTGACATTATGTTTATATTATAATTAGCTAGGTATGGTCTTACTTCGAATGTTGTATCTTTTATATGTCACTCACAAATCAGATTAAATGATTAAATTATTGATTTGCGGGGGTGGGGGGGCGTGTCACCCAACATTTGAAATAAACTTCATCTGCGCCTGGTAAACAACAAACCTTCATGACAAATTTGGTGTCTCTATCTTTTATAATAGATGAGTTCTGTGTGTTCATCTGGATATCCGGATAGACAGACAGACATGGCTTAATCGACTTGGCTAGTGATCCTGAGCAAGAATATATATACTTTGTACGGTCCTCAACGCCTCCTTCTGCCTGATACGTACATTTGCACAAAGTAAGTATACCCTTTTTTGCCCATTTTCAATGGTCGAAGGGTATAAAAAGCCTACAGTAGACCCTAAAGGTATTTCAAAGAAATATTCTTGTGATATTATTGATAAAATTGCATGTTTGATTACATTCCACGGAGATGAATATCCGGAATAGGATAATGAATATCAGATACTAGTAAAATCGGCGGTTTATGTTAAATATGTGCCCACATCGCCAGTATAAATTTAATTATCGTTAAATTATCTTGATAATCCCCCCATAAATTCAATCCACAAATGATATTTTATTTAACATAGATAAAAATTCATTGATTTATCACTGATTAATATACATATATAATCTATAATATATAATATTTAATTAATTATATAAAATATATTATATATAATACATATATGAATATTCTATATCAAATATATTGTTTTTCTATATGCTATGTCGAGTAAATAAAAAATGAACTTCATTCTTATATTTTCTTTCAATTGTTTGTATTGTATTTATTTTCCCATCCCAGCATACACTGACGTTATTTTTTATTTTGTTTACAAATTTATCCTCTTTTGATAAAAAGAATTCTTTCAATATAAAAAAGTTCAAGATTGCTGTGAAACCATAGGAATTACAGTCAAAGCTGTGCGACAAACGGTTTATCTTACTAATGCACATGATTTTCACCCTACACACAGTGGTCCCAAATGCAATGTCGGGTAATTTAAATAGATTTTGATACAAATTTAAACATAAACATCCTTGATTTTAAATAAACTTAATTTACAATGAAAAAAAAATTAACTGCTCTAATATAATATAATGAGTAAGAATATAATTAAATTTATAACACGAACAATTCATGTTATATTGGGAATGGTCTATAAGACATTGATTGACAAAATTTAATTTAGTTGCGGATAGAAAAATTAGGTAATTTAGGAGTAAATTAAAACCAAAATGTTGTTTGTTGGGCTTTCAATTTAGCGCGTGACTCAACGATAATATGAAATCTTTAATATCTTTATTATTTACTGTCCGACGATAAGCAAATTTTAAACTAAATGTCCTCGAATGAGCTTGAAGTTTATACTGAAGCTAAACTGTATATTTTCATACGGACGGACTGACTATATCAATAAGGTTTGAAAGTAAAAATCATGAGGAAAGGCTACCATGGCTTATTATTATTAATATTATTATTACTTCCAATCACTGCACTTTTAAATACATATGTATTTACCCACTATCAACAGAGTAGAATAGAATTCTAGCTTTGTGCTAACCAAAAATGTATGTAAAAGGGAAAAGAAGCCGTAGCCGACCCGCTTGACTATATATATTCTTGTACTACATCAACAGCCGATTCGATAATCTATGTCCGGCTGTCTGTCCGTCCATTCGTATGAAAACCGAGTTCCCGGTTTTGGTTCTACCAAGTGTTAATTCTGCGTGCAGATCAAGATTAGTGTAAACATTTTCCACACCTTTTTTGCCCCCATAAATCAATTAAATCTGAATACTAAGCTTCATTTTAAGTAAAAACATTTTTGGCAATCACAATAACTATTAACGGTCAAATGATTTTGTTTCTACAGAATAAGTCCGACTGAGTAAATTTGGTTGCAAAAAAAAAACAAACAGGGTGAAACAATATAAAGCGTGAGGCGAATGTTTTACAAGATAGCAGTAATTTTGAGAGAATAGACTCCTCTGTTTGATGCTTATTTCAAAATATATGTATTTTGTCGGTCGAAGATGTCTCTAAAGGTTATTTACAAGTTCCTGGCCAAAATTAATATGCCCTCTGCAAGGGTATAATCATAATTTGCCTCCCATAAATGAAGTTCTTTGATCGTTAGGTCCACATCCATTAGATAGGTGGTTCCAAAAAAAAAGAAACTGTCAACTAAATGTCCCCTTTATTAAACTGCAGTAGGGTTGATCTGTCAAATTATAAATATTTCAAGGGTTGATATGATACTCAATAGTTGAAAATAGGTGTAACAAAAGGGTAATTACTTCGCAGGCAGGGGGAGGTTTCTCACATTATCTCAGTGAACCGTCTATCTTATGTTGATATGTGAATAGAGATTGTGTTCATTCTTGCTTGAAATTAAAAATACTACAACCAGGGCTTTGCAATTGTCACTGAATTATTTCCAAGGGGGAATAACAACTTTGCAGGCTTCATACCCTTTAATGGAGTAAATTAATTTAGGATAATAACCCTCTAAGGCTGGGAAGTTCACTAGAATAACACAGACCCCATAATTCTGAATCAGCATTACCAGGGAAGTCGATCTAGCCATGTCCGTCCGTCCAATTTCAATTTGGTTCAATTTTAAAGCTATTTTGATGAATTTTGTTTAATGTGCTTTTTATTGCAGTCGGCTGTATGTAAGTTGAAATCAGCTGGATCGGACCAATATACTGTATAGCAGTCATACAAATTATTAGTCGATTTTCACACTTTTTCTATAAATATAATATGCATGTAAAATTGAATAGGACTTCTAGAACATAAAGTTATAAGAACAACCGGTCGAAATTAAGCTTTTTGTATAAATACCAGTTCTTAAGGCAGAAGAGTATTAAAACTTTATGCCAACTGTCTGTATGTAGCTAGGGCAACTAGATCTGGTGGCAATGTATGTTATTATTGCGCGCTGATCAAGTTTATTTTAAAATGTGACGACCATGCCACTTTCCGCTCCTGAAAAATTAATAAAACCGAATTCCAAGCGCTACTTTAATGAAGGACAGTTCATATTTTATACATACGATACCTATCAACGTCCAAATTCATTGGAGGTCGGATCATTAACCTAGAAGTTATTCAAGAAATAATATTAAGATTTATTTCTAAAGCGCACCCTAATGAATACGACACAAAATACGCAAAAATTAGATGTTCTATATTAAAGAAATCCTTCTGGTCAGTTTGGTAACGGGTATACAACAGTCGAGGATATACCAATTTTTTACTTTTAATAACCAAATATACATTACGAAGTTTCCAGGCGCGAAAACATGTACCTAAATGAAATCTTTTACCTAACAACAAAAACACACATTAAAAGGCTTCGCAGATCTATTAAATCAAAATTTCATATCTTAATTTTCTAATTAAAACAAATTAAAAACTTGTCGTATTTCTGATACATTTTTTGAAAGGTAGCACTCTTAAATCTTAGAGGGCTAAGAAATTTTGCCACAAGTTCTAAAATTGTATATGTTGTTAAAATGTTTAAATAACATAACATATATATAAACATTGAGTATAAGCATCCACTGTGGTTCATTTTTTATTGAATTTTGACCTATTGTATAAAATAGTGAGCGTCAACACACTTAACTTGATATGTGCACAATCGACCAAAAAAAGAAACTTTTATTGAATTTACCCTTTCAGTGAGTATGTAAATTTTGGACAGGAGTTTGCAACGTACCTTAACGTAAATTGAATGTTCCAGTATTGAAATTACTCTTGAAATTCGGTTTTTATGGATTTTAATTGGGTGGGAGGGAACGTGGTCAAATTATTTTTTTAAAATAAACAAGACCTGTTCATTGCTATGTCAACATAGCTGTTAAAGCGATTAACAATAAATACTAAAAACATGAATGTTATTTTGTTGGGTCGGTAAGTTTTCTTTCTGGCTGTTATATACGTTTTTGGCGGGCATAGATTTATAAGAAATACAAACTTCCCAATGGAAAAAATAATATTTATTGGGTAAAACAAATATAGGGGAAAGTGTCAATCGAATTTTCGCGTTGTTGTTGTTGTGCAAAAAAATCAAAGTGAAAAAGGAAACTATTACCAACAAATGGTTTGCTTGCTTCCTTTCTTTGCGTTTTCTCTGTCCAATATGTTCACCCGACTGTTGGGTATTTCATCACCCATTATGTATGATTGTGCGAGTGTGTTTTATGCGGAGTGTCTAACTAGAGAAAACAGTAGAAAATAATGTAGTAGTGAAGATTTCGAATGTTTTACACCCTACTTTTATGGAATCATTTTTTGCCATTTGTTTGCTAATAATGTAAAATTGACACTAATTTCTGGACACAAGTAAGCGCTTGAACATCCTCATATTCCATTACCATACAAAGGTGTACGTATGTATAACTATTAAAATAAATTTAAGTACCCTTCGGGCTTTTTAATGGTATAGTTAAATTTAAATTTCATACATACATGCTTCCAAAATGTTCTCTACAGATGGTGCCCATCGCCCTCACCAGCTTTTTTTGTTAGCTGACATAAGAACTTGGTGTTACCCTCATACTTTCTTGAATAACTTTTGGGCTTATTGTCCGATCAAATTAAAAGCGCCCCGCCTCCTTCTGCTTGTTATATATGCACATTTCTACAAAGTAAGCATAACCTTTAACCTATGTTTTCATTTTAATAGGTAGAAAGAGCCTGGGCAAACCCGACTAACTGTACATACATGTTCTGAATCAGCATCAAAAACTAAGTCGAATATCATCCTGTCTATCAGTCTGTCTGTCTGTACGTATAAAATCATATATCGTCCCCACACCCGTAAATGTGTAAAGTTAAATTCGAAATGCGATTTTATTGCAGGATATTTTATGATAGGTAAACGCAAAACTATGAACAGACAAAAGATTTCTGAAAATTATGTTGACAATTAAGATAGAAGTTATTAAAGACATTTTAAATATATAGTAATTTTGAAGCCCCTTGCTGAAACTATACAACACAAAATAAGCAAAGTGTAGAAGATATATATAGACGCTTCAAACCACTCTGCTTCCAAAACAAATTCAAAGCAGCTTTAAAAGATACTTATAAAGTTAGTCCCATAGGATTTTCATATAGCTGTTATTGTAGTCAAATAAATAAAATATAAAAACATTAAAAAGAAACTTAAACTCTTAAAGTATGGGAAATCATGTACAAATATTTTCCTATTGACCCCGTAAATTTAAATTATAACAATTTAAATGTCTTTAATCATAAACGTTGAGGGCGCAACGCAGTGTAGAGTGCTGAGAGTACCCCCAAACACGATATTCACTTTGCTCCACCTTCGTACGGTCATGCTCACGGCCCTTAAGTCTTTTTCTTCCTACCATACTATAGTCTCTGGCTGAGCGGCTATCGGTTCACTGTGCTTTGGTGGTAGTACTTTTAAACTCATAGAAGCGCGCATACTCACTCAAACTCATGTCCACCTACATTCACAATCACACACATACCAGTATCAACATTTACACTCTCTCTCACACACACAAACTCGCACACACACTTTTGCATATATGGGCACATACCAGCCTTCTTTCTCATTCTTTTTATCGGTCTCTCTCTCTTAGCCACGACGTATGTAAACATCGTCAATCTGCTGTGTGCAGGGTGGGCGGTATTTTAAAGGGGACTTGACGGGCAGAGAGTTTGTTTCTGGGGTTGTTTTGTGAACTCAAGAACTCAATCTAAAAAAGTGCGCTGACTACTACAACAACTACAAATCGGAAGCCGGAACAACCACCCAAAATGTCAGGCAGGCAGTGCTGATGTGCTTTTTAATGAAAGATAAAGAACAACCCCCAAAATCTTATTCTACACTTGTTTTTAAACAATGGCTACCAGCTTCAAAACATGCATCAACTGAAATGTTGTTGAAGGTATAAACCAAATGCGTATATCTATATGTGCTGTTCTCTCAAATATAGATGTACATACATATTAATATACAAATAAGCATAAGTTGATGAATTGGATATGCCGGACAAATTTGTGAATATTTTACTATTAAGACTGATTCTACATAAAACTACCATATTACGAAACTAAAATGATTACATTTTTTAAAAACCCTTCGATTTCAAATACATTTAACTTTGACAGAAAAGGTGCGAATTTCATCAATGATATAATTTTGCTAGTATCGATTTCAAAACAGATTCTGAATATGAATACTATTGGACCAAACTGTTTTATAATTTCAACAATTTTTTAAAAAGCTCTTTATCAGAATAAGGTGGAGTATACTATAGCTCACTGATTTGTATAAAATTATAAAAGTATTATTGAAGTTGTGTTCCCGCGCTATCTTTAACTTGCTTACATGCTAAACCTAATTTTATAATTTTTACCAATATGGTTTTAGTTTAGATTTGGGACGGATAAACTTTTTGAGATCAGTTTTATACAAAAGACTAAAATCCAATCTGGTGGGATCCAAATTGATATATAAGAATGTATTAAGAAATGTTAGAATCTTAGTAACTAAGATTGGTTTGCGCACAACATACGAAAACAGCTTGTTTGATATATCATAACATACCCATTGACAATGATTAAGAATTTATTTATGTATGTTGATCATAAATATATACGTTTACATATATATACATACTTATATTTATATGATTTCAGGAGTTAAAGATAAAAATAAATTTGCTTGTTGAAAAAGCATAAATTTAAATTAGCTAAACATTCGTTTTCTGATCTTAATGAAGCCCAAACCTATTTCAATTAGATATATTAGTATAGATACTTGTAAAGTCTACGTTTTACCACGACTTCATACATTGTTTGCTTCCAGAAACTCAAATAAAAGTCTTGTTATGCCTTCATGTATAAGATTCCCCATTAGCAACTATGTGAACTAACTTTTGTTATTCTTTCGAATTGGGTATCTCATTACAACATCTTCTACCCAATACTGTACTCGTATACATACGTGTATATGTTCTGAATCAGGATCAACAGATGAGTTGCTTATGTCCGCCTATGGAGCGATCTTTGATATGTTTGAAAATAGTGCAACCACCATTAGTCGTTTTCTATATAAATAATATACATAACAACTTTTATCACTATAACGTAAAGTTTTCATAAGAACAATAGGAAAAATAACAGCTTGTTTGATATATCATAACATACCCATTGACAATGATTAAGAATTTATTTATGTATGTTGATCATAAATATATACGTTTACATATATATACATACTTATATTTATATGATTTCAGGAGTTAAAGATAAAAATAAATTTGCTTGTTGAAAAAGCATAAATTTAAATTAGCTAAACATTCGTTTTCTGATCTTAATGAAGCCCAAACCTAATTCAATTAGATATATTAGTATAGATACTTGTAAAGTCTACGTTTTACCACGACTTCATACATTGTTTGCTTCCGAAACTCAAATAAAATTCTTGTTATGCCTTCATGTATAAGATTCCCCATTAGCAACTATGTGAACTAACTTTTGTATTCTTTCGAATTGGGTATCTCATTACAACATCTTCTACCCAATACTGTACTCGTATACATACGTGTATATGTTCTGAATCAGGATCAACAGATGAGTTGCTTATGTCCGCCTATGGAGCGATCTTTGATATGTTTGAAAATAGTGCAACCACCATTAGTCGTTTTCTATATAAATAATATACATAACAACTTTTATCACTATAACGTAAAGTTTTCATAAGAACAATAGGAAAAATAAAGTGTTTTCATTTGAATACCATTATTACGTATGAATACCAGTATTTTAGAAATAACTTATCTTATCAATGCGAAAACAAGTTAGATAGTGATCGACGTATACTTTTTCCAACGAGTCGGACATTACATCCAATAGGATAAATACGATAGAAATAAAGATTTTCATAAAATGTTTTATATGTCAAACGATATGAGTTATAGCTTTTAAAGAATACAACCGAACAACATTGTTCCGCTCTGCTCTATTCTTTTTAGTAATGTATAGTATACTTGTATTGATTAATTAGAGTAGATAAAAACCTGCAGGGCAAGCCAAAGGTAACCTTTCTTCCTTGTTTTTTATTTACCTCTGCATAAAAAACATATTGTAAAATAATTTTCACTTTCGAATGGAACCTTCACACTAACCAAAGCTACATTCATTTGTACATATAGTACGGCATGCAGTACTGCAGTTAGTACTGGGGGAATAGCTAGAGACAGAGACAGACGGCCGACATACCGCCCGCCCGCCTAAAACATTGGAAGAGTGGCGTTGGCGGCACTTTTGATATTCGTTTAGGGCGGCAGCATCAAAGACATATTTTCGGTTTTGCTGACTCTCCGTTCGCTTTGTGCCCACTGCTTGTTATTATTATTATTAGTGTTGTTTTTGTTGTTTTCACTGCTTCTGCTGTTGTCGTTTGCATGTGTCGTTACTTCTGCTAGTAACTATGTATTTGTGCACATATACATGTATGATTAAGAATGTATATTCATACACTCGCTTATATTCACGTACGAATAGCTCTTTTCCATGCTAGAGAAAATACAAATATTTAGTCACAAGTGTGTGCCAGAGTTTGTTGCATGTGTGTGTGTACTTTGATATAGTTCTACAGGAGGTATTTTGATTTTGACACTGTGCACTATGGTCCAGAATTTGATTTTTTTGGCATAAAGTTTTCGATGTGAATATATCGTTGTTTTCTTATTTTAATTCTAAAGTAGATACATCATACATTAAACAAATGTTAATTAAAAGCTTTAAAGGCGCCACCAAAGCTTTATGAGAGGTTTTAAAAGTTAGCTAACGTACAGCTGATTTCTGAAAAGAAATGCGCGCCAAAATATTTACTTGCTTTATGTTGTGGCACACGTGTAAAATTGGTCCAGAAAATTTAACTAAATTATGGAAAGTAATCTTCAAGGTATGCTCTTTTTAATGTATATTGTTATTTTATGTATAGTTCTAGGAATTTAGTGTTTTGTAACGTCCAATTTATGTGTATTTTTTTAGAAAACTAATATAACTAATAAGCTGTTCCATGCTGAAAGCAACTAATTGGTCCTGATTGTACTTGTGAGTCTTGTCTTTAGCCACAAATCAAAAACTCATCCACCTTCGTCCCCCTTTTCTCATATTTTGTTAATACGGTTGACTTAAGTAATAGCGAACTTTTCGAAATATGGCGCAGCAACAATCGAAATATTCGATGGATATACACCAAAATTAATAAAAACGCTTTGGAATCCAAGATTTTAAAGTAAATAGACAAAAAAATCAGTAGTTTTAATAGCTACATTCATAAATAGCTTCCCAAATGTTACTACATGCATGAACGGTTCATGTTTAATCATACTGTATGGCTGGCGTCTATCAATTATTTTTCAATGCCATAACAATAGAACAAAAAAAAAGTAAAAAATTTCGTTGACTCCTGAGCCATAATGGGAGTTTATATGAGAGGCAAAAGTGGGCGTGGTCGCACGGACTCCAAATTTTGTGTACAAACTATTTGTGACTTAATAACAAAATGTACAACGTTTCAAGTCTGTAGCTTAATTTTTAGACTTTATGCCAAAAAAAAATCGGATTCTGGACCATAGTGCTATGGATCGATGCTTTATCGATCATATGAAAAATGTATATACTCTGAATGAATGAGAATAAATGTGAATGAATGTAAATAAATGTAAATGAATGAGAATGCATATTAATAATGAATGAATGAAATAAATGAAATGAATTCATTTCCAAGCATCATTACTCTGGTGAATTTATTACTTACTACACAAAAGCTCACATGATTCAAACAAAAAGTATACACTTTTTGAATTGATTCAGACACTTTGAAATAACTTAGCCATTAATTTGAATGGTTGCACTAAGAAAGGCAATCAGATGAGACAATTTATGTGGGTATTGAAGGGCAAAGAACGAAATGGGTGAAGGGGAAACTCTTTTTATTCATTCGTTATATCAGTTTGTTCGCAAACACTATTGATTTATTTAAATTAGTACAGTAATAAACAAGGGAAAGGCAAAATATTCATTCACACTTTTGCAATTGAGTGCACCAAAAAATTTGTTCATTATACTCTTCATCCAATGAAAATGGTCAAAAAAGTTAGTAACTTTGTTTGAACAAATGTATGTAACATGCAGAAAAAAGTGTATAAAATATATACAAATATTCTTGATCAGATTCACTAGCCTCGTCCATTGTACCATAACTGTCTGTGCATCTGTCTGTTTGAGCGTCAAGTTCCTAACTATTATATAAGATAGAGATTCCAAATTTGGCAATATGGTTTATGGTTTATCGTTTACCATTTGTAGATCAAGTTTATTTCAAATGTTGGGTGCCACGTCTACTGCCCCCGCAAATCGATATTCTAAATTTTCAATTATATTATGTTTTTTCAATTAAAGAGTATAAGGTATTCTACAATTACTTAATATGTTAAAACAAAGTCTTTGGGTATCGCTCTGCGGCTCTCGTATTTTTTTTGTACCGTTTTGAATGCATCTATCATCTCAAATTTATTTATTTCAAATCGAATAACTGCCATAGAAGCCTAATTCTTATAATCCTTTTCTCCGATTAAACAATTATTCTGTATTTCTTGGTAGCTATATACATTATGACCTGAAAATTCGCGAAAATTGTTAATCAAACTGACCGCGCTGAATAATTGTCATAAGTTTTTGTACTTTTGGACCATGGAAAATGTTCAAAAAAGGGTATACTTACTTTTTTCAAATGTATGTAACAGGCACAAAGTATATATATTCGTGCTCAGGATCACTAGCCGAGTCGATTAAGCCATGTCTGTCTGTCTATCCGGATGACCAGATGAACACACAGATCTCAGCTATGAAAAAAGCTAGAGACACCAAATTTGGGATAAAGGTTTCTGTTTACCCGGCGCAAATGAAGTTTATTTCAAATGTTGGATGTCACGCACACTGCCCCCACTAATCAATAATTTAATCTAAGTTGGTTCGTGAGCGTCGTATAAAAGATACTATATTCTGAGTTAGACCAATACTTAAAATTTTAATCCGATCGGACAACAAACACAGACGTAATTAAACAAAAATCTTGTTCGCTACAATGTTGTATACAGACCAGCAATCTGAGACGTCATTGCAATGAGCATTGCAGGAAAGAAAAGGAAACAAATTGCGACTTTTTTGCGTACACGCATATTTTGCATTCAAACGCACACACATGCATACATTTGTGATTGGCCAATGAAGTGCGACATGGATATACACGTATTCATATACAGCCGTTTGCTTATAAAGGCTTACGTTAGGATAATTCTATTAAGAAGTAGTATCGTACAATTATGGACTCTTAACGTTTAAATAGGTCGCGTGGCGCTCGACTGTTGCTCTCGTTTTTGTTCACCTTGTAGCACTTTCTTTAATTAGAAGTGTCTTTGCGATTTTCATAGTAAAAAAATATTGAACAAAGAAATTGCATCAAACTTTCGAAAATCGTAATACGAGTGTTAGAAACATATCATTTAAGCTAAACATTGGCCGTGAAGCAGATGACTTGGTTTCCTCCTATAATTTGGAGACGACATTCGTCAATTCTTGGCTTATTCCAACAACAGGATTTTTTACAGAAAGACTGCTAGTTGTAAACTATTTTTAAATCGAAAACTTGTTCCGTCGTGCGTCCGCCTTTTGCAATGCAGACTTGTTTCAAAAGCGGCTAAGATTTTGTTACAGCGTGCAGCAATAAGATGCATGTGTACCAAGTCTCATCAAAATAGCGCTCCAACTGAGAGAATCTGATGATGATTTGGAATAAGTATACTTCATATGGTCGGTTGGATATGTCCTTAGGCGCACGTTGGTCGAAACAGTGAAATAGAAAAACCTGTATATTTTTCCAAATTTTGAGTTTGTAGCTATTTATAAAAAAAGTATTAATAATATTGATGGCGGATAAATTTATTCTAAAGCTTTCATGGGAACAATCTGTAGTAAATAATCTTCTATTTATTTTTCTATCTTTTTAAAGGCAAATAAAATTGGATTACCTCCATTTTTCTGCCATAACGGAGACCCACTAACAACACCACCACCTGCTCATTGTGGAATTCCGCCGTATCAGTTGGATCCAAAAGCGATAGGTGAGTACGAAAATTAAAGATGATATATGTATTTACAGCTATTTGAAAAGATATCATGTAGTATTATACCCGATGCTCATCGGGTAGAAAGATGGTACAACTTTGGCTGTTCCGCAACTTTTAAATTCATGCAAATGCATTCGACTTTAATCATAACAAATTGAAATTTGAATTTTAAATCCAAATGTTATTATGATCATTTGTTGGCAACCTCTGAGAGACTTAAATCATTGTCTCGAGTACTTATTCCAATACTCAAAGACTATTTAATTTGTATAAAGGAGGAGGTAATTTAGAAAATTTTATTTTTTAACCTACTTTTAAAGACTTGTCCAATGGCCCTTAGCATAATTAATAGAAAATCGTATAAGGTAAAAGAAAACAATTTAGATTTTCAAATCTTTATAAACAATTCCAGGTGAAGGTCTAAAGGGTGGCCTTTTTTCGTAATCTGGAAAAAACTTAATTGTCATGATTTTAGACATTTTTGTAAAGTGTAAATTTTAGCTTACCTTTACTATATTTAAAAATTTATACTACAGAGTTAATCTTAGATCATGCATTGAGATTTCTCAGAAAATTTTGTAAATTTTTATGCCCATGCAGATTGAACATTGGCATACATTTATTAACGAAAATTCTTTAATACTCGTATGTTTTTTTACCCGTTATTCATAAGGGAAAAAGAGTATTATAGCTTTATGTCAACCGAAAATGTATGAAACAAGCAGAACGTTTCCAACCCAACAAAGAATATATGTACGTATATTCTTAATCAGCATCAGCAACACGGTTTGTCTGCTGAAGGTAGCCTTTCTTCGTCCTATTTGAAATCTGGATACTTAAATTTATAACTAATATATACAATTTATAACTATATTGTTGCAAGGGGCTTTATCTAGCTTTTATAGTCTCCTTGAAGAAGCTCTTCATATAGACGGATTCTGGTTCAGAACATAGGTACTTGTGTATGTTATTTAAAGTGTCGGAGATATCTCAATTCTTAACACATTCTTTGGAAGGGTGATTTAAGTGAATTTACAGATTGCAAATTTATTATGTAACTTAAATATGATTACATCTTTAGATGATTAATCCTTTAGAACCAGTAAAAAAATAATGCCTAACCCTTTAGAATCATGCTACCGCTACCCGATATAACCAACCGCAACCCGATATAACCAACCGCAACCTATTGACTTTCTCACCCTTCGTTCAACTAGAGAGGCGAAATTCAAACAAATTATGAAATAATAATTGCGTATGATGCGATTTTATTCGTGTGTGCTTGATTACGGTCGTTTCACTCATTCATTCATTCGTTCATCTATTCTTGCACATACACTTAGCCTGCCAAATTGTAATTTGCCACGGTGGTTGTCCGTTTAAGGGTCTCCGAACACTAATGGTTGAATCTAATGGGGACCAACGGCGGAAATAAAAGGCCTGCACTTAAAAGCTGCTTGCGGATTACACGGCATTATGATCCTTAACAATGCGCACAGCACTAATAATTGAATAATATAATGAAATCCCAGCTAACTGGGATTGCATGCAGCCCGACTGTATTGTGGTCTTTCGATCAACTTCTTTTATTCCCGCTGGGGGTAAAAAGTAGACTTAACCTTCAGCTGAAATAGGTAAACTTTTTGTTTTGAGTATTATTGTTGAATTCATAATATCCATATTATTATATTCTTTCAGTTGACAGGTTATATATTTAAACGGATTGTTCCTTAAACACTATAAGATATATGTCGGTTGTCTGATCCTTTGAAATGAATTAATAGTAGACGGAGTGACAAACATGGTTCAATCGATTCGGATAGGTATCCTGAGCAAGAATATATATAATTTATTAGATTTCCCACGCCTTCCTCTGCCTGTTACATATATGGTATTTGCAAAAAGTTATATACCCATTTTTATTTTACTATTTTTAATAGTCTAAATAAAGCATAATTTACATAATTAATCGTTCGAATCGATGGGTGTTAAGACAACTATACGATATGTACGTCAGATGCGGCTCGTTCGTGGCAAAAAAAAAGTTTACCCTGTGTCAGGATATAAAAATAACCAGCAATTAGCAACAGTTTCAGTTTACAAAAACTCTTTACGAATGTAACTATTATACTAACTTACAGTAAAAACATATATACATATTTTTTATATCTATGGTCTATGCAAAACCCTTTCGTATCGAACGGATATTTATCCTTGAAACGAAGAAATGAAATTTGAGTTTGGTAAAACTATATTGCGTAAATCGTGTTTGTGCTACAATATAAACACCTAATTGCTTGACTATTAGTGCAATGTGCTGAAATGGGGGCGTTTTGTTCGAACGCTCAACCGCTACCCCCTGCTGTTCTAAAAAAAAATATAAGTAAAATTAAAAGGGACGATGCAAGGGCCTGTGGCTCTAAGGATGAGCATGAGGGAAGGCTGTCACCAACATCCCTCGTGACCCTGTGTAACTTGAACATCAGTTCTGGCTGTTCGGCGGGATCAAGATTGGGATCGTCATCCTCATCGACACAGGCCTTTTTAGATTTAACGTTAATGATATGCGCGGGGCTTAAGTACGCACAGCACATCGCAAAAAATTGGTGCAATAACAGAAAATAGGTGAGGAGGGGTAGTAGAATGGAAACTGGTATGCCGGATTTTAAAGCAATAAGCTTTTTATATGACATTTTTTATACAAAAGGTACAAGGGTTGAGACAAATTACAAGTACATACCCTAAATTGATGGTCGACTATTAAATACACTTCTGTGTTACGCCAAAGAGTTAAATGATAGATCGATGAGATAATGATAATTATAAATTTAATACAGAATTTCTAAATCTTTATTAACTTGAAAATAGTAATTTAAATTAATTTTATCAAATAGCTTAATATGAAAGTGTATATATATCGTTACTTTATACATCTTATGATATATCAATTGTTCTTTAAAATAGTGCCACTATAAAGAAGATGTATAGCAACTCATTTTAGGGTTGGTGAAAACACTTGCACAGGCAATAAGGGTATCGGTATCAGTATATCGGTATCAGTGATGGCTCCGGATCATTCAACTTGAAATCTTCTACACACAAATGTGTAGACCTTATGGGAAAAACCATGTTACACAACCACATAATAATGACATCCTTTTTGTCGCAAAAAAGATCCCTTCCTTTCCATCGACCCTTAAACTAGCTCGAGGGTAATTGATGTGGTACTGAAAGGCGCTGCATACCGTTTTCATTTACCATTTTTTATACATTATATGTCCAATAAAATGACATTTAAACATGAAAACAACTTTGGACGAGTAATAAAATATTCAGATTTCAATGAAAACGAAACTTAAACAAGAGGCGTGGCCACATTCTAATTTAAAATTGATATGCGTAAAATAATTAGACATATTGGCACTGAATTCGGTTGTTCAAGCTGTCATGTATATGCATATACACGAGCATTGACATAACGTCACAGCTTGGTGGTTTTTTTAAGAAATCCAAGCGAACGAGGTTTATTATTAATTACGTCTGTATTTGTTTTCAGATCGGATTGAAATTTTGATGGTAGAAATTATCTAGTACTAGTCTAAAACAGAAAATTGTGTCGTATGCGCCACTTACGAATCGACTTTAACAATTATTTTATTATTTGCGGGGGCGGTAGGCGTAGCACCTTACATAACCTTGATCAGCTTATAGTATACAAAAATCTTCCTGCCAAATTGTGTATCTCTAGCTTTTATAATAACTGGGATCTGTGCGTTAACACAGACAGACAGACATGGATCAATCGACTCGGCTAGTGACACTTTATAGGATCTTCTACGCCCGCTTCTGCCTGTAACATACATTTGTACAAAGTTAGTATATCCTTTTTTGACCATTTTTAATGGTCGAAGGGTATAATTATTCAAGAGCAAGTAAAAACTTGAAAGAAATCAATAATATTTTTTCAGTTTAAACTGAGAACTCCAAAAATTAGTAGATCCAGCATATGTTTCAGAGAATGGGGGAAAACTCAGAAAAATCCAATCAGTAGCGAAAGAAAGTGTTAATTGATGCGCCCAACGACTGTGAGCCACGTCGCATATTATACAAAAATCGAAATCGAGTTAGCACAAATTTTGCATTCTCTTTTTTTATTACTTTTAATGGATAATGGCTACCAAATATGAGAAGGAGAGGACACACAGGCGCAATTTTTCGACTGGAGTGTTCATGATCTCGAAGTAGTTAGATTTAATATACTTTTTATTTTCAGGTCTCACACGTCCTGCCTTATACCCATTTGCAGCCAGTCAATACCCATATCCGATGCTTAGTCCCGATATGACACAAGTTGCGTCATGGTGAGATTATACCACTGCTTAAAATATCTGTATATCTATTTCAAAACTTTTTATATACATATTTTTTCAGGCACACACCAACGGTATACTCAGCATCTAGTTTTAGAACTCCCTACCCCTCCACCCTACCAATAAACACAACATTATCTAGGTAACTATATATATTAATAAACTTAGATAACAATATAATAAACTCTAATCAATTACCTTTATCGTTTAGCGATTTTCCATTTCGATTTTCTCCGAGCTTATTACCTTCAGTTCATACCAGCCCACATCATGTTTTAAATGCACATCCAGCGATTGTGGCACCTACTTCAAAACAGGACTGCAGTGTCCATGAGTCTACAACGAATAATCGTTATTCAAGGTAAATTCCTACCCAATCAAATTTTTTTTAATATGATTTCAAAAAGTTATTTATTATTTTTTGCTAAGTTGATATAATTTTTAATTATGTCGAAAGAAAACTTTATTTAATTTCTTAGCGTTTTAAGATGTCAACTCTAACAGATTTATCACAGTTTTTTTTATTATTAAAAAAAATAAAAAAAACTTTTGAATTTGAAAAATGTAGATATAAAAAATGAAGTTGCCTTAATATAATTTTAAATTTCTAATGTAAAAGTTTGAGTTTTAATTGTAGTCAACTGTCTATAGTTGACTTTAAATAAAAAATAAATGAATAAATTAATTTATAAATAAAAATTATAAAATTATAAATAATAATTAATTAATTCATAATTAAATTAATTAATAAATACATAAATTAATAAATAAATAAATTAATAAATAAATAAAAGGTAACCTTTTGTATGCCGAAGAATCATTGCAGGTTTTTATATTGTTCTAGTTATGTACTCGTTATGTACGTGTGTATACATAATGATGCACAGTTAAATTCGAGGTTACGAATTCATTGTTATCTCCTCCTACCGCTAAACTTATTTTAGGAAAGTCTTTATTAATTGATCTTTCCTATGGAAGCCATAGGATTTGGTTATCTAACTTTAATGATATGGAGAAAATAGTTCTCCATTACTATCTAACTTTGATTCGCACTAATAAGTTATTTCGAACTGATATTCATGCAAAAAGCAACATTCCATTGCTCTATGACAGATATATGTTAATGTAGTCGGATTTTGATAAAAATCATATTATTTCTATATAAAAATAGATGTAGTAAATTTGGTTGCAAAAACTTAAAGAATATAAAAATCAGGCCATTAGTTATTAATGCGCTTTACGATATATCTGGCATGTCCGGGTGCAGAGCAAAAAGCATGTCCAACAAGTTTCATTGAGATAGCTTTTAAACCGAGAGACTAGATTCGACTCCCCTGTTGATGCTGATTTAGAATGGATACACGTGCACACGTGTATATACATAGATGATGATGTCTCACGCAACCTTTTGTAGTAAATATCCATACAGAAGTTGTAACTTTTGTGATCATCTAATATTTTCACACTCGGTCATTAACACTTTATTAGTCCGTCTTGTTGTCCAAAGGGTCATTGGGTGGGCCCTTTACATACGCCATATTTGATATACCCACAGCCCAATTGAATTCTCACAGACGCACACTGAGACACACTTACGTAAACATTCACAGATATAGACTTCTGAACTTTCCTATTGGCTCTCACAATAGTTGCGTCTGCGCACTGAATAACCACCCTTAATTCTAGCATAACGTTAACCCTAAATGAACAGTGGTGTTGCTGGCGTTATCACTTCTCAAATTCGTGCTATTCATGTCATATTTTGTATTTTTGGTATTAAAAGTAATGAAGTAAGTTTTTGATTTTGAACAAGCACGAAAGCTACAGCTACGACAGCTACCGGGTATATCACACTTAACTTACGATTTGGTGCTTGTTTTTAATTCAATTTTGAAATACAATAAAATTGCATGGATTTTATTGTGGGATTTCAAGCGTCTAACGAAGTGGCAACAACAAAATACATAAAATGAAAAATCTAAATAATTCGATCACCTAAATGCTTATCAGATATGACCTAGCATTTGAAAATCATTTGAACTAATTCGGTCGCGCAGGTCGCTATTTGCACCTTCACACCTCAATCAAATGGTTTGAAATCAAATAAATATTTTCAGATCCAAGTCGCAAAAAACTTTTAACTTTTATACTCTGTACAATGTCGTACAGTGTTGTTTCATACATAACTTCCATCTAAGCCATCTATTCTATGAGTAGCAGGTATAAACAGGCAAAATATGTTCATTCCTCTACTCTACCAATAATGATAATAGAAGCCATTTATTTCTTGGACATGTTGCTTTTTGTATAATAGTGATAAAATCTTTATCACAAGAAAGAAGGTTATGTGTCGGTATAATTGTATAAAATTATATCAAAACGAGCGCAACAGTCGAGTTAAATTTGCGTAATTTAGTATCTCTAGCTTTTATGATAGCTGAGATCTGTGTGTTCATACACGCCTCTTACTGCCTGTTACATAAAGTTGCTCAAAGTTTGTATACATTTTTTTACCCATTTTCAATGGTTGTCATTATAAAAAGTTTTCATAAGTGATCCTGCCCAAGAAAACATATATTTTGTGAGGTCTGCCACACCTCTTTCTTTCTGTTACATGAATTTTAAGTTGGCACAAAATAATAATACTTCTCTACCCTTTTGGTAGCGGATATAAACATCGCAAACACGCAAAATATATATGTACATACATATGTAAAATTAAATACTGCACAGTAATTATGTACATTGATAATATTGCTTGCCAACACTGTTTTTAGAAATTTCTTTTTTCATTCAAGCTGCCATTTTAATATCCCATTATTCCTTGTGGGTAATTTTTCGATTGTGTGTATCGTAAGTTCTGCGAAAAAGTCCTTTCGTTCTTCAACAGTTTTGCAACTGTTTCGCTTAGCGAACTACGATTATTGGTTTTCAGTTCGGTAAACTATCGTGTATGTTTATACACGTACATAGATATGTTTATGTATATGTATATGTATATGTATATGTATATGTATATGTATATGTATATGTATATGTATATGTATATGTATATGTATATGTATATGTATATGTATATGTATATGTATATGTATATGTATATGTATATGTATATGTATATGTATATGTATATGTATATGTATATGTATATGTATATGTATATGTATATGTATATGTATATGTATATGTATATGTATATGTATATGTATATGTATATGTATATGTATATGTATATGTATATGTATATGTATATGTATATGTATATGTATATGTATATGTATATGTATATGTATATGTATATGTATATGTATATGTATATGTATATGTATATGTATATGTATATGTATATGTATATGTATATGTATATGTATATGTATATGTATATGTATATGTATATGTATATGTATATGTATATGTATATGTATATGTATATGTATATGTATATGTATATGTATATGTATATGTATATGTATATGTATATGTATATGCATATGTATATGTATATGTATATGTATATGTATATGTATATGTATATGTATATGTATATGCATATGTTTATGTATATGTATATGTATATGTACATGTACATGTATATGTATATGTATATGTATATGTATATGTATATGTATATGTATATGTATATGTATATGTATATATGTATATATTTTTCAAGTAATCTTAAACTTGTTTTTCGAGAAAAAAAATTTCAATAGGTCTATAAAAAAAGTTAAGACTAGTTAAGTTTGAGTACATGTCTGTGTTGTATACCTTCAATTCTGCATTCAGTGGAATAGGACTAAAACACCGTAAATGACCCCAATTGGCGGAATAAGTTTTCTAGGGCAAGACGAAATTTTTGAATTTTGCGATTATATTACAATAGATGATAAATCGGAGAAAGCTAAAATTATTTTTATGTTAAATATCAATAAAATGTTGTTAATTAAACATATATTCTCTATACTTTTTACTTTACATCCTAAATTTAAAAAAAATAACTATTTCGCGCTCTCTTTTTCCAAAATGACAAACCCTCTTTAAATAATTTTGGATGGTTCAGGGGCTATTAACTAAAAAGTTAAGCTCTTTTTGCCGAGTGTAAGTGTACTCTTAATAAAAATGTTAAGAGAAATTTTTAAAAGATGCAGTGCGCAGCAACGCCGGCCTCTCCCTTTTGGAGAGCATACGATAAATAAGAGAGAAATATAGAAATAGCGATAGGTCGTTAACAACCACTGCGTATTCTTAGCTTAAAACCCTCAAAGTCGGAAGTAATACGTCAAGTTGTTAACCTGGGACTGATAGTAAATTCAAATCATTGGCACAATTTAAATAAATAAAGTGATTGTTTATAAATATTTGCAAAATTAAATAAGTACATTAAAATCGGTCGGTATTTAAAACCAACATAACTTTTAATTTGAAATTGAATTAATAAACGAATGGTGGACGTTTTGACCCTCTTTGTCATACCGCGTTCCGAAGTTAAACAAATAAAATGGTCGACAATTGACATATCTGTAAAACAAGAACATCACAATTAAGATATAATGCATAAAATTTAAATGAGTAAACTTATATATAAAATATATGTATACCAATTATTTGTGTTTAAAGCGGCAGTCATAATCCTATGCAAGGGATACACACAGCTAACCACTTACTCTTCGCTGATTCATCGTATTCTCTCACGAGAAAACTAATTTCAAACCATTTTAACGAATAAATTACACTATCGTCGAAAACGAAATTCTCGAGAGTAATGTGAAATAAAATGTGAATAAGTGTTAATAAAAGTATAATTGAATGCAATCCATCAAATATTTATTGTTTTTTTATGTGCCATGGATTCCAAATTCCGCAACAGGCAGGCAACAGGGTTATTGTTGTGGATATTGCGCACATAAAGCGAGAAAGAGAAATAAAATGAGACACACAGACGAAAAGAGAAAATTAAAGAGAGTGACGCTAACAGAGTCTGTGCACATTCTAAACTCTGACAAAATATTTGATGTCCACAAAAAATAAAAAAAAAATTGTTTATCGAAAAGCTGAGGGAAGGGGGCTTGCAAATGAATACAAGGCAAAACTAAAAAAAATCCATCATTAGAATATCATTTACACATTGTAGGAAAGGGCTCTAACTATTAAATATATGTAATTCTATTGTACTAATATAATATAATGCAAGGAAAGAAAAGATTTTGAATTTTTTTAATCGAAGCTATAATTTAAATTGTATCTACAATATAGGTTAAATTTTTAATGGCTGGTGGACAAGAGGTCAAATATTTTCCAACTCATTGTTATTGATTCTGTTCTTTAAATATACTATACATATACTTTTATTGGTTTTCTGCATTTTTAATCGTCCGGGCTATAAATTTGTTATCAAAATGATAAATTAAATTTAAGCAAGCCAAAAAAATTAATTTCGAATTCCCCAAATGCACTCGTTTGCAGGTCTCCCTTTTCAAATATCTGTGAAGATTATTTGCGGTTTGCCCATGTTTAAAAGCGCTGTGAATACTGTTGGAACCTTTACGAATCAAATTCTGAAAATGTTATAATAACTTTAACTTTTATACTTTAACCTAAAGAAAATTAAATTATACAATTTTATAGCATAAAGATACTACTCAAGCCAGAAAGTAAAGCAAACATCAATTTTCCGACGACGTTTCAAGAAAAATTGCTCTTAATGGAGCATATTTTTAGCGCCCCTTCAACGTCTACATTGATGTCGGAGATTTTGTTACGACAACAGCAACAGCAAAGCGAGCTTTTTCAGCACTGGCCTAAGCTGGAAGATACTACGACTTTAAGTTCCTGGGAAAGAGATACACTTTTAACCCGCGTTTACAGCTCCGAAGAACATCAGCAACGACAGTTTTTGGCTACGCAGCTTCTGTACGCACAGTTTCTTCAGCAACCGCAGTCGTCAGATCGTGTACCAGAGATTGCCAGCCCAAATAAAACTAGCGGAAGTGAAGAAACAACGGATAATAGATATACGTCTACATTGGTACAGGATAACAACAACAACAATCGTGCATCATCAACTAGACGTAAACAGGAGACGGATCCCTTCAGTCCAAAGGGTAATCTAATACGGGAGCAAAAAAACGCGCTGGACAGCATTAAGAAAGGTCTTGAGAAGCTGATGCGGCTGTGCATTAAATTCCAACAAAATCTGCGAACACCCAACACTACTAAAGATGGCGAGCTTCAGAAGGAGCCAGGGAAACAAGAACTACGAGACATGGCACTGGAGTTAACGGTACAGCGAGAGCTGGATAATAACAGAAAAAAAATCGAAGCTATGCTTATCCAAGTAAGGAGACTACATCAGCAGTGGAGTAGTGCAGAACTGTACTATCAGCGCAGCCTTCAGCGCTTAGGTCTATCAAGCGAGGCGATAGCAACATCGTTGCCTACCCACGATGTAATGGCCTTAGCAGCCATTGCTCTATCCGCAGATTATGAACTGCAACCAAGATCGGATGTGGAGACAAATTCAAAGCTGCCGGAAAACGCATCTATAACAGAAAAACCACGGACGTTACAGGACATCGAGAATATAATGCTACAACAAGCTACTGAAGAGCATCTTTTAAGCGGTTGCAGTCCAAACACGAGTAGTAGTGAAAACGAAGAAGAAGTTGGAGAAGTAGAAGGTACATCATCATTATCGCCACCATGCTGTCTTTGGCATCCAAGGAATTGTAGAACCCAACCGACAAAGGGATTTATCGAAGGCGCTGGCACAGCAGCAGAAATAATACTTGAATACGCGTCGCAGTCGAGATTGCCCTCATCTTTACTGAATTCCGTTGTCACGACCGATAACTTACATGAACCAGCGAGTTATCTGACTGATTTTCATTTTCCTCCAACACCTGCAACTCCGCCAAACAGCAGTAATAGTAGTTGTTCTACAGGAACTATTTCTAAAAGCAATTGTAAACATCAACATCGCCGAAAGTCACATTATGCACGTAGAATTGAATCATCAAGTGTCCCCGGAAATGTTAAATGTCAATCGGAGCCTAATGGAAATGCAATCAAATTAGTAGCTATTGCCAGCCTACCGATCGAAGGTCCAACGGGAGCTCCTCCTTCTTCCGTTCCTCTAACATCCTCTTCTGCAGTTGCAGCTGTTGCGGCCCTTAAGGAACGTGCACTCACCGATATGTTTAAGGCTCAATTTAGCGCAATGACAGTTGCCTCTGGAATATCTAACGAAACTGGGTCAGGATCGGATATTAAATCTATAAATACAATTGGAGCTCGAACTACGTCTGATTTAAATGAGAACTATGAGGGCGTACTTCTAAGTGATGCGCCTTATGACTTAAGCATTGGAAACAAGCTAAAACAAATGTAATTTAATACTAATAAAATAATATAATATTATATTATATAGTAGTTGTAGATAAGGCTCAAATGCACTGGAAATGAATGGAGGAATCGATTTTTCCCCTTCCCGTTAAAGTTATGCATTACTGGTTCCGTTCTATTTTCCATAATTTTCTGTGTCACGAAGAGAAAAGAGCAATTTTTGACTGACTATAGGACCTGCATTTATACCAAGCTTAAGAGGCATCCTCACAGATATTCAAAATCAGCATTAACTAAAGTGTTGGACTATCGATGCCTATCTGTCCGCGCTCTGTTTGTTTCAAAGCAAGTCTCTCAGTTTCTGAACGAATATAGGAACAATCATGGCAAAACCTGCAACCGTATAAAATCATTGGCCATACCAAAACGGCGCGTCATACTGGTTTTCAGTTTCAAAAGGCTTCAAATTGCGTCACATTAAAATTTATGTGCATCGTTTTCCAAGATATTTTGGTTGCAAACATATGCCGATGGTAAATTGAAATTTATTTTCACGCAGTACAGCTCACAGTGGTAAACACAATAATTATCAATCCCAAAATAATTTCTAAAAATTTTGTTGTGATGGGATAATTAACATAGAAGTTAATTATGAAATAATATGTAGAATGTTTACAAATTGTATATAAGCATAGCATGTCAACATTTAATATGAACATTGTGCTTAAGCTGTTCGCTTTCGGATGCCTCTCCATGTTTCGCAACATCATTAAAGTTATCTATATAATTTAACAAATCGATTTGGTCAAGTGGGTAGCGGGTAAATCATAGCTTGTTTTTATTTTTGTTTTACAACATATTTGCAACAACACCCCCCTTTACCAATGAAGTGTTTTTGCATTATTGTCAAAAAAAAGTGATCAAATATATATATATATAATATATACAGTTCCTCAAATATTATTTTACCTTTCATTAAATTGCACAACTTTTTTCGATTGCCTTCATATATACAATAAGTCGATAATATTGACTTTCAAATCAATGTATAATATCTAACTGAAATTGGAGTGTTCTTAGCACATGAACATAATTAATGCAGATAAGGAGAGAAATGATTCCTTCCCGTTAAACTTCGGATTTAAAAAAAGAATCGGGATATATGTCATTTGGCTAAAGTAGACATGTTCGACTCCATAAATTAGGTATTTATTCTAAGTCAATATAAACATCGGCTTCGATATAGCCATGTCTGTCTGTCCGTCATCCTACGTGAATGTCTAAATGCTATTAAATTTTGTTTCAAAACTTATAAGAAATGCAACGACGAATTTTATTTTAGAATTTCGCCACGCGTCCTTTGTTTCTCCTATATAAATAAAATGGCAACCGTAATTTTAACGCTAATATTTTCAAATTTAGATGTACAATAATTGTTATTATGTGTTCGGGTGCATCATAAATCATAAATAGTTTAAGTTTAACCGCGGCCGTACCTATTTAAAAAAAGAAACACTTTTAATATATTTTTTTTATTTGTCTTTCTAGAAATTTGGATGGCAAAAGCTCATCGAATTCGCAAACTAACGATTGTAAAGATAGTTCAAATGATAAGAAAAAACCACATATCAAAAAACCTCTGAATGCATTTATGCTCTACATGAAAGAAATGCGAGCAAAAGTTGTGGCCGAGTGCACACTCAAAGAGTCTGCAGCAATCAATCAGATCTTAGGCCGACGGGTAAGCAATTTTTATAATTTTATATTCTGTAGTCAATAGTACTATAAAGATTTCAGAGTGGGATGTTTAATAAAAAAAAAAAAAAAAAAAAAAAACCATTTAGACAAACTGACGCACATAAATTTGTTTTATTCATTTTTCAAATATTCTTTTGTGACTTAAAACTGGACCTCTAATAATTGTTTTTTCTCAACCATTGTATTAATATAAAAATTTTTATAGTGGCACGAACTTTCCCGTGAAGAACAAAGCAAATATTACGAAAAGGCGCGACAAGAGCGCCAGTTACATATGGAATTATATCCAGGGTGGAGTGCACGAGATAACTACGGTTATGTGTCGAAAAAGAAAAAGCGTAAAAAAGACAGATCGACAACGGATTCGGGAGGTATTGCACAAAATTGTCACTTCTTTTTTCTGACTCACTCAATCACCCTAACTCTTTCACTCTACCTGTCCTATTATTAATTCAGATGGATTTTTAGTTCAAGTGTTCTCTGTTAACTGTCGGTTTTTTAAAAAGTTTCATTGAAATTAACATTCATGTACATTAAAACCCAATACAAACACTACAAAATCATATACTAACTCCACTACAACAAACTAGAAATAGAACTAGAACTAACAAATTGAAAACTATACTATGTGTTTTGTGTAAATAATTATCGAAAACGTTCTCTCGTAGGCAGAAAAAAATAAACAAATTTCGAAATCAAAAAAGCAAGAAAAAAGTTTGTTTTGCAGTTTGACATAAGTATATAGATGAATCTTCCGGTTTTGATTGGTGTATAAATTATATAAATTAGTATTTCCAATTAAAATAAAATTGAATTTGACTAGAATTTTGCAACGCATATAAAGTGTGTGCAGACTAACTTCATTTCTGTCAAATCTGACCTTAAAATACCCATAGCAGGGCAATAGGCAGCGAAAAATATTTTTTTTTAAACATATAATTGGATCCTCTTGGTGAAAGCTAAAGAATCTAAATTGGTTTACGAACCGTTATGTAAGAATTTGTGCCAAATTGATATTACGATAATATGGAGATAGAAATAAACTATAATCTATTGAGAATACTGAGCAGCATCTTACTCAAAAATGCATCATTTTCTGAAAAAACAATTTTTTTATTTCGATGGCTTGAATGATTTTAATGTAACATTAATGACATTATATAAATCAGTCTTTAGATTCTATAACCGGCCCCTTTCTTCTCGTTCCAACATTTTAACAGCGTCCAGTACGCCATGTGCTAACTCTAAGAGACTCTTGGGTCAGTTATGTTTCTTAGGTTTGTTGCAAAAAAAAAAAGATTCTCTGCAACGGTATAAAACTCGGAGGAATGGGTTTTTAATGACAAAGCCTTACACTTCTTTTTCGTTGCAAATATGTCCGTACCATAATATCCCGTAGACGACCCTGCAAGATATTGTTATAGATTTGTATCCGAGCCAAGAGACGTAATGAATTGCTCATATTCAGTATAAGGTAATGCCAAAGACGTTATAAGCATACCTGCATATTTAGTTACTCGTCCGTTAAACAAGTTAGTTGTAATAGTTATTCGGCGACATTAACACTTGAGCAATATATATATTTATTTTCATAGTAATGTACTTAGAGTCAAAATATTGCAAATTTACCGCTCTCGATACTCACGTTAAATGTACAAATCTAGTTTCTATATAAATTAATGATTCTACAACGTTTTGCTGTTTTGGTAGATATACATAAAAACTGAACTTCTAAATTGCCAAATTTCCAATTTGTTCGTCTCAAAAGACTAAAAGCTGTATGCAACATTTAATGCATGAGCACTTAAAAATGTTAGTTACTTCGCCGATTTTTGACCTGAATATTACATAAAGTTACGAAACAATACATTCACATACATGAACACAAACATGAATTATTATATGTATTTACGTATACATATGCATTCATAAAACTTATACAAATGAATTGGCAAGAAAATTCCAGAGAAAATATATATAAATAAAAACACCTAATTTTGTTTAATTAATGCTTTCATTTCATGTATATTTATCGATTCTACGTGAATCTAAAATAACAAATTCAAATGGAAATATTTCTACAATTGGCGTACTGCATGCACCCGAAACCGTCTATTAGATCGATCCGTCAAAGCTTTTCGTAACAAAAGACAAAAACACATTTTTAGACAGGCGGGTGCTTTAACTTCTATATATGTATATATATCAAACATTTAAGCATTGAATTAGATCGATTGATTAATGGCTATATATATGAATATCTTAATATAAATATATTAATATTATATAATATATTATATATATATGTATGTATATGTACATATATACATATATTTGTATCCTCATTTGTAATTTGAACATATCGCAACTATGTGAAAATTTAATTGATCAATCGATTATATATATAATATAAACAATTAAAAAAACAATGTTTGTGCATTACAACTCGAAAATCGATTTTCTTGCCTTGCCTCTTCTGCCTCGTCATCTACTCCTCCTCCCTCGATCGCACTCACACTGCCAGTGGCATGCATTGGGGCGTGAGGAGCAGGCAAAATATTACGAGTTGGCACGACGGGAACGCCAGCTGCACATGCAGATGTATCCCGATTGGAGTTCACGCACAAACGCCTCACGCGGCAAGAAGCGGAAACGGAAGCAAGAGGCTATCAACGATGCAGGAGGTTAGACTCTCTTACCTTTCTCTTTAATTTACAATTTTGTACTTTATATCTTACCAAAACCAATTCGGGAAAAATCCTTTTCGGCTTCTATAAAATATAACGATAGTTATAAATCGAAAACTTTTAAACAACAAAGCGTATTGCAAAACAAGTTATATGAAATAGTTTTAAATAAAATAAATGGATCAGTCATAAAACTTCATATATGAACCATTTATATGTATTTATACAAACACATATGTATGTATAGCTTTTGATGCTTACAATTATATGTATGAGCTAACATAAATATTAGTATTAGTTAAAGCATTTGCATAAGCCTAAGTATAAATATTCGCATATTAATAAGTATATGTACATACATATAAGCATACGTATAAGTATATGTATGTATAAGTATACCTACATATGAGTATTTGTATTTGTATTTGTATTTGTATTTGTATTTGTATTTGTATTTGTATTTGTATTTGTATTTGTATTTGTATTTGTATTTGTATTTGTATTTGTATTTGTATTTGTATTTGTATTTGTATTTGTATTTATATTTGCATATGTATTTGTATTTGTATGTGTATATGTATATGTATATGTATATGTATATGTATATGTATATGTATATGTATATGTATATGTATATGTATATGTATATGTATATGTATATGTATATGTATATGTATATGTATATGTATATGTATATGTATATGTATATGTATATGTATATGTATATGTATATGTATATGTATATGTATATGTATATGTATATGTATATGTATATGTATATGTATATGTATATGTATATGTATATGTATATGTATATGTATATGTATATGTATATGTATATGTATATGTATATGTATATGTATATGTATATGTATATGTATATGTATATGTATATGTATATGTATATGTATATGTATATGTATATGTATATGTATATGTATATGTGTATATGTTTAAGAATATGTATATGTGTTTTCCAGGGCAAGGCGTAAAATTTGAATATTGGAATAATATTGAAATGATGAAGAATTGGAGTAGACCATATTACCTTTCTGTTCAATCTCAATTTTATTTTGTTAATTAAACATACATTAAATAAAATACAATATTAGTAAATTTAAAAAAAAACGAGCCGTGGGGTGTCCACTTTACTCAAAATTCGAATTAGGATTCTAAGACGGTTCAGGAGTTATTAATGACCAATCAACAAAAATGACCAAATTTTATGTGCATAGGAACAATCAGTCAGAATAAAAAACAATTGTAGTTATTTCTGCATTTTTTTTATCATAAACAATCTTATTAAATTCTGTAGGAACAATTAGAGGAGAACAAATATAAAAACGATTCAGTAGTGTATTTGAATATGTATTCTATTTCGGCGCCCTTTAGTATACATATATCTTCATTCCTATAAAAGTATTAAGATTTCTCAAGTCAAAGATTTTCTAGATATTTTTGAAAGTAAGTAGGTGTAATTTAGATTAATTCATTTTAAAGTTAAATCAATATAGTGCTAACTCTGTCACATGTCAATAAATCACATATGACTGGCATACATACATTGCTTTAATACATTTTGTAGTCACTTTTTAGTATCTTATTGAATGTTTCTTACTCCTACTGCCATACTAACAAATTAATAAAAGAAATAACCACTTACCGAAAATTAAAATAAAATAAATAAACTTAATTTATCCCAATAATTTCCTAGGCAACAACATGAAAAAGTGCCGAGCTCGTTTTGGTCTGGATCAACAAAATCAATGGTGCAAGCCCTGCAGGTAGGTGGTATATACAGATCATTTTGCAAAAGAAAAGTCTTTATTATCATTACATCACATATATAGTAAACAATGAAAAATGTTGGGTGTACAGAAAGCGATAAATCGAAGATCGATAAGCTCAAGAATGCTGTGCCTAAAATATTAATTCATAGACTTAGTTGTACTTTAACACTCAGAAATAATATATATACATACACCTAATTGAGATTTACTGCTAAATACCAGTACATTATGCTATGTGCATATAGAATAACGATCACGTCCCAATATATTATAGCATGTGATATCAAATGTTGTGTCCTGACCCAAATCCAAAGCCCGCACTTTGCACAGGTTTCCTGAGATTTTATATATATCCCATAAACTTTCTTTTCGAAAAAGATTTAAAATAAACAATCGGGTGATCGAAACAAAAAAATTGCATCCGAATTAATGACACAGATAATATTTAATATAAGGAAATTATTTATTGGCATAGCTGAATAATTGTATGAAAGGATATTTTAAGCAGGTGAAGTAGGTTGCATTAGAAGACCTCGATAACAATAACATACGATTCATACCATCACAATAAAACATTTCAATTATATACATAACGCCCAATTGAAAACAACAACAAACAAAACTAAAAATCAATTAATAAACATATAGAAAATAGCATGTATACTGAAACTTCGTTATTTATTTTCATTAATAATTGAATTCTACAGTTCAAGTAGTCTATATCCTGCAAGTTATTAAAGGTCGATCTAGCTATATCTATCCATCCGTCTGTTTGTTCCAACGCAAACTAGTCCTTCAGTTGTATTATCTTAATAAAATTTATTCCACATGTGTTCAAAAAGTATAGCGAATTTTGAATTTTCACGTGTTACGTACAATCGGTTTTTTTGTTTTGTTATGTTAGTACACTCTTCCCGAACATCTGTTTTGCTTTTTTCGGTCTTGGCTCACATGTGCTCTTCCATTGGGATAATTGGGCCGTGGATTCGATATCATAACCATATACCAATGATTCTTCACCAGTTATGAACGTTTTGAGTAAATCTGGGTCGTTCAACAGCTCTTGAGCGATGCTTATGCGACAGTTCAATTTTGGAACAAACTTCGCTAACACACGTCTCCTGCGCAAACGGATAGAAAAAATTTCATGGCTCGAGCCAAGCGATATACCGACATCCTCAGCAACTTCACTGATAGTGATTCGACGATTTTCTAAAACAATTTTCCTCACTGCTTGAACGCTTTCATCAGTTGTTGAAAGGCTTGGACGTCCAGAGCAAGGCTCGTCATTGGCATCTTCTCGGCCATCTTAGAAGAGTTTATACCAATTGTAAACATTTTTTTACTCAGAACAGTATGCTACTGTCAAAATTTCAAGTGTTTCGGAGCACTTTATTTTATTTTTTTTTATGATCCATATTTTTCGATAGCAAAAACCACTAAGCACTGAAAACATAGAGACCTTAAACAGGGGGTAAAGCTTTTACCACTAGTTTTCTCGAACCAAGAACCACCACTGAGAGTAGAGACTTCGGCTAAACGCTCGGCTATGGTACTTGCATCTTCGACTGGGGTACTTCCATGTTCGGCTCTTAGTACAAACAGCGCATAGTATTAAAACCAGTAATGGCAATACTTTTTCGCAAAAACAGGACAGACTTGAAAAAAAGGGAAAAAAGGATGGAATAAAATTTCCATCCTTTTTTCCCTTTTTTTCAAGTCATAAAGTCATAAAGGACAAAAAAGGACAACATTTTGCGTCAAAATTGGTTTTGCAAACCTCGGCTAAATGGTCCACCGACTGGATTGCACAATGTTGGGTTATAAACATTGCCAGCGCCACTTCCTGGCGCTTCCAAAAAACTTCGCTCGGCTTCACTGGCTTAAAACATATTTTGTTTTCTTGTGTAGTGCTCGAGTTTTATTTGCATGTGTTTCTTGGTGGCCATGTGTGCGCGAGTTTGATATATTTTGTTGCTGCAGCCAGCAATCGCGAAATGTTTGTTTATAATTTTCATTTTGCATTCTTTAGGAGAAGTATTTTCGCACAAGTGTTTCGATATTACGATTTCACACGATATCGAAAACAGTTTGCATCAAAGAGATTGGGTTCCGCGCGAACAAGCATCGGCTTGGTGTCGTTGGACCACTTGTTAATACAGCCAATGTATTCAACGTCCAATATAATATAAAGAGATGCCAACTGATTGAAAAAAATCAATTTGAAAATTTATAAAATTGTAAAAAATCAATTTAAAATTATATAAAATAATATAAATTTAGTCTAAAATTTGTCCGGACAAAAAAAATAAAAAAGGACAGATTTCCGGATAGGGGATGTATGACATTTCTTCCAGATGAAGTAGTTGAAAACAGGACAGATCTGTCCGGAAAAAGGCCAAATTGGCATCACCGATCAAAACAGCTTCAGTGGCACAGCGACATCGGAACGATAAGTATGCGATCGATTTAATGTGTACGTGCATGCATGCATGCACAAGCTCGCATATGAAAGAATGCGTTGCTTGTGAATTTTGACAAGAGGCAAATGCTTCGGCCGGCGCGGTGGCAGCCTGAAGTCAATTTTGTGTTTCGCTATGGAGAGCCAAAGGACAAAAAAAACAGAGGGCCAAAATGGTTATATTGCGGCGAAAATGTATGACTTTCAAAAACATATGGCTAGTTATATGATAATAATTTTATGTATTATTATGTATTTAGAATACTTTGATTCGCAGATTTTGTCAATAAAGTTGTTATGCAACTTTTTTTGTTTCGATATTATAAAATAGCTTTACAAAATATAATATAATTAAATAAAATAATATCATATTAATTTAATCTACTCAATATATTATAAATACACATGTTTCCAAATTTTAAAAGTTATTGACGCCAAATAACCATTTTGGCTCATTGTAATTCGGTCTTTTAGCTTTCAATAGCAAAACAAAAACAAATACACAGATGATTTCAAGCTGGTCAGGCTCGTAGCGAAGTGATTGCAGGGTCTGAAGTGACAGGGATGTCGGCTACCAAAGATAGAAAGGTTTTTAATGTTAATATATTTGGATAATTTGTAAAGTAGTGTCTCGGGCTGAGGTGAGCTCAGTCGCGCTAGGTCCCTTTACAGAAAAATTTGTAAATTGCTGAGACCCGAGACGAAGAACGGAGAGTGGCCTTCTGAGGTGGGGGTCATCTTCTTCTTGATGCCCTACAAATCAGCGTGTGAGGGTGGTGCCAGTGACGGCGTGTAAAGACTATGAACGCGCGACTAGTGGCCACCTCCGCTTCTCGATTGACCTCGGCGCCGGGTATGGACAAACGGCTACCGAGACCATCGACTTGCGGCTGTTCCAGGGGCTCCACTGTATGCGCTGGGTATTGACCTTCTGGCTCACCAGCGGAACTCCGGAACAGTTGGGCCACGCGGTCTTGCGTTCTACCTTTCACACACGCCCCTTTCCCGGCAGGCGCGCCCATTGAATTGCGCTGCATTTCATATTAACACACACATTTTCCGATCCTTTTCACTTTAATTTTAATAATTTTGCCCTACCTAAGCACCGTGCAACTGTTTCCCTAATTTCTAAGGCTTACGTTTCCCTGCCTTATACCACGGTGTGGTTCGCTCACCTCGCTTGGTTTCCTAGCACTCGCTGTCGCACTTCCTTTGCACTCGCCTTGTCGCGGGACACTCACTAATTAATTGGCGCCCCTGTGCCAAAATTCTGCGCAGCCTCCAGTGCCGGCGTTAGATTTAGCAGCGCAGTCGCCGATCTTTAGCCGACCGCGCACTTCATTGCAGCGCAAACGCATCGTGGCCCCCGCTCTCCTCTTTGTTGCCTACGAGCTTTCTGCTCGGCTCGGGCTCTGCTACGGCTGCAGCGCTCTCTTCGCTTGGGGCTCCGTCGCTCTCTTACTGCTGGCTGCTGGTGCGCGTCGGCGCTTTTACTGCTGGTGTGCGTCGGCGCTCTCACTACTGGTGTGCGTCGGCGCTCTCACTGCTAGTGTGCGTCGGCGCTCTCACTGCTAGTGTGCGTCGGCGCTCTTACTGTCGGTCTGCGTCAGCGCTCTCGCTGCTGATGTGCGTCGGTGCTCTCGCTGCTGGTGTGCGTCTGCGTTCGGTTGCTCTCTTGTGTTCGGCGCTCTTGCTGCTGGCGTTCTGTTGTTCACTGAACTAAGACTGGCCCGACTAGCACATACCCTTTTTTTTTTTTTTTTTTTTTTTTTAAGAATATTTGTACGTTGAATACAATGGCTGTATTAGCAAGTGGTCCAACGACACCAAGCCGATGCTTGTTGCGCGCGGAACCCAAACGAAGTCCACCTCCCGCCTAACCGACCGAGAGGCACCGTCGCATAACGGACGACACGGAAACGCGGTAGAAACGCGAATAGAAACGCGGGGAGAAATTCTAAAAAAGAAGAGGCGATAGAACGCGGCATGCAAATAGGAATAGAATATCGAGGAAGATTAATACTAATTACTAATTACGTGCTAGATAGGAAAGAATTAAGACCTTCATAGCAGCGATAGTGTTAGTGCTAGCTATGACGTGTTGGAGCTTATTGTAGTCCGAACATAATACCCTGAAAGGATCATGCAGTGCATAGTTCGATCTACAATAAGGAAGTGTTAGTGGAAGGAAATAGCGAGTACTTCTGCAAGGAACAGAGAAGTGTAGCTGCCTTACCAAGGCCTCACTATCAATGTCACCTTGCATAAGGTTGTTAATAAATACGACCCCTAGCATGGTTCTGCGGTTAGTTAGGGAAGGCAGATTTAGTAGCAGAAGTCTACTATTATAGGAAGGCAGTCTCAAATTTTCATCCCAGTTAAGGCCGCGTAAGGCAAAAAGTAAGAAATTCCTCTGTACAGATTCGATGCGTTCCTTATGAATAGTGTACTGGTGACACCATACGCATGAACCGTATTCGAGAATAGGACGAACAAGTAAAACGTAAAGGGTCTTTGTAATATAAGGATCGTCGAACTCCTTAGACCATCTCTTGATAAAGCCTAGGACACCCATGGCTTTATTGACCATATTAGTTATATGACTTGAAAACTTTAGTTTTCGGTCCAAACGGACCCCCAGATCATCAACTAAGGTGATTATTTCCAAGGCACAACCACAAAGAGTATAAGAAGCAAACTTCGGACTGGCTCGAGAGAATGTCATCAGCTTGCATTTAGAGCTGTTCAGGTTTAAGAAATTGGCACAACACCAAGAATTTAAACTATATAGGTCGGTTTGTAAGTTTGAGTGACAGTGGTCGTCTTTAAATTGGTAGCAAAGCTTAACATCATCCGCATACATAAGAGTACGGGAGTTACGTATGACCAGGGGAAGGTCATTGATGAAAAGCGTAAAAAGTAGGGGACCAAGATGACTCCCTTGAGGAACACCAGATGTGGCATGAATTGGGTTTGAAAGGGTGGTTTTAAAGAGGACTCTTTGAGTTCTGTCAGTCAGATAGCTTACAATCCAACTAAGTAATTTTGGTGAAAAACCTAGAAGGTCAAGCTTATGTGCCAAAAGGGAATGATTTACTGAGTCAAAAGCTTTACTGAAATCAGTATAAATAACATCAGTCTGAAGATTTTCCTGAAATCCTTTTACCACGAAGGATGTCAGCTCAAGCAAGTTTGTCGTAGTAGAACGACTTTTAATGAATCCGTGTTGAAAAGGTGAGATAACGGATCTACAGAAATGTTGCAAGTGAGGAGTTATAACATTCCCGAAAAGTTTGGGTATAGCCGACAATTTAGAGATACCTCTATAATTGCTTGCATCAGACTTGCTGCCTTTTTTAAGCAAGGGAATAATGAAAGATTCCTTCCAAATGGAAGGAAAGACTGAAGTTTCTAAAGACAGCGAAAATAGTTTGAGCAATGGCTTACTTAGAGACATAGCACAGAATCGAAGTATACAAGCAGGAACACCGTCAGGGCCTGGTGAGAAGACTGGCTTTACTAAAGAGAGATCCTTTACCAATGAGCTTTCGTTTAAAAAGGGAGAGAAGATACCATTTGAACTTGGAATGTTGTATGGATAAGAGAGAGTTATCTGTGTAGAGGGAGAATAAGTCGTTTGAAAAAACTTTGCAAACGTATCGGCCATGGCTTGGTCGGTATCTGCACTAGCATTTTCAAACGTTAATTTAGTTGGAAATGCGGTAGACTTACGCTTCGTGTTAACGAAACTATAAAACTGTTTGGGGTTCTGAATAAACTGAGCCTTACAACGAGTTAAATAGTTCTTATAACATTTCGCGTTCAAGACAGTAAAATCTGACCGCGCGCTTAAGTAGCGCGAAAGGGCTGAGGATGAGCTATTATTTTTATATTTTTTGAATAAGCTTGACTTTAAATTTTTTAACCGTGACAACTCTCTTGTAAACCATGGCGGCTTACTCGAGGAAGTTGGATACAAGCACGGAACACAAATATCTAAAAAGTAGTTAATTGTGTTATAGAAAATATTGGTCGCTACTAAAATATCAGTAGACGAATACAATTCTGGCCAATCAAATTGGGAAATCATCCCATTTAATAAGTTAAAATCTGCTTTTCTAAAGCAGTGTACACGATTACACAGTTTTGCACCCTTATCCATACATGCACCAAAATCAAAAGTAACTTCAAGAGTGGGATGGTATGGATCTTCAGGAAGAGAAAGTGGTTGAGTCTTGTTTAGGCTCACTCTAGATGGATCCGAGACAAAGCATAAGTCTAACGATCTGTTACTACTGTTTAAGACATGATTGACCTGTGACAATGACATGTCAAACAGACCGTCAAAAAGGTCATGTTACCGTGAGGGCAGAAGAGAGTTTGAATCAGCACTTGTTGTCCAATTACAATCGGGGATATTGAAGTCACCCAGGACTAAAAATTGATCCCTGTCTGATAACAGATTAAATATGGTCTGTATTGCAGACAAATGTTGCAAATAGACTGATAATTCCGACGACGGCGGAATATAGGAACAGGTTATATAATGAAAAAAACCGGGAAAGTGTAATTTTACACTGAGTAATTCAATGCCTAATTGAATCTCCGGTTCTAAAAGTTCCGAGTTGATGGTGGAATCAACTGCAATTAGAACTCCACCACCACGTCGGTCAGGTCGATCACACCTGTAGATTGTGTACTTATTTGGAAAGACTTCGGAGTTAAGGACCTCCGGCTTTAACCAAGTCTCAGTAAACACAACAATTTGGGCAGAAAACCAGTCGAACGCTACAGTCAGGTGCTGACTGTAGAAGGCCATGGATAATCATGGTATACCGTGTATAATTTATTTTCCCTTATTTATAATGAAAATTTTGGTTTGTTTGAATTTAAGCATTTAAAAATATAAATTTTATCTTCTTATTATTTAATTCGAACGACACGCCAAATTCGATTGACAGGTAGAAGAAGAAGAACACATAAATAATGCAAGGACGGATAGACAAGAAGTATAAGCATTAGATCATAATGGCAAACAGGAGTCGCGGCTGCGGAAGTTGTGCAGTAGCTTAGTGGAGTGTGTGCCGGATTCGAAGACCAATGATGTTGACATTGTTCGGGTTCGATTGCTGCCGCGGTCAATGCGTGATATGTTTTCCTATCTTTCTTTCTTTTCTATTAAATAATTTAAAAGCTTAACAAACACTAATTTAATTTTTGGTACGCAACATATTTAATTAGAACACTTTTATAAACTTTGCCCTATGTTGCACAAATCTGACAGTTGCGTATGTGTGCGGAATACGGCAATTGATGCGTGTAAGAGCGGGATGCCGACACATAAATGTGCAAATGCAGACATGCATGTATCGGCATCCCGCTCTAACATTCGTGTACATTGATTGTCTTAACTATTGCATAAAAATATGAAATTTATTTTGATTGCTATTTAGTTAAATAATTTAGAATTAAGGTAGAGGTTGTAGTTTTCGGCTGTTGTTTTCCTTTTAGTTTATATAAATAAAAAAAAAACCAAAAAAAGTTATTAAAATAAAAAATTGCACTAGCCTCCGCTAGGACTCGAACTCGCTCACGCACGAACGTACGAACTCTCTAAGAAGTGCCGTCCGCCACTCTAACCACTAAGCCACAACCCCATTTATTTTCCGATCGGCAAAGTTGCATTCTGAGCTGGCAATTCTGTTACCATTCTATGCAAATAAAATGTTTTGTTTTATGCTGTGTGTCCGAAGCTAGATTCGAACTTCGGTATGATGCGTAAATTAGGTCTTAATATGCGCATAAGTATACGTTCAAATTGAGTTTAATTCGGATCATATCTCACTTATTTTTAGTCCGATTGAAATAAAATTTTCAGGAAACACCCGTGGAAAGGTATTTTTCATGTGAGATGTACAACTTTTTTTGTGGTGTGTATATTGTGTATATTAAACTGTTATTACTGATTTACAGAGGCGGGGAGAGGCTTGGCCAAATTTCAAAAAAACTTTGAGACACCTGAATATAAACGTATGTTGTCACAAAATTTGAAGACTCTAGCTCTTATAGTTTCTGAGATCCAGGTGTTCATACAGACAGACAGACGGACAGACGGACAGACAGACATGGCTCAATCGACTCGGCTGTTGATACTGATTCAGAATATATATAGTTTATGGGGTCGGAGATGCCTCCTTCTGCCTGTTACGCACATTTGCGTTCCGACAAACACAGTAGACCATGAATTTTTTTAAAATCCATGGCCTAAAGAAAGACTGTTTAAGTATAAAGTTGAAAGTTTAGTACAGAGACCTCTAACATTTTGCTGGTGACTTTTAAATAACATACTAGCAATAAATGACTTGTGAGGCTCAAAATTTGAGTCCGCGCAGTTGCCGGCTGCACCACCTTGCTCGTTGTCCTGCCACGTGTGTTTGTTGTCAGTCGCGCGGTTGCCGACTGCATCACCTTGCTTGATGTCCTGGTCCCCGTGTGTTTGATGTCAGTCGCGCGGTTGCCGACTGCATCACCTTGCTTGATGTCCTGGTCCCTGTGTTTGGTGCTAGCCGCGTGGTTGCCGGCTGCACCACCTTGCTCGATGTCCTGATCTTTGTGTCTAATGTCCTGGTCCTTGGAGTTGATGCCAGCCGCGCGGTTGCCGACTGCATCACCTTGCTCCTGGTCCTCGTGTCTGATGTCCTGGTCCTTGTGTTTGATGCCAGCCGCGCGGTTGCCGACTGCATCACCTTGCTCCTGGTCCTCGTGTCTGATGTCCTGTGTGTTTGATGTCAGCTGCGCGGTTGCCGGCTGCATCACTTTGCTTGGTGTCCTGGTCCTTTTAGAAGGTGCCATATAAATGCATTAAGTAAAGTAATTAAACCAGCGGCCCCGAGAAGTTTTACACAAGGGCTCGAAAAACCCTTGCTATAGCCCTGTGACTCAGTCGTTTGGCTCTCGACGTCGAAACACAAAATTGACTTCAGGCTGCCGACGAGCTGGCCGAAGCATTTGCATGTTGTCAAACTTCACAAGCACGCACACATTCATATGTGAGCTTGTGCATGCACGCACGCACACATTGAAAGAAGCACGCGCATTATTATCGTTCCGCTGTTGTACGACTGAAGCAGATTTCATGCTATGCGCTGTTTATACTGAGAGCCGAACATGAAAGTACCCCAACCGAACACGCAAGTACCCTAGCCGATCATGCAGCCGACTCTCAATGCTTCGGGCTCTGGGGAACTTGGTCCGAGAAAACTAGTGGCTACAGCTTTACCCAATGTTTGAGGTCTCTATGTGTTCAGTCCTTAGTGCCTTTACGCCTCTCACAACCGAACAAAAAATGCTGTACACTTGAAAGTTGGTACAGATGTTCGGGAAGAGTGTACGAACATAACCAAACAAACCAAAAATCGAAAATCGATCTTACGTAACCTGTGAAAATTCAAAATTCGCGATACTGTTTGAACACACCTCGTCAGTCGTAACAAGGCAGATCGGCTCGATATATCGTATAGCTGTCATACAACACAACTTTTTTTATGAATGTATGAAAATAGTAAATCGTTTACTTATTTATTGTTAGCGACATTCGTCTAATGCGTAAATCAATAATTAATTGGCGATCGGATCGCTTGAGAAGAATGCAAAATGCTACAAAATGGGTTTAGGGCTTATAGAGATCTGGCAACCCTTTCATTTTCCCAATCACATTTGTTTAAATATTTCATTTTCATAGATAATTATATGTAAGCGATATCCTTGTAACCATCGCTTACTCTTCCTCTTTCTATTGCTATCTGTCAAGCACACCACACGTGTCTCTTTGTAACTTTAAAAACTTTTACATTTTAATCTAAGTAAATCTTAAGCATAAAGCGACATCCACTCCATTTGATTACACCAAACATATACCAAAACTATTGTTCACCCTAGGTATTTAAAGCTAACATGTGGACAAAATCTTCTGTGTTTATTGGCTGATAAGATGACAAGTCGGACAATACACATACGTACATACATATGTATGTATCTACTCTAGACTAAGTTTATTTTCTCTTTTGACCATTTTCAATAGTTTAGTGAACAGTATCAAATAAAAATAATTTGAATAGTTTTATAAAAAATGTCGATCTTAGCCTTTGAAATAAGTCAATGTTAAGCAGTAACTTCGTTAAAGAATTGTATTAAAATTTGGGTTTCTTAAACCATGTTTATTTTGTTATCAACTTTCAAAATACATTCATACATATAGGTACTATATATTCAGTTATAGACGTTTACATGTTTAATGTATTCAATTTATCACCATTAAGCATAAGAGACTTTTAATGTCTACAAATTTAACATGGCCCTATACTTGATTGCATTTGCGACAAATGAATATGCGTATTCGCCTATATATATGTTGATATACAAAAGAGTTTAGGTAATGAAGGGAAATGCCTGTGCCACTGAATTCTACACAGCATCAGATGAGTTGATGAGGAGTAGCAGGTGTAATTAAATGTGTTAGATTCATACATGAACACATATCGTCACATTTTTCCGAAAATATCTTATGTCGCTTTTTAGTGAAATTATGGTTTCAATGGAGAATTTAAAAAAAAAAATTAAAACAAAAAATTAAAACATGATTTAATATAGTAACTTAATAATTAAGTTTTTATTTTATTGTATATGTTTTATTTTATTTCTAACGATACACTTTATACCAAATGGTTTCATTATTCGCTTTCCACCTTGCACAATTATTTTATGAGTTGTATTAAATTTCATTGTAAAGGTTAAATATCATAGCTACCTACATCTCCGATTTTGTTTAAATTTTTGTACTGATAGGGCTATATTTATCATGAATTTATTGTAGATGAAAAAATTATTTGGCGGTCGCTTCTGTTTTTTTTTTTAATTTAATTTCAAAAATAACCAAATTTACATGTATTTTGTTGTTGCCTTTTTGAGCAAGGCGCCAGTCTGCCTGCAACATTTTTTGACGGTACAGTGTCCTACAAACCGATTCATGAAAATGAAAACAAAGTGTTTAGAAAAAGAGCGCGATTTTATTTTTTCAAAACTTTTTCGCCTGCGGAACTCTTTCCCAGAACTCGAAAAAAATAGTTCTTTGCCTCACACATGTGATAATCTAAAAGAATATGAGCTATTAAACATCTTCGTTGACGCCAGTTTTCCGACCAACGACTCCTCGTTGCATGCTCCGAAATTCTCACCCAATTGGGAACTCTTTTCCAGAACTCAAAAAAAAAACTTCTTTGCCTCACACATGTGATAATCTAAAAGAATATGAGCTATTAAACATCTTCGTTGACGCCAGTTTTCCGACCAACGACTCCTCGTTATATGCTCCGAAATTCTCACCTAATAGGGAACTCATAAAATAAAATATATTTGTGTATATATATAATATATATATATATATATATAAAATATATATATTTGTGCGCATCGGTCTGATGATAAATATAGCCCTCTCAGTAAAAAAAAATTTTACACAAAATCGGAGATGTAGGTAGCTATTTAACCTTAACCGCTAAGGTGTGCTTTAAGCCTACTGTTAGGCCTGTGAGGATTCCTATTGGAATCTTACTTATGCCCTTCAAATATTGAAGTTCTTTTGAAATTTATTATTTTAAGTTTTTGGTTATATTGACTATATCGCCTTCTCCTACCTCTCTTTTGGTCAATCGTTCTCATAACAGCTTTAACTTATTATAATTAGATTTTCATGCAATTTTAAATTAAACATAAGAAGAAGGAATTAAAAAATAGAAAAATGAATACTACAATAATGAATGAATACACTTGATTCGACCCGGGCTTACTTTTTTATTGGCATGCAGAAAGAGGAAGATTGTTAACTAAGTTTCATCAACGATATCTCCACTAGTATTTTTTTTTTTTTCTACTTCCTTGACACAAGCTTTTACCAAGGAACACAAAATTTAAAAGCATTAGTTTGGAAGGGGCAATAACATAAGCTGCATAATAACGTGGAAACATTTCTAAATAAGTCAACAGATTTAACCTGCTCCAACTTTTAGCAGTTAATAAATTTCTCTTCAAAACTGATAAACAGATCTATTAGTTTTTATCAAAATAGACATGTAAAAAATACCTCAGTGAACAATAACACAGCCCCACAAAAAAAAAAAAGTTGTATTATCTGGGTATGCGGAATATGCAGTTATATGTATTTTGGGTCGCTGATTCCGAATCCGGCACGTTTTGACTTCAGATTCGGATTTGGAAGGTCAAAAAACATATATAAACATATATCGCACTACCCGATCATGACTACCCATTATTTTTTAGGGCTTGAAAAATGTTGCGAGTTTTTTGAGGTTAAATCGAAATTTAGACGTCTAGTGTAACTTTTGACTTCGGATTCGGACTTAGAAGGTCAAAATACAAATTAAAGCATATATCGCATGTCCAGATCAGGATTCTATATCTTTTAGGGGGATATTTAAAGGTTTTTCATTTTTTTGAGGTCATGTCTAAATCCAGACGTGATGGAGAATTTCTTTTTTTTTTTTTTTTGTGGGGCTGTGTAATCAATAATCGGAATTTAAGATTTATGTATTCCAAAATATCTTCGTAAATCAGTCTTTAACATCAAGACTTCGGAAATTAATTTTTGTTTCTAAACGGTTTTTCTTAACCATAGTGTGTATTCGATTGAAATGATAAAATTTTCCAAAAAATGTTTTTATAAATTTTTTTATAATGCATGCCAAAGGTTTTATATTCTCACAGGATTTTAACCTCCTCCGATTGGTATTATACTATTCAAATAAAGGATGACCCAAAATGAACGCAACATTTAAGTAAAATTATTTTAAATTTGCCATGTATAGGAAGTTTGTTGTTAAAGTACGAGGGTCGTTTGATAAGTCCGTGACTTTTTGTATTTGCCGCGCACCTGCTCTAAATACAACACTGCTCCTGTCAGCAGTTATCGATTAACAGCTGACTGTAAAATTTTGAGAAAGCTGCGTTTTTTGGTTTGCGTTTTATAGGCATTGAAAGCAGACGATCTCAAGGCCCTCAAAAGAGCGTGTCCGTGACTTTTTTAGTGAGCTGCGTTTTTGGTTTGCGTTTTATAGGCATTGAAAGCAGACGATCTCGTGAATTTTAACGAAAATGGAGATCGAGATCGTCTGCTTTCAATGCCTATAAAACGCAAACCAAAAAACGCAGCTTTCTCAAAATTTTACAGTCAGCTGTTAATCGATAACTGCTGACAGGAGCAGTGTTGTATTTAGAGCAGGTGCGCGGCAAATACAAAAAGTCACGGACTTATCAAACGACCCTCGTATTATTTTGGTTGAATAAAAAAAACGAGAACGAAGGCATATTCGGCATATCCCTCCAATGTTCTTATGTCATCCGATTGTTCGTATATTAGTTAAATAAATGGTGCAGAATATTATGTCTAAAGTTGATTGGCACTGATACGATACGTTATATCTAAAATTTAAACTGGTCCTCATATAAAAATGTTCATCTTCGAAAATTGTCCCTATGGCAGCGATATGTTATAGCGGTTCGATCCGGCTTCTTCAGATTTATTTACACCTTGTACCAATTTACCAAGTTTTATCAAAGTAGCTTTAAAACTGAAAGACTTTTTTGTATGGCAACAGATGGACGGACAGAGGGACAGACAGACATGATTAGTTCGACTCTTCTATTCATGCTTATTCAAAAAGTAAGGTGACTTTTCAAATTTCGCGGGCACTGTACAACCAAACAAAAAATGCTATACACTCGAAACTTGGTAAAGATATTCGGAAAGAGTATACCAACATAACATAACGAAAAAATCGATAATCGAAAGACATTGCCCGCGAGATTTTGAAAGTCACATATGCCATTTTTCTTTGATTTCTATCCAGTATACGTTGTTCGTATAGTAGTGATAAGAGCAGTGTATGTGTCTATGGTGACTAAAATAACCTTTGATTGTTTTTTGCGATGAAAGAAAAATAATATTGGCAGATAAATATATGAGTTTATCGTCTGAAAGAAGGCTCTCACATATACAGTAAACAATACAGTTACACACACGCTTATTAATTGAGAACATGCTACATTTTTTCTGATGTGATAAAAATGATCGCCTTTTCTTTTCTTCAATGCTTCTTGTGGACAATTCATTTGACCCCGAAATGAATACTAAACATAAAAATGTATGGAATGTGATAAAATAAAAAACAAAAAAAACTGTTTATCATAAAATTAAAAATAAAATGCAGTCCAAGTGTGGGCAATAATGGCGGCATCGGTGGGCCAGTCGGCGGTCCGCCTGTGGGCCTCAGTGTCGGAATACTGACACCAGGCATGATGGGGGGCACGGTAATGTTGCCCAACTCATCCTCGAGCTCTTCTTCGTCATCTACATCATCTTCGCACACACATACACAATTACAAATCCTTGGAAACGGAAACGGAACTGTCAATGGCAGCAACTGTACACAGCAGGCCGCCGTGGCCATTGGTGGTGCTGTAGGTGGTGGTGGGGGGGTCGGCAGTCTTACTGCCGGAGGAAATAGCCAACAGCTCTCACCCCAAGCACCGCCGACCTATGTGAATTTATAAATCGTCGAATAAATCAGGCTGTATCCATCACCCAGGACTCACAGAGATAACAAGCCAATCCACCGAAGCAATTTCCAGTAAATAACTTAACTATTTCAATACATAAATTGTTTGTCAAGCAAAGTTTTAAGCAAGCCGCATTGAGATTTATCAGGTGTATACCTATGAAATTAGATTTTGAATTTCGATGCCCCTATTTTAATATATTCGTATTCTGGCTTGGCGCAAAAACAGTATATTCTTTTGGCTATGTATCCATAATGTTCCGAAAATTGCGCAATCGCTTTGAATAAACTGTTCTCAAAATGTAATTTTTTTAAAAGAAGTCGAATTTCATAAGTATACACTTCAGTTATAGTGGTAGTCAAAGCCAATTATCTTTTCAATACTACATAATTTTCAAAAGATTTAAAAAAAAATTAAATCAAAATTCAAATTATATTAAGCCATGAAAAATATGTAAGTCTTTCTTGAAAAAAGATAATTTAAGATAATTAAGGTAACGCGGCCAACGAAAAGAAAGGTGAAATATGTAAACGAAAACAATTAACAATTGTTTTCATATAGTATATATTTTTTATTTTACCTAAAAATATGTTTGATGCGTTTGCACTTGGCATTAATATGTACTTTAAATCCATTAATATAGTAGGGATTGATATTTATTAAATATATGTACATATATGTGGACACACATTGAAATTTGTAGATACATATACATATGTATGTATAAATGGTAGGATAAAGTGTCGTTTGTATATTATATTCATATATAAGAATATATATATGATATATGTATATATATGATATATATATACAGCAAAATTTGTCTATTGTTGTTGTTGTTGTTGTTGCTGCTTGCTTTGTGTTATTAAACGATTGAGTTGAAATTTTTCAAGAATAAGTTTTTGTTGATATCTCAAATATTGTTCTATTACTCCCCGACAGTTTTTCATTTCGCGCTTAGTTGTTTTACTAGATTTACAACTAGTTTTGTAAACTTTTTTAATCCTACAAATAATCAGTCAAAAAATTATTTCGATATAGTACTTTTTCTTTTCTGCATTTTCCTCTGTATATGTGTTTTAAATATAATGCATGCATTTGTGCCGTCTTTGATCCCCCAATATACATACATAACTTGCTGAAGGATATTAGTATTCTTAATCATGGGGTTAATTATATTGGAGCATCTCAACCACACGAATTATATCTGTTCGTAATCACTATAAAAAGCCTAGCCGTACTTATCTCGTCCGTTTCTGCATATATCAGTTTTAAATTGAGGAGGCATACTTTATGCAGTGTGAAGTAAAGGATCGTTGACTCCTGGGGAAAAAGGTAACCATTTAGGGCAAAACTGTATATAAGAAACCGATTGGAAAACTATCAAAGCTGACTTTATTTTAATGCACTATGGGATATATTTTTTATATAGCCTATAATTCAAAACCCCTACCCCTATGCAAGGAAAAGGTAGGCAACTATGGATAAGAACGTATCGTTTGGGAAATATTTTCTTTTAGTGTTATTTTTAGTTCTTAAACAAATCTTTAAAAAATATACAGCTTTGAAGGGATTACAAGTTTAGAAATCGACCAAGCCTTAATAGATTTCGATTTAAATATGCCGTATGCTATGCATGAGTTGCAACTGTTGTGGAATGATTTATATTATATTTTGTAGAATAGCACATGAGCCATATTTGGTTTCCGACTGATTGTAAATGTAACTAATATTGTTTATTTAATAATATCCTACCATACATTATGTTGTGAAAAATACTGATTATTATCTTGTCTTCTTTCGAAACCACAGGCGCAAAAAAAAATGTATACGCTACATGGAGGCACTGAATGGAAACAACGGTGTCCACGGCAATGATGATATGGATGACACCGGAAATTTAAGTCAGCTTAGCGAGGACGATGATGACGACGATGATGAGTTGGGCGGTACCGGCAGCTGTGGCAGCGGAGACGATCTGGATACAAAAATGCCTGAACACGAAGAAGATGTGGAATCCATGAATCAATCACTTTCCAGTCCCGGTTGTCTGAGCGGTCTTTCAAGCTTGCAGAGCCCATCGACAACAACAAGTGTAGCCAGCCCACTCAACGTGAACATGTTAACTAGTCCAGCCACACCAGTGGTTCCAATTTCTAACATGAATGCAACTGGATCTGGGTCCAGCAGCAGCGGCGGCTCTACATGTAGCATAAGCAACACACCGAATACCTCAACTACTGCGTCTCCAGCAGCAGCGGCATCTATGGAACGAAACGGAACGGGAGTAGTGGGAGCTGTAACTGGAACAAGTTTAGCTGTTCCACTGTCCGCCAAAACGCTAGGAACACGGTTTAGTCATTTGGGAATGGGACTAACGCCGGAGCAGATCTTTCAAGTAGGCACAATTGCGTCTACCTCTTTACCCGCAGTTTCTGTCGCTCCTTTTGTTGCTGGTGTACCGGCCCCTGCTACGCCTCGAAATCCAATTGGTGCCAATCCCAGGGACATTAACAATCCGCTCAGTATAAACCAATTGACCAAACGGCGCGAGGAATACAATGCGGCTATATGTGATGCGTACACACAGTCGCATCCGTTGCAACATTCGCATCCTTTGCAACACTCGCATTTACCCTCGCATTCACATCCGCAATCGAATTCGCATCACTCGATCTTTAGTAGCAACTTTAGTCAACATTTTCAACAGCATCTAAGCAACCATTTGGTAACGACAACGACCGCCAGGTCGCCGATCATTACTACTTCCACTGTCCCATCCATTATGACTCCGCCAATTTTAAACAGTATGAAGCGACGCAATGTGACCGCGGAATCGTCAAATGGGACAGCGGGCAGCGCGACTACGGCCAGCGCTAACTCGGAAACAGGCGCAATTAGCGTGTCGTAGCGATCGATAGTTTATACATATATATACATGTATACATATATATTTATCGGAGAATGAGATTATTTGATAAGACCATTGTACATTTCATAGAATAAGTTTGGTGTGACCGTCGATGCAAAGAAGACTTTGCGGCTGAGCAAAGTCCTGGTCGCAAGGCGCTGATAGAAAGAGAGAGTTGTAGTTCGTACTGTATATTAGAGTACAGTGTTACTACGTCCGACGCATCAGAAACCAAACAGAACCTTGTAATGTCTCATCCTTCTATTGTAGCGGCTCTGTGTCGACACAGCAATAGTCGCATGGCAGAATACAAAGAATGTCCGATTTGCCGAAGAGCTTTTCTAAGGATTAAAAGGTGTTACTTGACAGCAACAGACTGTGGCTTCATCTATCACTGGAGCAGTGCCTAAAATCCATCCTGCTTTCCTTTTTACCGTAGTGACTTTTATTCTTTCTTCCATCCAACTAATTTGCCCCGTTGATGAGCATAAATCAATTATGCTTTCAAAAGACGGCCCCCTTGCCCAGAGGGATGCTAGTCTTTTGTTGAGTCCTAAAGAGAAAGATCAATAGGAGTAGTCTTGCTTATTAGCCGCTATAACAGAAAAACAGGACATTACAACTACAAATAAAGAAAATAATGAGTTGGCCCCGACATATATATATTTCTAAAAATGTATGTACATGTATATATATGTATCCACACAACCATATTTAATGTGCAATACCCGCCCAACGTCTAATGCCACGCCTCCTTTCGCCATAATTGTAACTCAAGTAACATGTGGCCATTATTGGATATGTGCCAAAAACAAAAACAAAGTACTGTTACAATACATTAGTATGTAAAAAGAAATATTTTATTGTACTTTATAATGAAACAAACACAGGCTATCGAATACAGTGGGTCGTAGAGTCATCGACCTATTTATGAATATACATATATACGGAACATACATACATACATGCATATAAATTAAATTCTAATAATCTGTATAACACCTCTGTGCATCTGAATACGTATGATATGTGAATATAATTTTTATCTAATATATAGATATATTCATATATACCTATATACACACATATATACATACATAAACTTAATATTGATTCAAGCAGCTATTTTTGATATTTTGTGTCAATTATTATTATTATTATTAGTTTGTATCTGTACAAACTGATATATTTGTACCCTTATATGTATATATATATATATAATAATATATAAAATATATAAAATAAAATATATAATATATATATATATATATATACAGGGTCCGCCACGTACAACAGTGCGCACAAGATCGATCGTAACGTTGGCTGTGTGGCACGGAGCGCCGTCTTGCTGGAACCAAATGTTGTCCAAGTCCTCTTCTCCGATTTCCGGGAAGAACCAATCCGTTAACATGGCGCGGTAGCGTTCGCCATTGACCGTAGCGGCGGCTCCTGCCGCATTTTCGAAGAAAAATGGGCCAATGATGCCGCCGGCCCAAAATCCGATATTCCCGGCAGTACGCACTTTTTTTGGTTTCTCACGCGTTGGTTTATCAATAATTGTGCCGGTTTCTCTCAATTTTTTCAAAAGAAACCGCACACACGGAGCGGACGGTGCTTTGTTACGGCTCATTTCCGTGCGTAACACATTCTGCAACATTACCATAATTTTCAAAGTAACGTTCCTCAATCGTATACACAACCATTTTCGTTCAGCGGAAGGATAAAACTAACTTTCTGTCAAATCAGATGTACCATCAGTGTTACCACACTCAAAATAACCACTAGTTCAAAAAAAAAATGTTAGATGGCGGACCCTGTATATGAATATATAATATATATATACATACATATAAAATTTTTCAAAAATTTATAATTATCTAAGAAAGCCGAATTCCAGTCATAAAAAAGTTTTATTTTAGCCTTTAAGTATGATAAAGTAATATTACCCAAATCAAAACGATACACCTCCGTCTCCGTTAATTGTTATATGTATTTAAGTTAACTATCTGTTCTCGCTATCAAATTCTCATTGGCCTTTAGATTGATCAGCAAAAAGGAAATATGCTTCTTACTTTTAAACCTAGATTTGGCCTTAGATCTCTATGCCTGTAGGTTTGGTATTCAAATCCATTGATCAGAATAGAACAAAGAAATTTCGAGAAATATTTATTCGGTTAAAACCAAAAGTAAATTTCAACAAATTCATTAATTATATTAATTCAACCTAAGGAGTCGGTTGGGTTGAATTTGGCGTGTTGTACTAGTCATTTCTGTCTGTTGCTACGTAAACTCGTCTCTTGCCTCTCGGATTGTCGATTGAATCGAGCGAAGCTGTCGTATAGTCATAAAAGTAATCAAGCGAATTTCGTAATTTTTCAAGATCAATAAGCTATAAAGATTTGATCTGAAATATAGCAAGCTATATTTACTTTTATGATTAGAACTAAACATACAAAGGATATGCAAAATCTGTGCATCTGATCCGCTACAACAAAATTCTCACTCTTACTCTCTTATTATACGTTGTAAAAATTTAGTCAAAATCTGATTAAAGACCAGGTACAGGTGAACAGGTTTTCAAGCAATTATAATATACATTTTTATGATTAACCACATTTCATAAAAATCTGGCTACGGTGTTCAATAAGTAGATTTGCAAGAAAAATTTTATTCTTGATCTTCATGAATTTCTTCAAAAATAACTTTAAACAAAACAATCATTAAAAGCATGTACTGCAAGGCCATAAATCCTCCTTTGAGACTTCGAGATTTTTTGCTATGAATGCAATTCAAGAAAAAAATATTGTAACGTTGTTTCTTATATACATATTTTTATCGTGAGACGTTAAAAGGGATAATTTTTGCTTTCCGCTAGTCGTCAAGTCTCCCAAACATTATATGCAATGTTTGAAAATGTTTAAATAAAACCTACGAATTTATTGATCATCGGACCTGAAAGCTCCAATTGTGATTTAAGCACTCATGTCAATGTGTCGAACAAATACAAAAATGCATATTCTGCCAAGTATAGAAATATAAACATAGATACAATATATAAACATATTGTATCTATGTTTAACATAGATATGTTTATATATTGTATCTATGTGCATATATTTTAGCTAGTATTTACGACCTGCACGTATTGAAGGAATAAAGGAATGTAATGTCTCTATGTGGTCGACGTCCATTCTATCTTTAGTCATCTGTTTTATATTGTAAGTTTCTTGTGAAAACTTGCCATTTTAAACATACTTAAAATAAACGAAGCGTTGATTTGCATTCCTGCATTCTAAAATGATCCAAGCAATAATTATTGGAGTTTGTGGCAGAATATGGTTTTAGTTTAGTTTCCAGAGACGTCCATATGAACAATGCACATTCGTATATGGTTTGGGAATTTAGAATACTTTATCGGTATTTTAAAATATTAAAAACATTAAACTTGAGATCAAACAGAATATAATAAACACGTATGTATGTATACGATACTATGTGAACACGTATGCATATGTAGGATTATTAGAAATTAAATAAATTAAAGTATAGAAACTCGAAGACTGTTATCACATATTAGCATTATATTACATATGTGTGTGTATATAAGAAAATGTGGAGTATATAACAATCTTTTTAAGAAACGTGTGTATTATATGATTAAAAATAATCTAAATATGTACTATAAAGTACAAAATCTGTGTGTAAATACAAAGCTCACAACCGATATAAGATCTACTTGTATTGGAGAAAATCTATTCTAATCAAAATAGGCTATACTTAAATTACATCGATAATGCTTCCAGTTCTTCTATGTTGTTTTATTTCATTAGATATTTAATTTATTTTAAGTTGTATTTATCTTTTGGCTGAGAGAACAAGATACGTCTATGCAATATTTAAACGTTTATTTATTGACCAATCTTTTTTAAGTTACCTAAGGCAAATTCACCAATCCAGCAATAATTTTTATATCATATAAAACGATAATATGAATCGAAATCGAATAAAAACGTATTTATTCATACTTATTTGATGACATTTATGTAATACAATTATTCACATATAAATGAAAAAATTGGTTGTTATCATATCTTGAAAAACCACATTTTTTATCCAATTTAAATTGGAGAATTAATTAATGGGTCAAAAATAATGCTACAAAAATTTAATAGTATGTACTATATGTATGTAAATACTTATTGGGTTTATCCATAATATTTTTGATTACATTCTGTTTATGTATAAGTACAATTGGACGTAAAATTATACAATACACTTTAAGTTATATACTAAGTATGCAAGTATGTATGTGTGTTTGTACGTATGTTTTATTTGATTTGCATTCGAAAATAGCTAAGTCAATTATAATATTGGTTAATTGTTCCACTAAATTTTTAGTATACAGCCATTAATAATAGTGATTACTTAGGAGGATCATTAATTGCTTATAGGCATACACATTATAGAACCACAAGTACATATATAAGAAAAATAATGTATGAATTAATTTAGTAATAAATTAGCGTACAACTTATTAGGCGTAGACATTTTAAACAAGTTCTTGTATTATAAATATAAAACAAACACCCACATATATAAGCATATACATAGCATATAAATATAAGAAAATATGACACAAATATAGTTATTATATTCGATGTATTAATAATAAGGATATAACAAATTAAATGTGGTTAAAAACTGAACATAAAAACACAAAAAAAAATTTGTTAAAAGAAATGTTTGTATTATTTTTGTGGCTGGTGAAAAGTATATCTTTCTTATTTCCGCTAAAAGGATCGATTGCCAGTGATTTGCAGATTGACAGAATTGGCAACGATTGGTAATGTCGATCCAAACATCGCTAGGGACAGGACGTGGACAATACTATATCACTAAGTGATTCAGAAAGAAACATACTGCTATAGTTTAGCCGCTTTCTTATTGGCATAAATTCCAGAAAGAACACAACTATCTAAAAATAAGTTGCTTTCGGCTCCTTATAATCCGTAATCCTTGAAGATTAAGTGCCTGAATTCTATGACCTTTATGCTCTTATTTTGTGTTGCCCGATTCTGTTTGCATTATTTGAATACCCTTGCATAGTGTTGCGACCCAAAACACAAAAAGTAGACTAATTTTATATTATATATGTATACTAGCTGACCCGGTGGACATCGTCCCACCTAGCCGTGATTCAATTCATGCTGTATAAACAAAAACAATTTTTTTCTCTGTGTAGCATGAAAACAACTATTATTGCAAGTGTGTAAGGATGTGGTATATTAGTGAGAGGCGTGGATCGCTATGCACGAAAAGGGAATGTTAAAATAACATCGTACCGAACAATAGTTTGTTAAATTCCTTGTAATTTATACTCTTAATGCTACATGGAAAAATATGTTAGAGGTTATCGGTTAGGGGTACGGTTAGGGGTACGAAAAATAGATGTTAACCGATTGCCAGGCCTACAGAATATACTCTCCAAATTTCATCAAAATCGGTCAAGGAGTTTCGGAGGAGTTCGGTTACTAACAGTGTGACAGCAGAAGGGTGGACAACCCTTATCGGTTGGGGGTACGAAAAATAGATGTTAGCCGATTGCCAGGCCTACAGAATATACTCTCCAAATTTCATCAAAAGCGGTCAAGTAGTTTCGGAGGAGTTCGGTTACTAACAGTGTGACAGCAGAATTTTATATATAAGATTATATTTATTAATATTATATATATTTATTAATATTATATATATTTATTCTTATTATTTCGGCATTACGAAATGTTATAAAAAGAAAGTTTTTGATATTTTTGAAAAGAAAAATCAGATTGGTTTTTATTATGCATTTAGCTTAATGAAGAAATAATATTGTATTAAATATATAATTTAGGTAGATTACTTTTGTAAGTTATGATTTCATTATGTGTATACACATGCTTATAAATATATATGCATTCGAGAGGTAATAATGTTTTGCATATGTTAAATTATTTTTAGCTTAGTTAAATTTTTGTAATTTACAGTTGTTCGGAAAAGAGGAGTTAAAACATACATATAACTCTTCTTTATAGTATGTGTCTGAACAAAACTTCGTTAGAATGTACGTACATTGTGTATACTATTATGTTTTAATATGCGTATATATTGTACTTCAAAATAGAGTATATGAAGTGTAACAACAGAGCTTTATCTTTATCTATACATTTACCATGTGTGTGTTATTGAAAATGTTTCCGTTTTTCAAATATTTTATTTAACTATTATGTAATCTACGTTTAATTGTGGCTGTATAGTCTACTTATATCAGTTTGGATCTAAAAACAATCATGCGTCTGTGAACTTGGCTCAAAAAAGCTACGAAGCTGTCATTACCGACTGGACCTGGACCATTGAATTTGTAAGTCATGCCCACCTTATTCCAATTATTTAAAACCAGCCCCCGCTTCCTAGCTTTGAGCTAAGTCCACCAATGCCTTTACCAAGCAAATTCCCAACACGGCCCGCGACAACGTTGGTGACAGCCGCTGCTTGTGCAGCTGCTATTTTTGGCTTTGGCAGGCTCCGTGATGCATTGGATCCCGATTCACAATCTCCTCCAGTGTCATCATCACCGTTGCGCACATCATCGCCAGTTCTAAAAATTTATTTCGAAAATAAGCATGTAATATGTAATAGAATTATTGATACTTACTCATCCTTATCAGCAACATCTGGCATTGTCAAGGCACAAGTCGCTTCCTCCGTATTCATGCGTTGTGCAACGGACTGATATGCTTTCGAATTTAATTTATCCTCTAAGACACCCTGCAGCTCGAAGTCTGAATAAATTTTCTGCAAATTAAAATATTAAAACATAAAACTATATGCCTCTTAAAATCAGTGAATGAAAAATCAAAAAGGGAATAGTTCACACCTTTTTGAAATTTACGAGACACGAAAGAGCGTTTTTCGGAGCAAGGGAGCAAAATTTAAATTACACAGGGCCACAAAAAAAAAGTTTCATGATCTGGGTATGCGGCATATGCAGTTATATGGATTTTGAGTCGCTGAATTCGAATCAGAATTTTGGCACCACGTCTGGACTTTGACATAACCTCAAAAAGATGAAACAATTTCTATTATTAGAACTAAACCCAGTACCGAGTCCCGCATCAGACACGCTTTTTAATTTGAAAATAAATAAAGTTGAATGGTCTTCAAATTCAACTTTGCCAATTCTCAAAAGACGATTGTTTTGGCTTCGATTCCCTCTTCCGACATTTGTAAAAAAGGTTGTTTTTAATTCAATTTGAATTTAAAATTTAATTGAACAAGTCCTTTAGCGGCTATATTATAGTACACTATTGCTTTCTTACTAGTTCTTAAAACTTTTGAATTAACGCGGGATGTCTTCAAAAGAATTCCTTTTTTTTTTATAAACTGTGCCACCTGTTCATTATGGTTTCGCCGTAAGCCAACAGCCTTTTATTTATTATATTCTCAACTAATGTTACTTGTTCAGTAAGGAACTTACAGGGAAAATATTCGTTTTGTTCGATATTGCACAATGGGTATAAAAATTGCGAAACACAATAGGGCAATATTATCAAATATTAGGCAATATTATCAATGGAGACCATGAGATTTCTCTGAAAACTAGAGGATCCGGAGCATTTTTTCTCCGCCCCTGTCGCTATTGTCCTGGATAGAAATTAATCCTGAATTCCCAACGAATTCTATGTAAGTTTTACAAACTTACAATAATACGATGTATAAAATATAGTATAAATACAAATAACAAAAATTGGATGTTTCTTTGACTTACTTTCATTATATGGGATATAGACGAGACCTGTGCGTAGTGCAACGCATGATCTTGGCGGTCGGACAGCCAACTGGAAAGCATATTTATTTGTTGCAGATACCATTGCTCAAAAAAGTTCAATGTCCACAAATCATCGCCAATTTTCCCTCGTATTTGATCCATATTGTTGCGAAAGAAATTTACATAACCTTGACCAAGGTCTTTGCCTGAGCTCGACACGTTTGTAAAACTGAGGATGGAGCCAATTAGGCTTCCCTCGTCATACCGTGCCAATTTCGACAAAGTTGAATCTAGCACTGACATAAGCTTTCCACTTAATCCTTGTGTCATCGCTACATTCGCTTTGTCAATCTGATCATCGATTTTCGCATGAAATTTATACTGAAGTAATTGATTATTATTAGTAATAGTTAAAACTTAATAGAATCTTAATATAAACTAACCAAATCGATTCCATCTATGGTAGTTAATTTAAAGCTTTGATTTTTAGCATCTAATATCACATTTACCATGGCGCACATTTCAGAGGGTATTATATAATCGGTCGATATAAAAGCAACATTCTTTTTTAGCCACGACTGAAATGAAGCGTCTGTTTTCTGTATGCACTGCTCAATCATGTCAACGGCCATCATCTTTAAACGTTGCTCTAAGTGCTGGCGAAACTCAGCGTCCGGCCAGTGTAAGTCCCTGATGAACGATTGCAGAGCGTCTAATTTCCAAAAGAGATCCTCAGACGTAGCACAGCCGTTTCTAAACATTTAAAGCAAAGTAAAAAGAAAAAAGTGTACACCAGTAACAACATATTACAATTTTTTCCGTGCAAGTAATAAATATTAATCAAATTACTTTATAAACTTTATTAACACAATACGTTCAAAACTAAAATTAGCCAACACATTTCTAACGTCCCCCAATACAATAGTTTGATCGATTGACTTAATCATAGTATGTTATTGATAGTGCGAACTAAGTCCTGGACGTAAACTCGCGTTTGAAATTTCTTGATCATTTTTCGTATTATTATTTTTGGTAATGCGAATAAACAAATAGAGATATATAAACTCGTAGAAACAATAACTGCACTAAATTAAATTAGGGCCCAAGGTTAGATTAAATTTGGTTTGGTAAGGTTAGGTTAACGTTTGGGTGGCCACAAACTAAAAAGGGGCGAAAACTTACAGGTAAAAATCAATCACTCAGTATCAGAGTTTCAAGCAAGTGATGCAAATGAATTTATTTTCAATGATTTCCACATCCCAAAACTATAGCTGTGATTTATTTATGCAATACCAGTGAACAGTGAACCGCAAAATCGAAGATAGATTTATTCTAACGTGTAACTGGGTCTATGGGAATTATTATTTCACTGATAAGGTTTTTAGTATTACTGTGAGAAAGAAAAATAAATGCTGAAGAATGTCGTTATAACTAGTTAGTTTAAGACTTACAATATAATAGCACATATATGTGCTTAAGTAATTTTAAGAATATCGTCTTTATCTTTAAAAAAAAATTGGTAGCTCGAAGTAATTTTCTTCAGGAAGAAAAATACCAATTATAAGGAATATCCCAATTTTTGTATGTGTTGCAAAATGTTAAACATTTTCCAATAATTATATAGAAATTAATATATTGCACGGAGACACATTACAAAAGAAACACGGATGATCTGGAGATGTGTTGCCGGTTACAAAGATCTGAGATTTCATTTCAGAACAAGATTTATATTTTTTAATTGGATTCTGTTTCGAGCCAACATTTATCATTTTTGAGTTTTACATTTTTGAATATTGCGTAAATTGTGACAATTCTATAAAGTTCCCGTGAATTGGTCTGACAAGACAACTAGTGCCTCAACGATAAACTCGTTCAAAACGAGCAGAAAAAATCCGATTAGATATTAAATCTATAAGTAAATGTTATGTATTTCTTATATATATCACCTATATAAAGTGCAACACGTTAGCACTCATTTCAAATCAACATTCATTCAAATGTAACATTTGTATTTTAGTTTTAGGATTGTGATATGTGTATGTATCCGCCCAATTTACAGCTTTTCTTGAGAAACTATACGAGCTATTGGGCGAGGCATGGCAGGCATGTTTAAGGCAAAAAACACAAAATGCAAAACGAATATTTGGTTATATTTTTGACTACTATAAAAGTTATTAGGTGCATATCTGTTAAAAACCTCTGTTCGTCAGCAGCAACTATGCCCCTCGGTAGCTTCGGTATATAGAAATTGATTTGATCTTTCTTGCCGCTTAGCAAAGCCGCTGGGTTGAGAGCAGCCGTATTTAGTGCCTGGGCAGCATTATTTAATGCGGCTGGATTCAATGCGGCGTTTATCCTAAAGTTTCACAGAAATGTTTGATATGATTATATTGTTCAAATAATATAGGAAATCAGTTTCAGTTTGCAATGGGCTTAATATGTTAAAAAGATGTCGAAACATGGACGAGAGAGAGTTAGCCGGATTGCTAGATTTCAAGTTTACCAATAGTTATTGACATAAGAACGCAATCTTGTTATTATCGTCATTATATAGTCATCGACTTTAATTGGTATTTGAAACGCAGTTGCGTTGCAAAGCTATAATTATATCAATATAACTATCGATTCTCAAGTTGCCGATTACACAAATTTTCGTTGTATTATAATTATTCAAAGCAAAATATTCGATATGGTGTGTTTTATGAATGGGATTTGGATAGTACAAATATTGTGACTTACCCTTTACTTTCCCAACGTTCTTTTTCGAAACCCTTATGAATTGATTGGGCTATAGAGGATTCCATGAGATCCACATAACGCACTACTAAGGGGGCAAAAGTATCACGTAGATGTTGATGAAAACGTCCATTACGCAAATTATCTAAAAAAATGCAAATAAAATAATTTAATTATGCTTTATGTAAATAATTTATTAACATATGAATGTACATAAATAATGTAGATAAACATACCATCGGATCTAAGATAGTCGTTAAGTATCTGGAACAGAGGAAAAGAATCCCAGGTATCAGGAGCCTGCTCTGACAATACCCGATCCATGTCAACTGCGAAAAGAGACCAAAAGATTTCCGCATGTTCAACCAGCAGATCGCTAAACCAAGCAAATGCCTAAAGAGAAAAATATCACGGACACTGTTGTAATATTATGAAAAAATTAAAAATAAGAGTGGGGTTTTATGAATTTCCCGAATTCCGAATCTTATTTTACTTTAAGAGTGTTTCAGACATAAAAATACAGAAATTAAATACAGTGCAAGCTCAAATTTATCTAATCTAATCAAACTATGCGAAACTGTTATACCCTCATTTCATTTAAACTGGTTTAAAAAGGGTATGTATAACTAATTATAAAAGGCAGAAGGATGCGTGGCATGTGCCACAAATATATGATATAACACGTAAACAAAATATATTTTCTTGTCATTAGTAATCGAGTCAATCAAAAATCTATGTATACCATATGCTAAAGAGTACTGCATGAATACATTAAGGAGATCAAATGATTTATTCATTGCAAAATTGGGTTCCCTGTTTAATTACAGTTTTTAATTAATATTTAGTGTTGCTAGATTTGACAATTAATGTACTCATTCATTTCAATGTTGCAAAGTAAAAACAAGAGCAACAGTCGAGCGGCACGCGACAGTGGGATACCCTTCGACCTTTATTGAAACGAGTCCATAATTTTACGATTCTACTTCTTAATATAAACATCGTAACGTGTTCTTTGTCCAAACACAAACGATGCATGTGTGAGCGTTTGGATGCAAACCTGCGTGTGCGTAGAACAGAAGAAGAAGAGCAACAGCTGGCGCTACGCGCTCGCATTCTCTTTCCTTTTCTTTCTTACATGAGCATTGCTGAACGTCACAGCTTGCTGGTCTGTAGACAAAATCATAACGAACAAGGTTTTTGTTTAATACCGTCTGTGTTTGTTGTCCGATCGGATTGAAATTTTGACGTTATGTTGTTATCATAAGTAACAGCTATAGTTAAGTATTAGCTCACAAATCAACTTAAAAGATTAAATTAATGATTTGCGCCAGGTAAATAGAAACCTTCAGGCCAAATTTGGTGTCTCTAGCTTTTATAATAGCTGAGATCTGTGTGTTCATCTGGACATCCGGACAGACAGACAGACATGGCTCGGCTAGTGATCCTGAGCAAGAATATATATACATACTTTGTGGGGTCTCACATGCATTTGACCATTTTCAAAAGCAATAAGCGATATACATTGATGTATTATCATTCAAATTAGGCGAAGAGATGATATGATACTTTCAAGTGCGCTCTACTCAATATATAAATTTAACGTTGTGCAGATATTTTTGGGATGTTTTAAAATGTCATCAGGTCAAAAAGCAAAACTAAGCTAATTTCCACAAATAAATCAAACAAAAAAAAGATATAAGAAAAATATTTATATACTAGCTGACCCGGTGGACTTCGTCCCACCTAGCTGTAATTCAATTCATGCTGTATAACCAAAAACAATTTTTCTCCTTGTAGCATGAAAACAACTATTATTGCAAGTATGTAAGGATGTGGTATATCAGTGAGAGGCGTGGATCGCTGTGCACGAAAAGGGAATGTGAAAATAACATCATACCGAACAATAATTTGTTAAATTCCTTGTAATTTGTTCTCTTAATGCTAGGGCGTCTACAATATTCTTGGTTAGCTAATTTTTAGCTAGGACAAACAAACTGGAGGATTTACTCACTCGCGAGCATGCCACGTATAATTGACCATGTGAAAAACATGGTGTGCGCAAATCCAAGCCACAAATCGACATCGTTTGGCCTTGGGACTTATTAATTGTCATGGCAAATGCCAATCAAATTGGAAACTGAATTCGTTTAAATGGACATGGCACACCTGTGGGGATAATAGGGATTGGCGGTATCAATATCCTTTCACCTCGGAACTTTCCATTTAAAATGCTGGCTTCGATAACGTTTTTCATTAATTTTTGAATAACTAATCGCGTACCGTTGCACTGTCGCGGCGGGTTCAGATTCCGAAGAAAAATAATGGGAGATCCAATCTTTAATTCTAAATTATGCGGTGGCATGCCTGGATAATCCAATGAAAACAGAAAAATTTGGACTAAAAAACCCTACGAAAAATAGATGTTAGCCGATTGCCAGGCAGAATACAGAATATGCTCTCCAAATTTCATCAAAATCGGTCTAGTAGTTTCGGAGGAGTTCGGTTACTAACAGTGTGATAGCAGAATTTTATTTATAAGATAATAAGAATATCCCAAAGAATTGCAGAAAACTTGATATTAAGGACAAATTAATATGACGTTCAAAATCAATTTAAGCTATATTTTGATATTATAATATACATATATAATATATAACATATATAATATATATAATATCCAACCCTAATATACCCTAATATATAATCAGGGGTATATAGTTATGATATCGAAATCAAAGCCCAAACGTCCCAATGGAAGAGCCCAGGTCAGCCAAGACCGAAAAAACACTCAAAGTTCGATCAAATGTCAAAGTTTGGCTTAATGTTTCCTTCGATTACCAGGGCGTGCTGCATTAGGAGTTCTTACCATATGATCGTACGGTCAATAAGAAGTATTACCATATCTTGAGGTTTTGCGCCGTTTGCGAGAAGCAATACGAAGAAAACGTCCAGAATTGTGGAAAAACAATTCATGGATTTTTCATCACGATAATGCCCCTGCTCACTCATATTTTATTTTTGGCCAAAAACAACACCACAATCATGCCTCAGCCACAATATTCCCCGAATTTGGACCTATGTGACTTTTTCTTGTTCCCAGAATAGAGAGACCTATGAAAGGACGGAGATTTGAAACGATTGAGGAAATAAAGACTGCCACGGTGGAATAGCTCAAGGCTAAACCGATATCTATGTGCTTATAAGAAGTGCTTTGAGGTTTGGAAAAATCTTTGGCATAAGTGTATTGTATCTGAGAGGGATTACTTTGAAGGAGACAACATAAATATCAATAAATAAATACATATTTTTTCTTAAAAATACAAAGTCACCTTTCTTTTTAAACACACCTCGTATATACTCCTAATCAGTATCAAGAGAATTGAATCTAGCCATGTCAGTTTGTCCGTTCGTTAGCTGCGTAGAATACAACGATAGATTTTTGTTGATTTGAAAGATATTGTAACCAAATTACCTACTTTGGATTTTATAAATAATACGCATATACATACAAGAATAACTTGCTTAAATTTTCAGTAGTCATCGTAGTTCAATCAAGTCGGACAACTGTCCTATTGCTTTAATAGGAGATTTTCTTTTGCCCAGCGATTGGACGTATAATAGCTTTCAATGAATACATACAACATTATTTAAGTCGGAAACTCCGGTGGTGATGGCAATTTAAACCTAACCAACCACTTTTTACGGGCTTGCTTTTTATACCCTTCGACCATAAAAAATGGTGAAAAAGCGTATGCTAACTTTGTGCAAACTATATATATTCTTGCTCAGGATCACTAGCCGAGTCGATTAAACCATGTCTGCCCGGATGACCAGAAGAACACACTGATCTCAGCAATTATAAAAGCTAGAGACACAAAATTTGGCATGAAGGTTTCTGTTAAGGCGCAGATCAAGTTCAAATGTTGGGTGCCACGCCAACCGCCCCTGGAAATCAATAAGATAACCTTCTAAGTTGATTTGGTGAGCGACATATAAAGGATTCAACATTCTGAGTTAGACGAATATTTAGCTTATTATAATATCAATATAACTTCATAATAACGTTAATCCGATCGGACAACAAACATAGACGTTATTAAGCAAAAACTTTGTTCGCTATAATTTTGTATACAGACCAATAGGACGTGTCGTCATTGCAATGCTTATGTAGAAATGAAAAGGAAAGAGAATGCGAGCGCCAGCTGTTGCTCTTCTCTTCTTTTCTATGACACGCATTTTTTACATTCAAACGCACACACTTATTTTATTTTATTGTGACTGTGGCTCTCGCTATGTATGTAAGACCGTCAAATCTTTTTCGATTCTTAAAAGGTTTTTCGAATCTTCTAAGGTGAAGTCGGTTTACTTATTGTACATACGTGAATGAAAGCCATTGCCTGATTTAATGAAATGAAAATAGCATAAATGGCGACTATTTATCTTCAATGGGTATTAATACCCTTCGTCATTTTGAAAAACAATAGATATGTATGTTTATACGAATACTCTCAATTTAGATGACTGTTCCTGTGAATCCTAATAAGAAGTTCTATCTCTTAGTTTGTTTTAATAAATGGTTTTTTTATTTACAAGTTTTACAGTGACGTTTATAGAAATACTCGGAAGAAAACTAAACTAACACATCACTCAATAAGTCCGTAGGATAACTAAGAAAAACGCCTTTTTTTTGGCCAAATTCGCTTTTATTTATCAACATACATCCCTTCAAGAGTGATACAAATAGTCCAACGCCGCTCTAGTATTTCGACGACTTTTTGAAAAACGATTTGCATTTGGCCTAAAAATAAGCCTCATTTTCGGCGATCACCTCTTCATTCAAGCCAAATTTCTTTCCAGCGAGCATTTTCTTCAGGCCTGCGAACAGGTAGTAGTCGCTGAGGGTCAAATCTAGAGAATACGGTGGGTGCAGAAGCAATTTGAAGCCCAATTCGTGCGATTTGGCCATCGTTGCGATCGACTTGTGACACGGTGTTTTTGGTCCACTGTGAGAAAATGCGACACTCACTTTAAGAACAGCTTTCTCATGGACAAATGTTCATGCAAAATAGTGTACACACTTTTTTCTGATATCTTTAAGGTGTCAGCTATCTCACGCAATTTCACTTTTCGGTTTTCCAAAACGATTCGGTGGACTTTTTTGATATTTTCCGGTGTAACCACCTCAATCGGCCTTCCAGACCGTTCAGCATCGTCAGTGTCTGTACGGCCACGTTTAAATTCAGCAAACCACTTCTCCACCGTTTGCCTCGATAGGGCAGAGTCCGGATAATACTTATTAAGCCATGCTTTGGCTGTGATGGTACTTTTACCCATCAAAAAGCAATGATAAATCAACACACGAAATTGCTTTAAATTCATTTTTTTGAAAAACACAAAAGAAGCGTCACTTGAACCTGTGTAACTTGTAAACTAATCGTCCGATTGTCATGAAATTTTGACAGATATCTTTTAAAGGTTAGTACTTTCTAAGAATCATATGGATTATTACATAGCAATCCAATTTCTGTGTCATCCTACGGACTTATTAAGTGATGTGTTAAGAGACACAAAAATGAAATATTTATTAGATAGAATTTAAGAATAATTAGTGCATCTAAATATGTACATATATAAAACTACATGCATTATAATTTTATTTTAACAAAAACTGAACACGTATTTAGAATTACTTCTGGGGTATGCTCATGCCCTGCGCTTTTGACACTCAGTTATTGATCATGCGTGTTTGAGAAAAAATAAATTATAATTAAAAAATAATTAAAAAGTTAATAAATGGAAATTTGAATGGCCTATTTTGGGGAAAACTTGATAAATAAATATACACGAAAACTTTTTTAGTTGTCAATTGTATAAAGTATTTTTATCAGTTCCTTAACTTTTCCTTTTAATTTTCATATCTTTTTGACATCATGTTCTGAATAATCTGCGATTTTTCTTTAAATTAATTTAGATTATAAGTGATAACGAAGAATCAGCTTAATAATTTGTGTAAGTAAATATGTGTTTGTATGGGAGGGTCGTTTAATGCATATATGTATTAGTACTTTATGTATTTTAATAAGAAATTGGTTAATATCTTTAGCTTGGGCTACGAGTTGAAAAACTAAAGCTTGCGTTGAAGTATTTTAAGTCAAGTACATGCCGTTGGTACGGGCGACGTGTATACCGCGTGTGTGGGCATACAATATCGAAACGATGGGGGTCCGCTGCTGGTAGCACAAGCGCCACCGCCAATGGATGTCATTGGATGCGATTCAGCTAGGTCCACGCCTGTAGCTCCCTGGCCAACGTTAGTTGAAGTTGTAGCCGATTGGGAACCATTGTCTCCTATGGTCTCCACGCTTTCCGGTATTGCTCTGACTCTTTCCTTTTTGTCATGTTTGCGCAGCTATATATATATAGGTAAATCGAGTATTATACAAATATACATTCACATGTTTATGGAATCTGTATATTTTTATGAGTCACTAATAATCTGTTCCACACGAAATTGACTAAACATCTTATAAAGGTATTCGGTTTAACCATTAGACCCTATTCAAAGAGTCCATACCAACTGATTATTTCCCTTAAATAAACATAATATTGAGTACGCACTTTTCAATTGAATTTGTTAAAACTTAAAACTAATCACCATATTAAACAAAGAAATATAAAAAGTATTTTTTCAAAAAAATCCCTGATATAGAATGTATACGTACATACATATATTAAAGTGGAGCTGTACAGGTTTAGTTTACCAAATATAGATAATAATATATATGTATGTTTTATATATTTATAAAAACGATTCTCTTCAAAGTGAGGACAGTAAAGACACAATAATTGAACAAAGGTAGGTAAGGTAAGTTAGGCAAGTTTTTAGAATGTGAATTACATAAATAAATATATAAGTACAAAGTTACACATGTATATTAAAATGTTTATAGTTTTTTAAAAAGTATAAGGAGTGCTGCGACTGATCCAAGTGGGTATATATATATAGTATATATTAATATATGTATTTATATACACATATTTATCATTCGTTGTCCTCAGACATATCTTACATCCCCAAAATCTAAGTTGGATAAAGACTAGAAGCAGCGACAGGCTTGATGCGATAGGACACACATAACGCTAAAATACGCACACATAAGAATGCAAAATAGTACTTACATTAAATAAATATATTGTTTGTAATTTTGTATGTAGAATTGTTTTATTCTGCTTGTAACTGCAATACTGAAATATAAAAACTTACTTCGCCATAGTGTTCTTCGTTCTGTTGCAGTAAATCGACACACAGCTCAGATAAATGAATAAGATCTTCTAGTTTCTTCGAAGGTGGCACAATTATTTCGCCACGCAAATCTTCTGCAAATGTAATGCAATGAAGAATCAATATTAAACCAGCAGTATACAAATACAATTTGTTGTTCTATCGGATTGAAATTTGGAAGAGTGGGGGGGCATTGTTATTGGTGGGTATGGCATTTATTTGAGAAAAAAAACTTGATCTGCGCATAAGAAATCCTTTATACTCTTACATATCAATAAAAAAGTTTGTGATAACTGGCTGTAAACGTCGGTTTTTATCATATTAGCAAACATATCGAGAAGAAAACTGAAACCCCGTTTATAAGTAAACAAAACTTTCAACAACTTATTGGTCTCTCTCTAAGTTGCCACGCTTCCTCCCATTGCAAAAAAATTTTGGTACAATATTTACCTCATCAGAACAGGGACTGTAAAAACACTTCTAAAATTTTAAACTAAAATTATAAAAATTATTTTCTGAGTTTTGGGTTATCAGTATCAGTTTTCGAATATCAGTATCGCTCAATCTCGAACTATTCCTCTTCTAACGCAGTTTTTAGAATAATTTTGATGTAGGTTCACCAAGAAGTATCCCTTTCAACTGATTTGAACACTTTGACTATTCGTTTGTACTTAATAAAAGAAGAACCAAAATCAGGTAAGGTAGGCATGTGTAAAACTGGAACCGTCTTAAACAACAAAATTTTTCGGTTCTAGATTTAGAGGCATACTACAATGCGTCGGGAAACAGTTTTTTTTTTTTGTTTAAATATGACAGAAATGATATTTAGAAATTTAACGCCAGCTATTAAAGCCACGCAAAACTTCAATTACTAAATAATATATTTTATTTTATTAGATGAAATCTATATGTTCTGATTAGAGGTCAAACTCGAAAATGACTAAATATTATAGAGTAATAAACAATAAAATCGAGTTTCTTAATGAAAAATAACATTAAAAGAATTTACAAAATAATTGATACAATTTATATTTCTCCATCAATAATCCGAGATTGACTGATGCTTTAACCGAAATCCTGAAATTTGGGCAGGCAGAGGTATGGGACCACAAACTATATATATTCTGAATCAGCATCAACGGACGAGCCGATATAGCCATGTCTGTCCTTCAGTCTGTCTGTGTGTCTTTCTGTCTGTCTGCCTGTTTGTCTGCCTGTTTGTCTGTCGGTTGATCTTGATCTCGGCGACTATTAAAACTAGGACTACCAAATTTGATGTCGATATCTAGATATATCAGATCTAGTTTATTTTAGATTTTGACCAAGCCACCATCTGCCCATCATCAACCACATATCATTTCTGAAAATTTGGTTGCGATAACACGTCTATCAAATTTTTTAATTACTCTGCAATCTTCAAATTACAATTCGAACTGATCATATTAGCAAAGGTATCCTAGATGACATTCTTTTCAGTTCAGAGCAACATTTTGTCCACCTTTCGTTACTTATTTTAAGTTTAGAAAATAATACCTTCAATTTTGGCCTCAGCCGAGAGTCGCGTATAGTTGACAAGAGCTGCAGTTTCTAGACTCTTTTTGATCATTTGGCGCACTTCCTCTGGCGGTACTGGCGTGACAATATCTTTCATAAGAACCCTTTCCAATAACGAAAGTGTGGCCTTAAGGGCGCCTTCAGGACGACCAAACGGAAAACAATATCGAAAATTTGTTATTTGAAACTCCAGAAGTTGACGAAGACGTTCTTTAATTTCGGAAAACTTTTCTTTTTCTTCATGCGTAATACTGCCCACGCCATCGGGCCTATGGATTGCAAAGAAAAAACTATATAAAAATTTCTTTCATACAACTAATAGATTAAACATTACCGGTTTCCATGAACGTGACTCGCACAAAAGGCAAACGAGTAATGAATCAATGTCGGATCGATCATATGCTGGTTCTCAGCGCGATCCAAGAGATCCGAAAGATAGCACAAATGTCTGTAACAGCCACGCACTCCAT